>OX393553.1:67952215-68552215 GCA_947650365.1 Chamaelirium japonicum | reverse complement strand
TGAGGTAGTCGGCGTAGCCGTTCTTGTCGCCACTCGCCGGCTGCTGCCTCTCCGGCGACACCTTGACCTTCGAGACGAGCACCCACTGCAGCAGCGAGAAGGCGATCCCGATGACGGCGGCCACCGGGATCAGGATCTCCGTCAAGAGACCGGAGAGCAACGTCGCTCCCATTTCAGCGGATCCGAAAAGGAAGGGGATCACCGGAAAGACGGCCGGCGGCGGAGCTCCAACAAAAGAACCAGAGGTGAAAGAGAGTGAGAGGGATACTCCTTCCCTCCTCTGTGTATTTATAGAGGCCCTTCTATACCTCGGGACGGAGCGTCCGGAAACTGAGAGGGTCGGAGGTTTTTAGATTAAAAAACAAAAATCATGAAAATAAAATCTAACTGATAAATCCACACCTTTTTTTTCTATCAACAGAAAAATCAACCTCTTTCGCCAAATGATCCCTCGACTTGACCAAAAAAAACCCCATTTTTCCTTAGCCTACAATGGACAAAAACCGGAATCACATCCCATATTGGCCAAATAAGAGTCTTTTCCTCTAAGACTGTAAATAAATCAAGCCATTCAAGAGTAACTTGCGAACAAGCTAGGTAAAAGCTCGTTCAAGCTTGTTCGATTACTATTTGAACCAAATCCAAGCCTAGAGTTTGGACTCGTTTAATAAACAAGTCATTCTCAGACATACTAAAACTCGGCTTGGCTGGGCTCGTGAACATGCTCGTTTAGGGATTATGAGCAAGCTCTTGGATAAGCTTGTGAATAAGTTCATAAAAGACATGAATAGACCAAATATATATGGTCCAAGATTTGGCTTAAGATAGGGTTCATGAACAAGCTCGGTAAGTGCTCATTCGAGTAGGCTCATTTATTAAACGAATCAAGCACATACAGACCAAAGCTCGGCTCGGCTCGGCTCAATTACTAAACAAACGAAGCCCAAACTTGAACAACCAAGCTTTTAACCGAACCAAACTCAAACAGACCAAAGCTTGGCTTGGCTCGTTTGTAGCCCTACTTGCTTTGTTGGATTGCCTTCGGTAATATTCTCGGATTGCCTGTAACAATATAATTTTTATACTACATCTTGGTTGGTTATAATTGGGTTGGGCCCAATGAAACACTAGGCTAGGTCCAGTACTGTTCACATGACTTGATGAGTGTTTAAATAAACTAGGTTCAACAGTAAAATATGCTAGGCCCGATATTATTCACATGGCTTAATGAATATTGAAAAAGCATGGTCCAATAATACATTGGGATGGGGCTCATATGTTTTAAATTACTAAAGGAGTCGGGGACCCCTTTGGGATTGGTTGTGTTCTACATGTCAATCCACGACACTAATTGTAACATCCGCCCCAAACACACAAGATTTTGTCCGCTTTGCTTGTGTCCGCACGAGAACATCCCAGGGGGTCACCCATCCTGGTACTACTCTCGCCCGAGCACGCTTAACTACGGAGTTCTTACGAATTCCGTAGCGGCGCACGGTTTTAAAACGCGTCTTCTATGTTTGGAAGGGGAAATTATATAAGTAGCTCAAGATCTCCTTCTCTCCAGGCCATGTGGGGCTAACTCATGGCCTTGTACACCTCACCTCATCCATCTTGGCATCCCAGCCTCAGGAGTCTTGGCTCATGGCTATTGGCCTATTGGATCTTGGTCGTCACAATTCACCCCCCTCAGGGCTACACGTCCTCGTGTAGGGTTAGACCCCCCCCATAGCGAGGAGAACCGGCTCTGATACCATTTTGTAACATCCGCCCCAAACACACAAGATTTTGTCCGCTTTACCTGTGCCCACACGAGAACTTCCCAGGGGGTCACCCATCCTGGTACTACTATCGCCCGAGCACGCTTAACTACGGAGTTCTTACGAATTCCGTAGCGGCGCACGGTTTTAAAACGCGTCTTCTATGTTTGGGAGGGAAAATTATATAAGTAGCTCATGATCTCCTTCTCTCCAGGCGATGTAGGGCTAACTCATGGCCTTGTACACCTCACCTCACCTCATCCATCTTGGCATTCCCGCCTCAGGAGTCTTGGCTCTTAGCTATTGGCCTATTGGATATTGATCGTCACAATGTCACGCCTAGAAATATGAATACCGATCCCTGGGGTGTGAGGTGAGAAAGGATAGGATTTGGGTCTGGTCAATTAATTACACTAATTTGGGTTTTCGCAGGGCTTCTTCTACGCTCTCTAATATAGAAAACAAGAAGGAGGGAGATACAAGAGGGGAATCATTTCAATTTGATTTCTCAAAAAATATTTTTATTAAAAGCAAGGAAGGAGAAATTATCAACAGAGAGAAGATATTATCTAGTCAAGCTCAACCTTCAAAAGTCATATCCTCTCAGTATGAGTGACATGTCGGTGCCACTACATGCTGACAGGAGTCTATCTGAAGGAGCACGTGGCTCAAGCCTCCTACGGCTAGCCAAGTAGTCCCATCCACTCCCTAATACTCAGGTGCACCAGTCTAGAGTTCCTATCTACAAGGTTAATCAATTTAGTCCTTTATATGTACTTATATTTTCATCATGATCTATCCTAGGCTTGGGGCCTTGAGGAGAGGCCTACCTAAAAGAATTCAGCTGGAACCATTGCAACTACAACCATAGAATACTAACTAACTAATAAAAACTCTTATTCCAATACAATTATAATGTCTGAAGAGAAAAGACTACAAGATTAACGTACTAAGCAGAAAGGTAACACTGCAACTCTAACTCCGCCTCTGGACTCCTACTGCTACTCCTGGGCCTCTGGACCTGCAACTGAGCCTACTCGTGGGAAAGAGTAGCCCCCAATAGGAAATTGGGAGATTAGTCAAATTAATGGCTAGTGGCATACTAATAGTCTTTAATAATATGAGACAACTAATCTTAATAAATTAAGATAAGATCAATCAGTTCTAGTATGATCAATGTTTGCAGAATGATACCTAAACATAGTAGTAGTCTATATTCACATGCAATTTCTACTGTCCCTAGGTTATCTAACATAAAGTCCATTCAATGTTCTATAGCAAATTAAATAAGACGTTCATCTAAAGTCACAAGGTCATCATATAAACAGTCATACAATTCTAAATTCATATATAGATAAAACACACACTATCAAAATATGAACCCTGGATATTTTATTCATCCTGCCCCCGGTCGGGCATTACTATAGGGCCTTTTATTTCGATGTAGATGGCCAACTCTCTCGCCGTGCATCCACCAACACCATGCACTAGTCACCCAGATAATCATAAGGGGTTTCCCGTCTTTCACGGTAGAGCTCTACCGCCCAACTTGCTTTACTATGGGGACTTTAACTCCCTGGGACAGGGTTGCTAGGCCAATCCCTACGCGAGGGCACCTCCTATTAGCTTTACCACAACCTTTGCCCGTGACCCCTAACCTACTTAACTTTGGTTGTACGCGTAGGGTGGTTTACGGCCCTTGCGCGCACGGGGTCCCTACCCTCTAACCAGGTAGATTCACATATAACATCTTTCAACATATACAATGAAGCTACAAAAAGTCTATTTAATGCTTAACAATTTTCAACAATTCACCCCTGGTCTCGTACTCCTCTCGTAACCCATGCGACATAATAAATAAATAAAGTAAGACACTCATCCCGGTGACCCGTGTGCTAGGATTGCCATACTCCTCTCAAGAGGGTGGGCTCTGATAATTATTAGGTATTCAATTTATTATCTAATTAAGGGAATCCTAATTACGGTGTCCATACAATCAAAAGCAATCATTATTATTATTTTATTAATATTTTAAGCATGCGTCGCCGGACTCGCGACTCCGCATGCAAGGCGGGGTCCACTTGACCACATGCGACGATCCCCGGCGGGACCCGCATGCAGTGTCATGGACACCTGCCCTTAGTCATTCTTATTTCCCACTATTAAAGACCACGCAAGGGTAGTAGATGTCACCTGGTTGTCGATCGCATACAACTCCTGCTAGTTGCCTCTGATCCGTCTCCGTTGGATCACCACGATCAAGGTCTGATAACAAATACAGCTCCGTATCACAACTCTATCGATTAAAACAAAAAAATCTACGATGAGGGTTCTATGCCAAGGATAATCGGGCACCCTTGATAGGGGACCAATATTGAGTCGACAGCACGCAAATCTGTGCGACTGAAGAACTCGAACCTAAACGATACTAGGTCAATCAAGTAATCAGAATCTAAACCTACTCATCGAATCGGGCTCAAAGAACCCTTTCTGATGGTTCCAGTTTTGCTGGAATCCGACTTCGGTCGGATGGTTTCAGGTCAAACCACGTAGAACCGGTAAAACCGGTCACATGTCTGGATTGCTTGGGTAGAAGGGGTTCTAGAGTTATCTTCTAGGTCTAAAAGGTAGGACTCAATGTTCTGAGCACGATGCCACTGGTTTCTCCAAATCCGAGTTCGGACAATGTAACAGCGGTCAAACCACGGTACCATGATAAAATCGAGTCCAAGGATAAAACAGGATATTAAACAGTATAATTACTATACTAAACTATGACCAATAAGTAGGACTTTTCGAGCCGGTCGAAATGACGCTAGTTTCGTCTAATTCCGAGTTCGAACGGAGAAATGGCAGTCAAACCAAACTTGACTGGTTCACGGGTCTGGTTCAGGTGAACCAGACTGGTTCACTGTGTGGATCGGGTCAGGTCTGCTGGGTCGGGTCGGGTCTGCAGTGCAATGTCGGGTCGAGTTCAGGGTTAAATAGGTCGGGTCTGGGGTTAAGTAACCTGGGAAATTATTGATTTACCCCCCCCCCCCCCCATGTTCATCTTCTCCACGATGTCCAGCCGGGGGGGTTCCTGCGTAACGGCGGCCGGCGGGACGGGCGGCCTGGAGCACCGGCGAGCACTCGGCCGGCCTCTCCCATACCACCCCCACAGAGGAGGCGCGGTGGGAGACGGCCGTAGCGGCCGTCGGAGCCCAAGAGCTCGGCCGGAGGGGGGTTTCATGAGGGCTTGGTCGGAGGTCAGTGGCCGCCGGGGAGGGGCTCGGTTGCGGCAGCGATCACTGCCCGTGTGGGCCGCGACAAGGGAGGAGGAAGGGGGTCGCGGGGTTGGGTCGCGGAGGAGATGAGAGGAGGAGAGGGTGGCTGACTTGGGGGTGTCGGTGCACTCGCCAGTGCTCCGGCGAGGGGCAGGTCAGGCTGCTCCAATCTCCCTCGATCTCTTCTCCTACTCTCTCTCTCTCTCTGTGTCCCGATCTCTCTCTCTTCCTCTCGTTCTCTCTCTCTTTTTCTCCCATTCTCTCTCTCTATTTCTCTCCCATTATCTCTCTCCCTTTCTCTCCCTCTCTCTCGATTCATAGAAAAAAGGGGGGAGGCTGTTGTTGTTGTGGTGAGAAGGGCTGGGGGATAGGGTCGGTTAAGACCTTCCTAATAAGGGGGAGGGGATAAAGGTTTGGAAAATATGGGTTTATCATCCCAAAATCTTGCCCAATTATTCTTATCCAAATTTCAGATTTTAAATAACTGGGGAGGGAGGTCAAGAGAGCTTAAATTATGCTAGGAGACCGGGAGGCAGGCTATAGGGCTGGTCGGGCTCGGTCCCGAGTCCTGAACTGGGCTCGGTTGGAATTCGGGTGCGATTCGTCCACTAACCGAGTTTAAAAGAATAATCACCCGTAACTATAAAACCGAAAGTCGAAATAGAGCTCAAGAGGATTCATTGGAAAGGTCTCGTCAACAGGAACACGTCAGCTCTTGGTAAATAGTTTTCTGACCTCTGGATCTCTCGAAAAGAAGGAAAGACTCCAAAACTTAAAATAGCAATAACTATTCACCCGTGTGTCAGATCGACCCTAACTCAGGCTCATTGGAAGGCTCTCTCAGAGCCTCATCTAACGTATCCCGTTTCGTTACGATCCAATCATCCGATCTCTTGCAAGAAACAAAACAGCTTTGACTGTCGACCAATTATCGCTTTTCTAGTGTTTATCTATCGGACTGCCGAAACTGACTGCGCATACACTTGATCGTTGCACGGAACGCACCACCGTGATATGCTCGAAGTTACGAAGAATGTGAACGTAAAACATCCCATAGGTTTACGATCCATTTATTTGGAAAAAGTCCAAAGAAAATATCTGGCTGTAAAAAGACGAAACTAACCTTTGAGGATTTATATTATTCTCAAATCTAACACCACAGGTGTTACAACCTACACACCTTAAAGAAATTTTCGTCCCGAAAATTCAACTACAAAAACTATATATACGAGTCCACTCATCTCTACTACCAAAACAAGAAGATTATTGCAATAAAAAGTTAACTATAACAAGCGCGAATATCCTCACTAACACTACCAACAAGAAAGCCAAGTCACTACACCAAATCTTACTAAAAGAAAACCCTGACCCTCTACTGCTCACAATCCTACTCTCTCTACTAACTTAAACATTATACGAGTCGACTCTCATAATTATTAGGATAGAAATGAACCTCCAAATTCTCACATCGCGAATACGAGTTTTGGTTTCCATTTTCCATTCTAAGCATTGCGGATTATACCATAATCATGAGTTATGATCATTAACCCTGCCTAGATAAGGGGCATCCCCCTTATTAGTACTACCGAGGGGTGTCCCCCTCGGTAGGGTAACTATCAAAACTCATAGATTTAGAAACTTAAAATTCACTCAATTGTCAGTGCCGATATAAAAGGTATATCCATGTATATAAGCACCCATACACCCGTATATAAATTTATACTTTTGGTATCGACATTATAATCATAGGAATGTATATTCCACATATACGCCCATACACATATGCTTAAGTATGCATCTCAAATGATTTGACAAAAGAGATGTCTCAACTAGTACGCCTAACGTGTATCTAATACTAAACTAAAATCCTATAAGATTCCTATGAGACTAACACTTACACTAATCGAACTACCAATACTGCTCAAGGGGCTAAAGAACAAATGCCCGAAAAAATCTATTTCTCAAGTGGGTCCATATTAGATAGCCACGCTCTAGCAATAGATAGTCATCTCATTGGATCACTCCAAGACGAAGGGACCGATTCTAAACCAGAACTATTATGAGTTGGCTGAAGAAACTACCTACTAGAAAACTAATGGCCAACTAATATCGACTGAGTAGATCGATACCAAGTACTAAATTCTACCCTAAACTAATCATCGAGATAGTTAGACGAAAACCTCGCAACCATACAAAAAATGAGAATAAAGGATCCGAGATAATTAGAGACAACTTAGAAAAAGGACAACCGAGAAAACTATCATAATCTCAACATTCTGAGAACTAAAGGCAATCACTCAAAAGAAACTGAAGCAAACGAAAGTTACTAGAATCGAATAATAATTAGAAACAAAGCGAGGTGAATCAGCAGAATAGTGATCATTCTTAAGATTCCAACTGATAAGATATTCCCAAATTTTATAAACGTAGGCAATCTATTTGACATCGTCGCTAACATCTTTCTAGTACTCAATTATCTCAATTCTATCTTAACATCACTGTCATCTGGCCAATGCGTTATTTCCCGTAAGTTCTAATAAGAACTGCGAAATAAACTGCCAAAGCCTCCGAAGAGTCAGTGCTTAGCCGTCAGAATCTCCGATGAGAAAGTGCGTAGCCTCAGTATGTCCTCTACCGGACAGTCACAACCCACCGCCAAAGTTCTCGAGGAACAATGCATACCCTTTCGGAAGAGTCACTATCAAGGTATCCTGTAATCCACTAACCAAGGGAATTCAAACTACCACCTAAGATTTCTATCTCTTGGTGTACTCATTGAAACCACTATCCCCACGAGTCATTCTTATTATTCATAGGATCTAAAAAAAAGAAACACACAAGCTCTACACCAAACTAATTATAACCCACAATACACCATAGAGATCTAACAAGAAAACTAATTTAATTATTACACCTATATCGAGATAATGGATAATCCTAAAAACACCAACTAGGTCTCTAGTACCAATGGTCAATAAGCATCAAGGAATCCTAAAACATCGACTAAGTCTCTAGTACTAAGGATCGACAAAGATCAAGGAATCTTAAAACACCAATTAGGTTTTTAGCGCTTAGGGTCAATGAAAAATAACAAAAATAGCAACCTCACAACCATGCTAGATAAATCATTAAGGACATACAACCTTCCAGATATATTCAAATACATCCATCACAAAACCAATCAACTAAATCACTAACTGGAGTTGAATCTCTAGTCCTTGGTCAGCTCCTTACCACTAGAATGTCTAAAAGAATCTATATTTGGAGACTCCCAACCTATACTCTGATATAGACTCAAACACTATACTTCTGTCTAGGGATTAAAAAATACCACCCTTGGTTAAGATGTTTCATGCGGCTCCTTCTTAAGAATTATCACCCGAGTTGCAATGACTAACTCTAAACCTAAACATTATAGCACATCAGAGTTCAAATATAATCATACTCATACGACATATAGATTGATTCACAAGTCTTGATCAATCAAAAACTCAATCATGGATAGTTCTTAATTACAGATCAATTCCTCAAACTAAACCAGTTCTCCAAGTATGATTAACCCTAGGTCCTTATCCTTAGAAATAATCGTTAT
Organism: Chamaelirium japonicum; assembly: GCA_947650365.1. Classification (NCBI taxonomy): domain Eukaryota; kingdom Viridiplantae; phylum Streptophyta; class Magnoliopsida; order Liliales; family Melanthiaceae; genus Chamaelirium; species Chamaelirium japonicum. The sequence continues at coordinate 68,543,597 of OX393553.1, read as the reverse complement.
ACTGCCACTAGCTACTACAAGAATTCTATTGACTCAATATCTATACAATCTCTAGAAAACATTCTAACACCACTAGAGTCTAAACTTTCCGAAGAAAGAATCGCAAGACACGAACCACATCCTAACAAAACTTCTAGAAACATATCCCTAAGCTCTGATACCAGCTGTCACACCCCAAAAATCTGAATACCGATCCCTGGGGTGTGAGGTGAGAAAGGATGGGATTTGGGTCTGGTCAATTAATTACACCAATTTGGGTTCTCGCAGGGCTTCTTCTACGCTCTCTAATATAGAAAACAAGAAGGAGGGAGACACAAAAGGGGAATCATTTCAATTTGATTTCTCAAAAAATATTTTTATTAAAAGCAAAGAAGGAGAAATTATCAACAGAGAGAAGATATTATCTAGTCAAGCTCAACCTTCAAAAGTCATATTCTCTCAGTATGAGTGACATGTCGGTGCCACTACATGCTGACAGGAGTCTATCTGAGGGAGCACGTGGCTCAAGCCTCCTACGGCTAGCCAAGTAGTCTCATCCACTCCCTAACACTCAGGTGCACCAGTCTAGAGTTCCTATCAACAGGGTTAATCAATTTAGTCCTTTATATGTACTTATATTTTCATCATGATCTATCCTAGGCTTGCGGCCTTGAGGAGAGACCTACCCAAAAGAATTCAGCTGGAACCATTGCAACTACAACCATAGAATACTAACTAACAAATAAAAACTCTTATTCCAATATAATTATAATGTCTGAAGAGAAAAGACTACAAGATTAACGTACTAAGCAGAAAGGTAACACTGCAACTCTAACTCCGCCTCTGGACTCCTACTGCTACTCTTGAGCCTCCGGCCCTGCAACTGAGCCTACTCGTGGGAAAGAGTAGCCCCCAATAGGAAATTGGGATATTAGCCAAATTAATGACTAGTGATATCCTAATAGTCTTTAATAATATGAGACAACTAATCTTAATAAATTAAGATAAGATCAATCAGTTCTAGTAGAATCAATGTTTGCAGAATGATACCTAAACCTATCAGTAGTCTATATTCACATGCAATTCCTACTGTCCCTAGGTTATCTAACATAAAGTCCATTCAATGTTCTACAGCAAATTAAATAAGACATCTAAAGTCACAAGGTCATCATATAAACAATTATACAATTCTAAATTCATATATAGATAAAACACACACTATCAAAATATGAACCCCGGATATTTTGTTCATCCTGCCCCCGGTCGGGCATTACTATATGACCTTTTATTTCGATGAAGAGGGCCAACTCTCTCGCCGTGCATCCACCAACACCATGCACTAGTCACCCAGATGATCATAAGGGGTTTTCCGACTTTCACGGTGGAGCTCTACCGCCCAACTTGCTTTACTATGGGGACTTTAACTCCCCGGGACAGGGTTGCTAGGCTAATCCCTACTCGAGGGCACCTCCTATTAGCTTTACCACAACCTTTGCCCATGACCCCTAACCTACTTAACTTCGGCTGTACGCGCAGGGTGGTTCACGGCCCTTGCACGCACGGGGTCCCTACCCTCTAACCAGGTAGATTCACATATAACATCTTTCAACATATACAATGAAGCTACAAAAAGTCTATTTAATGCTTAACAATTTTCAACAATTCACCCCTGATCTCGTACTCCTCTCGTAACCCATGCGACATAATAAATAAATAAAGTAAGACACTCATCCCGGTGACCCGTGTGCTAGGATTGCCATACTCCTCTCAAGAGGGTGGGCTCTGATAATTATTAGTTATTCAATTTATTATTTAATTAAGGGAATCCTAATTACGATGTCCATACAATCAAAAACAATCATTATTATTATTTTATTAATATTTTAAGCATGTGTCGTCGGACTCGTAACTCCGTATGCAAGGCGGGGTCCACTTAACCACATGCGACGATGCCCGGCGGGGCCCGCATGTAGTGTCATGGACACCTACCCTTAGTCATTCTTATTTCCCACTATTAAAGACCATGCAAGGGTAATAGATGTCACCTGGTTGTCGATCGCATACAACTTCTGCTAGTTGCCTCTGATCCGTCTCCGTTGGATCACCACGATCAAGGTCTGATAACAAATACAGCTCCGTATCACAACTCTATCGATTAAAATAAAAGAATCTACAATGAGGGTTCTATGCCAAGGATAATCGGGCACCCTCGATAGGGGACCAACATTGAGTCGACAGCACGCAAATCCGTGTGACTGAAGAACTCAAACCTAAACAATACTAGGTCAATCAAGTAATCAGAAGCTAAACCTACTTATCGAATCGGGCTTGAAGAACCCTTTCCGATGGTTCCAGTTTTGCTGGAATCCAACTTCGGTCGGATGGTTTCGGGTCAAACCATGTAGAACCGGTTAAACCGGTCACATGGCTGAGTTATTTGGGTAGAAGGGGTTCTAGAGTTATCTTCTAGGTCTAAAAGGTAGGACTCAATGTTCTGAGCACGATGCCACTATTTTCGTCCAAATCCGAGTTCGGACAATGAAACAGTGGTCAAACCACGGTACCGTGATAAGATCGGGTCCAAGGATAAAACAAGATATTAAACAGTATAATTACTATACTAAACTATGACCAATAGGTAGGACTTTCTGAGCCGGTCGAAATGGCGCTAGTTTCGTCTAATTCCGAGTTCGGACGGAGAAATGGCAGTCGAACCAATCTTGACTGGTTCACGGGTCTGGTTCAGGTGAACCAGACCGGTTCACTGTGTGGATCGGGTCAGGTCTGCTGGGTTGGGTCGGGTCTGCAGTGCAATGTCGGGTCGGGTTCAGGGTTAAATAGGTCGGGTCTGGGGTTAAGTAACCTGGGAAATTACTGATTTACCCTCCCCCCATGTTCATCTTCTCCACGATGTCCAGCCGGGGGGGGGGGGGGTTCCTGCGTGACGGCGGCCGGTGGGACGGGCGGCCTGGAGCGCCGGCGAGCGCTCGGCCGGCCTCTCCCGCACCACCCCCACAGAGGAGGTGCGGTGGGAGGCGGCCGTAGCGACCGTCGGAGCCCAAGAGCTCGGCCGGAGGGGGGTTTCATGAGGGCTTGGTCGGAGGTCGGTGGTCGCCGGGGAGGGGCTCGGTTGCAGCGGCGATCACTGCCCGTGTGGGCCGCGACAAGGGAGGAGGAAGGGGGTCGCGGGGTTGGGTCGCGGAGGAGATGAGAGGAGGAGAGGGTGGCTGACCTGGGGGTGTCGGTGCACTCGCCAGTGCTCCGGCGAGGGGCAGGTCAGGCTGCTCCAATCTCCCTCGATCTCTTCTCCTTCTCTCTCTCCCTCTCGTTCTCTCTTTCTTTTTCTCCTATTCTCTCTCTCTCTCTATTTCTCTCCCGTTCTCTCTCTCTCTCTTTCGCTCCCTCTCTCTCGGTTCATAGAAAAAAGGGGGGGAGGCTGTTGTTGTTGTGGTGAGAAGGGCTGGGGGATAGGGTCGGTTAAGACCTTCCTAATAAGGGGGAGGGGATAAAGGTTTGGAAGATATGAGTTTATCATCCCCAAATCTTGCCCAATCATTCTCATCCGAATTTCGGATTTTAAATAACTAGGGAGGGAGGTCAAGAGAGCTTAAATTATGCTTGGATACCAAGAGGCAGGCTCTAGGGCTGGTCGGGCTCGATCCCAAGTCCTGAACTGGGCTCGGTTGGAATCCGGGTGCGTTTCGTCCACTAACCGAGTTAAAAAGAATAATCACCCGTAACTATAAAACCGAAAGTCGAAATAGAGGTCTCATCAACAGGAACGCGTCAGCTCTTGGTAAATAGTTTTCTGACCTCTAGATCTCTCGAAAAGAAGGAAAGACTCCAAAACTTAAAATAGCAATAACTATTCACCCGGGTGTTGGATCGACCCTAACTCAGGCTCATTGGAAGGCTCTCTCAGAGCCTCATCTAACGTATCATGTTTCGTTACGATCCGATCATCCGATCTCTTGCAAGAAACAAAACAGCTTTGATTGTCGACCAATTATCGCTTTTCTAGTGTTTATCTATCGGACTACCGAAACTGACTGTGCATACACTTGATCGTTGCACGGAACGCACCATCGTGATATGCTCGAAGTTACGGAGAATGTGAACGTAAAACATCCCATAGGTTTACGATCCATTTATTTGGAAAAAGTCCAAAGAAAATATCTGGCTGTAAAAAGACGAAACTAACCATTGAGGATTTCTATTATTCTCAAATCTAACACCACAGGTGTTACACTAATATTAGGATAAAGTTCAGTAAAACATTATGCATCTATCTTGGATAACTCTATATCCCAGTATTTGATATGTACGAACCACTAGTCCATTGAGGTGTGCTTTAGGTGACTCAAGTGTATTGATGAGATTAGTACACAAGAGATTTGAGTGCACCAGTTTACATACCTCCGAAGGTTCGCATTTAGTAATTGGATTGAATACCCGATCAAAGACTGTAATACTCTATCTTTCTCATCATTGAAAAATGGTCTATCTCGGCCATTGGATTAGTTAAATCTAAGTTAGGAGTATTGGTGTGCTTGTCATCGAGAGAGACGAAAACACATTGAATGAAATCGAGAGAGATGACCTTGTCTATAATACTGTTACCCTAGACTATGGTCCCTCTACTACTAGTTGACTAATCCTAAATCCCAAGATGTCCTAAAGACTCTGAGTTCAATGCTTATCACTTTGACCTGCCAATCAGCAAGGCCTATATGCAGAACCAAAGCTAGGTAGATTGGATGGCTTGTATTGGATACCGGGGAACACAGTCATGCTGTGGGAATTCCTCACTCCCCAAGGGGAGCTAAATGTCAACTTGAGCAACCTTCATCAAAGGCTGATCACTAAGCTTAGACAAGTAAATCTAAAGATAAGATGGTAATCACAAGGACTTAAAGAGTTGGGACTCAAGTGGGTGAGCTATTTTGAGTATGACAGTATGAGATCTCAGATAGCATACATGGATATTAGAAGTTGGAGTGGTTCTAGTTCAACAAAATAGAGAATGGTACACTGGTAACTTTGGAGTGCAACTATAGCTTGATGGCGGTTCAAGTAGTAGTTAATTAGAGGAATGACATAATCATGAGATGGCATGTCTATTCCCTAATTGGAGCCAAAGTCATTAAGGACCTAATAAATTTCAAGTCACTTTTATTGGCTATAAAAACCTGAATCCTAGTGTAAGTAGGATTCCAAGTTGTAGGATTCACTAATGATGACTAGGACCCCTATGGCTAGATAGATTAGTGTTTAAATTGGATCCACTTATCATAGTCGCAGCGGAAGCAAAAGAAAGATCCGAAGATCATACGGTGTATGTTTCATTATAATTAATTCTACAAAACAATCTACATGCAAATCTATGATCTTAGCATATGTGCGGACACCCTAGAGGCATACTACGATCTACGGAAGACATGCATTCATCTAGTTAGGTGTTTAGAATCATCATACCTTTTTGGATCTATGATCCGGAGATGACGGAACAATAAAGAACCACACTTGAATCGCAAGGGAAACTGTCGGATAGCACATTGTCCTTTGCGAATTGAAGAATCCTCGAAATCCCGTCTCTAAGTGCAGGGATTACGAGCCGACGGAGGAATCCGTTGCGAAGACGATGGCGAGCCACGAGATTTTCTCCTTCTCTTTCTCCTTTCTTCCTTCTCCTTCCTTCCTCTTCCTTCTCCCTTCTCCCTTCTTCTTCCTCTCTTTTCCTTGGCCGAAACCACAAAGGAGGAGGACTAGGGGGGTTCGGATTTTCTGGAGAAGAGGAGACCATTAGGCTGGCCCCTCCCTCTCCCTATTCTACTTATAGGGCCGGTTTCCCATGGCTTCAAAGAAGCTAGGGCCGGCCCTAATAGGATTAGGATGAGGGGGGGCTTGTTTTTAGGGATTTCCAATGTCTATCGTGAAGCCTGGACGAAAACGCCCTTCACAAAAAGTGGAAAACTGAAAGAGAGACTGAGTGAGGTGCGCTACTCGGAATCAAGTTCCGTCAGCGCCTGTGAGCTCCTGGAATTATTCCGCTCATTCTAAGATCCATATTTAATGTGTTCTGAGCTATATTTTAGTATTTGCCAAAATACCCCTACGGCTCGTAACACATGTGAATTAGGTTCTTATGCTCCGGGCTTGCGCTTCATTGCTCTACTTCGCATCCAACGTATCCAACTAGGTCGGGAAACAATTCCTATACGCAACGACAGGGTGGAACCTTCAGGGTTCGGGATCTCTAGCTCCAACCGGATCCCTGATTAACTGTTCCGGTGACACAACGAAAGTTTCGTTAATCAACCCTAATCCGATTAACCCGTGTAGCCACCCAGAGTACGACACGAGTTGAACTCTAGTGATATTAAACTTAAGTTACTCCCTCGTAACCCTGTTCTCTACTATACTCCAATAATCCTTAGTCCCTCCTATTACTGGTGCCATGACTCGATTCAGGCGGTGGGGAGCACCGTCAGATCCCAATCGATCATCTGACTAGGGTTTGATGACTTGTCATCTATAACACCACACACCTTCCAGTGCTATGCCTAGCATCCGAAACATCGTCAGTCATACTGACAACCACCAGGCCTGGGTTAACTGTGTGGACAGATTGACTCATCAAAATGCACCCATCTATTACTGGACGTCGGATAACCTGTAGGGATTACATGTCACTCAAGCGCCAGCCGGGTAACCCAACGCACCGTGGTATTGGACTATGAAAGGTCCGCACACGTTGGCACATCAAAGCACCACACAATTGGTTTGCCCAGTGAATATGGTCCCTCAGGTTAAGGACATATTATCTATAATAGTAAGACGGTTTATGCACCAGTGTCTGAATCACTGAACTGTGCACCGTCTTGGTTCCTGTTCAACACGATCATCGTGCTTGGTCAGGTGAATGGGAATCTCATATTCCCGTGGTGGAGACTTCACCACATCCTCTACCTGCCAACAACTTATTCTCGGTGAAGCGACCGGCATCACCTAAGCTGTGAACTAGTTCTAGGTCTACACAGAACTGGTCCACTGGGTCTCCCAAGCATGGATCCTCCATGCGCCTCAGTGGCCTACTGTGTTTCCTAGGTTCCTTTGATTATATGAGTATTATCATACACCAGAGTAGTATTCTAATTAAAGCAATAATCAAAGTCATCTTTATTAATGTTAATACAGAAAATCCACGCTAAGGACACACGAGCTACAACAATCTCCCATTTGGCCTAGCGGGGAACAACAGTCTTAACTCCCATGGCATCCACGTGCTTCTCAAAAGCCTTGGTCGGTAACGCCTTTGTGAAAGGGTCCACTATGTTATCTGCAGACGCCACCTGAGTCACTGCAACCTCCCCTCGCTTCTGCAAGTCCCGGATAATGTAGTATTTCTGCTCGATATACTTGCTCTTCTGGTGATATCTTGGCTCCTTGGATTGTGCTACCGCTCCACTATTGTCACAGTAAAGGACAATAGGATCTTGAGCTCCATGAGGAACTTCTTGAGCCATACCGCCTCCTTAGCTGCTTCGTACACCGCAACGTACTCAGCCTCTGTTGTCGAATCCGTGATGCATCCCTGCTTCACGCTCCTCCAACTGACAGCACCTCCTCCTAATAAAAACACAAACCCTGAGTCGATCTCTTAGATTCCGGATCTGACACAAAGTCAGAATCTGATTATCCAATCGGTATCACTTCCTGTGAAGAGTAAACTAACTTATAATCTCTCATCCTACGGAGATACTTGAGTATACATTTCACAGCAGTCCAGTGCCCTGGACCTGGATTTGACTGATACCTACCCATCATGCCTACTGCATAGCATATATCTGGTCTCGTGCACTGCATAGCATACATCAGATTTTCTACAACCGAAGCATAATGTATCTTCTGCATCTCTGCCCTCTCCTCAGGAGTCATAGGACCCTGATCCTTGGACAATTTCATTCCATGTCTGAATGGAACCAGTCCCTTCTTGGAGTTGTGCATACTGAATCTGACCAAGATAGTATCTATGTAGGCTGACTGTTGCAGCGAGAGAATCTTGTTCTGGCGATCTCGAGTTACCTTGATCCCCAGAACATAACTCGCTTCACCCAGGTCTTTCATGTCAAATTAAGAGGATAACCACACCTTCACTGTAGATAACGTTTCAACATTGTTTCCAATAATCAGGATATCGTCTACGTAAAGCACTAGAAAAACTACTGCAGTCTTATCGCTCCTTTTATAAACACATGGTTCATCCACGTTCTGCTTAAATCCATAAGACTGGATAGTCTAATCAAAATGCATGTTCCAACTTCTGGATGCTTGCTTCAATCCATAAATGGACCTTTGCAACTTGCACACCAGACTTTCCTGACCTTTTACGACAAAGCCTGGAGGCTGAGACATGTAGATGTCTTCTTCCAAATCCCCGTTGAGGAATGTGGTCTTGACGTCCATTTGCCAGATCTCCCAATCATAATGGGCTGCAATGGACAAGAGGATCCGGATAGACTTAAGCATAGCCACTAGCGAAAAGGTTTCGTCATAGTCGTTCCTTTTTCGCTGGGTATAACCCTTAGCGACTAGTCTAGCTTTGTATGTCTCAACGGTACCATCCGGACCTCTTTTTCTTTTATACATCCACTTACACCCAACATGTTTAATGTTGTGAGGTAGTGTTACAAGTATCCAGATCGAATTTTGGGACATTGATGTTAGTTCTGCCTCCATGGCTTCCTGCCATGCTGCATGGTCAGAAGATACCATCGCTTCGTCATAGTTCAGAGGATCATCCTCCTGAAACTCTGGATCCACCATAAAGGCTTCTCTAATATATCTATCAGGAGCACTTGTGGTCCTCCCACTGCGATGAGCCTGCGGTGGTTCCATAGGAGTCGATTCTACAGTATCGTTTATCTTAGTGGTATCGGCTCCCACTATGTTTTCTGTCTGCGTACTCCCATCAGTACCAAGCAATTCTTCAAGAACTACTTTACTAGTGGGCTTATGGTCTATTAAATAATCCTGCTCTAGGAATACGGTATTCGTCGAGACGATAACCTTTCTATCCTCAGGATCATAAAATAAACCACCATTTGTCCCTTTTTGATACCCAAGGAACAGACATACCTTAGTTTTTGACTCTATCTTATCTCGCTTGTCCTTCCGCACATGTGCTGGACAACCCCAAATCTTAAAGTGATGTAGGCTTGGCTTTCGCTTCAACCACAACTCCCAAGGAGTTAGGGGTACTAACTTTGATGGAACAAAGTTCAAAATATATACTACCGTCTCTAGGGCATATCCCCAAAAACTAGATGGCAATATTGCATAACTCATCATAGTCCGAACCATGTCTAACAAAGTTCAGTTTCTCCTCTCAGATATACCGTTTTGTTGTGGTGTCCCTGGTGCAGTCAACTGGGATATGATCCCATGCTCACGCAGGTATCCAATAAATTCATCCGATAGGTATTCGCCTCATCGATCCGATCGAAGAGACTTGATACTTTTACCCGTCTGCTTTATTGCTTCAGCTCTGAACTCCTTGAACTTATCAAAGGATTCAGACTTCCGCCGTATTAGGTATATATATCCAAACCTCGAGTGATCATCCGTGAAGGTGATAAAATACTCGAAACCTCCTATGGCACAGACACTTATGGGCCCACATACATCAGTGTGTACCAACTCTAATACCTCCTTAGATCTGCAACCTTTGGCTCGGAAAGATCTTTTAGTCATCTTGCCTTCCAGGCAAGACTCACACGTCGGTAGGCTTTCTGAAACATCTGGACTTAAGAGTCCTACCTTAACCAACCTGTGAATCCTGTCTGAGGCTATGTGTCTAAGCCTTAGATGCCAAAGGAGTGTTGGATTATCTGAGGGATTTTTCTTTTTAGATGAATTAACCACACAAGCTTCAGTTATGTTATCCTGCTTATGATTGGAGTTAATTACATAGAGACCATTCTGTATCTTTCCCTTACAAACAAAGGAACCATTCAATTTAATTGACACACCAGAAGTATCAAATAAAACTGAAAAACCTTTATTATTCAATAAGGAAACAGAAATTAAGTTTCGTCTCAAAGACGGTACATAAAGTATGTCTCTAAGTAATAAACTTCTTCCATCAAGAAACTGCAAGACGATATCTCCAACTGCTTCAGCCTCTGCCACGGCCTCAGTTCTCATGCTTAGGATCATCTCCCCATCACCCAGTTTTCTTGTCTCCTTGAACCCCTGCAAATTATTGCAAGCATGGTTAGTGGAACCAGAATCCACAATCCATGAAACTTGAGAACAACTGGATGCTACAAGGAATTCCACTATGTGGATTTGAGATATACCTGTCTCAGCCTTCTTGGGAGCCGCGCGGCAGTCGCCCTTCCAGTGCCCCTTCTTGCCGCATCGGAAATATTTTCCTTTGGGCTTCGCCGGACCATTCTGCTTAAGAACCTGCAACTGCAACTGGTCTATCTTCACGGGCTTCTTAGACTTTATTTTCTGAAACTTGCCTTTGGCTTTCAGAGAAGAATTCTGCTCTACGTTCAGAGATTGGGCTCCTACCTTTATCCCATCCTTTGCCGCCTGGAACGTCGCTAGGAGCTCTGCGTTAGACATCTCCAACCGGTTAAGGTTAAAGTGGGTAACGAAGCCCTCAAACGTTCCTGACAGAGACACGAGGAAAATGTCGGTCTGGATCTCTGCATCCAAGATGACATCGAAGAAACCAAGCTCGTTCACATAGCCAAACAGTTTCAGCATATGATCCCGAACTAAAGTCCCCTCTGCCATCTTCGTGGACACCAATTTTTTTATGGTCAGGTAACGAGTTACCCGACTACAACCCTCGAATATTTCCTTTAGGTAGAGCATCATGTCTGAAGCGAAGGCCATGTCTTCGACTTGCTTCTGAAGGACGGTCTGCAAGGATGCCACTATATAGCACTTGCACATCTTATCAGCATCTAGCCAGTCTTTCCATTCCTTTAACTGGACCACAGTTGCACTTGGTCCCGGCATGGCCGGTTGAGGGGTACTTAGGGCAATTGTGTGTTTGCCAACCCTTAGGACGAGCATCAAGTTACGCTTCCAGTCCTCGTAGTTTGGTCTCGTAAGTTTGTTATCATTAAGTATGGAGGCAAGGGGGTCGAGCTTGGTCATGATTTATGTAAACAATGGTTCAAAGCAAAATTAGGGTTTACTACAATCTATTTCATGGAATTTAGAAATAGATAATGTTTACTCCAGCCGCTATGTCTTCACTACCTCAAGTGGAGACATCCAGGAATCTAAATTCCCTGGGCTCGAGCATTGAGATTATCGGCCCTGAATTAGAGATAGCATCTCGGTGAGAGTATGCAACTGCTTCTGCCAACGGGGTTTTTATGACCCAGTCTTCATCAGAATTACCCATGGTAAACTGAAAGACCTCCTAGTCTCCTTTTGGCCAGCTTTATGTGACCCGCGTGCGCAGCAACGGCGGCTTCACACAAGCTTTCGGATGCTTCCCACAAATCTAGGTGGTGTCGGCAGGGGGGTTCATAGGCTCCCGCGATACAGGAAAAAATCGTCACCCACTGCCACCGGCATCCTCCATGTCCCGTAGGAAACCACTAGGTGAATCAGCATGGAAGGAAACACAGCTCTCACCCGGTGGGAATATCAAACTGTATACCTCCCACCCAGACCCTTAGTCGGTTGATTATGGAGGTCAAGGGCTCCCCTTTAGAGGGAACCTCTTACACATCCCTTCTTTATGAGGTTTTATGCATATCTAGAAAGGTCACGACCTCCTAGACTTAGACCCTGGTCTACCGTACTCCCTCTAGGATTACAAACCTTCCCGCAAAGCATTAGTCTCCTCGGAAAATATCATAGTCCCTACCTTGAATACTCAGCTTTCGTCTTTCTTGCAAGGATCACATTACATAGATTCCAAGGATCCCGATACTTTACTAGTTTGCCCATAATCCTAAGATCTGGAGCCTAGCCTAAGGTCAACGTGGAAAGGACTCCCACTACGATGACGCCTCGTTTACAATTTGATGCCTGATGTCATAGTAGACCTCATCTCATTACAGGTTTCGATGCTGGCCAAATAGGGACATCCGACAACCTCCGCCGGACCTCAACCTAATGGTGGCATAACCAAATCATGATGAGTTCATACTACCATCAAACGTCATCTAGAAACGGGTATCACAAAGTAAGATCCTAACCTAACTTGGTAGCTAGGACCACGTGGGGAAAGGGCATCCCACTAGGGTTATCATACTTCTTATGGAGATATTCGTTAATTATCTCTAAACAAATCTAACACTGCGTCTATCTCGGTGCACAATACTTGGCTACCTAAACTACCACGAGGGCGGTTAGCACCTTTCCTTTTAGCTAGCCACCGAATTCGCACGTGTTAGAACCATATAGAGACGCCGATGAATCCATAATCTTAGTACTAACCCTAAACCTTATCTAGAGACAAACTCACAAGCAAGATAATAAAATTATCATCGGGGTTCTCTAAACAATAAGTAAAGAGAATCAACAGAAAAACATCCAAACTGAATCAAGTCCAGGGTCCGACCCCTGAACCTGAATAGCACAGCCAAGATATTCTGTTCTTCCGTTCTGCACGATCTCTGACGACAATCCCCATCATCGCCAACGTGCACGCTTTCGCCGGGTCTTTGCACGCCATGGTACCGCTTGCTCGAACCGTGGATGAAGCATCATCTCCTTCTTCCTGTGACCGAAAATTTAACATGCTCCGAGCAAGTGCTCGTTCGTGCACAATTTCGCTAGAAAGAAAAGAAGACAATCCTAGAAACATGGTCAGGGAACCGAGAATGGTCAACCCCCACCCTCGCCCATCTAGAGCCTTAAAATCCACAAGCACAATAATAATCAATGCAATAATTAAATCCGGGATCCGACCCCCGGAAGCATACAATCACAAATTACTATTCAGCGCGGCACCTGCAAAAAGACGATACATAGCATAATCCATATGCATGATCTATACCGAACCCCGACGAAAATATATGCCATCATATATTCACATGATGTTTTCACAAATTCATGCATGAAACATACACCAAAGCGTGCTCTGATATCAATTATTGGAATTGGATCCGCTTATCAGAGTCGCAGCGGAAGCAAAAGAAAGATCCGAAGATCATACGGTGTATTTTTCATTACAATTAATTCTACAAAACAATCTATATGCAAATCTATGATCTTAGCATATGTGCGGACACCCTAGAGGCATACTACGATTTACGGAAGACATGCATGCATCTAGTTAGGTGTTTAAAATCATCATACCTTTTTGGATCTATGATCCGGAGATGACGGAACAATGAAGAACCACACTTGAATCGCAAGGGAAACTGTCGGATAGCACCTTGTCCTTTGCGAATTGAAGAATCCTCGAAATCCCGTCTCTGAGTGCAGGGATTACGAGCCGACGGAGGAATCCGTTGCAAAGACGATGGCGAGCCACGAGATTTTCTCATCCTCTTTCTCCTTTCTTCTTTCTCCTTCCTTTCTCTTCCTTCTCCCTTCTCCCTTCTTCTTCCTCTCTTTTCCTTGGCCGAAACCACAAAGGAGGAGAACTAGGGGGGTTCAGATTTTCTAGAGGAGAGGAGACCATTAGGATGGCCCCTCCCTCTCCCTATTCTACTTATAGGGCTGGTCTCCTATGGCTTCAAGGAAGCTAGGGCCGACCCTAATAGGATTAGGATGAGGGGGGGCTTGTTTTTAGGGATTTCCAATGTCTATCGTGAAGCCTGGACGAAAATGCCCTTCACGAAAAGTAAAAAACTGAAAGAGAGACTGAGTGAGGTGTGCTACTCGGAATCGAGTTCCGTCAGCGCCTATGAGCTCCTGGAATTATTCTGCTCATTCTAAGATCTATATTCAATGTGTTCTAAGCCATATTTTAGTATTTACCAAAATACCCCTACGGCCCGTAACACATGTGAATTAGGTTCTTAGGCTCCGGGCTTGTGCTCCATCGCTCTACTTCGCATCCAATGTATCCAACTAGGTCGGAAAACAATTCCTATATGCAACGACAGAGTGGAACCTTCAGGGTTCGGGATCTCTAGCTCCAACCGGATCCCTGATTAACTGTTCCGGTGACACACCGAAAGTTCCGTTAATCAGCCCTAATCCGATTAACCTGCGTAGCCACCCAGAGTGCGACGCGAGTTGAACTCTAGTGATCCTAAACTTAAGTTACTCCCTCGTAACCCTGTTCTCTACTATACTCCGATAATCCTTAGTCCCTCCTATTACTGGTGTCATGACTCAACTCGGGCGGTGGGGAGCACCGTCAGATCCCGATCGATCATCTGACTAGGGTTTGATGACTTGTCATCTATAACACCACACACCTTCTGGTGCTATGCCTAGCATCCGGAACATCGTCAGTCATACTGACAACCACCAGGCCTGGGTTAACTGTGTGGACAGATTGACTCATCAAAACGCACCCATCCATCACTGGACGTCGGATAACCTGTAGGGATTACATGTCACTCAAGCGCCAGCCGGGTAACCCAACGCACCGTGGTATTGGACTATGGAAGGTCCGCACACGTTGGCACATAAAAGCACCACACAACTGGTTGGCCCAGTGAACATGGTCCCTCAGTGTAACATCTGTGGTGTTAAATTTGGGAATAATAATAGTTCACCTTGGGTATTTTCGTCATTCCAAGTCAGACTTTTTCTTTGGGCTTTTTCTGGAAGAATAAGTCGTAAATCCATGAAATATTTTACGTTCACTTTTGCTATGGCTTCGAACAGGTCGCAATGGCGCGTCCCGTGCAGTAATCGGTTGTATGCGCAGCTAGTTTCGGCAGTTCGGTAGTTATACCTTAGAATATCGATAAATTAACTGACATTTGATATTGTTTGATTTATCACGGAAGTTCGGGTAATCGGATTGCAGCAAGGCTGGATACGTTGGGTGGGGATCTGAGAGACCTTTTCAACGAGCCTGAGCTGGGGTTGATCCGATACCTGGGTGATGAGTAACTGCTATTTTAAATTTTTAAGTATTTCTTTCTTTTCAAGAGATCCATAAGTCAGAAAATTGTGTATCAAGCGCCGACGCTTTCATGTCGACGAGAGCTTTCCAACGAATCCTCTTAGGCCCAATTCTGACATTCTATTTATAAGTTACGACTAATTATCCTTTTCAGCCCAGTAGGTACTCGAATCGCACCCGGGTTCCTACCGAGCCCACTTCAGGGCGCGAGACCGAGCCGACCAACCCAAGGACCTGACTTCTAACCTCCTAGCT
This sequence comes from Chamaelirium japonicum, assembly GCA_947650365.1. Taxonomy (NCBI): domain Eukaryota; kingdom Viridiplantae; phylum Streptophyta; class Magnoliopsida; order Liliales; family Melanthiaceae; genus Chamaelirium; species Chamaelirium japonicum. The sequence goes on along the minus strand of OX393553.1, from coordinate 68,528,290 downwards.
GGCTTTAAGGCTCATAATTATTCCTCCCCAAGGTAATTAAATGTTAAAATTCAGATGGGGAGGATCGAGCAAGATTTGGAGTAATAAGCCCAACATCTTCCGTTCCTTTATTCATTCCTCTCTATTAGGAATTAAGGGGTTAACAACTGATCTTTTAAACCTTCTTTAATTACCACCATTAACAACCTACTTCTATACTTCTGTCTTCATGAAGAATCTAGAGAGAGAAAGAGAACGGTAGAACCAAGAGAGAGAGAGAGAGAGAGTTATATAGAGAGAGAAGAGAGAGAGAGAGAGAGAGAGAGAGAGAGAGAGAGAGAGAGATAAGAGAGAAGGGGAAGGAGTTGCAGCGGCCTGACGATCCACGCAGCGGCGAGCCACTCCGAAACCGAACCCGAACCCATCAGGTAGTCCTCCCCTCCTCCTCCTTTCTCTTCTTTGTTGTAACCACCGGCGACCCATCGGCACTCCACGACCCAAACCCATCCACGGTCCTCTCCTACCTTAGCCGCGGCCCGCTCGGGTGAACGCCACCGCGACCCCATCTCCGGTCCTCGTCGAGAGGACCAAACCCCAGGCTCGACCGGCGATCGCCGGAGCAAAACCAAACCCAAACCCAAAACCTGCGGACCCCCTCCGGCCATAGCCTTCCCGGGCTTCGATGGAGCACCGGCTGCCTCCTCCCGTGTCTCCTCCGTGGGGATGATGCGGGGAAGATCGGCCGGGCACCGTCGGCGCACCCAAACCCGACTCCCCGCCGTCGCTGTCGCCGTCGCACAGAAACAGCCCCCCTGTTTCACTGGTTTTAAGGGGAAGAAGAAGAACGGACTGATTCGTAATTAAAGAACTATCCCGGGGCTTTTAGAAACTATTAATACTGCAACCCGACCCGACTGCACTGCAACCCGACCCGACTGCACAGCAACCCGACCCGCCTAAGTGCACAGCAGACCTGCAGACCCGGCCCAACAGTGAACCGATCTGGTTCACCTGAACCAGACCCGTAAACCGTCTAAATTTGGTTCAGCCGCCATTTCTTCGTCCGATCTCGGAATCGAACGAAACCAGCGGCATTACGACCGGCTCAGAAAATCCTACCTGTTGGCCATAGTTAGGTACAGTAATAATACTGTATAGTATCCCCTTTTATCCATGAACCCGATCTAATCGGTGCACCGTGGCTTGACCGCCAATTCTCCGTCCAATCTCGGAATTGGACGAAAACAATGGCATCGTGCTCAGATCATCGATGCCGATGTATTGAACCTAGTTTGGGACCCTAGAGACCCCTTTACCCTATTGAACCGATCATAGACCGGTTTTTATTGGTTCGACCCTAAAACCTTCGACCGAAGTCGGATTCGAGCGAGACCGGATCCCATGGGTCCCCCATCCCTAAACCAACCTTTTTAGAACCCTAGTTTGAGTAATTTATGGATGTAACAACTTATACATTTTAAACCATGATGGTCAGTTTTTTCTTCGACGGTACACCGGACCGATAGACGTGAGGAGCGTGGACTACCGAGCTATTCTCCAGGTGAACATGAGTAATTCTATTCTAGTTAGAGTAGATTGTAGTTGTATCTGTAAAATAATAAATAAAACCGTATGTGGCATAGTATGTCCAATGCATGCAGACGGAAAACCGGTACTGCATGTGGGAGGTGGGTATACTATCCCTTGCCTCTGAATAGTCATGCATGTAATATTTTGATAGAGGTAACGATGATTGACTCAACCTAGATTCACACTAGGATGCATGCAAACAAGTAGATACTTGTACTGATTATTTATTAATATTCTATTGAATGACTGTGTTTGGTGACCATGGGTTGCATGGTGCAGTCCAGTTGCTATTGAGCAACGAAGACTGGTGGTCTCGGTAGAGAGACCGATGGTCTCAATGGAGAGACTGGTGATTGTACTTCCTCAGTTGAGGTTCTCTTCCCAGAGGGAAGACTCACTACTCACGGGCATGGGTAGGGGACCCGAGTGCACAGGATGGGAGGTGAACCACCGCCTGTGCATAATCCGAATCAAGTAGGTAGGGTCACAGGATTGGGCAGGCGGTAAAGCCCCTAGTGGCCTAGTAGTCCACCCCTGGGTAATGACCCCGGAGAAGCAAGTTGGGCGGGAGTGCCCCATGGTGAAAGACCAAGCCCCCTTATGGCCATATGGGTATTTCTGGCTCTCCAGGTACACTTGGACCCAGGTTCTGTTGGCAGACTCAGTTAGAAAACTGTCGGTTCACTTTAGGAGTAGGTAGAACTAACCTTCGGTAATTAGTTACATACTTTTGATCTGGATGATTATTTGTCTTATATGTACTAGTTGTAGTTGTAATATAGTAGAATTGCCATGTGTAGCTAGTTCATTTCACTTACTTGTAATATGTGTATATATGGGTTGTCGCCCTCGTAGCCTTCTAGAAGGGCTGGGTACGACTATGGTTTACCCTAGCTAGTTTAGGGTTAACTGTTCACTGAGTTTACCTAGTAAACTCACCCCGTTGTTGCACACTCTTTTCAGGTACCATAGATCCTTCTCAGACGCTTCCTAGATGATCTTAATTAGCTATTGAGAGAGAACACTAGAGCTATTAGATAGTTTTTATTATTTCCAGTTGGTTATGTAATAATAATGGAACTATATTTTAGATGCTCTGAATAATGCCAGAATCAGTAATGTTTCCCCTGGTAAGCTTCTTCTCAAAGCTTCATGTCCGGTAGGCCTTTCCTCAAGGCCAAGCTATTGGTAGGTTTCTCCTCAAAGCCATCCCCTATTAACTAGTAAATAGTTAATGATAAATTAGTAATAAATAACTAAATAATAAAATCAACCTCGCAACCTTACAACATTGACTTACCCTTATAACCCCATCACCCCCGGGTTTGACAGGTTTACCCGTGTAGTCGGATCTGGGGCGTGACACTCAGGGTTAAGGACAGATTATCTATAGTAGTAAGACGGTTTATACACCAGTGTCTGAATCACTGAACTGTGCACCGTCTTGGTTCATGTTCAACACGATCATCGTGCTTGGTCAAGTGAATAGGAATCCCACGTTCCCGTGGTGGAGACTTCACCACATCCTCTACCTGCCAACAACTTGTTCTCGGTGAAGCGACCGGCATCACCTAAGCTGTGAACTAGTTCTAGGTCTACACAAAACTGGTCCACTGGGTCTCCCAAGCATGGATCCTCCATGCGCCTCAGTGGCCTACTGTGTTCCCTAGGATCCTTTTATTATATGAGTATTATCATACACCAGAGTAGTATTCTAATTGAAGCAATAACCAAAGTCATCTTTATTAATGTTAATACAGAAAATCCACGCTAAGGACACACGAGCTACAACAATTAGGTATACCACTTATTTGGTTCCCTAATGAGATTATGATTCCTAATATATCATTCCGTGTGCTCAATTTAGTAGGTTTTTTAATTTGACTAGGATTTCTAGTTTGGCGTCACGGTGGATATGCACGTATGCATGGGATCCATTGGACTGAACCAATTGGCGAACTAAAATATTAGTGTGGATGTCAATCATGTGTGATCCCTAGTCTAACTAGAATCACTAGATCATGATTGAGTTGACTAAGTTGATACTCCTATTTTCTAGGGTTTGCCATAAGTGTCAAATTGGACTAAGTTGACTTTTTTTGTAAATGTCCAGAGTCTCCTAGTGGACTAGCTAGGTTGATATTCCTATAAGTTAAATTTAACTATTGGTGTTCATTTGATGGGCTAAGATAGGTTTCCTAAAATATAGGAGGGGTCATAGGTGTTCTAGTAGGAATAGGACTTCATGTCCCTTTTGGTCGTAATCATGTTAGACTAAGGAGATGGCCCCTAAGGGTATTATCGTACTTGTCCATAGTGAATGATGGATCATAATTAATTAATTTCTCTTTAATAGTTTCCTAGTTGGACTAGGAGTAGCCATGACACATTATCTAGGGTTGACTTGGAGTTGATCCGGCTAGACAAATGTGTGACTTTCTCTTGTAGAGATCTAGGAGCACTAGGGTTGCACCTAGTGGCCGACCAATGGATCCAATAGGACTCATAAGGCCAGCCACATGGTCTTCTAATGCTTCAAGGAATCTTTAACGGATGAGGCCTATCTTTTAGGAGTTGAGTCTTATCTCAACTTGGAAAGAGATAGAGAGTAAGAGGAAACTCGATCCTCTTGGACTCGGGATAAGGACAACCACTATAAAGGATATTTATCCATTATGGATGGCTACATAAAAATCATATGGACCATCCAAAACTGTCCAAGGCATGGGAGAGGCCGGTCATACCAAGGAGATATTAAAAAAAAAAAAAAAGAGAAACAAAGGAAAAGAAAGAAGTTATGCTTCTTCTTCTCTCTTTTTTTCATCTTCCACATCTTCTTGTTTGTGACCATCGAGGCTTCATTGATGGGAAGTAGAGCATCATGAAAGGAAGAAACTGCATGCGGCTTGATCCTTCTGAAGAGGGTACATAGGCAGTCTGAAGGAATCACTTCAGATTCAGTCGGAGCTGAAGAAGAAATACTTCATCTTCTTCAACGATCTTCTCCATAGGTATCCATAAATCCTATGAAGTAATTGCAACATCCGCGATATTGTTCGCTTTGCCCATGCCCGCACGAGAACTTCCCAAGGGGTCACCCTGTTAGGATTGATGTGTTCTAAGCTTGTAAAACTTTATGTTTTGGTATAATAAAGATTGATAGTTATTATATGAGATGTATATAGGTACGTAACATAATTACGTGTTCTTTTAAGAACAGAGAGCTATGGTTATATGGTAGTCCACTGAGTTGAAGACTGAGTGGATTGGTCCCATATAATCTAAATCAGTTTGCAGCTATGATCAGGTTGGTCGCCTCATCATGATAAGCTGTTGGTGATGACAGTTCATGGGAAGTCTTCACCATGGTCATCACCAGGCATAGTGTCTGTGGCTGAACGGAACTAACACGGTGTACAGATCAGTGACAGACATTGGTACACTAAGCCGTGTTTCTACTTAGGGTAAAACGGTCCTAAACCCTGAGGAACCATGTCTGATGGACTAACCAGTTGCGTGGTGCTTTGGCGCACCAATGTGTGAGGATCCGTATGCAGTGATCCAAAACCACGGTGTACTGGGTTACCCGGCTGGCGTTGCATTAGTATGTCACTCCTGCAGGCCATCCATACCCCTGAAGGGAGGTACGTTCCTTGGTGTGACTTACACTGTACCAAACCCAGGCCTGGTGGTCATCAGTTTGACTGTTGACCGGGTTTGATTACTCGACGGGGTAATCAGAGGTACGATATATAAGTCAACCTGGAAGGAACCAAGTCATATGATCATTCGAGTCTGACGGTAGTCTCCATCGCTCGAAGTGAATCATGGCATCAAGTGGAGGGACAACGAGTTTACCACTACTAAGCGGAGAGCAGGGGTATGATGGAGAATATAGTAAGTCCGGGTGAATTGGAGTGCAACCTGCGTCGCACTCTGGGTGGCTACGCAGGTTAACGTGAGCTCAGAGGATCGATGGTACACTCGGGTAGTGTGTCGATCGAGCTTGAGTTGGAAGCCATGAACCCCGGTCCCTGATGGTTCCACTTTATCAACATTATGTACGGTTCTTGAACCATCTCCTCGGAATATTATAAGCACTAAGAGGAAGAAAGAAGTATACGCTCTGTGTGTGCTTGGCACTAGAGCACGGTAGATGCGTAACTACATGCGAGTACTAAGGGGTATGCCCGAGACTAGTACAGAGGCGTAGGTAGTAATCCCTAGCCATAAGTGAACATTACTGCATAGGTGCGATGCACCGGGGTATGTTGCGAGTTGACTAGTTGACTTTGCTAGAGGCACCCTCCGGTGGCCTCAGTTAATAGACTTAAGTAATGGCCGCTAGGTCTCGCACACTAGAAATGGTCAAATTAAGACGTCAGGGCGTTTTGGTAAAAACCTCACTCTGCCGGACCTCACTTATGGCCGACCCTAGCAGTGGGAGACCATGCTATGGCCGGCCCTATGTTGTAGGGATGAGAATCCCTCATCTATAGGGCCGGCCATATAGATAGGGATAGGGCTTTGAAACGGTCAAAACAAGCCCTAAAAAGTGGAAAAACTGATAAATAGAAGAAGAGATAAAAGGGTGATAATGGAGAGATAATTGTGGGAGGTTATTATCCCCTTGGATCCTTATCCAAGGGGGTAGGCCGGCCCTATATAAGGGACTATATGGGGCCGGCCATAATGATGAGAAAAACCCGCACCCCCTCTCTCTCTCATCTCTCAAGTTCTCTCCCTAATCTCTCTCTCGTTTCCCTTTTGCAACTTCGTCTTCCTCGCGTGGAGTTTCGTAGAAGGAGAAGGGTCGTTCTTCGGAGGCACTCAGAGATCCGAGAGCGATGTTCCGTGCATCGTGTGAGATCGGGTGAACAAGAAGGCATCGTCTCCATTCATACCATCGACATCTTCCGTCTTCATCGACAAAGAAGACAATTCTCCGCGGTTAAAAGATCCGTACGAAAGGTATGTGTAATCTAACATGTAGATCTAGCGAGCATTATGATTTGCATGCATGCTAGATAATCATTACGCTAGATTGTCGTTAGGGTGTTCAATTCACGTGCATACACATGCACACATGTATAGATTATTTTCAATGAAAGTTTAAATTGTGTAACGTGCACCATGAACGGTCTTTTGACCGCCAAATCGTTTCCGCTGCGAGCCTCTACCATGGATTTATTTCCAACACACCCGTCCTGGTACTACTCTCGCCCGAGCACACTTAACTACGGAGTTCTTACGAAATCCGTAACGGCGCACGGTTTTAAAACGTGTCTTCTATTTTTGGGAGGAGAAATTATATAAGTAGCTCAGAATCTCCTCTCCAGGTGATGTGGGGCTAACTCGTGGCCTTGTACACCTCACCTCACCTCATCCATCTTGGTATCCCAGCCTCAGGAGTCTTGGCTCTTGGCTTTTGGTCAAACAACCAAGAGCCAAGACTCCTGAGACTGGGATGCCAAGATGGATGAGGTGAGGTGAGGTGTATAAGGCCATGAGTTAGCCCCACATCGCCTGGAGAGAAGGTGATCCTGAGCTACTTATATAATCTCCCCTTCCAAACATAGAAGACGTGTTTTAAAATCGTGCGCCGCTACGGATTTCGTAAGAACTCCGTAGTTAAGCGTGCTCGGGCAAGAGCAGTACTAGGATGGGTGAGAGTTAGTGAAAACTCCTTTTAATAAGATGCTTTTAAGCCTAAGGACTTTGAAATGTTGTGGAAGAAATTACCCTCCATAGCATTTCAAATTTTCTTTTGGTATGCCATCGATCCACCAAACAAGTGAACCAACGCCGCCACTGAACCATCGAACGCCACTGCCACCCGCTGCCGCAAGCTGAACCGAATCGAACCTAACCCTAACCCTGAGATCTACAGGCCATGAGATGAACCCCAAACCTGAGATCTGCTTGCCGAACAGGCCACCGCTACCGGAGCTTCTAGCCACTGCCCTTGCCGCCTCTGCTACAGCCATCATCGAAGCTGTTGGCCGATGCCCCCGCTGCATTTGCTGCAGCCACCATCGCTACCTTCGCAGAGCTGCTCAGGAGAGAGGGGAGAAGAAACGTGGGACAGTTTTGGGTTTACCAACAAAGACATGGACATTATGCTAAATGAAACTATAGGGTGTCATGTTCGTAGGATGAATCTATTGTCAGGGACCTCTCACACATTAACCCAATTTTAAAAGCCATCTAGATCATCTTCTACTTGAAAGCATACGACCCGATCCATAGATTTAGACCGCTTCCGCCGTGCACTACGATATCTGATCTAATAGATCTAAAATTTGAGGAGCGATCAGGTGACAGCGTAGGAGGTCGACGGTGGCGACCGGAGGTGGTCCGGCAGGCGACAGGCACGACGACCGAAGATTTGACAAGGGGTCGAGCCGCAGTCGGCAGCGAGGGTGGTCCAGCAAGCGGCGGACTGTTGTCCGATAGGTGGTCGAGGAGTGGCCATCGAAGAGGGGTGGTCTAATGGGCAACGGTCCGGTAGACGGGTTATGGTCCGGTGAGGGGTTTGACTAGGGAAGGCTTAGTGAGGTGATAGGCTGAGGACTTGGGTGGGATTAGGAGAGAACATGCCTTTGTTTCTAGTCTAGCTAATCGGGAATGCTAAGGGATTGAGGATTATGGACTGATTAATTAGGATGGGTTTACTAAGGTTGATTAACTATGTGGATAATTGCTCTTAGGTCATCGCTTGTGCTCCTTCGAGCATTGTATATGCCTCAAATTTTGTGTCTGAGGACTTTTAGAGCATGGTAGGTTTTCTTGCCGCTGCTAAGCTTGGATAGGCTGTTAAGCTTGTGATGGAAGCTTGTTCTTGTACATTGTCTTTAGTTTGGGAAGTGACTTGTCCATTCTCTGGTGCCCTAGCTACATGGTCTTCTTTCTGTCCATTAGTAAGAAGATGTGTAGATATGGCTTAACGACTCCAATTGAGGTAGGGAAAACAGAGATCAGGACATGTAAAAGCAATCGAAAGAAAGATAACCACGATTAACGACAATTAGATCTTAACTGCGATGATAGGTAGGATGTCTTGAAGATGATTCCCACAGACAGGACCATTATCAATTGGATTTTGAGATCAACGGCCTAACTTGAAAGAATCAATTGCTTTAAGCTCGATCTGCCATGAAGCACAAGATCGTAACTAGACAAAATATTTCTATAGCCTTAAAGAGGAATTCCAGAAGAAACTATAAAGGACAGTGAAGAATCGATCAATCAGTTGATTGACCCTCTAATCTAGGAAAAGCGATAGAGATCAAACAAAACCATGACATAACTTAAGAATTTTATGCGGAAACCCTCTTGGATTGAGAGAGGAAAAATCACGGGTAATGATCGAGGAACCTTCATTATCAAATTAAGAATACAAGCTAATCATATCAATAGATCTTAAGCAATAAAGACTACTCTCTCTCTCTCTCTCTCGCTCTCTCTCTCTCTCTCTCTCTCTCTCTCTCTTAAATTCAACAACAAAAGTTTCATCCAAGGTTTTTCATTTCCCTCAAATGAAGCCTTGGTCACCTATTCATAGGTTTTTCTGGTCAAGACAGTTATCGATCTAGTCAAAGGTAATCATCATGGTACAACTGTTGCCAGGATGTCACTCCATCATCTTTTTCATGCCATCTTCTCTGAGCCAAAGGTAATCATCATGGTACAATTGTTGCCAGGATGTCACTCTGTCTTCCTCTTCATACCACCTTCTCTGATCGACACCGTGCAAGATCGTCGTCGGAGAAGACAATACAACTATCATTCTGTTATGTTTCATTCTCCATGTCATCATCTTATAACTGTTTCTTCCCACTTGCTTGCCAGGCTGTGAGTAAGGAAACCATATGAATCTTCTAGGAAAAGCTTCATACAACTCAGGTAAATCCTCTCCAAGCCTTCTTTTTATCAATAAGAGATTTAAGCCCAAGTAACTTTATAATTCCTCTTCTGCCAATTGTGTTATTGTTTACTGGATATCGTCGTGATGGCACATTTGTAATATCTTTTATCAATTTTTCTTTCCACTAACTCTTTTCTCCTGCTAATCAATTCCTCTCTGCATTTACTAATTCCCCTTTTTCGTGCTAACTTATGACTCCACCCACAATGGTGACACGTGATATAGTGAATGCTCGTGCCTTCGATACAACCCACCCACCCCCGCGCCCCCACCCCACCAACCACCCCCCCACCCCGAAAGAGAGAGAGAGATCTTTGGAAGAGAGAGAGCGGTTGGAAGAGAGAGAGATCATTGGAAGAGAGTTGGAAGAGAGAGAGAGAGAGAGAGAGAGAGGTTGGAAGAGAGAGAGAAACCGAGGAGAGAGAGATCATTGGAAGAAAGAGAGAGAGTGAGTGAGAGAGAGAGAGCGGTTGGAAAATAAAGAGATGGAGAGATAGAGATAATTGGAAAAGAGAGACGAAGAGAGAGAGACGGAGAGAGAACGATTGGAAGAGAGAGAGAGAGAGAGAAAGAGATCATAGGAAAGTTAGAGATATCGGATTCATCCCACGCATATATTGATCATATCGGATGGTTAACTCGTCTCTGCGCAATCTTGGCCCAGTCGGTACAATCCACCTTAACATGTTATATAGACTAGTGAATATGTGACCCCGCCCCCCCTCCCCGTGCGCACGCGCGAAGAGAGAAAGAGAGATCATTGGAAGAGAGAGAGATAGTTGGAAGAGAGAGAGCAGTTAGAAGAGAGAGACGGAGCGAGAGAGAGCAGTTGGAAGAAAGAGAGACATAGACAGAGAGAAATCGTTGGAAGAGAGAGAGACGGAGAGAGAGATATGGGAAAAGAGAGAGAGTGACAGTGAGAGAGTAGTTGGAAGAGAGAGAGAGAGAAATCATTGGAAGAGAGAGTTGGAAGAGAGATCGAGAAACCGAGGAGAGATCGAGAGAGATCATTGGAAGAAAGAGAGAGAGAGTTGGAAGAGAGAGACGGTGAGAGAGCAGTTGGAAGAGAGAGAAAGAGATTGTGGGAAAGAGAGAGAGAAAGAGAGAGAGAGAAAGAGAGAGAAGGAGAAAGATCGTGGGGAGAGAGAGAGAGAGAGAGAGAGAGAGAGAGAGAGATCGGATGCATCCCACACATATATCGATTAGATCAGATGGTTAACTTGTCTCTACGCAATCTTGGCCTAGTCAACACAATCTGCCTTAACATGTTATATAGACTAGTGAATGCATGTGCCTTCGGCGCGACCCCCCTACCCCGGAAGAGAGAGAGAGATCGTTAGAAGAAAGAGAGATCGTTGGAAGAGAGATGGAGAGAGAGAGAGAGAAAGTTGGAAGAGAGAGCGGTTGAACGAGAGAGAGAACTCGGGGAAAGAGAGAGAGAGATCATTGGAAGAGAGAGAGATACTTGGAAGAGAGAGAGAGAGAGACAAAGAGAGAGCAGTTGGAAGAGAGAGAGAGATGAAAAGAGAGAGATTGGATGCATCCCACGCCTATATCGATTAGATCGGATGGTTAACTTGTCTCCTGCGCAATCTTGGCCTAGTCAGCACAATCCGCTTTAACATGTTATATAGATGTTTTTAGGGTAAATTATAAAAACCTCCCCTGAACTATACACCTAATTTCACATCGGTCCCATAAGTATTTTTTTTCAGCAACTTGACCCAATGAACTACGCTACGTTTGCATGTTCACCCCCTCCGTCAAGGTTCAATCGTCAAACTCAACATTTATCGAAATAATGCTCTTCTTAATATGGCTAAATATGTTTTCTAAACTTTCCTTATCCTGACTAGGATGAGGGTAATTTGATATAAAAATTAAGTTTGACGTCTGAAATTTGACGAAATGAGTGAACACGCAGACAGAGCATAGTTTAGGGGCCAAGTTGTTCAAAAAAATACGTGAGGGACCAATCCAAAATTAGATGCATAGTTCAAGAGGTTTGTTTGTAATTTGCCATAGTTGTTAGTTGCCTACAACAACCATGATGTACACTTTCTAATAATGATGCATACTTTTTAACCAATAATGAACATACACTTAATTAACAGGTGCGAAACACGTGCACCATAACTAGTTTTCTATAATTTTACAAACTAACTTAGTTTTGTCGAGCTCGACCCCTCTCTAATTAGCGATGGCTGGCTAGTTGTGGGGAGCCGTCCAATTTACTTATTCAAACTTAGTATTTTTTCTCTTGAGAGTTGGGGATACAGTGTCGCAATCCAACGACTAAAAAGAAAAGAATGGGTACAAATATCGAGACCCTCTTTATCGATTAGTTAATTTATTTTAGTTTGGTGGATCATGTTGTTGAAGCGATCCAGTCATGTTCGACCAATTAGAATGCCACCGCTTAGTGAATCCATAGTCGCATCCAACCCTAGCCAACACCTAGTGGCAAAGCTAGGAATTCACTCTAACGGAGGCAAGAAAATTTAAAACACTAAAAATTTTTTTTTTTTTCATGATAGTGTGAGTGTGGGTAGAAAGAACTTATCAAGCTATTATTTTGAAGAACACTGGATACAGTCACATAGGGGGAGTCAGTGCTTAGGAGTCAGCCTAGCAGCGTAGCAGCCGGTCTATGAGCAGCGAGCACTGCGAGGTTGCTATTGAAGTTGGTTGCTGAAGATTAATTTTTTTTTATTTAGATACACTAATTGTATCTGGTGGTCCTTCTTGATTTTAAGGTTTAGAAGGATAAAGGCACCATAGACTGACACATGTCTCTAAGAGGTATTAAAGTTGGATAAATTACACTTTGCCCCCAAAGTTTACCTCAAAAACACTTAATCCCCCCCCCCCCTTCTTCTCCCGCCTTCAATTCAGTTCTGATCATATAAAAATTACCAAAACGAGGAGATTAAGTAGTTGACAAAAGGGCCAATGTGCTAACATTTTAAGGAGCAAAATAAACTTCTAAGGAGTTAAATGTTTTTTTAGCTAAACTTCAGGGGACAATGTGTAATTGACCCTTAAAATTCCAAATCCTAATGGGGACAAGTGCCCCCCACTGGACCTTAGTTGGTTCCGCCTATGCCGATGCCCACGGTTGCCAGGTTGTCACGTAATATGTTTAAGATAGAGCAATTTTTTTTATTCATACCCCAAAACCACTTCACATATCATGTTTCCGTTTTGATTCCCTTCCGCCCCTCCTTTGCCTACTTAAAACCATTCTGATGATAAGCATTCTCATGTCCGGTGCACGAATCGGCGAGTATCTCCGAGCTCCGTCTCCAGCAGCTCTAGGATGGGTTAGAACTTCAGTAGCAACGAGAAAGATAGAGCAGGGAGAAGGAGAGAGAATGTGGGGAAGTGGGCTTCGTCTCTAACGAGCATTCTCCCGTCCGACGCACGAACTGGCGAGCATCTCTGGTCTGTCTTCGACGGGTTTAGGATGGACTGGGGCTTCAATGACGATGGAGAAGACGGAGCAGGGAGGAGGTGACTTCGACGATGGACTCAACGAGTGTAGGAGTCGGCTTCGACGGTGATAAGACAAGAGGAGGGAAAGTGATGGCGGCTCATGATAACGTACTCAACGGTCTGAAAAGAAAGAAAGCAGATAGAGATTATTAAATTAATTTCACTTGAGATATTTTCCTTGAGTGTTTGAATTTGAACGGTCTAAAGCGGGTTCAAGGTCCAGCCAAAAAAAAAAAAAAGTAGGTTGGAAATGCTAGAATCACTCCCCGTGCGGGCAAACGATGCTCACACGCTACACAAGCCGTCAACGGATTGAGATGGACGTCAACTAACGATGCACGAGTCCAGCATGTGGGTAACTCACAGCAGGATATTCTGACGTCAGTGGAGTAGCGTGAAAATTGAAAAAGCCCTGTCTTGAGTGGCGTGCTGTTGCTACTATTGGATAATGATGTACCCCGTCTCTTTCTTTTTCTCTCTCTCTCTCTCTCTCTCTCTCTCTCTCTCTCTGGATAATGTTGTGGCCTCTCTCTCTCTCTCTCTCTCTCTCTCTCTCTCTCTCTCTCTCAGGCAGGTTAACGGCACCGCCGTTGGGATGCCCATTGCCTTCACAAATTTGTTAGAATTTAGGCGGTAAGTATGGTAGTAAACTTACCGGAGGTAACTGAATCTTTCCTCCTCACTATTTGCACCCCACACCTTAACAAATAGCACCCCCGATTTAACAAATAAGAAAGTGTCGGATGCATCACCAAAACAGTCAGATATTTGGTGAAAAATAATAGTTAAGTATCAATTAAGATTATTTTATAATCACTTGTAATTACTTACAACTAATCAGATATTTTTCAAAAAAACTAAATAGATAAATAATCGAACATAAGAATCCTAGATTATTATGATAAAGAGCATGCTGGATTCTAATTTACAAATAAAGTAAAATCTAAACTAAAAGGTTTAGAATGAGCTTGTTTGGTTGAAGCACAATAATGTTGTCCTAAAAATCTATTTTGCCCTCCTACGTGCGGGTCTTTGAAAGACTAGTAAAGATACGATGATCTAGACAGTAGGCATTTCTTTCCATCGGCACGACTTTGAAAATGTAGTAGACGAACCCCGAGAAAGATTTCAGGAAACCAACAATTGAAGAACACAACACAACTTTGAAAATAGAGATATTTGACAGAGGTTTTGGAAGAGAGTAACTCCAACCGTGTGTAGTAGAGAATATATTTCTCTTGTCTTCGCAATTCATCTCTCTTGTCTCATCGGTCTCTACGGGGTTTTCACGCGTCTTCGGTCGTCAAGAAGAACCGAAGTTGAAGGCTTCCACCCTAGATCATCGGATCTCGTCACTTGTAATTTTCTTGGGTAAATTAAGCTAAATATGAGAAATAACAAACCAAACATGATTGAGTAAAAATCACTCTAAATAACAAGTATTACTCGTCTTCATATAATTTAGAGTATCAATTGAGCATAGTTGGAGTATCAATTGGGTTACAAGTGTAATAATTTAATTATTTTAGTATAGATTGCTTCTAAATTTTGTCTTCATAAATTTAGACATGCATGAGTGAAAAATCACTAAAATATAAAGAAAAAATTTATACTATAAAACACTGTATGCTTATCAGAATTATAGAGTATCATTTTAAAAAAGTAGAGTGTTAATTATAATTCATTAGAGATTTTTCTCGATAATGGAGACAATCACATGTTCTGTGTAGATTTTTCTTACACTTGATATCAGAGCCAATTTTTCTCTGATCAGTATTCATGAAGGTATAATTAAGATCCTTTTCTTGTGATTGCTAATGGGTCGATTTAAGTTCTTTGAACCCGTTAACGATCGACAAGCGGATCATTTTGTTTTTTGATCTAATCTGCAAACAATTTTATCTCCGATTTAACGGGAACTTATGGATCTGAAAGCGGGCCTATGTCGTACTATGTTTTTGATTTTTGACACAGAAGGTGGTATGCCATAAGATCTATTGCCTTGGCCGTAAATAACTATTGCGGGTTATTTCGGATTATTTTTCGTCGAATAAATTTTCTCCCTCGGTGGTACTATATGGATAATAGTTGTGATGCTTTTTCAGGGATCAAAGTATGTTTTGATACGATTTCTTTTTTTTGTATGGGATAAAGTTTAGATCTTGTTTTACGATCGTTAATGGATCTTTTTTGATTTCCATGAACCCATTATCGATCGGCAAGAGATCATAAGGAATCCTAAAACTGCATATATATTTTCACTTCGATCGACCATCAAGGTTTTCAAGGAGAGTTTCGTGATCGATGATCGACCCTCCCGGTTGGCTTATGCCAAGGGATAGTACGGGTGGGCCCTGCGGCAAACCTTGAATTTGTGACGGTTGATTGAAATTCGGTAGATCCAAAATTTAGGTCATGGCTACTTTTGCTTTGATATCGAGAATCGAATCGGAGCAAAGGGTTGTATGCCACAAGGCATGCTTATTTCGATCATAAGGTTAGGTGTGCAGGTTTATTCGGTTTTCCGACCGAATTCGGTTTTCTTCGATCATGCTATATGAATAACTATATCGGTTTTCTTCAGTCATGCTATATGCATCCAGAATCATTTTTCACAAGTGATTCATACAGTACGCACCATGGGGTGTATTGAATCACATAAATTTAATTGACCATGACACACCCCCTTCTAGTTGCATCGGTATTAGGATTTGCCTTTGCCCAAAGGGAGGGGATCCCTAATACCATGCAATTCGGATTAGGATGTGAATTATATATGGAGAAAAGGGTGGTTCTTATACCCATAGGAAAAGAACCATTGCGTAGGCTCCTTATATGATTCGCCGGTCTTATCGAAAAACGTAAAGTTTCTTTTGAACCTTTTAGAAAAACTCATGCGGGGAGCGACCTTTGCCCACAGGGAGGTCTGAGTTTTACTAACTAATAATTAGCATGGGCCAATTATCAGATAAATATTGATGCCTCATAATATAGTAAAATTTTTTCTTCTCCAGTCGTCCTACCCTATGTCTATGACCTTACTCTGAACCTTGTCTCTTTGTCCGGAGAGATTTTCTCGGACAAACTGTCAACTAAGCATATGACCGGTGATATAGTAGTACGAGAGCGTATCATACAGTTGCATGATATTGCTTAGGTGTGTTATAAACCTAATAATGTTCATTCTCATAAAATCTAACAATGACTAGTGGATTGATTCTGGATCATCATCCACATCTCTACCGTCATGCAGGGGTTTCTTGGTTTATGAGACCCAATTGACGGATAGAAGGTCATCTTCTCGGTGAATAGCCTAAGTTCTAAGATAGAGGGTGTGGGGACTACAGACAGTCTTCCAGCATGGATACTCTTAGAACTTAGATAGAGTTATCAATGTTTCAAGTTTCTCTAGAAATTTGATGTCTATTTCAAGATTAGTGCCTATGGGCTTTGTTTTCAATTTGATGGTTCCATCATTCTTATCAATAAAGATTCAATTCACATAGGCTCTAGTAGATTGATTGATGGCTTATATTGTTGGAATTGGATCCGCTTATCAGAGTCGCAGCGGAAGCAAAAGATAGATCCGAAGATCATACGGTGTATGTTTCATTACAATTAATTCTACAAAACAATCTATATGCAAATCTATGATCTTAGCATATGTGCGGACACCCTATAGGCATACTACGATCTACGGAAGACATGGATGCATCTAGTTAGGTGTTTAGAATCATCATACCTTATGGATCTATGATCCGGAGAGAACGGAACGATGATGAACCGCACGTGAATCGCAAGGGAAGCTGTCGGATAGCACCCTGTCCTTTGCGAATTGAGTAATCCTCGAAGTCCCGTCTCTGAGTGCAAGGACTACGAGCCGACGGAGGAATCCGTTGCGAAGAAATTGGCGAGCCGCAAGATCTCCTCCTTCTCTTTCTCTCTTCTTCCTTCTCCTTCCTTCCTCCTTCTTCTTCCTTCTTCTTCTTCTTTCTTCCTTGGCCGAAACCTTAGAGAGGGAGAGAGGTTCGGATTTTTGGAGAGGGGGAGTACTAAAGGCCGACCCCTCCCCCTCCAATCCTCTTATAGGGCCGGCCTCCTAGTGCTACAAGCAAGCTAGGGCCAGCCCTAGATGGATAGGGATGAGAGGGGGCGGTTTTCAGGGTTTCCAAGTGTCTATCGTGAAGCCTGGACGAAAACGCCCTTCACGAAAAGTGAAAAACTGAAAGAGAGATTGAGTGAGGTGCGCTACTCGAAATCGAGTTCCGTCAGCGCCTATGAGCTCCTGGAATTATTCCACTCATTCTAAGATCTATATTCAATATGTTCTGAGGCATATTTTAGTATTTACCAAAATATCCCTACGGCCCGTAACACTTGTGAATTAGATTCTTAGGCTCCGGGCTTGCGCTCCATCATGCTACTTCGCATCCAACGTATCCAACCAGGTCGGGAAACAATTCCTATACGCAATGACAGGGTGAAACCTTCAGGGTTCGGGATCTCTAGCTTCAACCGGATCCCTGATTAATTGTTCCGGTGACGCACCAAAAGTTTCATTAATCAGCCCTAATCCGATTAACCTGCGTAGCCACCCAGAGTGCGACGCGAGTTGAACTCTAGTGATCCTAAACTTATGTTACTCCCTCATAACCCTGTTCTCTACTATACTCCGATAATCCTTAGTCCCTCCTATTACTGGTGCCATGATACGACTCGGGAGGTGGGGAGCATCGTCAGATCCCGATCGATCATCTGACTAGGAATTGATTACTTGTCATCTATAACACCACACACCTTCCGGTGCTATGCCTAGTATCCGGAACATCGTTAGTCATACTGACAACCACCAGGCCTGGGTTAACTGTGTGGACAGATTGACTCATCAAAACGCACCCATCCAACACTGGACGTCGGATAACCTAAAGGGATTACATGTCACTCAAGCGCCAGCCGGGTAACCCAACGTACCGTGGTATTGGACTATGGAAGGTCCGCACACGTTGGCACATCAAAGCATCACACAACTGGTTGGCCCAGTGTACATGGCCCCTCAGGGTTAAGGACAAATTATCTATAGTAGTAAGACGGTTTATGCACCAGTGTCTGAATCACTGAACTATGCACCATCTTGGTTCCTGTTCAACACGATCAACGTGCTTGGTCAGGTGAATGGGAATCCCACGTTCCCGTGGTGGAGACTTCACCACATCCTCTACCTGCCAACAGCTTATTCTCAGTGAAGCGACCGGCATCACCTAAGCTGTGAACTAGTTCTAGGTCTACACACAACTGGTCCACTGGGTCTCCCAAGCATAGATCCACCACGCGCCTCAGTGGCCTACTGTGTTCCCTAGGGATCTTTATTATATGTGTATTAACATATACCATAGTAGTATTCTAATTAAAGCAATAACCAAAGGTATCTTTATTAATGTTAACACAGAAAATCCACGCTAAAGACACACGAGCTACAATAATCTCCCACTTGGCCTAGCGGGGAACAACAGTCTTAACTCCCATGGCATCCACGTGCTTCTCAAAAGCCTTGGTCGGTAATGCCTTTGTGAAAGGGTCCGTCATGTTATCTGTAGACGCCACCTGAGTCACTACAACCTCCCCTCACTTCTGCAAGTCCCGGATAATGTAGTATTTCCGCTCGATATGCTTGCTCTTCTGGTGATATCTTGGCTCCTTGGATTGTGCTACCGCTATATTATTGTCACAGTAAAGGACAATAGGATCTTGAGCTCCCGGTACGTATCCTAAGTCCGTGAGAAACTTCTTGAGACACACCGCTTCCTAAGCTGTTTCGCACGCCGCAACGTACTCAGCCTCTGTCGTCGAATGCGCAATGCATCCCTGCTTCATGCTCCTCCAACTGACAGCTTATTCTCCTAATAAAAATACAAACCGTGACGTCGATCTCCTGGATTCCGGATCTGACGCAAAGTCAGAATCCGTATATCCAATCGGCATCAGTTCCTGTGAAGAGTAAACTAACTTATAATCTTTCGTCCTACGGAGATACTTGAGTATACTTTTCATAGCAGTCCAGTGCCCTGGACCCGGATTTGACTGATACCTGCCATCATGCCTACTGTATAGCATATATCTGGTCTCGTGCACTGCATAGCATACATCAGACTTCCTACAGCCGAAGCATAAGGTATCTTCTGCATCTCTACCCTCTTCTCAGGAGTCTTAGGACCCTGATCCTTGAACAATTTCATTCCATGTCTGAATGGAACCAGTCCCTTCTTGGAGTTGTGCATACTGAATCTGACCAAGATAGTATCTATGTAGGCTGACTGTGACAGCGAGAGAGTCTTGTTCTGGCAATATCGAGTTACCTTGATCCCCAAAACATAACTCGCTTCACCCAGGTCTTTCATGTCAAATTGAGAGGATAACCACACCTTCACTATAGACAACGTTCCAACATCGTTTCCAATGAGCAGTATATCGTCTACGTAAAGTACTAGAAAAACTACTGCAGTCTTATCGCTCCTTTTATAAACACATGGTTCATCCACGTTCTGCTCAAATCCATAAGACTGGATAGCCTGATCAAAATGCATATTCCAACTTCTGGATGCTTGCTTCAGTCCATAAATGGACCTTTGCAACTTGCACACCAGACTTTTATGACCTTTTGCGACAAAGCCTAGAGGCTGAGACATATAGATGTCTTCTTCCAAATCCCCGTTGAGGAATGCGGTCTTGACGTCCATTTGCCAGATCTCCCAATCATAATAGGCTGCAATGGACAAGAAAATCTGGATAGACTTAAGCATAGCCACTAGCGAAAAGGTTTCGTCATAGTCGATCCCTTCTCGCTGGGTATAACCCTTAGCGACTAGTCTAGCTTTGTAAGTCTCAACGGTACTATCCGGACCTCTTTTTCTTTTGTACACCCACTTACACCCAACAGGTTTAATGTTGTGAGGTGGTATTACAAGTGTCCAGACCGAGTTTTGGGAAATCGATGTCAGTTCTGCGTCCGTGGCTTCTTGCCATGCTGCATGGTCAGAGGATATCATCGCTTCGTCATAGTTCAGATGACCATCCTCCTGAAACTCTAGATCTACCATAAAGGCTTCTCCAATGTATATATCAGGAGCACTTGTGGTCCTCCCATTGCGACGAGCCTGCGGTGGTTCCATAGGAGTCGATTCTACAGTATCGTTTATTTTAGTGGTATCGGCTTCCACTATGTTTTCTATCTGCGTACTTCCATCAGTACCAATCAATTTTTCAAGAACTACTTTACTGGTGGACTTATGGTCTATTAAATAATCCTGCTCTAGGAATACGATGTTCATCGAGACGACACCCTTTCTATCCTTAGGATCATAAAATAAACCACCCTTTGTCCCTTTTGGATACCCAACGAACAGATATACCTTAGTTTTTGACTCCATCTTATCTCGCTTGTCCTTCCGCACATGTGCTGGACAACCTCAAATCCTAAAGTGCTGTAGGCTTGGCTTTCACTTCAACCACAGCGCCCAAGGAGTTAGGGGTACTGACTTTGATGGAACAAAGTTCAAAGTATATGCTGTCGTCTCTAAGGCATATCCCCAAAAATTAGGTGGCAATGTGGCATAACTCATTATAGTCTGAATCATGTCTAACAAAGTTCGGTTTCTCCTCTTAGATACACCGTTTTGTTGTGGTGTCCCTGGTGCAGTCAACTGGAATACGATCCCATGCTCACACAGGTACCCAAAAAATTCATCCGATAGGTATTCGCCTCCTCGATCCGATCGAAGAGACTTGATACTTTTACCCGTCTGCTTTTCTACTTCAGCTCTGAACTCCTTGAACTTATCAAAGGATTCAGACTTCTGCCGCATTAGGTATATGTATCCAAACCTCGAGCGATCATCCATGAAGGTGATAAAATACTCGAAGACTCCTATAGCACAGATACTTATGGGCCCACATACATCAGTGTATACCAACTCTAATACCTCCTGAGATCAGCTACCTTTGGCTCGGAAAGATCTTTTAGTCATCTTGCCTTCCAGTCAAGACTCACACGTCGGTAGGCTTTCTGAAATATCTGGACTTAAGAGTCCTACCTTAACCAACCTGTGAATCCTGTCTGAGGCTATGTGTCCAAGCCTTAGATGTCAAAAGAGTGTTGGATTATCTGAGGGATTTTTTCTTTTAGATGAATTAACCACATATGCTTCAGTTATGTTATCCTGCTTATGATTGAAGTTAATTACATAGAGACCATTCTGTGTCTTTCCCTTACAAACAAAGGAACCATTCAATTTAATTGACACACCAAAAGCATCAAATAAAACTGAAAAACCTTCATTATTCAATAAGGAAACAGAAATTAAGTTTCGACTCAAGGACGGTACATAAAGTATGTCTCTAAGTAATAAACTTCTTCCATCAAGAAACTGTAAGACGACATCTCCAACTGCTTCAGCCTCTGCCACGGCCTCAGTTCCCATACTTAGGATCATCACCCCATCACCCAATTTTCTTGTCTCCTTGAACCCCTGCAAATTATTGCAAGCATGGTTAGTGGAACCAGAATCCACAATCCATGAAACTGGAGAACAACTGGACGTTACAAGGGATTCCACTATATGGATTTGAGATATACTTGTCTCAGCCTTCTTGGAAGCCGCACGGTAATCGCACTTCCAGTGCCTCTTCTTGCTGCATCGGAATCATTTTCCTTTGGGCTTCGCCGGACCATTCTGCTTAGGAACCTGGAACTGTATCTGGCCCATCTTCACGGGCTTCTTAGACTTTGTTTTCTGAAATTTATCTTTGGCTTTCAGAGAAGAATTCCGCTCTACGTTCAGGGATTGGGCTTCTGCATTCATCCCGTCCTCTGCCGCCTGGAGCGCCGCTAGGAGCTCTGCGTTAAACATCTCCAACCGATTAAGGTTAAAGTTGGTAACGAAGCCCTCAAACGCTTCTAAGAGAGATGCGAGAAAAATATCGGTCTGGATCTCTGCATCCAAGATGACATCGAAGAAACCAAACTCATTCACATAGCCAAATAATTTCAGCATATGATCCCGAACTAAAGTCCCCTCTGTCATCTTCGTGGACACCAATTTCTTGATGGTCAGGTAACGAGTTACCTGACTACGACCCTCGAACATTTCCTTTAGGTAGAGCATCATGTCTGAAGCGAAAGCTATGTCTTCGATTTGCTTCTGAAGGACGGTCTGCAAGGATGCCACTATATAGCACTTGCACATCTCATCAGCATCTAGCCAGTCTTTCCATTCCTTTAACTGAGTCTCAGTTGCACTTGATCCCGGTATGGCCTTGAACTCGGTTCTTAGGCGAGGCATCCTACGTGATTAGGATTGAGATCATCAGGGTTCGATCTCAAAAATCACTAAGATTGTCTCAAATGGCCTATGTTCATAAAGTTCTGAAAATATTCAATAAGGAAAACTGTTTGTCGGTATTGCTCCCATCGTTAAATTAAAGGTGACAGATAATGCTTATCCCAAAGTCCAAGAAACTCTTTTGAAAGAGAGGCTATGGAAAACATTCTCTATGCATCTACGGTTGGGAGCTTAATGTATCTGGAGGTCTGTACTAGACTAGACATCAGCTTTGCAGTATAATTATTTGGTAGGTACCAGAGTGATCCAGGCTTGGATCACTGGACGGGTGCCATAAGGATCATAAGATATCTTCAGGGAACATAGGATTCTACGCTTACGTACAGACACTCTGAGGCAGAGTTCGTTGCTCTCTATGAGGCAACATTACGTGCTTCGTAGTTAAAGAATTTTGTCACTGAGATTAGGATTGTGGATTTTATATCCAGGATTATAATTATCTGTTGTGACAATATAGCTACTATGTTATTATCAAAGAACAATAAGAGCGGAAATCGTAGCAAGCGCATCGATAAAAAGTATCCGGACGTGCAGAATGATCAATCAGCTGATAAGATCATCGTTGAGCATATTGATACGGAGCTTATAGTTGCAGATCCAATGACCAAGGGATCGCCACCCATTCATTATGAGGGTCATGTGGATAGTATGAGGATCAAAGCTTATTGTATGTTTGATTATGATGGTACTTTTCTTTTTCAGCAGCTAATAGAGTTTATATTTCGTCTCACTTTGGATATGTATACTTAAGTTCGTGAGACATACAGTAGGACTTCAGAGTAAGACTTGGTCTTTTACTCATAAATAATCACATAAAGCGCTTATTCAGAGTGAATTGGTCATAGTTTAATGCGTGAAAGGGAGTGTCTGCTCGTAAGGACATAACCGCCCCGATTCATGTGATGATGAATCTCTGTCTAAGTAAAGGAATACCTCTTAAAATTATGGACCTAGTTTGTTTTTACAAAATAAAGTGTGTGCACACCAAGGTCTTTTCAAACTGAGTCATTACCTACTAGTGTGTGTGTTTTTCAAAATAAAATTTTGTTTTGTTTTTGGGTTTCGTTTGCCAAATGGGAGAGTGTTGGGTTTTGGCTTGACTTCACCCATCAGGACTTGAACTCGGTCGGTCTAGTGGATAATTTGTGAGTCCAGAGGTATGTGGTTAATATATCTTAAGTTGAACCCTAATCCCACAGATGTCGAGATTAGATCTAGGGCTTAAGAGGGTGCGGGTCCCAACTCCAGTACGATAGTGGTACGCCACACCTTGCGCACCTCATTAATGGACTTAAACCTGTGGAAAATCTAAATTGGATAGAACCTAAAAAGGGAAAGGAGGATGTGGGCTGCAGTTTAAAGGGGGGATTGGGATCTCCCGAGATCCATCTGATCGCCCTGGTCACGTGTGTGCGCAAACCGAGAGGAGAGAGAAGTGTTCCGATTTCCCCGTGTGTGTTAGTAATTCCACGGGTGCAAATAGCAACAACCTATTTATAAAAAAAAAAAACAAAAGTTTTCGGTGAAGTGTTCCGATTTCCACCCGTTTATCGTCATTGTGTGGATGGTGATCCGTTTCCGATTCTGTTGGCCGCTCTGGCTGGGTGGGTGTGTACATTTTGTTTGCTTGCACCCTTAATTTTTTTTTTAAAAAAACAAAATTTATTTTATGGGGTGATGTTGGTCTCTCTTATCCAAAGAATATTGCAAGAAGGAGATAGAACAGCGGCAGCCAAAGGTTCCTGAGCTGCAAATCGGGGCATAGGATGGGCCTTCATTCTCTCCATAATTATTTGCTGGGTCCCATGCGGAGATTTCGCCTGCTTGCCCTGTCACCCCATCAACCCATCTTCATTCATCAGCGTCCATCGGTTGCTGCCATCCACCACTGCTGATGGCAACCGCCATCCCGCCACCACCGCTAACCACCATTCTCCGCCATCAATATTGTCCGCAGGCACCAACCAACCCCTCCTCTCTCTCTCTCTCTCTCTCTCTCTCTCTCTCTCTCTCTCTCTCTTCGTTGCTCTCGCCAGCATTGTGTGTGTATGTGTGGATGGGTGCGTGGTCATGATAAGTGGAGTACTCCTTAGCAATGCATGATTCCATAAAGAAAATATGCATCCGAGAATACACTTTTGATCCCAAGGTCTTGGCTTACCACTGGATGAGAGAGAGAGAGAGAGAGAGAGAGAGAGAGAGAGAGATTTACGTACAAAACACCAAGTCAAATGTGCATAGATAATATAGAAATAAAACCCATCAAATAACACTAATGACATATATGCATACGGGGTGCAAATAGAGTATGGAAAGCAAGTGGGGGTAATGCAAGTCTCCCGTGGCCAGTTTGAACACTCTTGAGGGTTCATCCAGAATTGCCGAGTATAGGAATTTCACTAGAGGAAGAAGATGATGCGCTGCTAGGATCTGTGCTCCACACTCCTCTAACGTCAGCGTGAGCATCGTTTGTCTGACTACTTTAGCTTTGCTTATGGGTTGCCGGACCGTTTTGGCTTTGCCACGGTCACCTCCTACTTCCCCCAATTCATGGTTTTTCTTGTTGCCCTACACTCTGATCAGGGGCCTTGGTCATACCGAGAGGCCGTCTAGTCCCCTAAGAGGCGGCAGGCCATGGCGGAGGAGTTTCAGGCTGTCATCCCACTCTCTGCTAGTGTTGATCCTATTTAGTTACAAATGAGAAAGCGACGGCCTGATGGATCATTGAGCGGCACAAGGTTCAGTTGGTAGCTCGTGGCTTAACTCAGTAGTACGAGATAGATTATGAGGAGATCTTCATTTCCATGGCTCAGATGACCACAATTTGTGCCCTCCTGGCAGTTGCAGCTATCCACCCTTGACCTCTTCTCTAGATGGATGCGAAGAATGTATTTCTTCACGGTGACTTTTCAGAGGTTGTCTATATGCAGCCTCTTCTTTACTTGCACACTCCCCCTCGGCATATATGCCATTTTTGCGGAGCCATCTACGAGCTCAAGTATGTCTCTCATGTCTTGTTTGAATGCTTCAGGCAAACAGTCCCCAAGGATGGTTTTGTTGAGAGCTCGCAAGACCACTCAATCTCTGTTTCTATGATGCTCGTCTCAGGGCCGAGCAATTCTCCTATTGTACATTGATAACATGATCATCACATGTGGTAACCGTTGAGATTCCCTCTCCTCAGAAATACCTCCGGTGCTAGTTCCAGATGAAGGACTTAGGTCCTCTTCACTACTTTCTTGGGCTTGAGATCGCCCACAGTGAGTGAGGGATTTTGCTCTCCCAGTAGAAGTACATCGATCACTGACATCCTCAATCGTGCGGCTATTTCCGATGATTGCTCCACTGCCACTCCACTCGAGCTTCACATGAATCTCTGACCTACATACGACGAGTCTCTCTCAGATCATACTCGGTACAAACAAGTCGTTGGTACGTTGGTCTAGCTCTGCATCACCAAACCCGACATGGCCCACACAGTCAATATCGTCAGCAAATTCGTTGAGGCCCCTCGCTCTGCTCACTGAATTGCCCTCCTGCGGATTCTTCGGTACCTTCGAGACACCATCACTTGGTCGCTCTTCCTGTCCTCAACTTCACCCCTGGTCCCATGCACCTACTCTAATGCTGACTGGACTAGGGATCGATTACTCACCACTCGACTACTGGCTACTACCTGTTTATTGGAGAAACTCATCTAATGGCGTAACAAAAAGCATGAGGTTGTTTCTCTCTCTAGTACCGAGTCAGAGTTTCGAGCCATGTCTTCTATCACCAAAGAACTTATTCACCTATAACATCTTCTTGGGGATTTAGGAGTTACAATTTCTAGTCCTATAGCTTTTTACTGTGATAATCAGAGTGCTATACAGATTGCTAACAATCTAGTTTTTCAAGAGAAGACGAAGCACATCGAGCTCGATTGCTACTTCTCCCAAGAGCAGTATGAAGCTCGGACTATCTCTCTCCTTTATCTTTCCTCTGGAGAGAAGATAACTGATTTTTTTACAAAGCCACCCAACTCTGGGTTTTCAGTTCTTACTTAGCAAACTCATGGTGTAGATCCTTCTAACTTGTTGGATTCAAATCCTACCCAATGCATTACTTTGTGCAGCTCCATTTAACTTGAAATTGAACAACTTAATTGGATTCTATTTTAGGCACACAGAACATGCTACTGGTTCATTTCCTTGGTTTGGTTCTAGCTATTCCTTTGCAATATTTTTGCTTTAAATAAACTACTGTTGCTTTGTCTTGTTTTTAAGATATAAATGCTGTAACAATAACAAGCAATAGCTGCTATCATGAGCAACAGAAAACCACAACACAACTCAGTCATTGACTCATTGCTCTATTCTTTAATACACAGCTACAAGGAGAATGATAGGATACCATGTGTATCAAGTTAGAGTGGTGTTGAAGGTATCTAATCTCTAATATGTCATCTCGATGTTGTTGTGCGAAAATAACTCGATAAAGGAGAGACAGTCAAGCCACACAGAAAACACACAAGACATTTGTTAACACAGTTCGAAAATTCTCTACCTCTGTGGGTGTCGGTCACCATACTGAATGCACTGAGGAATAAAGAAAGAGAATACACCCTACATCTTCTTCCTCGCATTCACATGATCTAAGGAGACAATCTTCCTCTCTTGATTCCCACCGGTCTCCCTTCGTCTCTCGCATGCAATTGAGAAACCCGAAGAAGAAACCTTCTACAAACTCGCAGCACATGGCCTAGGCGGTTGCCAGCCACATTAGCCCCGCGTGTTGATGCCTTCCGAACGCTGATGACTGCAGACGTACCGCGACTGAGTATGTCGAGCTACCAAGCGCACGTTGGCACCTTGGTTTCGATGCCCCGTCAACACCTCCGTGTCGGTACCTGTCAATGCCTCCTTCGCTATCCGCCGACAGCCTCGCACCCTTTTGCGTCTGCAGTTGTGCTCGCAGCCACCGCGACTGTCATTGGCCATTGCCTCCGTCATTCATCGACAACTCGCATCGGTGCCTTTCGGCACCTTCACCAACCACCCGTCGGCAACCCTGTTAGCTCACTCGTTGGCAGCGCTGGAATAGAGTTGCCCGTCATTGACTCCCGTCGATGAATCTTGTTCCATCAAGGTGCTTCCTCGATCTAGGCACCCGCACGTACTCGTGCCATCACGACGCTCAGCTATGATCGCTAGGTTCGTCGTTCGTCGCACGAGTCGGCCTCCTTATCGATGTCGATCTCTTGGGTCTACAATGGATCCTTGTGATCGCCCCTCTGTCGATCACCACGAACCATCCTAGGGGATGAAGCACTACGCTACGGCCTCCCCCGGTGTCTCCTCCGGTGATCAAAACCAACCCTGGAGAGCAGTGTTGCACCGCGACTCCTTCCCAGGTTGCTATTCAGAACTTCACCCGGGTGCCCGACATGCGATGCCTGAGCCGTGACCCCTTCTCTATGACAAATTTGCCCGGGCGCCTCCTGACTTGGGCTCGGCAGTCCAGCACCCTCCTGGTACCGCCTAACTGGGGCTCGACAGTCCAGCACCCTCCTGGTACTGGTCGTTCGCCCGCCTTGGTTATCGAAGGGGTGGGGCCCACTCAGCCTTCGTCTCTCCCTGAGGGGAGATGCCTCCTGCACCTCCCCGGGGTCTCGGCTCCTCTGATCCGCAGCTCCTCGGTGCCCCAGGGGGGAGGTGTCACCCGCACCTCCTCCCGGGTTCTCGATCTTTGCATTAGCTCCTTTAGGGTTTCCTTCGCCCTCCTCTAGCTGTCGCGTCATCGTCTTCCAGATGATCAAATTTGAGGATGCCCACCTCCTTAAATAGAGGCTCCACTGGGTTGCTTGGCTTGCACTCCAAGTAACAGGTTGCTTAGCTTGCAAGACAAGCAGCCCTAACGAGCTGCACTGTAAAAAGGTCCGAAGTCATGGGTTGGATCCCATATCCAACAATCTCCCCCTTAGGGATTCCGCGCCTGGCGCATATAGTAACCGGCCCTCCAAATACCTACGCCACTCTGATATACTTCACGGCTCTGATTGCTCTCTCAACCAGGCTCTAATACCATTTGTTGTGCATAAATAACTCGATAGGGAAGAGATAGTTAATCCCTACAGAAAACATACAAGACATTTATTAACGCAGTTTGGAAATTACCTACTGTAGACACACAAATTGTGTCTAACCCGGACCCGACTCGCATGCACCTATGCGAAGGCAAACCCGACACGCACTCGGACCCGGACCCGACTCGCATGCACCTACGCGAAGGCAAACCCGACACGCACTCGGACCCGGACCCGACTCTCATGCACCTACACGGAGGCACACCCGACTCGTATGCACCGACTCGGAGGCAAGCCCGACACGCAAGCCGAACCCGACCCGCACCAAACAAGGGGCCGGGTGGGCCCATCCCCAAGTGGGGCCCACCCGGCCCCCTTCTAGAAATCTGAACCCCCTAAGGGGTGGCCGGCCATCCAAGAAAGAAAGAACGAAAAATAAAGAAAGAAAAGAAAGAAAACAAAAGGAAAGAAACGAAGAAAAAGAAAACAAATACCGTCATGCGCGGGGGGAGGTTGCTTATGACGTCTACATAAGTGTGGATCTGCACCGATCCCTCGATCCGACGGATAAGAAAAGAAGCTGGGTTGCCATCGACTTTATGTGCAAGATTCAAAATAAATTCAAAAAGAATTGAGCCATAACTACTCCGCCAGAAAAGGAAAGCAAATAAATGTTTATTCCCCTTATCAATGGAAGAATAAATATTGGGTAGTTATGGGAGAGATATTAAAGGGATTCAAATAAATCTTTCCATATCTCTCCCCTCCCCCCTTCACCTATAAATAGAGGGGGAGGGGGAAGGCTCAAGAGGTCGGATGGCAAGAAGCGAAGAAGCTCTGCAGAAGAGGAAACGCGCCCTTCATCGACCCAAGACTTCACGAGGCACGGGCAAGCCTATCCCTTCGGGACCGGCTTAGTCCATTGAAAGTCCTCATCAACGTGAAGACCCTTGCACAAGAAGATCATCCCTTTGACTCCGTGCATGAAGAAGAAAGCTCGGAGAAGAAGAAACCTTCAACTCCGAAGACGCCAGAAGCAAAGGCCGGAGAAGAAGATCGGAGCGGCATCACCTCGTCGTCTCCAACAAACCTTCGACTCCGATCAAGCCCACAAGCCCGGAGAAGAAGATTGAAATGGCATCACCCGGTCGTCTTCAACAAGCATCCGCTCCATCCACGAAGAAGAAAGCTTGGAGAAGGATACCCGAAGCGGCGCTACACCCATCATCTTCAATAAAGCCTTCAACTCCGACCAAGCCCAAAAGCCCGGAGAAGAAGCCGATGGCACAACCGTCGCCAGGTCGGAAACTGAAGATGAAGCGAGAAAGCTCTGCAGAAGAGGAGACACGCTTTTCATCGACCCAAGGCTTCACGAGGCACGGGCAAGCCTATCCCTTCGGGACCAGCTTAGTCTATTGAAAGCCCTCATCAACGTGAAGACCCTTGCATAAGAAGATCAAGCCTTCGACATCGTGCACGAAGAAGAAAGCTCGGAGAAGAAGAATCCTTCGACTCCGAAGATGCCAGAAGCAAAGGCCGGAGAAGAAGATCGGAGCGGCACCACCCCGTCGTCTCCAACAAGCCTTCGACTCCGATCAAGCCCAAAAGCCTGGACAAGAAGACCGAAGCGTCATCATCTGTCGCCTTCGACAAACGTCCACTCCATCCACGAAGAAGAAAGCTTGGAGAGGAACACCCGTCGTCTTCAAAGCAAACCGACGCTACAATCGTCGCACGGAGATCGGTGCTACCCCCGTCGTCTTCAATGGAACCCTTCGAATCCGATCACGCCAAAGAAGCCCGGAGAAGAGGAAAAGTTGAGCCGACACCTAAACTGTTGAGGAAGCCAGAAGCATTGAAGAAGTAGCCACTGCCATTCGAGAAGAAGATCGAGTCAACGCTGAAGCAAAAGCCCACGCAAGAAGCCAAAGCAAAAGCCCCAGTAAAACCCGCGTCAAAGCAACGCAAGTGCCAAAGCCAAGCGACGCCGGTCACGAGCAAAAGCACCGCACGTTCTAGCTGATACGATGCGAAGTCCGGAAGAACGAAAGCATCGCAAGTCTCCCCCGTCTACGTCCAAGCGCAAGCACCAAACCAAAGCAAAAGCCAGAGCCACACCAAAGCCAAGCCAAAGCCGAAAGCCAAAGCCAAAGCCGACGCCAAAAGAACGATCGACGCCGCGAACCGACGATCAAGGACACCAAGATCTAGCAAGGATCGAGGAAGACACGAAGACCGAGGAGCGACGCCGAAAACCCCTAGCCGAGAAAGCGCGAAGCACGAAAGGGACAAAAGCAACGGGGGATATTCCTTAGCCTCTCAAAGAACCCTCACCCTGTAAAGACCTCTGTCCTGGGCAACCCCTTCAGAGCTCTCGTACGAATACCACGTGGAGACGCGGATCAAAGGGACCCTCCAGAGGATCTCTCCCACAATCTCCTAATCAATATTCGCCGCACCCAACTCACCACCCCCGAGTCCCCGGGTCCCGGCCTTCTGTAATCTTCGTGTGTTTGCACTAAAGATGACCCGGATCTTTTTCTACGCATACAGATTTCTGGCACGCCCGGTGGGACCTCCTCTCCTTTCATCCGTACGGCTGAAGAAGTTGCTTCAAGTTCGCAATGGCCGGGACAAGCAACGATGCGTTTGATCCAAGCCTCTCACCAATCACCGAGTCTCCTCTACTCCAACACGGTGGTCCAATAAACCCGGAGGGTGATGTTCCCCCGATGGTACGCGTCTACACTCGGCGCACTCGAACTCTTGCGGATGTCTTCACGCTAGAAACTGCTGCTGAAGATGCTCGCCAAAGCGCCGACGAGGCCTTGGTGCATGAAGAAACGAGCCTCGATCCTGGAATTTAAATCCAGAAGTTTGAGAAGGACCATCCCCAACCCCGAGCCCGTTCGGGTTCTCCAGCGGACATTGCACCTCCTCTACAGGGGGTAAACATCTGTCATCAACCAGAAACAAGTCGGCGTAACTACATCTCCGACGATGATGGCGAGGATGCAAGCATGCAACATCGGGACGTCCTCCGTCATCATCCCCCGTCCGCTCTTCAGCTCCAAGTCATGCAAATGGGCGAACATATGGCGCAGATTACTCGGCTGATGAAGGAGAAGGATCGTCACATTAATACTCTGCTTCAAAAGCTAAGCACAAAGGATGCTGCAGCAGTCGATCAACCTCTTGCTTCTCCAGTAGCCGCTCCAGCTCCGTCTTCAACTCCCGCTCCTGCAGAGGTTGTTCTAACAATTCAAGCGGTTACTCCAGCACTCTCCTCGATTCCTGTCCCGGTGGAAGTCGTCTTTCCAGTACCAGTCTCGATGACCACATAACCTCCGGCGACAGCAACAATGAATGCCCAGCAAATACAAGCGTTGGTAGCCGACATGATGCGCTCCCACGGCAGTAGTCTTCCTCGGATCACAACGGCATACTCGAAGCCTTACACCGCGAGGATCCAGCAGTTGCGCTTCCTCATCGGGTTCCAACCACCAAAGTTCCAGCACTTCGACGAGAAGGAAAATTCGAGACAGCACGTCACTCACTTCATCGAAACCTGTAACAATGTCGGCACGTATGGCGACGAGACGGTGAAGCAGTTCGTTCGCACCCTCAAGGATAACGCATTCGACTGGTATGTGGATCTTCCTCTAGGATCTATCGACAGCTGGGATCAGATGGAGAGGGAGTTCCTCAATCGCTTTTACAGTACCAGACGCACCGTCAGCATGACTGAGCTTACTGCCGTCAAGCAAAGGAAGGACGAACTGGTGATCGACTACATCGACTGATGGAGGAACCTCGTGCTGAATTCACGAGACCGCTTGTCTGAAGACTCGGCCATCAAGATGTGCACCCAAGGCATGCACTGGGGCCGGCTCTATATCCTCAAAGGGATCAAGCCTCGGTCCTTCGAAGAACTCGCAACTCGGGCTCACGACATGGAACTCAGCCTAGCAAACCGCGGAGACTCGAAGAACAAGAACTTCCTGAAGGTGGAGAAGAAGGATAAACTGTCGGCACCAAAACCAAAGCAAGTCAACGTTACCGACGTCGCTTCGACCTCTAAGCCACTCAAGATCGGTGGCAAGCCGGATCAGAGAAAGGGAACCGCCATACCACCGCCTCCGCCGCAAAGACAAAGGATGACTCTCGAGGAGCTCAAAGCAAAAGAGTACCCCTTCCCGGACTCGGAAGTCTCCTCCATGTTTGATCAGTTGCTGTAGGAGAAGATGATAGAGCTCCCACCTTCGAAGAGTCCCGAGCAGATGCATCGCGCTGACGACCCTCTCTTCTGTAAATACCATCGAGTGGTAAGTCATCCCATCGAAAGATACTTCGTCTTCAAGGAAAGATTCATGACACTCGCAAAGCAAGGGAAGATAGAGATTGACTCTGGAGAGGTCGCTACAGCAAACATGATGTCCATCACCTTCGATTCCTTCCCGTCGGTACGCGTTGATGCACGAAAAGGAGCACCCAAATTGCGCGTCAACCGTCAAAGGCCAATCGCAAAGTCAGTTTCACAACTAAAGGTTTCGAAGCGACGACAACGTGCTCCTGCACTCGCTGAGGAAGAAACGTCATTGCCCCGGGAGCAACCATCGCCCACATCAACACCTCTCCCAAGCAAAGTCATGTCTCAACGTACTCTCCAACAGAGGTATGAGCAAGGAGATCCAGAAGTCGGTTTGTTGGGCCAACCTTCGGGTAAATTCAACTATTACGTCCTCTACTCAAAACCTCCATCCATTTCGATCGAAGAAATCAAGCCCACCGGCTGGGGATCGAAAGACGAGCTAGGGGAGCCTCCGAAAAAGCGAGCCCCTCCTAGTCAAGCTACATCCCAACGTGCTCTCCAGAAGAGATACGAGCAAGGAGATCCAGAAGTCGGTCTGTTGGGCCAGCCCTCGGGAAAGTTTGACTATTATGTCCTCTGATCAAAACCTCCATCCATTTCGATCGAAGAAATCAAGCCCACCGGTTAGGGATCGGAAGACGAGCCAATAGAGCCTTCGGAAGAACAAGTTTCTCCGACTGATAAGGAACCAGCTGCTGCTGTCGATCATCATCTTAGCAGGGGAGAATCCACTGACGAAGAGGCATGGATCATGCTACCCCGGCGATGCAGGCCACGGCAAGCAAGGCAACATAAGCAAGACCGGGTGATGAGGAGACTTCCCGAGCGAATGACTTACAAGAAGAAAAGCAAGATTCCAGAAAGAAAGACTTCAAAGTGCCACCGGTAGATCCATATGATCTCCTCCAGCAAAGCCTTCCGGAACAAGCAACACTGCAAGAATTCTTTCCCGATCACTTCCTCCCAGTCGATCAGCACATCATGGTCTCTTATTGCATGGTCGAAGTTCATAAGGTGTCGGAAGGAAAGGGCAAAATTGAAACTTCTGAAGAATGCGACTCCACCGACGAGAGAGACAACTCCGACAAAGAGGGCACTGTCTCTCACGATGAGGTAATCCTGCACTTGCCGCTCGTAGAAGCTTTGCACCTCCCGAAAAAAGCTCGCCTAGCAATGGTTGCGGCCTTGGCAGACCCAGACAGCTATTGGAAGAAGAGGAAGGACGGCGAGAAGGGCAACACTGTGACCTCGTGCGATGCGACGATAATCTTCTCGGACGAAGACTTGCAACTCGGAACACGATTGCACAACCAGCCCGTCTACGTTTCGGGATACATCAAAGAGAAGCCGGTGAATCGAATCTTGCTAGACCGTGGCTCCGCCGTCAACATCATGCTCATCCAGACGATGCGGCAATTCGGCATCACCAATGACCAGTTCTCGCACAGCCAGCTGGTCATTCAAGGGTTCAACCAGGGCAGACAGTCCACTATCGAAATCATCCGCCTGAAGCTTTCAATCGGCCCGCTCGACACAATGGTCCTCTTCCACATCATTGATTGCCAGACGTCGTATCGCCTCTTGTTGGGAAGACCGTGGCTACATGAGAACGGCGTTGTAGTATCCACTTGGCATCAGTGCCTCAAGTACTACGAGGAAGGCATGGAGAAGTGCATCGTCGTTGATGATAAGCCGTTCAATGAAGCCGAAGCATATCTGGCTGACGCCAAGTTCTATCAAGCGAAAGACCTGGTCGCGGAAGCCCTTTCAGCCAAAGCTCCTCGAACCCTAAAAACTGAAGAAACCAAGCGGACTGAGACTCCTCCACCTGTAAATCCGATGCAACCTTCCGACAAGGCGAGACTCGAGGTCCAAGAAGCATCAAAATCAAGACGAAGGATGTGTATCAGTTCCGAGCCAAGAGCAATGCAATATACCCCGTTGCCCGTCCAAGCAACGCCAGTCCTGCGTCTCGCACCTCAGTGGCTTCGTAAATCCGAGCGACCGCCTTCTACTCTGGCAAGAAAACTGGTCCCGCCATTATCGCAGGCCAATGTTATCACTCTGTAAGAAATGACGTTGCCATTACCTAGTCTGACGCAAGCTCCAAACCCGAGTGGACCTGTCGAATCTGTCGACCCGAATCAACTCGAATTCAAGCCAAAAGGGAGTTGGGGGCAAAACGCTGCCAAGTTGATGTTCAAAGCCGGCTACAACAAAGAAAGCGCCATGGGCACACTTCCCCCAGCAGCAACGCCACATGGGATGACGAGGACTCAAGCTCGGCTGTTTCAAAGCAGCGACCAAATCCTCCTGAACCGCTGAGGCATCGGCTCCAGTCAAACCTCGATGGTTGTCAAGATTGCAACGAAGAAGACCTTCACCTCCAACTACATTGGGGCGAAGATGGTAGACGAAGCAGCTGAAGGATCGACAATCTCCGATGCACGCTCTACCTACGCCAGCCTTCCCGACAGCAAAAGAAGACGACGACGGGCTCGATGCCAAGCCTTACTCCAGAAGCAAAACAAAAGCAATCAAAGCCGGTCGAATCTAAAGCATACATCCGTGTTCGAAAGGCTTGGGCCAGTCAAGTAACCAAAGAAGAAGTCGGTGTTCGACCGTTTGGGAATGCCAGTCGAGGACGTCGTTTCAACACCCGCCCACCCACCCATGGTGACCGTCAATCATATCTTCGTTATCAGAACTGAAAACGGTGATGCTTTTACTTCGGATGACGAGTTGCATGACGCCTCGTCGGTCCTCGAAGAAGGGGGGCAGTCCACCGTTGACGACTTGAAGGAAATCAACTTGGGCACAGAAAAGGAGCCACAGACTACATTCGTCAACACACTCTTGACTCTTGAAGAAGAAGCCGCATATATCAAGCTGCTCCGAGAATATAGAGATGTCTTTGCATGGTCCTACAAGGAGATGCCGGGTCTCGATCCTAAAATCGCAGTGCACCAGCT
The DNA here is from genome assembly GCA_947650365.1 of Chamaelirium japonicum. Taxonomy (NCBI): domain Eukaryota; kingdom Viridiplantae; phylum Streptophyta; class Magnoliopsida; order Liliales; family Melanthiaceae; genus Chamaelirium; species Chamaelirium japonicum. Next base: position 68,492,496 of record OX393553.1, on the reverse strand, counting down.
CAGTGTCAAACACAGAGCTAGCGCCATCAAGCAAGGACAAAGACGTTACCGGTCGAAACAAGCACATCGAGTCAATGATCCGCTCTTTTGCAAGTACTACCGGATGGTCAGCCATCCCATCGAGAAGTGCTTTGTCTTCACAGCGCTGATTGCTCTACAACACACTTCAGCAAGCCTGTGCATCGTCTATCGAAGATCAATAGCGAAACCAGCTCCAAGAAGACGACGACGGCATGCTCTTTCAGTACCTAGGGCCAAATCCTCACTGTCTTGGGGGCAACCGCCTCTCATACAAACACTCCCTCTTCCAAACGAAGCTACATCCCGGCACATGCTCAAAGCGAGAGACAAACAAAGAAGCTCGAAGTCAAACTGCTAGGCCAACCATCAAAAGATGAATTGGTACAGTCTTCAGAAGAGCAAGTCCTTCTGATCAAAGAAGAGCCTTCAGTCGCAGCACCAGTTCTTCACCTTGGCGAGGAAGATTTTACTGATGAAAACACACGGGCTATGGCACCTCGAAGGAGAAGGCCACAACGATCAAGCTACAGGATAGCACGCCTGACTAACCACGAGAAAGATCGGGTGATAAGAAAACTCCTCAGAAGAAAGACCTTCAAGGAAAAGAATGAAGCTCCAGAAAGAAGGACATCCGAAGTACCACCAGCAAGTCCGAAAAATCTTCTCCAGCAAATATGTCCAAAGCTGGCGACACTCCAGGAGTTTTTTCCCAATCGCTTCCTTGAAGCTGATCAAAACTTCAAGGTCTCCTGCTGCATGATAAAAGTTCACCAAGTGCTCCGGAAAGATGATGAAGAAAGCGACACCAATATCGAAAGCATGGGGAGAAGCATCACCGCCAATGGCAAGCTGTTCAACGAGGCTGAAGCACACCTTGCTGACGTCCAGGTCCACCAGGCCAAAGACCTCGTTGCAGAAGCTCCTCCAGTAAAGGCTCCATGAGCCCAGGAAGTCAAATCAGCTGCGAAGGACAAAACCTCTCCACTTGCAAAACCAGTGACATCTTCCAGCCAGACGGTGCACAAAGACAAAGAAGCGCCAGCATCAAGACGAAAAATTCACAGTAACTTCAAATCAAGCTCGATGCGATACGTTCCGTTGCCTGCTCAAGCTGCTTCAGTCCTGCGGCTCGCACCTCAGTGGCTTCGCAAGCCAGGACGATCGCCTTCCACTCCAGCAAAGGAACCAGCGTCATCATTCTCCGAGGACAACTTCATCACTTTGCAAGAGATGACACTACCGTTACATGGTCTGTTGCACGTCTCGAGCTCAACCCAGTCTTCCGAGTACACCAAATCCGAGCAACTCGTAATCAAGCCAGAAGACACTCGGGGGCAAAACTCCACCGAGTTGATATTCAAATCCAACCGCAACAAAGAAAGTACGGTGCACATGGGTTCACTACCCTTAGCTGCAATACCACATCGCTTGGCAAAGACTCAAGCTCGCCTCTTCAAAAGTAACGAACAAATCCTTCCAAATCGCCGAGGCATCGACTGCAATCAAACTCCAGCAATCATCAAAACTCAAGTCAAGAAGATCTTCACTTCTAACTACATTGAAGCGAAGAAGGCGGGCGACAACTGCGAACCAGCAGCGACTCTGCCTACCAGTGGCAAGTCTCTCAAAAGGTACTTTGCTTAGCGCAAGGTTAACCCCCTTGCCAAAAAAAAGGTATAAACGAACTACGTGCGACTTGATCCCTCTCAGTAGGGTACATAGGCAACCTACAAAGGTTCAGTCTAGACAAAAAAAATCCCAACATCATTCCAAAAGGCCAGTCCAGAGGAGAACGAGTGCAGATCCACGAGTCCAGTCAGCAAACCGAAAGATGACAAGAAAGTCAAAGTCCTTGAGGCGCTGGAGCAGCTCGCCCCCTGCGGCCTACACGCGCTGCAAAACCTGGGGTAGAGAAGCCGTTAACTTCCGACGCATCGCCAACTATGCATGCTGCTTTGCATGGTCCGCTCCGAAAGCCTTCTCGATCGCTCCACCAGCTCCCGGCACTTCGTCAGCTCTTTACGCTGCTTCGCAAGCTCTGCTCCAGATGTCTTTTCGGTCGCTCGAGCTTTTCCCAAACGGAACTCCAGCTTCTAAAGCGACGCACGAGTAGCAAGTCGAAATCCTTGAGGCGCCGAAGCGGCTCACCTCCTGCAGCTTGCACGCACTGCAACTCAAAGGGTAGAGAAGCCGTCAACTTCCGACGCGTCGCCAGCTATGCACGCTGCTTCGCATGGTCCGCTCCGGACGCCTTCTCGATCGCTCCACCAGCTCCCGACAATTCATCAGCTCTTCACGCTGCTTCGCAAGCTCTACGCCTGATGTCTTCTCGATCGCTCGAGCTTTCCCCAAATGGAACTCCAGCGACGCACGAGTGGGATAGAGAAGCCGTCAACTTCCGACGTGACACCAGATATGCACGCTGCTTCGCAAGATTCGCTGTAGAAGCCTTTTCGATCGCTCCACCAGCTCCCGGCACTTCGTCAGCCCTTCCTGCTGTTTTGTAAGCCCTGCTCCAGAAGTCTTCTTAGTCGCTCGAGCTTCCTCCAGATGGGACTCTGACTTCTGAAGTGACACACGAGCGGCCTCCACCTTCTTCTGCATCCGAACCAAGTCTACAGCAGCAAGCGTGTGAAGCCCCTCCAATCGATGTTCCTGTTCCTCGGCCGCAGCTAAAGCCAAGAAATCGTTCTCCAGCAAAGCCGGTGACGAGTAATAAACCTCGCTTACTCCAAGAAGGTGTGCAGCTGCTCCGCAAATAAGGAGTCATCTGTCTTGAAACCTGTTAGGCTCATGCAAAAGCTCCGGCCCTCCGACGGACTGGAACTGCCACTGGAGTCAAAAGCAGCAACTCGAAGAAGGGCGTATGCATCAACGATGACCACATCCTCTGCAACCTCCACGAAGCCAAAAAGACCGTTGGAGTAGTCACCGAGGTCAAGATCAGCAAGTCGAAGACGACCAAAGTAGTCTACACCTTGTCAATGCTCATGGCTTCGTCTTCTCCTCGTCGAACTCCAGACCGTCCATCTTGATGTTCTTCAAGATAGCATCGCCACCAGAAAAGTTCTCTAAAGGCTTCCAATAATCCATGGTCGTCCAAAGAAACATCCAGCCCGCCTCGTTCAGCGTGCCTGGACGCAACCTCCCTAGTCGGACAACACACATGAAAGGGAGGCGAAGACATTTGTTCGCCCCTCTTCGATTCAGCCAGCCTTCGGAAGACTCTGGAAAGGGTGAGTCTTGAAAGAAGGTGAAGGAATCAAGTTAGATCCAGAAGCCAGTCAAGAAAAAAATAACCTTCCTAGGGGATCACCCATCCCTGTACTGCTTCTACCTGAGCTCGCTTAACTCCTAGAAGGATGGACCAAAGAGAAAAAAAAGAAAAAAAAAAAAAGAAGACAAAAGGGGAAACTTCTTAGGGGTCACCCATCCCTATGCTGCTCTCGCTCAAACACGTACGCTTAACTGCAAGAAGTTCCCGTAAGAAACAAGTTCTATCGGTCTCGTCGATCCCGTCACCCGACAAGAAGTCCCCACGGCCCTAAGGGAGACATAGGTCCCACGGCCTCAAAAGAAACCGCAGGCCCTACAGCCCACAATGAAGCTGCAGGCCCCATTGGAGTTGTAGGAAAGTGACAACTGGCCCCTCTTCTACTCACACGTGGACCCCACAAAGCTGCCTCGGTCTCAGCTCGAACGCAAAAAAAAAAAAAAAAAGAAAGAAAGAAGAAGAAGAAGAAAAAAGAAAGAAAGAAAGGAGTAATGGGGGTCCACACCTCACAGCAGCCCGTGAGCTCCTCCCTCATCTTTTTCTGCTCAAAAAAAAAAACTGCAGCCCCGAATAAAGTGGGGCCACAGCCCCTTCATGGAAACAAATCACAGAGGCCACAGCCCCTAATCCGAGCCGCACCCCCCCCCCTCCCTATTAAAACCCACAGCCCTAAGGACCTTCAACCCGTGCGACACGAGCACGCACCCTGCAGTCGCCGCCCTGGCACTCGCCTCCGCCTATGCCCTGGCCTCCACACCACAGCCCGCACGCCGTCGCCACCGCTACCGCCTACGCCCTGGCCTCCGCGCCGCAGCCTGTGCGCCACACGCTGTCGCCACACCCCGCGCTGCAGCCACGAGCCGCCCGGCAACCACTCGCCGCCGCTGCTGCTGCCTCCGTGAGCCATCGCCGCCTGCCGCCCGCAGCCCGCGCCCGATCGGAGCTCAGCCGACTCGGCCCCGACGCCGCCTGCGCCGCGCGCCCCGACACCGCCTGCACCATGGCCTCCGCGCTGGGTTGCCGACCGCCGCCGCGACACCCTAGCCTCCGCACGTGCCGCAGCCAGCCACCGCCGCTGCTGCTGTGCTCCACGCACACAGAGGAGAAGAAACAGAAACAAAGAAGGAAAAAAAAAAAAAGAAAGAAAAGAAAGAAAAAGAAAAGAAAAAAAAAACAAACAAAGAAAAAAAAAAAAGAGAAAAGAAAGAAGAAAAAAAAGAGGAGCCTCATCTCGCTTTCGACGACTCCGCCTCCTCCTCGTCGCGCCAAGCTGTGGTCACCGTCTTTGGCCTCGAAGATTTGCCCCTACCATCATGCTCTCGCACCAAGGAGATGACAAGCCATCCGTCGAGGCGCGTCACCATCGCCAATACTCCGCCGAGGTGTATCGCCTTCATCTTCGCGCCTTCGTCACCCTCGCGCCCCCATGGGACTCCACCGAGACGTGTTGCCTTCGTCTTCACGCTCTCGTCTCTCCTGAGTCGCCTTCGGACGTTGCGCAACGGTCGCCATCGACATTCACGCCATCTTCAAAACAAGAGGAAGTCCGCAACGAGAAAAATGATCAAAACCCCAGCAAGGGCCATCGCGTTCCCGTACCGAAGAAGGGGCAATAGTCCTTCGCCGAGGTATGTCGTGGCCATCCTCGCGCTCCCGTCCTTCCCGATCCGCCTTTAGGCTTCGTGCAACGGTCTCCAAGCATTGAAGAAGCCTTTGTCTCCAAGCCAACGGAAGCTTTCGTCTCCAAAGTTCTTCATCTCTCGCAAGAGTCGCCGCCGCCGACGAAAGAGGCGACAACTAGAAAGACGGAGTAAGTCGCGTGCAACCCTAAGCAGCCCCTTCCGTCGACGGTCTCCGAGCATCGAAGAAGCCTTCGACTCCAAGCCGACGGAAGCCTTTGTCTCCAAAGTTCTTCAACTCGCGCACCATCGCCACCGCCGCCGACGAAAGAGGCGACACTAGGAAGACGGAACAAGTCGCGTGCAACCCTAAGCAGCCTCTTCCGATGGCGGTCTCCAAGCTCAAGCCATCCGCAAGAACAAGGCATTGGATGAAAGGGGTAGTGGCTCTTAAATAAGCCCCAACCCCGTCCACAAAAGGAATCAAGGACAAGTGCTGTGCGTTTCCTACATACGCAAGTACTCCGCGTTTCCGCCAGCGTACTCATCCTTGAGGGGGCATTTGTAGACACACAAATTGTGTCTAACCCGGACCCGACTCGCATGCACCTATGCGGAGGCAAACCCGACACGCACTCGGACCCAGACCCAACTCGCATGCACGTACGCGGAGGCAAACCCGACACACACTCGGACCCGGACCCGACTCGCATGCACCTATGCAGAGGCAAACCCGACACGCACTCGGACCCGGACCCGACTCGCATGCATCTACGCGAAGGCACACTCGACTCGCATGCACCAACTCAGAGGCAGGCCCGACACGCAAGCCGAACCCGACCTGCACCAAACAAGGGGCCGGGTGGGCCCATCCCCAAGTGGGACCAACCCGGCCCCCTTCTAGAAATCCGAACCCCCTAAGGGGTGGCCAGCCATGCAAGAAAGAAAGAACGAAAAATAAAAAAAGAAAAAGGAAAGGAAAGAAAAGAAAAGGAAAGAAAAGAAGAAAAAGGAAACAAGTACCGCCATGCGCGGGGGAGGTTGCGTATGACGTCTACATAAGTGTGGATCTGCGCTGATCCCTCAATCCGACGGATAAGAAACGAAGCTGGGTCGCCATCGACTTTATGTGCAAGATTCAAAATAAATTCAAAAATGATTGAGCCATAACTACTCCGCCAGAAAAGGAAAGCAAATAAAGGTTTATTCCCCTCATCAATGGAAGAATAAATCTTGGGTAGTTATGGGAGAAATATTAAAGGGATTCAAATAAATCTTTTCATATCTCTCCCCTCCCCCCTTCACCTATAAATAGAGGGGGGGGGGAGGCTCAAGAGGTCGGATGGCAAAAGCGAAGAAGCTCTGCAGAAGAAGAGACGCGCCCTTTATCGACCCAAGGCTTCACGAGGCACAGGCAAGCCTATCCCTTTGGGACCGGCTTAGTCCATTGAAAATCCTCATCAACGTGAAGACCCTTGCACAAGAAGATCATTCCTTCGACTCCGTGCACGAAGAAGAAAACTTGGAGAAGAAGAAACCTTCAACTCCGAAAACGCCAGAAGCAAAGGTCGAAGAAGAAGATCGGAGCAGCATCACCTCATCGTCTCCAACAAACCTTCGACTCCGATCAAACCCACAAGTCCGGAGAAGAAGATTGAAGCGGCATCACCCCGTCGTCTTCAACAAGCATCCGCTCCATCCACGAAGAAGAAAGCTTGGAGAAAGATACCCGAAGCGGCGCTACACCCGTCATCTTCAACAAAGCCTTCAACTCCGACCAAGCCCAAAATCCCGAAGAAGAAGTCGATGCCATAATCGTCACCCGGTTGGAAGCTGAAGACGAAGCGAGGAAGGTCTGCAAAAGAGGTGACGCGCTCTTCATCGACCCAAGGCTTCACGAGGCACGGGCAAGCCTATCCCTTCGGGACCGGCTTAGTCCATTGAAAGCCCTCATCAACGTGAAGACCCTTGCACAAGAAGATCAAGCCTTCAACACCGTACACGAAGAATAAAACTTGGAGAAGAAGAATCCTTCGACTCCGAAGACGCCAGAAGCAAAGGCCGGAGAAGAAGATCGGAGCGGCACCACCCCGTCGTCTCCAACAAGCCTTCGACTCCGATCAAGCCCAAAAGCCTGGAGAAGAAGACCGAAGCATCATCACCTGTCGCCTTCGACAAACGTCCACTCCATCCACGAAGAAGAAAACTTGGAGAGGAACACCCGCAGCGTCGCTACACCCGTCGTCTTCAAAGCAAAGCCGACGCTACAACCGTCGCACGGAGATCGGTGCTACCCCGCCGTCTTCAAAGGAACCCTTCGAATCCGATCACGCCAAAGAAGCCCGGAGAAGAGGAAAAGTCGTGCCGACACCTAAACCGTTGAGGAAGCCAGAAGCATTGAAGAAGTAACCATCGTCGTTCGAAAAGAAGATCGAGTCGACGCCGAAGCAAAAGTCCACGCAAGAAACCAAAGCAAAAGTCCCGGTAAACCCACGCCAAAGCAACGCAAGTGCCAAAGCCAAGCGACTACGCCGGTCACGAGCAAAAACAGCGCACGTTCTAGCCGATACGACGCAAAGTCCGGAAGAACGAAAGCATCGCAAGTCTCCCCCGTCTACATCCAAGCGTAAGCGCCAAAGCAAAGCAAAAGCCAGAGCCATGCCAAAGCCAAGCCAAAGCCGAAAGCCAAAGGCAAAGCCGACGCCAAAAGCACGATCGACGCCACGAACCGATGATCAAGGACACCAAGGTCTAGCAAGGATCGAGGAAGACACGAAGACTGAGGAGCGACGCCGAAAAACCCTACTCGAGAAAGCGCGAAGCACGGAAGGGACAAAAGCAATGACGGATATTCCTTAGCCTCTCAAAGAACCCTCACCCTGTAAAGACCTCTGTCCTGGGCAACCCCTTCAGAGCTCTCACACGAATACCACGTGGAGACGCGGATCAAAGGGACCCTCCAGAGGATCTCTCCCACAATCTCCTGATCAATATTCGCCGCACCCGGCTCACCACCCCCGAGTCCCTGGGTCCCGACCTTCTGTAATCTTCGTGTGTTTGCAATAAAAACGACCCAGATCTTTTTCTGCGCATACACCTACCTCTGCGGATGTTGGTCACCGCCCTGAATGCATTGATGAATAAAGAAAGAGAATACACTCTGCATCTTCTTCATCTCATCCAAATGATCTCAAGGATACAATCTTCCTCTCTTGATACTCACTGGTCTCCTTTCGTCTCCCGCACTCAATAGAGAAGTTCGAAAAATAAACCTGCTGCAAACTCGAAGTCTGTGGCCTAGGCGGTTGCCAGCCGCACTAGCACCGCGTTCGATGACGTTCATGTCCATTGATGCTCTAGGCACACTACTGACTGCAGATATGCCACGACTGAGTATGCCGTGCTACCGAGCGTCCATCAGTGCCTTGATCCTAGTGCTCCTTCGACACCTCCGGTCGGCACCTGTCGGTGCCTTCTCCGTTGTCTGACGACAGCGTCTCACCTTACTGCTTTTGCAAACGTGCCTGCGGCTGTGCTCACCGCCACTGCGACCGTCATCGCCTCTGTCGTCCGTCGATGACTCGCATCAGTGCCCGTCAGCACCTCCACCAGTCACCCGTCGACAACCCCGTTAGCCTGCTCGTCAGCGGTGTTGTGATGGTTGCTCGTTGATGACTATTCTAAGTAACTGGTTGCCTAGCTTGCAAGCCAAGCAACCCTAGCGAGCCGTGCTAGATAATGGGCCGAACTCATGGGCTGGATCCCAGATCCAACAGATGTTTGGGAGCTGCTTTCGAAGATGTACAATTAACTTTCCGGAGCTGAGAACTATATAGCCATTTGGTCCCTAACTCTTCGCTCCAATTTGATCGCGTGAATTTTTGGGGATACATCCATGGGAGCATTATTTCGTCTGCCACTCCTATATACTCTGTTGTTGCATCTCTAGTCTCCTTCACTTAGGGGTGGCAATGGGTCGTGTCGGGTCGGGTTCGTGTCGTGTGAAGTTTCGGGTCATGTCCAAAACCCCTAGACCCAGACCCGACCCGTTTAACTAATATCCTAAACCCGTACCCGACCCGTTTATAAACGGTAGACCCGATAAGACCCGTTTACCACATGGGTTTATTCAGTTGACCCAATCCGACCCGATCCGACTCAACCCGACCTAACCCGATAGACCCGCTGATACTATATATTACAGTATCGAATTGCGGGTAGACCTGACCCGACACGACCTGTTGAATTTTAAACGGGTCTTCTCGGGTCTACCGTGTCTAGACCCTAAACCCGAACCAGACCTGTTTATTAAACGGGTCTATCGTGTCGACCCGTTATTAGCCCTGACCCAGACCCGCTAACTTCGTGTCGGGTCTGCCGTGTCGGGTCCGAAATTGCCAGCCCTACCTTCACTAAGTGTCTTGGTTGAAGCGCCCTGTAACTCATGGTTGCTTTGGTCTGGCAATTTCGGACCCAACACGGCAGACCCGACACGAAGTTAGTGGGTCTGGGTAAGGGCTAAACGGGTTCGGGTCGTAAACAGGTCGTAAACTATAGACCCGTTTAATAAACGGGTCGGGTCCGGGTTTAGGGTCTGAACACGGTAGACCCGGGAAGACCTGTTTAAAATTCAACGAGTCGTGTTGGGTCGGGTCAGGTCGGGTCTACCCGCAATCCGATACTGCAATATGTAGTATCAGGCTACTACTATCAGCGGGTCTATCAGGTTAGTTCAGGTCGAGTCGGATCGGGTCGACTGAATAAACCCGTGTAGTAAACGAGTCTTATCGGGTCTACCCGTTTATAAACGGGTCGGGTACGGGTTTAGGATCTAGACACGATTAGTTCAACGGGTTGGCTCAGGGTCTAGGGGTTTTGGACATGACCCAAAAGTAGACACGACACAAACCCGACCCGACACATTGCCACCCCTATGGTTGCTCCATCTTTGTCCACTTCTAGATACACTCACATTATTGATCACTGTTGATGCACAAGGAGAAGACCGACTGATGTCCATGTCTGTCTCGATCCACTGCAACACTCTCGATCCACTGCAAGTTCTGATCTAGTGCACTCAGACATGTGGGGCCACATACCTTTATCTTCGACGTATCTTTTTTTCTAATTATGTTAGCTTGATTAATGATTTCATTATGGGAGCACCTGAAGAAGAAATTTGACGCATCCCTTTTTTTATTATCTTCGACGCATCTTTTTTTTTTATTATGAGAGCACCTGTTGAAGAAATTCATAAAATTCTATTCGACAATTCGCATCTATTCACAGTATGTACTCTATTATTCCATGCTTACGTAGACCTTTTTTATTGGTGGGGATCTGCGTGGGGTCCTTATGCATCATGATTCAAAGAGTGCATCACTAATTAGGAGTGTTCATCGGTTCGGGTTGATCCACCAAACTGAACCGGTCTATTTGGTTCGGTTTGGATCGGATATTTTTGACCGTTCGGTTCGGTTCCGAAAAAAAAAATTCACTAAGGTCGGTTCGGTTTTGGGTTATGAGTTTTTTTTCGGTTTTGGATTGTGAGCTTTTTAACCCGAACCATTGGTAGTATACCCTCAGTAGTTACTATTGTACAGTGTACAGTCTCACTAATATCGTAGATTACATTAATCATCATCATTCGGAGCATTCAAGACTTTCAAGTGTTCAACGGTGTGATGAAACTAAAAAGTAGTAGTTGATGTTTGATGTGGATATCTAATCATTATTTTTTTCTTTTTCTTTTTTTTGAACCAAAGTAAAACTTTAGTATTAGGCTTACGATTATTGTGTTGATTCTGCTGACATTTACTTATTTCAGATTTATGCGGAAAGAATAAGCAACTAGTCCATGGACAAATTATGAGGCAGGCTTCGCCGCATCGACACCCGTCAAAGCCCGAGACGTCGACACCGTCTCGGCCCAAGGAGACAGCCTTGGCATTCGAATACAAAGTCTGAGACAGGCTTCGCCGCCTCGACACCTGCCAAAGCCCTAGACGTCGATACTGTCTCGGCCCCAGGGGACAGTCTTAGTATTCGAAGACAAAGTCCGAGACAGGCTTCACCACCTCAGCACCCGCCAAAGCCCGAGGCATCGACATCGTCTCGGCCCGAGGAGACAACCTTAGCACTCGAATACAAAGTCCGAGGCAAACTTCACCACCTCGGCATATGACAAAGCTCGAGACATCAACACCGTCTTGACCCGAGGAGACAGCCTTACCACTCGAATTCAAAGTCCGAAGCAGGCTTCACCGCCTTACAAAATCCGAGATGTCGACACCGTCTCGGCCCAAGGAGACAGCCTTGGCATTCGAAAACAAAGTCTGAGGCAGGTTTCGCCGCCTCAGCACCTGCCAAAGCCCAAGATGTCGACACCGTCTTGGCCTAAGAAGACAACATTGGCATTCAAAGACGAAGTCCGAGGCAAGGTTCGCCGCCTCGGCACCTACCAAAGCCCGAGACGTCGACACCGTCTCGGCCCAAGGAAACAACCTTGGCATTTAAAGACAAAGTCCGAGGCAGGCTTTGCCGCCTCGGCAACCACCAAAGCCCGAGATGTCGACATCGTCTCGACCCGAGGAGACAGTCTTGGCACTCGAATACAAAGTCCGAGGCAACCTTCACCGCCTCGGCACTTGACAAAGCTCGAGATGTCGGCACCGTCTCGGTCTAAGAAAACAGTCTTGACACTCGAATACAAAGTCTGAGGCACCATCATTGCCTCGGCATGCAATAAAGTCCAAGGAGACAGCCTTGGCACTCGAATACAAAATCTGAGGCATCCTCGCTGCCTCGGCATGCAATAAAGTCTAAGGAGACAACCTCCTTGAGGCACTCTTGCTGCCTCGGCATGTAATAACGTCCAAGGAGACAATCTCGACATTCGAATACAAAGTCTGAGGTACCCTTGCTACCTCGGCATGTAATAAAGTCCAAGGAGACAACCTTGGCACTCGAATACAAAGTCCGAGGCACCCTCGCTGTCTCGGCATGCAATAAAGTCAAAGGAGACAACCTTGTCTCACTCGATTACAAAGTTCGAGGCACCCATGCTGCCTCGGCATGCAATAAAGTCCAATGAGACAGCCTTGGCACTCGAATACAAAGTCTGAGCCAACATCGCTATCTTGACATGCAATAAAGTCCAAGGAGACAGCCTTGACACTCGAATACAAAGTCCGAGGTGCCCTCGTTGTCTCGGCATGCAATGAAGTCCAAGGAGACAGCCTTGGCACTCGCATACAAAAGTCCGTTGCGAACTTTGCCTCAGCCTCGACGAGTCCAGAGACAGCTTTGGTGCTCACAAACAACGTCCAAGGTGCGTCTCACCACCTCGGCACTCAACAAGTCCAGAGAGATAGTTTTGGCGCTCGTAGACAAAGTCCGAAGTGCTTCTCACCGCCTCGGCGCTCGACGAGCCCACAGAGATAGCTCTGGCGCTCGTAGACAAAGTTTGAGGCGACCTCTGCCTCAGCGCTCGACGAGCTCAAAGAAACAGCCTTGGCGTTTGCAGACAAAGTCCGAGGTGCTTCTCATCGCCTCGGCGGTCGACGAGCCCAGAGAGACTCTGGCGCCAGTAGACAAAGTCCAAGGTGCGTCTTTATTATCTTAGCTTGATTAATGATTTCATTATGGTAGCACATGATGAAGAAATTCTACGCATCCTTTTTTATTATTATTATCTTCGACGTATCTTTTTTTTATTATGGGAGCACCTGTTGAAGAAATTCATGATGTCCCATTCGACAATTCCATCGGAGCATCTATTCACATTATGTACTCTATTATTCCATGCTTGCATAGACCTTTTTTATTGGTGGGGATCTGCATGGGGTCCTTATGCATCATGATTCAAAGAGTGCATAGCTAATGAAGATCTCACAGTACAGTAGTGTCACAATGACTATGGAAGTCCCTTCCTACAGTTTCAGGCAGTGTATAATCAGGAAGAGCAGTTGATGTTCAATGCAGATATCTACTCATTATTCTTTTCTTTTTCTTTTTTCTTTTTTGAACCAAAATAAAACTTTAGTTTTAGGATTATATTATTGTGCTGATTCCGCTGAAGTTTACTTATTTCAGATTTACACTGAAAGAACAAGCTTTGCATTGTCAAAAGGTTGTCATATGAGTATGAAGCATGGACCAAAGCAACTAGTAGGAAAACATCATAAGATTTTTTTTCAGCCGTTTCAGCTGATTAGAATTTAAAGCTCTCATCCATATTATCTTAGAATTATCACTTTCATATAAAAAAAGAAGTTATTATCACTATGATTAGCAATTATTCCTGAATAATATGTCCTGTTTCTTTCCATTATCGTGTGATATGTCAAGGATTATAAAAAGTCTAGTTACTGATCTATCTCAACACCATGGAAGAAAATAAGGTGCTCGATAAAGTGAAACTTAGTGATATGAACGGAAAATGAAGAACCATGAACTAGATATTAAAGTAAATGAATAATTCTATTGTGACAAGCCCCAGAGAGAGAGAGAGAGAGAGAGAGAGAGAGAGAGAGAGAGAGAGAGAGAGAGAGAGAGAGAGAGAGAGAGAGAGAGAGAGAGAGAGAGAGAGAGAGAGAGAGAGAGAGAGAGAGAGAGAGAGAGAGAGAGAGAGAGAGAGAGAGAGAGAGAGAGAGAGAGAGAGAGAGTATCTCATTAGGCTAATATAAGGGCAATATATGTGAGTCCTCTATACACTGAGTGTATGTATATACGTTAATACATCTCACCCCCCACCCCTCAAACTCAAGGTGGATCATGCACCAAGAATTTACCAATCAAAGACCGAAAGCGTGGCGTAGGATGTGACTTCGTGAAGAAGTCTGCGATCTGCTCTGCTAAGGAAACGAAAAGTAGTGAGATCGTCATGGCATCATATCCTGTCGGACGAAGTGATAGTCAATCTCGATGTGTTTTGTCCTCTCATAAAAAAACCGGATTCCTAGCAATCTGAATAGCACTCGGGTTATCATAGTGAAGTGGAGTAGGTCCAGAGAAAGCAATATCGAGATCACTGAAGAGACGTCGAAGGTGAATTATCTTCTTAGTCATGGAGGCCAATGCCCTATACTCAGCCTCAGTGCTGGAAAGAGACACCACTTTCTGCTTCTTGTTGTGCCAGGATATTAGCGTGTCGCCAAGAAACAAGCAGTAACCAATGGTGGAGCGGTGTGTAGTCGGATCTCCAGCCCAGTCTACATCTGAGTAGGCTCGAAGGCTGAGAGAGGAAGACGACGATAGAAACAAGGAATGAGTAACTGTCCCTCTGAGTTACAGGAGGTCCGAAGAAGAGCACCGTAGTGAACTGAGTGTGGATCTGCAACAAACTGACTGACAATACTAACAGTGTGTGCAATGTCAGGCCGAGTGATGCAGATATAGACAAGCTGTCCCACAATCTGCCTATACCGAGTGGGATCTGAAAGAGGGACTCCATCTGTAGGACGTTGCTTCGAGTGAAACTCAAGAGAGGTGTCTACTGCACGGGTATCTGAGAGGACAACAAGACTAAGGATTTCTGAAAGATACTTCTACTGAGAGAGCAGAATGTCATCTACACTGTATGCAACCTTAAGGCCGAGAAAGTAGCAAAGAGTACCCAAGTCCTTCATCTGAAATTGGCTCCTCAAGTGCTGCTGAAGACAAGTAATCGTAGCATAGTCATCTCCAATGATGATCATGTCATCCACATACAATAATAGGATCGCCCGGCCCTGCGGGGACGACCTCACAAACAGAAAGTGGTCCTGACTGCACTCTGAGTAACCAAGCTCTCGGACAGCACGGTGGAACCACTCAAACCAGGTGTGAGGCGCTTGTTTGAGCCCATAAATGGCCCGACGAAAATGACAAACATGCTGAGGAACGCAAAAAAAGACATTCTTCACATCCATCTAAAGAAGGGGCCGGCAACGAACGATTGCGACCGCTAGAAGAGCTCTACCGGTAATCATCTGAGCCACCGGAGCAAATGTCTTCTCGTAGTCAACGTCGTACTCCTAAGTAAAGATTCAGGCCAGCACCCTAGCCTTGTGCCGCTCTATGGATCTATCAGGTCGGTGTTTGACCTTATAGATCCATTTGTAGCTAACAGGCTCAACGCCAAAGGGTAATGGGACAACATCCTAGGTCTAAGTCTGCTGAAAAGCCTGAAACTCCTCATCCATGACCTGACACCACTGAGGAAATTGAACTACCTCAAATAGGACCAAGGCTCCTGATCTACATGCACAGCGGTAAGAAAAACAGTAAACTGAGACGAGTAGTTGCAGACAGAGACAAAGCCAAAACAGTTAGGTGGCCCAGTGGTGTGGCTAAAACAAGCAGGTGGGTGGTGCTCGCTCTAAGGGTAACGGTGCGGGCACGGATTCACAACCAGTGGTGATGGAGCAAGCACAGTAGACGAAGTAACAAGAGCAAACTCAACAATAGGAGAGTCGACATCCTCGAAGAATGAGGAAGGAAACAGAGCACAGGGGTAGTCCAGTGAGAGTACATCTGAGGAAAGGGAGAGACAACCTGGGGAGAAGAGGGAGGCACGAATGTAGAGAAGGAAGCCACGGAGGAGTCCCTTAGAGAAGCTAGGGAAACAACCGACAAGAGAGCCGATGGTACCGGGGGAGCTGGTAGTGAGGAAGGAGCCAGGGGGACCATGGAAGCCAACGGGGGAGGCGCAGGTGTCGTGGACAGAGGAAAAGAAACCTCGAGGAATGTGAGATCCTGAGCCTTAGGTGAGTAGTAGGGCGTATCCTCAACGAAGGAGACATGTCGAGATATATGCAAGTGAAGGGCAACAGGATCATAGCAGCGGTAACCCTTGTGATCAGTGTTGACCCCAAGAAGGATACATTTAGTTGCCCGAGCAGACAGCTTCATGCACTCATGAGGAAGAAGAACAAAGCAGGTACACTCAAACGTGCGCAGAGAGCTGTAGTCGGAAGTGATCAAAAGGAGGTGCTCATGAGAAAACAAGTCATCTAGAAGAACCGACAAATGAGTATGTTAATAAGCTGGACTGAGGTCAGAAGAGCCTCAGCTCAGAAGCGGGTTGGGACAGAACCGGAAAGGAGGAGAGCACGAGTAGTTGCAAGAATATGGCGATGCTTGCGCTCAATAACGTCATTTTGCTCATGGATGTAAAGACACAAGTGCAAAAAAATAGTCTCATGGGACTAAATAAGACTACGCATAGCGGTAGATAGATACTCAAAGGTACAATCAGAACGAAAGATCTTAATGTGCCAACTAAACTGCGTGTGAATCATAGAAGTGAAGTCCTGATAGGCTTGGAGAACATCCGAGCGACGACGAAGAAGGTATACCTATGTGTAACGACTGTAATCATCAACAAATAAGACATAATAAATATCTATTCATAAATGGACGAGGAGGTCCCCAAATATCAGAGTGGAAAATATCAAAAGGAGTAGAGCTCTGAAAAGTACTAAAGGAAAAGAGAAGGGCTACAACTTTTGCAAGCTTACAGCCAATACAAGTAGATAGAGACGGAAAAGGACCACTACCGAGAGCTCCCAAAAAAAAACCTCTTAAGTCGTGGTTCCGATGCAAGACCTAAGCGTCTGTGCCACATATCGACATCAGGAGAAGTAGCCCCACATAATCCATAGGAAGATGGAGTTGGAGAGTGAAGAAATTTCATCTGGTACAGCCCACCTATCCTACGACTGCTTCAATTTATAGCCCAGTACATAGATCATACACAGAACAGGAGGAGGGTGTGAATGTCGTAGAACAACTAGAATCACATAATATACCAACAGAAATGAGATATATGTGAAGTGTGGGAGCGTGAAGCACAGATGGTAAAGAGAGGCGGCATATGGGATCGGAGGAAGTAGTAATGGATCCAAACTGCGAGATGGCTAGACGAGAACCATCCATGGTGTGAATCGATAGGAGATGTGTCGCAGGCTGGCAAGCAGTGAACAGAGAGGCATTCGTAGTCATGTGGTGTGAGGCTTCCGAATCCGGAATCCAGATGGCAGGACTACCAGATGAAGCAGAGAGAGCTGAAACACTGGAGGGACCATCGGTGAGAGCAGATTGCTGAGACAATCGAAACTGAGCTATCTCCTCACGAAGGAACTAAAAGTCCCTAGTCAAGGCCTAAGACACAGTAGCTGTAGGGGTCGATCGAGTACATCCATGCCCTCGGTGATTCGGACGTGCGACTGTATCAGGGACAACCGAATACACTGATGCAGGTGAAGGGGTCACGCCCAATATTCCTTGAAGACTAGCTGGGGGAGAGGAGGCTCTGGAGGCGACAGTGTAGGGGGCTACGGTCGACGAAATCATCACCACAGGAGGAGACCTGCAGCCTCTGCTAATGAAACGCATGAGAGCTGCTGAGTCCAAGGCCGAGATCGAGTGCAATCAAACGCAGGTGGCCACGGGCAGACGATGCAGACAATTGCAGGTCGGCAAGCTAGATGCAGGCTGTAGGCTTGCGCTGGCAGACAGACAGCGCGACTACAAGAGAAGTCGATGGAAGCGGCTTGGATCTACACTGGCAACCGGATCTGCAATGGCTTCGGACTCAATGTGACTTTGAGCGACTCCGGAAGCAATGAGTGGCTTCAACCAGAGATGTTAGAAATTTGGGGAGAAGAGGTTCGACCCGGAGAAGATGAGGCCACGAGGATCAAATCCAGATCTGATCTGATCACTAGAAGAGGAGCTCGCCAGATCTGTCGGGGAAGACAAGGCTGTGATCTCGTCGAGAAGAGAAGATTAGATCGGTGGTTGCTTGACACCAGCTTTGGTGGTCGGAGAGATTGCAAACTGCTGCACGAGGTCAGATCTGGCCGGCAAGGAGTTCAGTTTCTGCAGATCTGAAGAACAACAATGAGAAGAGGCAGATCTGAAGGCTTCAGGCCGAAGCTCGAGCTGGAGGGATCTGCTACCGGATCTGGTCTCGGATCTGATCGTACATATCTCGAGATAGAGGAGGCCGACGGCAGGTCTCGCAAATCTGAAGATAGAGGTCTCCGGCAAAGAAGATCTCAGATCTGACGGAGTAGATCTCGCCGAAGATCTTGTTGGAGATGATGTCGTCGGAGCTCGCACAACCGGTCGGAGAACCTTCGCGAGATCCAACAGGGGTCGCAAATGAGTGGAGGCAAACGGGGCTCAGACCTTTGTGAGATCCGGTAGAGGTCGCAGAGGAGAGGGGTTGCGCCAGATCTTTGCGTCCGGCGAGGTTAAGATCTGGTCGGTGGATGTCAAGGAGGAGGCCAAGATCTGGTCTGAGCAACGAGTTCGCGCTGGAGAGGAGGCCGAGATCTGGTCGGTAGATGTCAAGGAGGAGGCGGCCGGAGATGATGAGACCAGGTCGGAGCGCTCTGGTACCATGTGACAAACCCTAGAAGAGAGAGAGAGAGAGAGAGAGAGAGAGAGAGAGAGAGAGAGAGAGAGAGAGAGGGTTTGGGGAGAAATGGAATGAATATGTCATTAGGCCAATAGGCCAATATAAGGGCAATACATGTGAGTCCTCTGTACACTGAGTGTATATATATACATTAATACATCTTAACATCTATAATGCACAATGATGGAAGAAATCATTTGAACTTGACTGCTAGTAGCAGTAAATGAATAATTCTATATCGTACAATGAGGAAATAAAACAAGATGAGCGCTACTAGAACACTTACAGGACCCAGACCTGATGTGGTAGCTCCCTTAATTTGGCATAAGAAACTAAAGGAGTGCCAAATTTTGTAGCCGTATATTTTCTTCCTCGGCTAACTGGCTTGTGTAGCATATCTCAGCTCCGAAACGTAATTCAGAGAACTCAACAGGTCAACATTTACATGCACCCGAGAACAGTTACCTTGCTCGTCTAAGCATTTCCAAGATATACTCTGGTTTTCTAACCTCTTGATTCTCCAGTGAATGCTCGAACACCTGGGAAAATTCTGCACCCTCCCTAGGGCCAACAACATGAATATCGGTAAGTCTTCCTTCATGTACGCTACTCGGCTTCACTTGATTCCTTGCCATTTTCAATCGCTTCGTTCTCGAACCCATAGTTACAATGCTGACGCGCCCATTATTATTACCAGGTTCCTCGATGATATCCAGTCCTAAGATCCTCTTATGTGTTGTCGTAACTGTGAATCTTCGTGACACGCCTATGTCTTCCTTAACCCAAGAACCATTATTTACCAACATAACCGGGCTTTCCTTCTGAAGACTTATACTTCCAGCCCTTGACAATTTGTCTAAAACTGGAAGTAAGCACTGAGGGTAATTTAAGCTTGTCTTCTGACAGTATGTAGCTTTCCAAAATGTAATGCTGGCATCTGAAATAGAGGGGTGTGGGTGATCAAGAGTTGCCTGAAGGAGAGGTGCTTGGACTCTTAGGAATAAGGAATCGAAGACAATAGGCGGCTGGCTTCTCTGCAAACAATCAAGTATTTGTTTCCAGAGGCAGTGAAGTTCACACATAATGCTTCCATGCTGCATTTCCCCATACATGGAACCACATAGAGACAACCACTGAACCATTGGATGAGAGACTATCTGCCAAAAAAAAAAAAAAACCAAGTTATGAGCTATCATCTGGTAATGCATGTTCCAATGAACTTACATTTGGTTATACTCCTCTATGAATAAGTATCAATTACTCTGTCCAGTTAGCTTCTTAATGACTGATGATAGTGGGGTTCCATTGCCATTAGCAAGTCTAACCACATACCTCCATGAGTAAAAGAATATCTTGCTTCAAGCAAATGCGGCCTACTAAACAAGACATAGCGGCAAAAACCCTGCAACTCATGAATAATAAAAGGAGCAGATAAGAACCCTGAGAGCCACATGCATCACGGAAAGTGGCAAGCATATGCATTGACTAAGAGAAGTATTTTTGGTAGAGTTCTCCACACCCAATGATGGAGAAAAACTTTGGTGTAACCGTGATACACGTCAGCTCATGTAGCAAGTCAATCACAAACGCTCAAACACCCTATGCACTGAATCATAGCCACACGATGGCAGCCACCACGACAGGTGCATTGCACTCAGCCCCAACTGCACCTCATAGGTTACTCTGATTTAAACAGTCATTAGGAAAAGAGAGGTGCAGTTTGGGCTGAGTGCAATGCAACCAGTCGTGGTGGCTGCCATCGTGTGGCTATGATGCAATGCATATGGTGTTTGGGCGTTTGTGATTGACTTGTTACAGGAACTGACGTGTATCACGGTTACACCAAAGTTTTTCTCCCAATGATGGGTGGATGTGCTGTATTTTATAACACTCACAAGATTACATTCCCTTCAGTCAAGGGATTACATTCCCTTCAATCAAGGTATTAATGCATATAATAATTTTCCATGTCTACATATATTATATGACAGAGAGAGGGAGCGAATCCGATCATAATTATGGAGATTTGGTTGGAGAGAATTGCCAGATCACGTGTCATCTCCAGGATCCTCTCGATATGGTTCTATATGGACATGATAGCAAATTGAGAATAACCTCACATAACGATTACCTGCTGATAACCGGGTGATCAGTTTGTGGATTTGTTTCTTCACATGTTAGTAACAGTCCCAAAAACCTGAAATTGATTGTAAGATATAAGCATCAGTTTGGCTGCTTGTGGTTGGCGAAAGCTTTTGGACAATTAATGATGAAATTAAAAAAGAAATAGTAGAGCTTAAAAATCACACTCGCATGACATCATTCAGACTAAATTGTCTCAGAAGTACCTGGTGACAAGCCCCAAGCCATTTTTGATAGAGCTGCATTGCTCATAATCAATCAACTCTTGGTTGATCGCCGCTGATTCTGAAGTGAAAGCATCCAAAACTTGGATATGTTTTAACATGTGGACAGCAGCTTCAGTAAAAAAGAAAAGAATGATGGTATCTTGAGGTTTCTCCTTTAAATAGGACTTAACACTGCCCTGCAATGTGCTAATGTTCTCATCAAGCACTTCAACAAATATTTTGCACAGACCTTCCGTAAAACTATTAGTAGAACCAGGCATAATCTGAGAAGCATTATTAGAAGAATCAAAAAGCGACTTCCACACTTCAATGGCATGTTCTAGCTCAAGCTCTCTCTGCGAGGAAACCAAGGATAGGTCTGAACAAGTACCAATAGTTGGAGGAGCAGAGACATTTTCAGGAGAAAAAAGCAAAAGCAATGGGTAGCACAAGAACAAATGAATCATGGTATAACCAGCACTATCATACTCTGTTTTCAAGAACAAAAGCTCATTAACACTGTCAATGGTCTCCTTCAGGCCCTTCCCAATGACTCTCCATATCGTTAACCAGTACAACCTCCGACCAATAGGTTCTCCAATGTGCATGTTCAGAAAGCAAATAACAGCATGCAAATTGATAGAAGGATTCGATGAAAAAATTAAAAACTTTGAGTGCTGCATTGCACAAGAAATACCATTGATCTCGGATAGATTTAGTAGAGCTTGAGCCACCAGACAGAGATGCAATATGGTTGTATAAACCATTGGAGAAACCATATCCATGTAAACAAGAGAGCCAACTCCCAGACCTCGTATCAATGGACATTCTATATTCTCGGAAGATTTCATCTTGATATAATGGAGATCTAAACGGATTCGATGGAGAGGGGATGCTAGTATTGAAGGATCTATCTCATCTCTGATAGCCTTTAGAAACTGGAGTGCCGTCCATATCAACTTGTTACACTGATTAGGGACTGTTTCTGAAGCCATGTCATCACACACCTCCCTTGTAAACTGAAAAGTAGTGTTTATGCAGAACTGGATTCTATCATAAGGGTTGGATAGCATTTTCAGTTCAACTTGAAGACCCTGCAAAACTGACCTGAAGATCCTTGAGGCAGAATTACAAGCCAAAGTTCTGCTTTCGGGAGCCAGAGTCATCATCAATCCTCGACTGACAATTATTTTGATAAATTTCAGATGTAAATGTAAATTACTAATTTCCCAAGGCAACCACTTGATATGATAATGATTCCATGAGCTCTGAGCATTGATATGGGATCCAACGGGAAACATTTTGTTTACAAGATAGATTGAATTATCCTCAGCAGGCAAATCCATCACTCCAGCCTTAACTTTTGACAAGACAAAATCATCAAGCAGCTCAAGGCATGAGGTCCATATACAAATGCTCTGATTATCTGGACCTAAAGAAAATATCTCTTCAAGAATGGGAGCAAAAGCAGTCATTATAACTGAAGGATAGTTAACTGAAAGATCAAGTTTATGTAGAAGATAGTGCCAAGTATTCAGACAGGATGAGCGAACAGATATGTCACATTTACTTGATATAAGGCGCCGCAAGGGTAACATTATGACCTTTATTCTTCTTACTAAACTCGAGGTTTGGTTCTCACAGGGTCTCATGGGTGTCATAGATGGTGCAAGTTCCTTCTGTTGAAGCCAACTTCCTTGGGCAATCTCAGTCCTAAGATCAATTGTTTGAGGTGGAAGGAGTGCATCAATCAAACTTTCCCACACGACCTGCACATTCAGGAATATAGTCATTTTACTATTATGGTAAAAACAATTGACTCTAAGAGGAATAGTTGTTTGTTGAAGCATGCTTAAAAGGAATTTAGTTACCAGAGATGCAATCTGGACCTGCGGATCACGATCAGTAAATGTCTGTTCAGGAACTTTCAACAGTTTATTAACTAGATGTCTGTTACTCAATGCATCTGAACCAAGCAAGCTGACGTACCAACCCCATGCTTGGATTACGTGAACCTTCTGCCTTTGATCGTGGTGCAGTAAGTCCATCATCCTTGGAAGCAATTTTTCCTCAAGGTCGATTTTAACTATCTATTCAAAAAGCATGGTGAAATCATTCTCTCAGGGAGAATCACACCATGGTGAATTATACTTTACAAGCAATCTACTAAACCATGCTTTGGGACAAAGTAGCAGGACAAATGAGTTAGAATTGTTTTTTGAGAATCAAAACGAGTTAGAATTGTTGCAAATGCCAAGGAGCATAAACCACTCATCACATGTTGTTGCGAAAAAAATAGTACCTCCTATAGAAAAATGAATAGACAATTAAGCATTCATGAGTCTTAAATAAATATAAACTTACAAAGTAACTTCTAACAGACAGCGAATGCTTCAAAGGATGGTCAACATGAAGAACTAGACAACATTGTGCTCAATATGTATCTTGTTAGGAGAGTAGAAAGAGACTAGGGTTTGGAGAGAATGGAATGAAACTCCTTAGATGGGGCAAAGCCCAAAATGTATACACGAGAGGACTCAATGTGAGGCACATACACGGAGACATTGTACAGGATATACATTGGTTAACACCCCCCCTCAAACTCGAGGAGGATCATACAATGAGAGTTTGCTGATGACGTGTCGGAAGCATGCGATACTGAGAGGCTTCGTGAGGAATTCGGCAATTTACTCCTCCAAAGGGATGAACAATAAGAAGATGGTGTGAGCGAGAAACTCTTGCATATGTAGTGACAATCAACCTCCATGTGTTTCGTCCGCTCATGAAAGACCGGTGGTTGCTAGCAATTTGAATACACTCCAGTTGTCACAGAAAAGAGGTGTAGGCCTGGAGATCTCGAGACCTAAGTCAAGTAGAAAAAGGCGAAGCCAGACAATCTCTGCAATGATGGAGGCCATGGCACGATATTCGTCCTCCGTGCTAGAATGAGCAATGGACTTCTATTTATTGTTGTGCCAAAAATAATGGAATCACCAAGAAGCACGCAGTAGCCAGTAGTGATGGTGCCTCGGAGATAGCAAAGAATCCGGAGTATGGACGCGTAATGAATGGAGCGGGGAGCCTAAACGAACTGACAATGCCAACAACAAGGGCAATGTCCGGCCTAGTCATGGTGAGGTAGAATAGCATCCCAGCCAGTCTTCGGTATCAGGAGACGTCACGGAGAAGCTCACCATATGTGGGGAGGAGCTTTAAATTGAGCTCCATCGGTGACTTGGTGTATCAACTGTGTGAGAGTCGGTGAAAGCAACATTAGCAAGTATGTCAGAGATGTACTTCTGCTGGGAGACCAACAGACCACGGGCCGAGCGGGAGATCTCAAGTCCAAGGAAGTAACAAAGAGAACCCAGGTCCTTCATCTAGAACCGACTCCGGAGGTGGTGGACGTTATACCCCAGATTATTAAGTGATTAGGTGCTATGTGTACGAAAGATTATTTTGTGTCAACATTTCAACGTGATTAAGTCAAGTGATATTTTGTTAGATGATTAAGTGATATGCCTAACATTTTTTTGATGATTAAGTGATACATTGTACCCTAGATTATTTTTTGTCAACGTTTTAAGTTGTGGGACTATCCGTTGGTCACATAGTAGAAGGTAGCCAGTTCATTTTTTTGGTTCCATATGGAACAACAATAAGTCTTATATTTAGATACTAGCATATCTTCTAAACACAACAAAAAATATCCGGCTAAGAAACTGACTTAGGATAAAACAGAGTAAAGGAAAACTATTGAACCTACAATGGTAGCTACAAAAAATATGAAGAATCATTACTGATTCAAGTTAGAACTTTGTGCATCAAACCATAACTGTCATAAAATAAAAAAAATTCATTTTACTGAACAAATCCATAATCTTCAGAAAAGAGGCAGAGAAAAGTTTGATTACACATTGCATGAGCTAATTGCCACAGAACCATATGTTCAAAAGAAATTAAGGTGATAGGAAACCAGCAACAATCAATACCTCAGAAAGAGTTAATGGAGGAGGACATATGATAGATTTTGTCTTCCACATGCATCTTTCAGCCATATCCCGTTCTTTCTTGTCAGTGCAAATAAGTCTTCTGTATACTGGTGGTACCCATATGTTTGATGTCTCTCTCATCTTATCACATACTTGAGCAGCCAATTTCATCACAGACTATGGTGATATTGCCCATAACAGTTAGGAACATGGCACACATTGCTTAAATACAATGAAAAATACATTAACATAGAAAATCTGGGAACAAAATCTACAAATAATCAAGGAATTGCAACCTCCATTGAAAATGATAGTTTTTCATCGAATATGATTCTTTGTATCACAACACAAGTTGTTAGAGGATGCATGATTGTATATATGCGGTACAGGTTTTTCCTTTTCCCTACATACAATGTGTGTTATGTTCACGAGTGTTGGTGACCAAACGCATCCCCTTGTATATTCACCTGGAGATATTTCCTTAAAGATGAGGTTCATTGGCAAATATCATATTTCATGGTATCAGAGCTCAAGCTTGCAAGTGTTATCAAATTGACCGTTCCAACAGTGGAAGTTTATGGACTGATCTTTAGGACAATAGAACCAACGTTTGTAAATGATCTTTATGTTCTCCATTTACTTTAAGTTATTTTATGTAAATAAGTAAATACCCCCCATTTGGATTTAATAAAAATATCAGGACAATCAAAATCCAAAGGAATCAAAATGTAAATTTCCAGTTCCTATACAAAATCAGACTTACAGCTTTTGGCTAAAAATGAAAATTCAGTAAAAATAAAACCACAAAGTATTTTAGACCGGAAAAAATCTCAGAAATTTAAAAGTATAAAATCAACTTAAAAACCCAAAGTCTGGTAAAATATTTTGAATCCATAAAAAAATCTTTCACAAGAACTCTTTTTTCCTCCAGACTTGGCCAAAATTCAGAATCACGATTTTTCAACTTTTTGACAAAAAATCGGGGTAAAGCAAAAGCCACGCTCTTTTGAAAACAAGACCACTATGAAGTGGGTATATTATTTTTATATTTTGTAATTATTTTAAATTTAAAAAACAAAACCGAAACCACCGAAACTCCGATCCGAAACTCCAAAACCGACCGAAACCGGTCCTCGGTGGGCGGACCGAAACCGAAACTAAAACTACAAACCTTGAATAGAACACAAATTGCACGCGCAAATGACAAGCACACCAGAAAATAATGAAAAATAAGGAGAGGCAATTTAGGTGGTTCACCTGAAATGGGGCTACATCCAACGGGGAAGTAAGGATCTCTCACTATTAAGCAACAATAATACAAGGCAACAAAAGGTTCTACCACTAGCAAAGAAACTAAAAGGATGCCAACTTCTTCCTGTTAGCACACCCTTTACCAAGCCTTCCCCAAAACTTTAGCACACAAGAGAATCTCAAGAGATACCGCACAAGAGATCGACAATGAGAATCCCACAATAAGAAAGCCAAGAGTCCCAAAAGAAAAGATCTGAGAAAGCCAGAAAGAAACATGATAAGAAAAATTATCTCTCCTCTTTCTTCTTTCTCTCTTACTTTCTTTCTCTCTCTCTCTCATTATATTGTTTTCTCTGTTGTACTCTCGTGTTCGGCTTCATCTCACGGTTACTTTGCATTGTTTGGATGGCCCCCTTATGAAGTGAAAGAGTCTATAGTCATACATGTTGGGGTGGGATTACTGTTTGGGTCCTGCTAGGACTTGGCGTCCCATCCCATTACGTGTAATCTGATGGCTTTTAAAAGCCACAAATTGCAACCATTCTCCACATTGGCTTTTAAGTGCTAGCCAACTAGACGAATAGCTCTAAACCTTCAACTGTCAATTGGAAACACCCCTTCCCCCCAACTAAGTCGGCTCTTTAGATGACACGAACCCAAGTGTGGATTGAATCAGTCCTTATGGCTTTTAACACTGCCATTTTTGAAACACTTTGGAATACTTCCTCTGCTGAAAGAGAAAAAGTAAGCCTGGTAGATTGCCTATCTGCCACCGTGACATCCCGACCAATACTTCTCCACCTTCTTGTAGAGGTCACGGGAACTCCACATTCAATGATATTTCGGTAATGATTATTGCACATCTCTCCCTCCATCAGAACCATGATGTCATGTGTCACCTTCATAACCTCACCTCTTGCTAAATAACCACAACCCTTGGAGTCCAGAAAACCAAGTGAGATCGAACACCTGAATATCTTTGAAACATAAGGCACCTTGCTCATAGTACACATTGCTCCATCAAACATCTTAATTTTCATTATCATGTTTGCATGCTGAATTATCACGTAATAGAACAGTACCATGCATGCTGAATTATCACATAATAGAACAATACCTTGCTTCTCAGCCTTGAAGGAGTACCTTGCTTCTTGGCACTCATTAGAAGAAGTGCCAATAACTGCAAAGACTGTCAGAGCACATCCATCATAACAATCATGAATACCCTGGCCACCACCACTGCATCAGAGGAAGTATCACCTTTACACTTCTACTACGGACAATTCCTCACGTAACCCTTTCCTTGCAATACCAGTAATAAACCTTATACTTGTACTTTGACAAGAACCATTCCTTGTCTCCTTCGTATTTCCTTGTCTCCTTTGTATTTCTTTGATCTTCCTCTTTCTTTATCTCTTGCAATCAAACCTTAACCCTCATCTTCATGATGTGACTAGTTCCGCTCTATCATAAAGAATTTTTTCGACAAAACCCCAATAGGAAAATTGATGCAATTAGCACAGTTGATCACTATTTCCAGCAGTGCACGGATTTGATGCAGCATAAATAAAATATTATTATCTCATGATGTTGCCCTTTAATTTCTGAACACTTTTGGTTAAAAGTTATAGTCGTTTTTATTGTTGGCTAACTCAGGTGCGAGGCAGCGAGAGTTGTGTTCACACCAACTTATCTAGTTGGTTCTCCTATTGAGTACAGTTAACTTGTTTGATTTAATAATATTATTGTTCAGTTAACGGGTTGAACTTGAAAAAGTGAGCTCCAAAAGATTTAATTTGGCAAAGTCCAGTGGCTAGTTTGGTTTGACTTCTTGCTAGATTTTCTTGTGAAACCCTTAGGGAGTAGTAGTTACTTTTGGTCAAGTTGGAGACCTAGTCCATACCCTACCGAGCTTTCACCGTGCACACAGGGATCTTAGATTATCTACCATGGCGAATGATACTTGGACTTTAGTCCCGACTAATTTATATTTAGCTTAAGATTTCGCTTCCATTGACACATACGCAACTTGCAATGTTCTGTAATTGTTTGCTGGTTTAGAGAGTATGTTTCCTCAATACTTACATTTGTTTACATTCAGTTCTGGTATGAACATGAACCAACCAAGACATATACAGTTACTTCTGAATTTATTGTCTTTAGGAGAAGTCTATATAGATATCCATACTAAACTCTGACTAATGAAACATTTCAATGCTTCTGCGAACCAAGACATACTCACTTCATCCCTTGCATAAGCAAAACTAACATATATGTGCAGCAAACATCAAAGGGTGAATGGGGGCAGAGAGAGAAAGAGAGGACCTGAATTCCCTCGAATGTAGTGGATAAGGAACCAAAGGGATTGTCGAGAGCATGGACGACCGCCATCACTAAGGAATGTATGCGATCTCCAATAACGACCGTGCTGAATTGCTGAATGGAGATACACCACACCCCTAAGTTGCAAAGAGCCTGCAAGCCAGAGAGAAGAACCAAAGCAAAACCCAAAATTACTAATCCATACAAAACTTGAGAACCATACCCAAAGAAAAGCTTTCAACCTTCGTTCGGGTGGTGGTTACCAGCTTCACCAGTGAGTCCAAAACCGATCTGGCATCCCCTTCTGCAAAACCCACTGCCAAATAAATAAAATAAACAAAAATCTAGGAGGTTGTGTGTTCGACTCCTACCCCTGAGGGGTTGAACTTCAATCCCGAAGGGACTAGGATTAGTCCTGTTAGGAGATGACGGCTAGGGTTTGGAGAGAATGGAGGTCCTCTTTATTGAGGAACTAAGCCTAGTATATATCTACATCAATACACAAGTAATCCAACCCAACTGTACATAGAACCCGACCCATCTCTATACATTAACAGACCCAACTGTACATAGAACCCGACCCATCTCTATACATTAACACTCCCCCTCAAACTCACGGTGAATCATGTATCAAGAGTTTGCTGATAAAATGCCGAAAGCGAGCAATCTTAAGGGGTTTTGTGAGAAAATCAGCAGTCAGTTCCGTCGATTAAATGAATGGCAAGGAGATGGTGTGGGCGAGAACTTCTGACGGACATAGTGGCAGTCAACCTCGATATGTTTTGTCCGCTCGTGGAAAACCGGGTTGCTAGCAATCTGAATAGCACTCTGGTTGTCACAGAAGAGAGGTGTGGGTCTGGATATCACAACTCCCAGGCCAAGAAGTAGGTAACGAAGCCAGACAATCTCTGCGGTGGAGGAAGTCATAACCCAGTATTCGGCTTCGGTGCTGGAGCAAGCAACGGACTCATGTTTCTTACTGCACCAAAAAATGAGTCACCAAGGAATACACAATAGCCAGTGGTAAAGCGGCGAGTGACAACATCTCCTACCCAGTCTGCATCGGAGTAGGCGCGCAGCACCAATGGAGAGGTAGAGAGAAAAAGTAGCGAACGGGTGATGGTGCCCCGTAGATAGCGGATAATTCGAAGGACCACTGCATAATGAACAGAGCAAGGAGCCTGAACGAACTGGCTGACAACACCAACAGTATGGGCAATGTCTGGCCTAGCCATGGTGAGATAAACTAGCATCCCAACCAGTCTCTGGTAGCGGGAGACATCCTGGAAAGGCTCACCATCTGTAGAAAGGAGCTTCTATTTCAACTCCATGGGTGTGTCAGCAGTGCAAGAGTTAGTGAGAGCAGTATCGGCAAGGATGTCGGAGATATACTTCTGTTGGGAGATCAACGATCAATGAGCTGACCAGGCAATCTCTAGTCCAAGGAAGTAACGAAGAGAGCTCAAATCCTTCATTTCGAACTGACTCTGGAGGTGACGCTGAAAGGACGCTATGGTGGCACTGTCGTTCCCGGTGATAATCATATCATCCACATACAGAAGCAGAACAGTGATACCCTAATTGGAGAAGATGGTGAACAGGGCATAGTCAGAGTGTCGCTCTACAAACCTAGCTGCCAGAATTGCACTGCGGAATCGCTCAAACCAGGTACGAGGAGCCTGTTTAAGCCCATAGATGGCCCAGCGCAGACGACAGACTTGGTTGGAAGGAGCAGAGACGCCTGGCGGAGGAGCCATGTACACCTCCTCTGAGAGATCGCCATGGAGAAAGGCATTAGTGACGTCCATCTGATGGAGAGGCCATCCTCGAGTAGCTGCCACAGCTAAAAGGGTGCGAACAGTGGTCATTCGAGCAACTGGGGCAAACATCTTCTCGTAGTCAATCTCATACTCCTGGGAGAAGCCACGAGCAACAAGCCAAGCCTTGTGTCACTCAATGGAACCATCAGGTCGAGTCTTGACCTTGAATATCCATTTGCAGCTGACAGGCACCACGCTTGAGGGACAAGGAACCAAGTCCCACATCTAAGTCCGTTGGAAGGCCTCAAGCTCTACTATCATGGCATATCATCACTCTGGGTGCAAACTGTCTTACGGCACAACTGGAGCTCCCGGTGGGTATGGAGAGCAATGAGAAAAGCCTGATAGGACGGAGAGTAGGAAGCAACAACAGAATGTCCAGAGGTTTCAGGAGAAGCTAAGGTGAAAACATAATAGCCAAACCTGTCAGGAGAGCAGTCACATATGTTAGGAGGGTGATGCTCGTGCGCAGAGTAGCGCCGAACAGGGCCATGATCCACAACTGGAGAGGAAGGAGCACACCAGGCGAGGGAGTACCAGCGGGAACTGACTCGGGGGGAGTAACTATGGAACGACGAACGTAGACACACGTGACAGGTGGTGGTGGTGGAGGTGACGGGGGAGGTGAGGGGGGCATGGGAGGTGGAGGTGGGGTAGGTGGATGAGGTGGAGGTGAAGATGGTCCCGACGAAGATATGGGAGATGCAACTAGGGAAGGCACAGCTGTGGGCGTGGAATGAGGTGACGGAGGGAGAAAGGGGATGGTAAGGGGTGGTGGAGACGTAGAGGGTAACACAGCCGGTGAAAGAAAAACCCAGGACTCAGTGGGAAAGTACGGAACATCCTCAACAAAATGAGATATAACGAGAGACACGGATCCGGGGAGCCAAAGGATCGTAGCACCGATAGCCCTTGTTCTTCCGACTGAGCCTCAAGTGGACACACCGAACAGATCGAGTAGAGAGCTTGGGCGCTCATGGAGAGGGAGGACGAAACACGTGCACCCAAAAGTGCAAAAAAGAAAGTAGTCGGGAGATGTGGAGTAAAGTCGCTCGTATGGGATAACACCAGAGAGGGTGGAGGATATAGTGATGTTGATAAAGTGAACGGCAGTCAGAACAGCCTCGGCCCAGTAGAAATGTGGAACAGAGGCTGACAGAAGTAGAGCGTGCGCTATCTGAAGAACATGACGATGCTTGCACTCAGCTACTCCGTTCTGTTCATGGGTGTAAGGGCACGACTGTTGGTGAATAGTTTCGTGAGTCTGAAAGATCTCACGCATCTTAAAGAATAGATACTCCTAGGCACAGTCAGATCTAAAGGTCTTGATATGCCGATCAAAATGGGTATAGAGCATGGCAGTGAATGTCTTGTAGATGTGGAGAATCTCAGAGCGACGACGCATTAGATAGACCCAAGTGCATCTGGAGTAGTCATCGATAAAACTCACATAATATAAAAAACCAGAGAATGAAGCAACTGGAGCAGAACCTCAAATATCAAAATGCACTAAATCAAAAGGGGCAACAAATCGGGAAGCACTGGCCAATCTGCAACCTGTACAAACACAGAGGGGGGAAAATGACACAAGACCCAAAGCACCCGAACGAAAGACACTTTTGAGTCGATCACTAAACAAATGACCTAACATTCTGTGGCACAAGTCGGCATCAGAGGTGACTGATATGGCTGACGCAACAAAAACAAAGAAAACATGAAGATGGTCCAGCTGATAGAGTCCTCATGCTCTACGGCCCAGTCGAATCCTCTGACCCATTCGCGAATCCTGCACAACACAAACAGAAGAGGTGAAGGTGACAATCAGTCCAGAATCATAAAGAGAATTGATAGAAATCAGATTAATGTTGAGAAGAGGAGCATGATTGACATGGGATAGGGTCAGACGACCAGAAGAGTATGAGATAGTAGCGATAGATCCACATTGCGAAATAGGTACGAGTCTTATCTGCAGTGCGGACCTCCAGGTGAGGAGAAGCAGGAGTATAGTCTGTGAGCACATTGGAGTCACAGGTGAGGTAACAGGAAGCACTCGAATCAAAAATCCATGGGGCAGCAGTACCAGAGGTGGTAGACAAGCCGTGAGTAGTCGAGGAGCCGACGGAGGTGAGGTGGTCAAGTAGGAGCACCTCGAGTCGCTAAAAACGGTCCGACTCAGATAGAGGCGGTGCAGTGGGGCCGACAGGGGATGCCGGAGGCTCTATAGCAGCAGCTGTAATGCCACCAAAGTCGCGGAAGGAGGACTGACCATGTCCACGGCTACGTCCACTTCGACCGTCAAGCTGGTCATCACGAGAAGCAAGAGTCCAACATGATTCCCGCTCGTCCGGACCCGAGTTGCGAGGAGGACGTGTGGAACACTTACGCTTCATTTGACCGGGCTCCTTACAGTAGTGACAGAAGATAGACCCATAAGAGAGGCTGGCCGCTAGGGCATTACCTGGTCCAGGAGTAGGTGGAGAAAGACGAGTACCCTGAGTTTGAAGGCAAGTCTCCTCGTAGACCAAGGCTAGTAAAGCATCATCGAGCCGAGAGAGAGACTCATGGTGAAGGAGCTGAGCAGTAATGAGAGTGAAGTCTGGCCGAAGCGCGACCAAGAACTAGTGAAGGTGGCTCTCGTCAAGGCAGTCTGGAAGGCCCTTGTCACACCCCAGAAATCTGAATACCGATCTCTGGGGTGTGAGGTGAAAAAAGGGGGAAGGGTTTGGGTTTTGGTCAAGTAACTATACCAAGTTGGGGATCTCACAAGGCCACAACGCTCTCATACATGTAACAAAAAATAAACTTAACCTTATCCTTTCAGTATGGGTGGCTCTTCAGTGCCACTACATTCTGACAAGAGTTCCTCTAAGGGAGCACGATGCTCAAGCCTCCAACGGCGAGCCAAGTAGCCTTACCCACTCCCTGACACTCGGGTGCACCAGTATGAGTGTCCTATCTATAGGGTTAATTAATTTGGCCATTTATATATTATTATATTTTTAGGTGATCTATTCTAGGCTTGTGGCCTTGAGGAGAAGCCAACCCAGAGAAGTCTTACCGCTGGAATTTTTTCACTATAATTTAAACTAAACTTATAAAATATATCTTTTACAAATACAGAGTTACATCCTCGATATAGTAAAAGTTTGATCATAGAAAGTCTGCAACTAACTACTACTACTACTATTATGGTAACACCGTTATTAACTCCAGATTGCTACCCGAACTCCAGCTCCGATTGCTAACTTGCAAGAGAGTCTATTCGTTGGATTGAGTAGCCCCCCATTAATCCCTGGGAGGGTTAGCCAATTTAATGGCTAGTGACAAGCTGACAATCTAAGAACTAGTAAAGACCATATCTTAAAGCAGTTTATTAATTAACCTAATTGGCATACTATGTTCGCAAGTATAACCTAGATGTCCATGCAATATCTATGTTCTCAAGCAAACCCTACTGTCACTAGGTTATCAAGCATAGCAGTTTCATAGTCCAATATCAATAATCCATTGTGCTTAATTAACAATTAAAATAGGTCATCTATCCTATTGTGAACCCTGGATATTTTGTTCATCCTACCCCCGGTTGGGCATTACTATAGGGCCTTTTATTTCGATATAGAGGGCCAACTCTCTCGCCGTGCATCCATCAACACCATGCACAAATCACCCAGAAGATCATAAAGGGTTTCCTTTCTTTCACGGTGGAGCTCTACCACCCAACTTGCTTTACATTGGGGGCTTCTACTACCCCAGGACAGAGTTGCTAGGCCAATCCCTACTAGAGGGCTACTCCTATTGGCTTTACCACAACCCTTGCCCGTGATCCCCTAACCTACTGATCTTCGGCTGTGCCCGCAGGGTGGTGCACGGCCCTTGCATGCACGAGGTCCCAATCTTCTTGCAAGATAGATGATCATATTCATTACCTCTCACAAACTGTCAAGATGCATGCATCGATTAATTGCTTTCAACAATTTAACCCGGAATTTGCACCTCACTCGCAACCCATATTGCATGACATGTAATAGAAGTAAACACTCCACCGGGGCCCAATTTAGGTATGATCCCCACACTTCTGCCGGAAGGGTGGGGGCCACCTTTGCCATTAATTATTATTTTATTCACAACTTAATTTTAAGGAGATAGCATGCAAGGTGTCCATGAAAAATTATAATTAATTATTCTTTAGTGCATGCGTCGCCGAACTTGCGACTCCGCATGCAAGGCGGGGTCCATCGACCACATACAAATCCGGCGGGACCCGCATGCAGCGCCATGGACACCTACCCTTAGTTTAACTAGACTATCTAAACTAGTACGTAGATTATGATGCGAGTGTCACCTAACTGACGTGCACAAGCTGCTACTAGGTCCTGCTCCTCTGTGTCGACACGAACAGGTCTGACAAGACATGCATAACCATGCATTACCAATTTGAGTAATTAAAACGAGTCCTACGATCAATTTGATCCGAAGTTTCCAAAGTGTCTGCTGCGTGCCATAGGCATAGGAATCAGTGTGAATGTCGGGGTCTAGCCTAGCAATAGTAGGCCTTGTCGAGACTCGACGTGGTCGGGGTCGATGTTCGATTCTACAATCATCCAAGATGCCCGAGATGAACTCGGACTTAGGTGCGGATTTGGTCGTTTTGGTGTGGTGACAAATTGAAGCCTTACCAAGCTTGTGCTCAGGTTGGCGACAAGAACTGTGTCTCCCCCGGTCGACTTCCAAGATTTGCAAAATTGGCACACAAGGGGAAATAGAAGCCGCTATAGGCCTGCAAGCCGATAAAGCCTGTTTGGCAGCACGATTACAGTTTGTGCGAGGGTACAATAGTGTTGCTATTAAATGGATACGGGGCTTAACAATTTGACAGGACTGAAATATTACCATCAATAATTTACCCTCATCTTCCTTATGATCCGGTCAAAGAAAGAGAAGGGAAAAATCCTTAGCGGTCAAGAGCCGCGTTAGTCAATTTCCAATGATTGTCTCCGACTCGCGCGGAGCCGTCAACATCATCGTCACCCAAAAGGGGAAGGTGTTGCTGTGATCGAGCGCAAACAGAGGGGTCGATCGTGGTTGGGCAGCACTTGGTTGCCAGTTGGCGATCTCCCGCCTTGGGCCGATGATAACGTCACGCGAAAGGGACGATGTTGCGATGGCCGCAGCAAAAGGGAAAAAGGGGCTGCTGGCTTGGTGGTTGTGGTGGTCGGTGGGGATTGGCTGGGTTGGGTCTCGCCGGCTGCACAGTCGCCGGCCACCGGGCCGGCGGCCATGGCCGTGGCATGAGAAGAAGAGGCGAAAGGGGGGCGGCTGTGGTTAGTCAACCCACAACACACAAAAAAAAAAAAGAAGGGGAAGGAGAAGATGACTGACATGTCCTTAGCTCCGGCTGGGGCTCCTCCCTCCAAGCTTCGGCGCCGCCTCCTCTTCTTGCTCCGGCCAGTCGCGCGCGATACCTCCCCGTCGGCCACCTTGTGGCAGCACACAATAAAGAAGAAGAGGGAGACGAGGTCGGAAGAGAGGGTGAGAGGGACGAGGCCGGAATTTGGGTTCCAATTGAGGGAGGAGGGGTAGGGGCTCGGATGATTTTTAAAGGAGATAGCAATGGTGTGCAGGTGATGGGGTGAGATGGGGGCTGAACCTTAGGGCTAGGGCTAGGCTGATGGGGGAGAGTGAGAGGGGGATCAATGGCATGAGATGGTGGAGGTAGAGTGGAGATCGGGAAAAGGGGGAGGGCTGTGATTTGAGTTAGAGAGAGAGTGAGTGAGAGAGAATGGGAGAGTGATGGGCTTTGAGAGGGAGAGGGTTGAGTGTTGGATCGGGAAATAAAGGAAGAAATGATTTGAGGGTTGCAGGTGGGTAGTTGGGTTGGATTAGGAGATGGTGGTTGGTTGAATAGTTGGTTGGACGAGTTGGATGAAGATGGGTTGGGGTGTACAGAAGTTGGGTTGAGATGGGTTTTTAGTTTTATTTTATTTTATTTATTTTGAGTAGTGTGGTGGGGTTTGAGCTACGGGTTCCGGTATGTCGGATTGAAATCCGATGGATGGTGAAGGAAAAATGGAGCTTGAGGCCGGAGAAATCGGAAGTCGGCCTACATCTCGAACGCCGAGACCACCCTATCGAGTAGGATCGGTCGATCGAGAACATCTATCAGCCCTAGGTCGAAGCGTGGGTTGACCTGGCTGAGTCCCGAAATCTGCACTGCTCAACGGCGGGTTGCTATAGGCACAACCCTGGTTGGTAACATATAAACAATTATTTATCAAAAAAAAAAATACATGTGCTCACATGCAAGCTCAACACCTTGCACACACGCACGCACACACACGCAAACATACTCACATCCTTGTACAAACATCATTCCACCAACACCGTGTCGCCTCGCAACCCGGATCTGGGACCCATGGTCTGGTCCAATTCGAGCCCGTTCCAACACCACACATGCACAATCATAAAATTTAAGGAGGAACATTTTTTTTTTAAAACTACTAGTAATATTATAAAAGACAGGGCGCCCATAGCAAAAGTCAGCTCTAAAGTATCAGGTATTACATCCTATCCACCTTAATAGAATTTTCGTCCCGAAAATTAACTAACACTAGTCATCAAACAAAGACGGGTACAGGGATCGCATCGCGGACTCGAGCTCCCAAATAGCTTCTTCCTCACTGCAGTGTTGCCACTGCACTTTCACCATGGGGATGGTCTTCGTGTGAAGCACTCGATCCTCGCTAGCCAGAATCCTGATCGGCCGCTCCTCGTAGGATGCATCTGAACTGAGGGCCAGGTCCTGCCAATCAAGCATGTGGGACGGGTTCGGCTCGTACCTCCGAAGCTTCGACACGTGGAAGACACCGTGGACGCTAGAGAGCTGTGGAGGCAGCGCCAACCGATATACCACCTCACCAACTCTCTCCAAGATCTCGAAGGGGCCGATGAATCTCGGAGCCAACTTTCCTTTCTTCCCAAACCTCATGATGCCTCGACGAGGGGAAACCTTCAAGAAGACATGGTCTCCAACGGTGAACTCGAGCGGGCATCGACGCACATCAGCATAGCTCTTCTGTCGACTCTGCGCCGCTCGAAGTCGCTCCCTGATCAGTTGGATATTCTCTGTCGTTTCTTGAACAAGCTCCGGTTCCAAAAGGCTCCGTTCTCCTACCTCCGCCCAACAAAGAGGTGACCGACACGGCCTCCCGTACAAGGCCTCATAGGGGGCCATGCCGATACTGGCTTGGTGGCTATTATTGTAGGTGAACTCCACAAGAGGCAGATGCTCCTCCCAACTGCCTCCAAAGTCCACAGAGCATGCCCGCAACATATCTTCCAGAATCTGAATTGTCCTCTCTAACTGGCCATCTGTCTGGGGGTGGAAGGCTGTGCTAAAACTGAGCTCAGTCCCCAAGGCTGTCTGTAGGCTCTCCCAAAAGTGAGAAACAAACCGAGGATCTCGATTTGAAACGATAGAAACTGAAACTCCGTGCAGT
Source organism: Chamaelirium japonicum (assembly GCA_947650365.1). Lineage (NCBI taxonomy): Eukaryota > Viridiplantae > Streptophyta > Magnoliopsida > Liliales > Melanthiaceae > Chamaelirium > Chamaelirium japonicum. The sequence goes on along the minus strand of OX393553.1, from coordinate 68,454,945 downwards.
CTAACAATCTCCCTCACGTACAGCTTTGCCCGGTCGATGGACGTCATCGTCGTCCGCACAGGAAGAAAGTGCGCCGACTTCGTCAGTCGGTCCACTATCACCCAAACCGAGTCATGCCTATTCCGGGTCAAAGGCAATCCTGAAACAAAGTCCATCGTGATATGCTCTCATTTCCACTCAGCTACTGGGAGTGGCTGCAGCAATCCAGCCGGTCTCTAGTGCTCAGCCTTGACTTGCTGACAAGTCAAACATCTGGACATGAAGGCGGCCATTTCCCGCTTCATGCCCTTTCACCAGAACTGCCTCCTCAAGTCGTGGTACATCTTGGTGCTGCCGGGGCGCACCGAGAATCTAGATCGATGCACCTCTGATAGCACCTCCTCTCGAACCTCCTTATCAGTGGGAAGGCATAACCTCCTCTGGAACCTCAGACCTCCATCAGCATCAACTGACCAGTCTGGAACATACTCCATACTGTCGCACCGCGCTCTAGTCTCCTCCAACTCTGAATCCAACCTCTTTGCTGCGATCACCTTAAGAAGTAGGTAGGTTGCACTCGCATGGTGCGCAACACGGTACGAGAAGGTTCCCACTGAACCCACAAATCAAAGCCTTCTATCGAAGCCAAAGAGTCATGTTGATCTATCAACAGTCTGGCAAGCTGGCTACGAGACTTCCGGCTCAAGGCATCTGCAACAACATTCGCTTTACCAGGATGGTAAAAGAGCGAATAGTTGAAGTCCTTCAGGACTTCGATCCACTTCCTCTGACGCATGTTCAGATCCTTCTGACTCGCGATGTATCGCAGGCTCTTATAATCGCAATACATCTCAAACTCCTCACCATACAGATAATGCCTCCGGATCTTCAAGGCGAAGACCACCATGGCCAACTCCAGATCATGGGTGGGACAGTTCTTCTCGTGAGTCTTCAGCTGTCTCGAGGCGTATGCAACCACTCTGTCATCCTGCATCAGAACTGCTCCAAGACCCATCAGCGAGGCGTCGGTGAAGACAACATAGCCCTTGCCACTAGTTGGAATCGTGAGCACTGGGGGCGAAGTGAGACGCCGCTTCAACTCTTGGAAGGACTTCTCACAATCTTTCGACCACTCGAACTTGACACCCTTCTTAGTCAGACGGGTGAGAGGTGCAGCCAGACGCGAGAATCCCTCCACAAAGTGTCGGTAGTTTTAGCCTGCTAGTCCCAAGAAACTCCTGATCTCAAAGACATTCCTTGGCTGCTCCCAGTCCATAACGGCCTCTATCTTTGCTGGATCCACCGAGATACCTTCCTTCGAGACAACGTGTCCGAGGATTTTCACCTCCTACATCCAGAACTCACACTTACTGAGCTTGGCATACAGTTGGTGATCTCTGAGGGTTTGCAATATTGCGCTCAGATGTTCGCGACGATCTCCCTCCGTTTTGGAGTAAATGAGGACATCGTCCACAAATACCACAACAAATCTATCCAGGAACATGCTGAAGACACGGTTCATCAAATCCATAAATGCTGCAGGAGCGTTCGTCAGACCGAAAGGCATGACTAAGAACTCATAGTGCCTATATGCGTCCGAAACGCTGTCTTCGGAATATCCTCTGCCCTCACAGTCAGCTGGTGATATCCGGTACTCAAGTCGATCTTCGAAAAGTAACAAGCACCCTTCAACTGATCAAACAGGTCCTCGATCCACGGTAACGGGTACTTGTTCTTGATCGTGATGCTATTTAGCTTGCGATAATCAATGCAAAGCCTCTTCATCTCAGCCTTCTTCTGAGCAAAGAGGACCGGGGCTCCCCAAGGAGATGTGCTGGGACGAATGAAGCCTCTGTCGAGCAACTCCTCCAACTGAGTCTTCAGCTCCTTCAGTTCCGCAGGAGCCATCCGGTACGGAGCAATCGAGACCGGTACTGCTCCCGGTACCAAATCTATAGCAAACTCAACCTCCCGAGGTTGAGGTAAGCTTGGGAGCTCATCTGGAAAGACATCTGGGAACTCACGAACCATCGGCGGAAGTATCACTGGGTTCCTATCTCGATCCCTGCTCGGTAGCTGCGCCAGTAAGCTCTGCTGCAGCGGTACCGAGCACAGAACCTTCTGCTTGTCTCCCATAAAGTAGAAGACATCGCTCCCCGAAGGTGAAAATGTGACCTTCCTCGAGAAGCAGTCGAGGGTGACGTGGTAAGCCGACATCCAGTCCATCCCGAGCAACACGTCACTCCTCCCAAGTCTAAGATAATCAGATTAGCCGAGAGCTCCCTGTCTCCAAAAAGAATGATGCAGTCCCGGCAGACCCAGTCCACATAAGTACTCACCCCGAGTGATGAAAACACCAACAGAGGGTAACCCAATGGGATCAACTCCAGTCCCAAAGTTTTGACAAAACTAGGGACAGTATAGGAGTGCGTGGACCCGCTGTCGAAAAGAACGTGGGCTTGGGTCGAGAAAACGGGAATGGTGCCTAATAATACCGGAAGAACGTAAGAGACTAAGTTAGCTAATGACCAATACTAGTCCTAACAAGCCCCAAATAATCAAAGGCAGCAAGGCAGCTACGACTAAGAATTGAACTACTAAGTTCAGGGTTACCTTTGATCGCTCCCCCAAAAGCCTCTGGGTCTTGACCAACTAACAAGTATGCCCTGCCCTGATCCTGATTGCCTCCTCCGCCCTGACGGGGGAAAGGCCTCTGCTGCTGTGGCTGGGGAGGACATTGCTACTGAACTATCTGCAGGGGCCTCTGCTGCTGCACAGGTGGTGCCGGCAAAGTAGGCCTGAGTGGTGGAGCTGGTAGAAGCTGTTGCTGACGAAGCTGTGGACAGCTCCACTTCAGATGCTCCAGTGAGCCGCAATGGAAACAGCCACGCCTCTGAGGTCCAGGAACTCGAGGACCATGGAAATGCTGAGGCGGCGAGGCTAGGGTCGAGCCTCCGTGGGTCTGAACCTCTTCTGAGTCGGTGGACCATTGCGACTGTCGTTACCCCGCTTCTCCAAGATTTGACGGGACTCCTTCAGCTCCTGCTCCACTGCCAGGGACCGGTTGACCAACTCCTTATAAGATTGCCCCAAGAAAAGTGTAACCCTGCCTCTGATCGCTGTATTTAAGCCATGCTCAAAGCACAAGGCCCTCCTGCCGTCAGTCGCCACCTGGTGTGGAGCATATCTCACAAGCTCCGAGAACTTAGCCTCATACTGCGTCACAGTACGAGACCCCTGATAGAGCGCCAAAAACTCCATCTCCATCCGGTTCTGCACGGTAACCGAAAAGAACTTCTTCCGAAAGAGTTCCTCGAACTCCTGCCACGTGATCGCTCCTCGATTTGCTACTCTGGTGTGCTGGACTATTTGCCACCAGAAGTCTGCCTCAGCCTTAAACTGGTACGAGGCGAAGGTCACTCTCCTATCATCGGTGATGCCTAACGCGTTCAGTATCTTCTCAATCTGCTGGAACCATCGATCAGCTTTTAAGGGGTCTGGCTCACCCCTGAAGCTCGGTGGTCTCATCGCCTTAAAGTCCTTCAGCAATTTCCCCTGCCGCTCGCCCTCGGCCTGCTGACGAACCTGAGCCTGAGCCTGAGCCTGAGCCTAGGCCTGGGCAAGGGTAGTCTAAGCTAGCTCGGCCTGCTGCTGAGCAGCCGTCTGCTGCTGGGCAACAGCAGCCTGCTGCTGCTGGACCATGGCGGCCATCCCTGGAGCATCTCCATCATCATCGCCACGTTGTCTGGCCCAGCGGATGATTCTGCTTCATTGCTAGCACCACTACCACTTCTAGTACTCGCCATCTGAAAAGAGAAAATATCAGTTTATCGTTAACCACCTATTAGGACTACAGACCTAACTAGAAACTACCCTAGGAACATATCCCTATTCGCTCTGATACCAGCTGTCATGCCCCAGAATTCTGAATACCGATCTCTGGGGTGTGAGGTGAAAAAAGGGGGAAGGGTTTGGGTTTTGGTCAAGTAACTATACCAAGCTAGGGATCTCACAAAGCCACAACGCTCTCTCTCATACATGTAAAAATAAAATAAACTCAACCTTTAGGGAGGTATCCTTTCAGTATGGGTGGCTCTTCAGTGCCACTACATTCTGACAAGAGTTCCTCTAAGGGAGCACGACGCTCAAGCCTCCAACGACGAGCCAAGTAGCCTTACCCACTCCCTGACACTCAGGTGCACCAGTATGAGTGTCCTATCTACAGGGTTAATTAATTTGGCCATTTATATATTATTATATTTTTAGGTGATCTATTCTAGGCTTGTGGCCTTGAGGAGAAGCCTACCCAGAGAAGTCTCACCGCTGGAATTTTTTCACCATAATTTAAACTAAACTTATAAAAATATATCTTTTACAAATACAGAGTTACATCTTCGATATAGTAAAAGTTTGACCATAGAAAGTCTGCAACTAACTACTACTACTATTATGGTAACCCCGCTACTAACTCCATATTGCTACCCGAACTCCAGCTCCGATTGCTAACCTGCAAGAGAGTCTACTCGTTGGATTGAGTAGCCCCCCATTAATCCCTGGGAGGGTTAGCCAATTTAATGGCTAGTGACAAGCTGACAATCTAAGAACTAGTAAAGACCATATTTTAAAGCGGTTTATTGATTAGCCTAATTGGCATACTATGTTCTCAAGTATAACCTAGATGTCCGTGCAATATCTATGTTCTCAAGCAAACCCTACTGTCACTAGGTTATCAAGCATAGCAGTTTCATAGTCCAATATCAATAATCCATTGTGCTTAATTACCAATTAAAATAAGTCATCTATCCTATTGTGAACCCCGGATATTTTGTTCATCCTGCCCCCGGTCGGGCATTACTATAGGACCTTTTATTTTGATATAGAGGGCCAACTCTCTAGCCAAGCATTCATCAACACCATGCACAAATCACCCAGAAGATCATAAAGGGTTTCCCATCTTTCACAGTGGAGCTCTACCGCCCAACTTGCTTTACATTGGGGGCTTCTACTACCCCGGGATAGAGTTGCTAGGCCAATCCCTACTAGAGGGCTACTCCTATTGGCTTTACCACAACCCTTGCCCGTGACCCCCTAACCTACTAATCTTCGATTGTGCCCGCAGGGTGGTTCACGGCCCTTGCGTGCACGGGGTCCCAATCTTCTTGCAAGATAGATTATCATATTCATTACTTCTCACAAACTGTCAAGATGCATGCATCGATTAATTGCTTTCAACAATTTAACCCGAAATTCGCACCTCACTCGCAACCCATATTGCATGGCATGTAATAGAAGTAAACACTCCCCTAGGGCCCAATTTAGGTATGATCCCCACACTTCTGCCGAAAGGGTGGGGGCCACCTTTGCCATTAATTATTATTTTATTCATAACTTAATTTTAAGGAGATAGCATGCAAGGTGTCCATGAAAAATTATAATTAATTATTCTTTAGTGCATGCGTCGCCGAACTTGCGACTCCGCATGCAAGGCGGGGTCCATCGACCACATACGACAAGTCCGGCGGGACCCGCATGCAGCGCCATGGACACCTACCCTTAGTTTAACTAGACTATCTAAACTAGTACGTAGATTATGATGCGAGTGTCACCTGACTGACGTGCACAAGCTGCTACTAGGTCCTGCTCCTCTGTGTCGACACGAACAGGTCTGACAAGACATGCATAACCATGCGTTACCAATTTGAGTAATTAAAGCGAGTCCTACGATCGATTTGACCCGAAGTTTCCAAAGTGTCTGTTGCGTGCCATAAGCATAGGAATCAGTGTGAATGTCGGGGTCTAACCTAGCAATAGTAGGCCTTGTTGAGACTCGACGTGGTCGGGGTCGATGTTCGATTCTACAATCATCCAAGATGCCCGAGATGAACTCGGACTTAGGTGCGGATTTGGTCGTTTTGGTGTGGTGACAAATTAAAGCCTTACCAAGCTTGTGCTCAGGTTGGCAACAAGAACTGTGTCTCCCCCGGTCGACTTCCGGGATTTGCAAAATTGGCACACAAGGGGAAATAGAAGCCGTTATAGGCCTGCAAGCCGATAAAGCCGGTTTGGCAGCAGGATTACAGCTTGTGCGAGGGTACAATGGCGTTGCTATTAAATGGATACGGGGCTTAACAATTTGACAGGACTGAAATATTACCATCAATAATTTACCCTCATCTTCCTTATAATCCGGCCAAAGAAAGAGAAGGGAAAAATCCTTAGCGGTCAAGAGCCGCGTTAGTCAATTTCCAATGATTGTCTCCGACTCGCGCGGAGCCGTCAACATCATCGTCACCCAAAAGGGGAAGGTGTTGTTGTGATCGAGCGCAAACAGAGTGTCGATCGTGGTTGGGCAGCACTTTGTTGCCCGTTGGCGATCTCCCGCCTTGGGCCGATGACAAAGTCACGCGAAAGGGACGATGCTGCGATGGGTCGCAGCAAAAGGGAAAAAGGGGCTGCTTGCTTGGTGGTTGTGGTGGTCGGTGGGGCTTGGCTGGGTTGGGTCTCGTTGGCTGCATAGTCACCGGCCACCAGGACGGCGGCCAGGGCCGTGGCATGAGAAGAAGAAGCGAAAGGGGGGCGGCTGTGGTTGGTCAACCCACAACACACAAAAAAAAAAAAGAAGGGGGAGGAGAAGAGGACTGACATGTCCTTAGCTCCGGCTGGGGCTCCTCCCTCCAAGCTCTGGCGCCGCCTCCTCTTCTTGCTTCGGCCAGTCGCGCGCGATACCTCCCCGTCGACCACCTTGCGGCAGCACACAATAAAGAAGAAGAGGGAGACGAGATCGGCAGAGAGGGTGAGAGAGATGAGGCCGGAATTTGGGTTCCAATTGAGGGAGGAGGGGTAGGGGCTCGGGTGACTTTTAAAGGAGATAGCAATGTTGTGCAGGTGATGGGGTGAGATGAGGGCTGAAGCCGCTGAACCTTAGGGCTAGGGCTAGGGGTAGGCTGATGGGGAAACAGAGGGAGGGATGAGAGGACATGGGAGAGTGAGAGGGGGGTCAATGGCATGAGATGGTGGAGGTAGAGTGGAGATCGGGAAAGGGGGGAGGGCTGTGATTTGAGTGAGAGAGAGAGAGAGAGAGTGAGTGAGAGAGAGTGGGAGAGTGATGGGCTTTGAGAGGGAGAGGGTTGAGTGTTGGATCAGGAAAGAAAGAAAGAAATGATTTGAGGGTTGCAGGTGGGTAGTTGGGTTGGATTAGGAGATTGGGGTTGGTTGAATAGTTGGTTGGACGAGTTGGATGGAGATGGGTTGGGGTGTACAGAAGTTGGGTTGAGATGGGTTTTTAGTTTTATTTTATTTTATTTATTTTGAGTAGTGTGGTGGGGTTTGAGCCATGGGTTCCGGTACGTTGGATTGAAATCCGATGGATGGGGAAGGAGAAATGGAGCTTGAGGCCGGGGAAATCGGAAGTCGGTCTACATCTCGAAAGCCAAGACCACCCTATCGAGTAGGATCGGTCGATCGAGAACATCTATCGCCCCTAAGTCGAAGCTGGGTTGACCCGGCTGAGTCCCGAAATCTGCACTGCTCAACGGCGGGTTGCTATAGGCACAACCACAGTCGGCAACATATAGACAATTATTTATCAAAAAAAAAATTACATGTGCTCACATGCAAGCTCAACACCTTGCACACACGCACGCACACACACGCAAACATACTCACACCCTTGCACAAACACCATTCCACATTTCCACCAACACTGTGTCGCTTCGCAACCCGGATCTGGGACCCATGGTCTGGTCCAATTCGAGCCCGTTCCAACACCACACATGCACAATCATAAAATTTGAGGAACAATTTTTTTTTTTAAACTACTAGTAATATTATAAAAGACAGGGCGGCCTTAGCAAAAGTCAGCTCTAAAGTATCAGGCATTACAGCCCTGGAGCGTGGGTAGGCACACCGCTCGAGGATCAGAGAGTCCAGCTCATACCAATAGGCACTCATCAAGCTGAAGAAGTCATGAATTGTACGCTCCCCCTGACGAGCGGACTGAGTCACAGATAAGTTGGTGCCGGCGTGCACCGCCACGCGGGAAGAACCGGTCCCAAAGATACTCCCACATCGCACGCACTATAGGAAGGTGGCCGATAGGTGCAAGGAGTGAATGAGCAACGAAGTCCAGGAGATAGGCCCGGATGGCCTGCTCATGACGACGTCATGTAACAACAGTCGTGGCAGCAGCAACAACAAGCGATGCATCGCTAGTAGCAGCGTGACTGGTGGCCGGGGAGGAGTCGGAGGAAACAGCGAAAGTGGGGTCCTAACCGGTGACGTAACCTCAAAGATCACGGCTGGAAAGGCAACCTCGACGGTGAGCGACCAATCGGGCCAGTCACTGGACGAGACCAACTGAAAGGGAACCGCCTTCAACGGCGGGGAGATTGCAACGACGGTAGGCACTGTAGCAGACGCCATGAAGGAGCAATAGGAACAGGGGAGGTCAGGGTGGGTTGGGGTGGAGCCAGGATGGATCCGGGTAAGGTCGGGATGGAGCCGGGGTGGATCCAGGAGGGTCCGGTAGAGAAAGAGGGGTCGGGGGCTGATCAAAGGGGTGAGGGGGGGTGGGTTGTTAATCGGAGAGGAGAAAGGGGTCGAGTGGCTGATCGGAGAGGAGAGGGGAGGTCGGGGAGGCTGATCGGTAGAGATGAGGGAGCGGGTGGTGAGGGTGGTACGAGGGGATGATCTAAGGAGAGGAGGTGGGCCGGTTGGTGATAGGGACCGGAGGGGGAGGTCGGAGGAGGTGCAAGAGCCGAAGAAGGTACCGATGCTGATTGTTATCGTCGTCGCAGTCGATCGGAAACCCTAGGGCTCTGAAACCATATTAGGAGATGACGGGTAGGATTTGGAGAATGAAGATCCTCTTTATTGAGGGACTAAGCCCAATATATATGTACATCAATACACAAGTAACCTGACCCAATTGTACATAGAACCTGACCCATCTCTATACATTAACAGACCCAACTGTACATAGAACTCGACCCATCTCTATACATTAACAAACCCAATTGTATATAGAACCCGACCCATTTCTATACATTAACAAGTCCGAGTCCGAAGTGGGCCATTGCCCTAAAAGTTTCGAAATTGTGATGACTCAAGTTCAAGGTACCTATTGAGGAGGGCAGTAATCGGGTATATTAAGACAAGGATCTCCACTCCCATTACCGATGTGGGACTAAACCGTGTGAGGCATGACCATCTCAACACCCCCTCTCATGCAGGACATGCGTGGCCAGGGCACAATCAGACAGAGCTCCCAAAGCGGGTCTCAACTCTGATACCATGTGACGACTCGAGTTCCTCCCCAAAAGGTACCTATTGAGGAGGGGAGTAATTGGGTATATTAAGGCAAAGATCCCCACTCCCATTACCGATGTGAGACTAAACCGTGTGAGGCATGACCATCTCAACAACAATACCCATCGATCTCAAAAAAAACAAAAAACAAAAAAAAAATCTCTACGAAAAGGCAAAAAAAAAAGATCCTTTTTCAAAGTAGCATTTTAAAAATAAAATATTATTTTAATAGCTATCTTTCAAAAATAATTTCAAAAGTGGCCAACTGACAGCCACGTGGCGGGGAGCGCCGCAAAGCTCCCGCCACGTCGGCTATCGGTTTTTTTTCGTCTAGTCGTCAAAGTCAGTAATTGGAATATGGTTTTCATTAACCTTAATCCTTGCCTTTTATCGAGCACAACTGAAAAAATTTAAATTTATAGAACTAAGGCTGAAAACCATATTTGAGATACGTTGTTTAAAACCGATATTCCAAATACCGACTTCAATATAAAAATTGATTTTGGTGATGTACTTTTTTGTAAGTTTTCTTTGTGATTCTACTTCACCTTTTGTTTTTGTAAATTTCACTCAATTTAGTGTAAAGTTTCTATTGATTCTAGTTTTAAAATTTCTATTGGTCATGTTTGCCTTTGTGATTTTGCTTCACCTTCCAAGAACTTTTTTTCTTTCAGTTTTTACATTGAAGTCGGTATTTGGAATATGGGTTTTAAACAACATATTTCAAATATGGTCTTTAGGCAAAGTACTAAAAAACTTAATTTTTTTCAATCTTTACATTGAAGTCGGTATTTGGAATATGGGTTATAAAAAATGTATTTCAAATATGGTTTTCAGCCTTAGTTCCACAAACTTAAATTTTTTCAGTTGTGCTCAATTAAAGGCAAGGATTAAGGTTTAATAAAACCATATTCCAATTACCGCTTTGACGGTCAGAGAAAAAAAAAATTGCCAGCCAACATGGCGAACGCTTTGCAGCGCTCACTGCCACGTGGCTGTCAGTTGGCCACTTTTGAAATTATTTTTGAAAGATGGCTATTAAAACAATATTTTATTTTTTAAATGCTACTTTGAAAAAAAACCCATAAAATATCCCATAAAATCATCGGCAATAGAACCATTCAAACCTGAGATTGTGGGGACGAGAGATGGGTGGTATAGCATGAATCCCAGACATTTCAAAGCCTGGCTGGCACTGAAACCATTTACAAAAAGGACCAAGAAGAAAGAGAGAAAAATGAGAGATGGAGATCCAATTAAACCGGCTAAAAAAGTGATCTTGGTTGAAATTATCAAGAAATGCTTACTTACATCTCTTCGTCCCAGTGGTGGATGTCGGAGAGGAGGACTGGGATGAGGGGTGGGGAGCAGAGGGAGAGAGCTTCGACGGAGGAGGGATCGTCTGCGGAGAGCCGCTGCAACTGGAAGAGGGAGGCGTAGGCGAGGGATCGGTCGGGTAGGGTTTTGATTTCTTCGATCTGTTGCCGGACCGCCGCCGCCATGGCACGAGAACGGCACGAGGTCAGGGAAGGGTCGGTTGGTTCGCGCCAGAATTTGGTAATGGCGGGTAGTAGTGTTCGGTTCCCTATTATACCGGGCTGCTGTGGCAACCCGAACCTAACCCGAATTTTGGGTGGGTTTGGATTTATGTTTTTGAAGATTGGGTTGGATTAGGGTTGAAAAAACACAACCGGTTGAATTTGGGTCGGACTCGGATTGAGGGGTCAGGCAATACGACCCAACCCAAACCCGAGTACTCATATATATTTATGAGTCTGTGATATCTATAATACAACCAGCGTTGTGGGTTGGATTAGGGTTGAAAAAATACAACCCGAGTTGAATTTGGGTCGGGCTTGGGTTGAGGGGTCAGGCAATTCAACCCAACCCTAACCCGAGTACTCATGTATATCTATGAGTAGGGGTGGCAATGGGTTCATGTCGTGTCTAGTTTCGGGTCGTGTTCAAAACCCCTAGACTCGGACCCGACCTGTTTAACTAATAATGTCTAGATCCTAAACTCGTACCCGACCCGCTTATAAACGGGTAGACCAGATAAGACCCGTTTACCGCACGGGTCTATTCAGTTGACCCAATCTAACTCGACCCGACCTGACCCGATAAAACCCGCTGGTACTACGTTGTACAATATCGGATTGCGGGTAGACCCGACCCGTTGAATTTTAAACGGGTCTACTGTGTCCAGACCCTAAATCCGGACCCAATCCATTTATTAAACGGGTCTACCATGTCCACCCATTTACCACCCGAGCCCATTTAATCCAAACCCGTTAACTTCGTGTTGGGTCTACCGTATCGGTTTCAGAATTGTCACCCCTATCTATGAGTCTGTGATATATAGGTAACAACGACCATCATGAGTACTCATATATTGAGGGGTCGCAGTCACAGTCACAGTCACAATCATCTGTTTCACCCAGTCCCTGCATATTATTTATTTGCTTCTTGCATATCAAATAAAGACATTATCTGATGATCTAGTAAATTGAATGGATAGAAACGCAAAAAAAATTGTATAGTAGCGTTAGCAAGTATAAGTTCTTTTTAGATTTTGATCTTCAAAATGTTAAATTTTAAACAATAAGTATACCCGAACTTGCACAACCCGACCCGTCCAACCAACTTGGGCTAACCCGAGCCCAACCCGAGCATAGAAATTTTTGCTTGGGTTGGACTTGGGCTGGGCATCTTGGGTTGGATGTTAGGTTGGGTTAGGGTTGCACTTGGGTTGACCCCCAACCCGGCCCAACCCACCCGAGTTGCAGCCCTAGTTGTGGGAGTAGGTTTTGTTTGGAAGTAGCGACCCGAAACTCCTTTTTTATTTTGTCTCAGACAGGCGAGTCATGTGTACTATTTCCAATAAACCTTTTTGACATGGGCGGAAGGGCTACCTTTTCTGTCCCAATCGAGGAGTTCGACTCTTAATAGAGTTCAGACACATGACAAACACCATTTGATTTTGATTAGAATCATAAGAGGATCTGAGACCCTTATCGGGGTGCCCTCAGATTGTTCTATTCATGATCTTGGTAGGTTTTGTTTGGAAATAGTGACCCGAAACTCCTTTTTTATTTTGTCTTAGACAGGTGAGTCGGGTGTACTATTTCCAATAAACCTTTTTCACATGGGCAAAAAGCCCGTCTTTTCTATCTCAATCGAGGAGTTCTGACTCTTAATAGAGTTCGGACACGTGACAAACACCATTTGGTTTTGATTAGAATCACAAGAGGATCTGAGACCCCTATAGTGGGTGCCCTCAGATTGTTCTATTCATGATCTTGAGGAAAGAGGGAATGATAATTGTAAACGATGAAAAAATCATCGCCCAAATAAGCCTGCACAATGCCCGGCCCACTAATGCGAAGGGCCCCTCAAATCCAAAAACCCACATAAGGGTTCCACCATAAATAAGGCCCAAGCCCATCTCAAAGAGAGGGCCAGTCAGTCCCACCCGGAAGTGGGGCCTATCGGTCCCTCCTATAAAGGCTCACAGCCCCCTCCACCTTGGTGGGTGCGTCCGGCCAGAAGGAAAGAAAAGCAAAAGAAGAAAAAAAAAGTAATGTAAAGTAAAGAAAAAGAAAAAAGAAAATAAAAAGAAATAGAAAAAATGTGGTAGTGCGGACATCTACCCAAACGTGGATTTGTACCGATCAAACGGTCAAAACAAGAGACCAGGGCGTCATAGATCAAAGTGCAAACCGAGCCCAAGCCACAAACGGATAAAGTCCAATCAAGCCCATAACTACTTGAGATTTTTTTTTAAAAAAAAGGTACCCCATGGTTATAAGGGAATCGAATTGTGAAAGATGGACTCAGATCAAGGATATAACTACCCAAGATAAATAAAGAAATGAATCTTGGGAGTTACAAAAGGCCAAACCATGAAAGGGATAGACCCCAAATAAATGACATAACCAATCAAAGCAAATGAATGGATAAATCATAATAGATATGGGGAGAGATATTCAAGGAAACAAAAAGATTCTACCATATCTCTCCCATCCCTCCCCTTTGCCTATAAATAGAGGGGCAGGGGAAAGAAGGAGGCAGGTTCCAGAAGAGAGGATGAGGCTCTGCAAAGAAGAAGAAGGCTCCAACACTTGAAGATCAAAGGCTTCAAGAGGCTGGCCAAGCATATCCCTCAGGGGAATTCCTGCTTAAGTCTATAAGTCCTCCACCTGAAGGAAGCACATGAAAATAAAAAAAGTTCCGCTCCGTCTAGGAAGACAAAAGCTTGGAGAAGGAAGCCAAAGACGGTGCTACACCCATCACCCTCAAAGCCAAAGAAACCTTTATTCCGTCTACGAAGCTAGAAGAAAGCTCAGAGAAGGAATCCAAAGACGACGCTACACCCGTCGCCGTCAAAGACAAAGAAATCTTCACTCCGTCCACGAAGAAGAAATCCCGGAGAAAAAGATTTAACCGACAATACACCCATTGTCATCAAGAAGATCCAATTGACGCTCCACTCATCATCATCAAGAAGATCAATAAAGCCATCAAGAAGGTTCACAAATCCATAACCAAGATCGACGATCAAAGCAAAGAAGGGATGACCATAAGTTTTAATTACGAGGGACGGGCAAGCACATCCAATAGTGAAGGTTAGTCCTCTAAAAGTCTTCATCAACGTGAAGCCTCGCACTTGACGATCGAAGGCTCCGCTTCGTCCACAAAGAAGAAAGCTCGAATAAGGAGGCCAAAGTCGAAGCTATACCCATCATCATCAAAAGCTTCATCCACGAAGAAGGAAACCCGGAAAAGACTCTGTCATCATCGGCAAACGCAAGATCAAGTCAAAGCGCAAGCTAAAGCCAAAGCAAAGTTCGAGCTAAAGCAACGCAAATGCCAAAGCCGACGACCTATGAAAAATGACGAACAAAGCAACACACAAAGTACCACAAGCTTCTCTTCTTCTACATTCAAGCCAAGTGTCAAAGCATAACAAATGCCAATGCCGGAAGCCAAAACCAAAGGCTAAAAGAAAAATCAAAGCCGAAGAGCGACAATCAAAGACACTGAGGTCGAATAAAAGTCTAAGGAGACATGAAGATCAAGGAGCAACGCCAACACACCCCATCCGATAGAAGCTCAAAGAACGGAAGGGCCAAAGCATGGCTAAACTCCCCTATCTCTCTAAACTTTTGTAAAGACTTCTTATTTGGGTAACCCTTTCGAAGTCTCACACGAAGATCCGTGGAGACGGGAGTCAAAAGGACCCTTAGAAGATCTCTCCTATAATATCCTGATAATATCTTTACCGCCCGACTCACCACCACCGAGACCCGGGAGCGGCTGTAATCTCGTACGATTATAAGCAAAAAAGGTGAACCGTCTTTTCATGCCTACAGATTCTGACACGCCTAGTGGTTCCATCATCTCATTTTATGTATTTGTTTCTACATAAGTCTCAGATCTTCCATCATTTGAAGGAGTTGCCCAATAGCTCAAGTGCTACCATGGCCGGAACAAGCAAAGATATGTTTGTCTAGGCGAAATTATCATCCATTACTAAGTCTCCACCACTCTGATAGAATGATCCAGGAAACCCAGAGACCAGTATCACACCGCTGGATGATGCTCCCTGGTAGTACGTGTTGGAAATAATCTTATGATTCAGGGTCGTAGCGAAAGTAAAAGAACCGATCCAAGGATCGTAGATGGTGTGTGTTCCAATTTTAATTTTATGCCAGTCAATCTACATGTATACATATGGATTAAGCAACGACGAACCCTAATGTCAATCCAACGAAATGAATTATCTAGCATGACATACAAATTCTAATTTACACTAGATCTATGTGTCAGAAATTTATACCTCCGTGCTGATTTTTTAACCAAAGAAAATTTCTTCTTTGTCGATAGTGACGATTCATGAAGCTTTATGGATGAAGAGCCTTGCAATGGATCAAAAGCCTTGCGAAAGAGAAGATGACCTTCTTGTTCACCCAATCTTGCATGTAACTCAAACCCTCGCAAGTAGATCTCTAAGTGCCTCTCTCTCTCTCTCTCTCTCTCTCTCTCTCTCTCTCTCTCTCTCTCTCTCTCTCTCTCTCCACCATGAGTATGCAAGTTATGGTCAGTCTCCCTTAATGCAACATGCACCCATGTGATCAGCTCCTCTAATGCACTTGCTTATAGCAATTGTGGTTAGCCACTTTGCGTATTCAAGTTGTGGTTGGCCACTATAGGTTGTAAAGGCCTATATTTTTAGGATCGTAAGGGCTTTGCGTATGCAACATGCACCAATGTGATCAGCTCCTCTAATGCCCTTGCTTTTTGCATGCACAAGCCATTTATCATTGGCCCCTTAGGGTGTGCAGTAAACCTTCGTTTGACTAGGGACTATACTCACACCCATGAGCTCACTAATGGGGTATCTCTAGTAATTTCATTATTCACTGGGTGCTCTTAGTAAACACAAGGGGCACCCATAGTAAAATCATACTATATCTGTAACATCCACCCCAAACACACAAGATATTGTCTTTTTTCTATGCCCGCATGAGGACTTCCCAAGGGGGTCACCCATCCTAGTACTACTCTCACCCGAGCACGCTTAACTATGGAGTTCTTATGAAATCCGTAGTGGCATACGATTTTTAAAATGTGTCTTATATGTTTGGGAATGAAAATTATATAAGTAGCTCATGATCTTCTTCTCTCCAAGCGAGGTGGGGTTAACTCATGGCCTTGGACACCTCACCTCATCAATCTTGGCATCACAGCCTCAGGAGTCTTGGCTCTTGGCTATTGGCCTATTGGATCTTGGTTGTCACAATCCACCCCCCTTACAGGCTACACGTCCATGTGTAAGGTTAGACCCCCCTAGTGCGAGGAGAACCGGCTTTGATACTATTTTGTAATATCCACCTTAAACACACAAAATATTATCCGCTTTGCCCATACCCGCACAAGGACTTCTCAAAGGGGGTCACCCATCCTAGTACTATATACTCTCGCCCGAGCATGATTAACTACGGAGTTCTTACGAAATCCGTAGCAGCACACGGTTTTTAAAACGCGTCTTATATATTTGGGAAGGGAAATTATATAAGTAGCTTAGGATCTCCTTCTCTCCAGGCAATATGGAGCTAACTCATGGTCTTGGACACCTTACCTCATCCATCTTGGCATCACATCCTCATGAGTCTTGGCTCTTGGCTCTTGGCCTAATAGATCTTGGTCATCACAATATCACTTATACCAGGCTCTAGTGCTTCGCACAGACAGAGTAAAGTCCACATGGGATTTGGGGTGCACTTAGGATATCTCATTAATACTCTGGGGTGCCCCTAGTTCACCAGCTACTCTGGGGCCTCTCTAGTAAATATACTAGCCTACACATCGACCATGTTTTAGTGCCAATCACATTTGGAGTGTAGGTCAATTAGGTATTATAGGAATCAACTTCCTTTCTAGTGTTCCATGAGATATAGAAAAGTAAAAACCCGAACTAAATATGAATAAAGTGGAACATCCAGTGACCGAGGTTCATGGATTCTAATTGGACTCAACTAACACAATTTCCCAAGTGTACCATTAGTCCTTTGAGCTAGATTAACCTGCATTGCCACCCAAAGTACAACACAAGCTACACCCCTGTTATCCGCTTAGTATTGGTAATATATTGTCCCTCTATACGGTACCATGAATCAACTCGAGTGGTGAAGAGCACAATCACACTCGAGTGATCATCTAAGTAGGTTCCCTTCAGGTTAACCCACTACATCGTACCTTTGATTGCTTTGGCAAAGCAACTGGATCCGGTCAGCCGTCTAATTACTAACCACCAGGACTAGGTTTGATGCGACGTAGTCAAGCCAAGGAACACACATCTTGTAGGGGATATGGATGAACTATAGGAGTGGCACGCTGGTGCAATGCCCCAGCCGGGTAACCCAGTGCACCCTGGTATTGGGTTGTGAGTAGATCTCTCACACGTTGGTGTATCAAAGCACTGCACAACCAGTTAGTCTATCAAATAAGGTTCCTTATAGTTAATGATCATTTACCCTAAGTAGTAATGACATGGCTTAATGCATCGATATCTGCTCACTTATTTATGTACCATGTTGGTTCTATTCGGCCACAGTCAATGTGCCTAATAATGACCATAGTGGAGATACACGTGCTCTATCATCCCAATAACTTATCATTATAAGGGGACCAATCTTATTAGAGCTGTTAACTTATTTAGGCTAATATAGGACTAGTCCACTGAATCTCCCACTCAGGTGGATTACTATATTATTGTGTCACCTTGTTCTGTAAATAAAACATGTACTTACATATGTACAAATATATCATCCTAATTAAATTATCAAGCATTTACAAGTAAACGAGAGTTTTACAAGCTGCAGACCATATCAAACCCAATAATCTCCCATTTGGTCTAGTGAGGAAAAACGATCTTGAGCCCCATAGCTTGTACATACTGCTCAAAGCCCTTTGTAGGAATTTTCTTTGTAAAGGAATTAGCAATATTATCTGCAAATGTTACCTCGGTCATCGCTACATGCCTTTCCTCGTAAAACTATCAGATCAAGTGAAACTTATATTCGATATGTTTTCCCTTATGGTTGTGCCTAAAATCTTGGACCATGCTACCACTCCATTATTATCACAACAGGTAACTAAGCCTTTAATGCGCATCCCAAGTTCATAAGGTCAGGAACTTTTCGAGCCATACCACCTCTTTAGTCATCTTGCATGCTGTAACGTGATTAGCCTCTGTGGTGGTGTCCTTGATGCATTCCTGCATCATAATCCACCAACTAACCGCTCATTATCGTATGGTGGAGACAAAACCTAAAGTCAATTAAATACAAAAAAAAAAAGTTGATTCTCTGGATTCCATACTCGTTACAAAGTCATATCTGTGCATCCAATTAGCGTCAGGTCCTGTAAAGTGTGAACTAACTCATAGTTCCTTATCCAATGAAGGAACTTGAGTATACTCTCAACAACAATCCAGTATACTAACTGAAACCAACACATCATTTCTATTGCGAAATAGATATTTGGCCTCATACACTGCATGCATACATTAATCTACCCACAACATAATAATAGAGTACCTTCTACATATATGTCATTTCCTTAGGGGTCTTAGGATATTGGTTCTTAGATGATTTCAAGCCATGTTTAAATTGCAAGAAACTCTTCTTGAAGTCATGCATATTGAATCATGCCAGAATCTAAACTATATATGCAGTTTGTAACAGCGAGAGAATCTTGTTTTGGCGATCTTGAGTAGAGGTGGAACTTGAGCGAGTCTGGACCAAACCCGACCTGCCTAACCTTAGCAATGGATAAACATGGGAAAAGTTGGTTAAACTTTGGACGGGTTTGGACGAAAAAAGATCAACTTGATTTTAATTTGGATGGGTTTGAGCATCATCTTTCCTAACCAGAGTAACTCGAAGAACCCAAGGAACTCGAGTCGGCGAGTTCAATGACTTACATGCTTGTAGGGATGCTGTTGTTGATCCATTACCATAGCCATTCGATGAATGTTTTAGAGAAGTAGAGAGAAGAAAGAGTGGTGATGGCTGATTTTATTTTTTATAGTGGTGGCAATTGTTGGTTAATAGAATAATTTACTCTTTTTTTTGTTTTGGTTTTAAGATATCAAATATTTATATTTATTGTGATCAAATTAAACCCATCCAACCCGCCCGGCCATTTTTTGGCAAATTGGGCAACCCGAGCAACTCGGGCAACCTAAGCAACCTGACATGGGCAAGCACGGGTTGAGCTTCTATGGGTTCCCCAGGTTCCATAGGCAAAACGGGTTGAAGTGTGTGTAGGCTGGGTTGAGCATGGGCAGACCCTTCAACTCACCCAACCCGCCCAAGTCCAACCCCTACCTAGATCCCCATAACATAACTCGCCTCACCTAGATATTTCAAGTCAAATTACGATGATAGCTAGATCTTTATTGTAGACATCATCTCTAATTTATTTACAATAAAGTATCAAGCATACCACTATAGTTTTGTCACTCTTCTTGTACACATATTACTCATTCTCATTTTGATCAAATCCACATTACTGGATTGTCTGATCAAAATGGATGTGTTCCAACTGATGGATGTTTGCTTCAAATAAATGAACCTTTGTAACTTGCAAATCAGGTTTTCTTGACCTGTTGACTCAAAACTGAAGGTTGCATCATACCTATGTCTTCTTCCAAATCCTCATTGAGGAAAAACTATCTTGACATCCATTAGTCAAATCTCTCACCTTGCTGCTTGTTCTGGTTGGGCATAGCCCTGGTGTGGAGCTCTGGTTTCTACGGCCTTTCTTTTGCGATTCGCATCTTCAATCTTGATGTACTTCTCGACTCGACGAGACAGTTCATCAATTGTCTCGGGCATGCGCTTGATGAGCGAAGCGTTAACAAGCTGGTTGGGCTGGATGGCGTTCTTAAAGGCCGTGATCACCATACGATCCTACCCATCAATATCTGTCAAGCTCAGGTATTCGGCCCTGAACCTGTGGTAGAACTGCATCAACGTCTCCTTCTAGGTCATGCTCATCCCGAAGAGTGACTCCAGAGTCTTCAACTCCCGACGATTGCAACGATATTGATCAATGAACCGTGTGCTCAGTTCCGAGAAAGATGAGATGGACGAGGGTCTGAGTTTGTGGAACCACTCGAGGGGAGTTTCCGACAAGCTATTGGCGAAAGTCTGGCAGAGGATATGGTCATCTTTGTAGGGGACCAGGGCATCTCGAAAGGCTAACATGTGCTCTACCAGGTCCTTCGATCCATCAAACTTGGGAAGGCGGGGAGGATTCCACCCATATGGGAATGGCTCCCTGAGGAGTTTTTCAATGAGTGGTGATCGTGCGACTCCTCGGATGGCAGCCTCCTCTAGTCGGTTAGGAGCTCGGGCTCCTGGTCGGTCCTGCTGCATTTCTTCTCGATCTCTAAGCCGCTCTGACGCATGCAATCTGATGCAGTCATAGATGCTTCTTTTGTCAGCAGTATGAGTCGGCTGCTGACTAGCCGGTGTCATACAAGAGTGATGACTTTCACTTGGTTGATGACGATGTCCATCCTCTCGCGTCAAATGTAAAGGCTGAGCTGAGCGTGTCTTCGAGTGGTGCTTGGACGCGAGCGACTGTCGGGGATGTACCTCGAGCCGAGACCAGACATCTAAGCGCACCGATGCCGCTTGAGCCTGTTTGTTTCTTTCGACAAGCTCCGAGCTACTTGATCCTCTCCCATCGGGATTTGCGCATTGAACATCTATAGACCGATTTGCTCTGACCTCAATCTGAGGATTCAATTGCGGTTGCACTTGCACTGGTTGGGCAACTTGAGCATGAAGGCTTTGTCCAGTTGGAGCCAGTGTGACTGGGTTTACTAGGACTCCCACCGGTGCGGCTCGAACAAAGTCGAGCAACTCTTTGTAGTTACGTTGCATCGTCTGGAGCTGTGCAGTAAGAGCTTGCTGGGTCATCATCATGGTAGTCAAGAAAACCCTAAGATAGGTCTCCTCCTAGCGTGGTCGTGGCTACCATCGAAGCTTGCCTCGGGTCCCCGACCCCCAGTATAGGATTCACCAGCGGCGCGGTGCGCTCTAAGTTCGGGGGTGGTTGAATTTGATATTCGACATCACTGGCATCCCCGGGTGTAGCAATATTGGACTAGAGCTGTGAGGTCGAACGGGTATGATACGGTCCACCGACCATTGTTCTTCAACCGTGTGGTCGTGGAGATGAATCTTGAGTTTACTGGTCGGCTGACACCCACGAGTCGGTCGGTCGGTATACTCAGGTAGGTTACAGGTCGGATACCCGAGACTACAGCGAGATGGAATGGCTGACCGATCGACACCATGGGATCGACGATCAAGAATTATAGTAGGAAGTCTCGAAAACTTATCCCATAGACGGTGCTAAGATTGTGTGGGGTTTTTCTGGTGGAAGTGGTTCGATTGAAAGACACAATCTAACAATCCAATGAACACAAACAGATCGGGTTTACGTGGAAAAACCCTTCGTAACGTCGAAGGAAAAAAAACCACGGGGTGGGGCGAGAATGCACTAGTAAGCTAAAACAAGTTACAAGCTCTCACCCTGACCCAATTACACCTAGAGAGGATCGGCCTCCCAATTGCCGACCTCTCAAGTCTCTCTCTCTCTCTCTCTCTCTCTCTCTCTCTCTCTCTCTCTCTCTCTCTCTCTCTCTCTCTCTCTCTCTCTCTCTCAAGCTCCAAAAACTCTGGAAAGAATTAGGCAACACCTCCTCCTCCAGAATTCAGATCCATTTCTCTGGAGGGGTGGGCCTCATTTTATAGTGGTTTGGGGTGATGGCTGGGGCACTCCGTGCGGGGCGGTATTGATGGCGTGTTCCTGCGACTTGCGTAATTGCTTACGAGTGAGCGACATGTCACACGGCGGGCACCCGGTATTTATGGCCAGGGTTGTTTCTTACCTTACTGGTCAACCTGGAATCTTAGGGCGTGAGCTGTCTTCCCGTAACTGTCGCCCTACCGAGATTCTCGAAAGTAATTGCTGCATGATCTTGATGCATGGTCTTCATATGAGCTCGTTGCGCGAATATCGAAACAGCCTTGGGACAGAGATAGCGGGATAGCAGGTTCCCCCCCTTTCCGAGGTGAAGATAGTGCATGACCGACCGCATTTGTCTATCGAAGCATGCAGTCGAGCCTCCAGATCCCCTCCTCCATTTGCTCGCGATCGGCCTCGCCCAGCGGGACATGGAGCGCGGCTAACTGGCGCGTAACGCGCGGCCGGCTGGCGCGAAATGCATGGCCGGTCGGGATGTGGCACACGACCTGGTCTTGTGCGTTCCTTCATTTGTCGACGCACACACATCAAAGCCTGGATCAGAGTATAGTTGTGGTAGTAATAGCAGTAGTTCCACGCGTGGCCGACCTGATACGCGACTGGCCAGGCTCGTAACGAGCGATCAACCGACTTGTAACGCGCAACCGGTCGGGCCTTCGGATCCCCTTCCTCCATTCATTCGTGACTGACCACACCCAGCAGACAGGGGTGCGCGGTTGATCGGCGTGTAACACGTGGCCGAGTCGGGCATGGTCCAAATGCATGGTTGGCCGGCGCGAAACACGCGGTCGGCCGGGCCGCTGTCGGGTTTCCACTGTGCAGCCGGCTCGGGTCGAGCCTGGTTCAAATGCGTGGCCAGCCGGCGCAAAACGCGCGACCGGCCGGGTCGCTGAATGCTTCTTCTTCTTTTGTTGAGATACACACAAGCACAAATATTAAGCGTTGATGTTTAAAAAACTTATTGTTTATTATTATAATTATCATTCATGTCATGGTAGTGAAATTAAATTAGCGTCGATGAACTAGGCTCACCTGGATGATTATCATTAATCGGATCATCTACAAATACAGTAAACCTAGCATCATGAGAGTGGTTTTCCTTTCATATCAATTGCCATATATCATTATCATAAATTTCAATTATATATGACTGTGACTCACCAACTATAAAGGTTGACCCTAATATGAAGTTGGGGTAAAGGTTGTACCAAAAAATGATCTCCTCTAGCACTTCAGATAGTGTACCGTTGAGCTTAATTAGTCCAACCCTTGTATTCCATTCACCATACGCATCTGCTTTGCACCGGCCTCCTTAGCGACACACTATCAAAATTTTACTCACCATTGAATTGTGAGTAGACGAGAACATAGGAGCTTTTAGGGAGTAGTACAGTGAAAGGAGTAGAGAAAGAGTGAAGGAAGTTGGATAAGTTTTGGGTTAGAGGTTAGGCGTATATATAGCTTAAAAATCAGTCTTTATATCTTAAAACGTCACTTGAACTAGCGTATAACCCAACTAGTCGTTGCAATTATACGCCACTTAAAAAGGGATATAACCTAACTAGCCGTTGGGGTTATACAACACTTAAAATGCCGTATAATAATGACACATATGGTAGCCGAAAGATGAATACCATTTATATGCCGGTTCAACTGACGTATACGTTATACACCAATTGAAGTGGCGTATTGTACCATAGATGAAAAATAAAAAAAAAAATATTTCGTTTATTAAGTCAACATTTTAATATATTCTGTTTTTAAAAATTTGCCATTTTCCTAACATAGATAACAATATTCCATTATGATCAGGGGAATCACCTCCTAGTTTGCTTGAAATTATCCGGGGGCCTCGGATAAATTCTTGGCAAACACTTCTTGTATACACGCTGCGTACACATTGGCTGCATCCTCATCGCAAGAGTCGTGGGATGGAAGCAGTGCAAAATCCTAAGCAGGCTCACGAGGACATCATAGTGTCATCCCGCATGCATCGCTCCCATCCCACGGCCCCTGTGGCGAGGATACGTCGCCATGCGTACACGGCGGCACCCATGGGCAGATCTAGTAGTTGGCTCGGCCGGGCTATAGCCCGGCCGAGCCAACATTATTAAGTACAATTTCTCAACTCGCCTCAACCAAGACCTCAGCCCGCATCAACCCAACGAGGTCCTTGGCCCCTCGCGACACGTACGTGAATCACTATCGCCTCTAAGTCCTCACGAAACGTGAATTGCCGCCAAAAACAATTAAACCCCCTATAGTTTATTTTGTTCCAAAACGCTCCCTAAAGTTTGAAATGTTAGCACATTACTCCTTTTGTCAACTACTTAATTTCTCTCATTTTGTAATTTTTATCTGACTTCAATGGAGGCAAATTGTAGTTTTTTAATTATAGGAGGGTTAAATGTTTTTGAGCTAAAATTCAGGGGAACAAAGTGTAATTAACCTATTTTTTATATTAATATAATTTCTAGTACCGTCGATGTTCACTTAAAAAAAATTTCTCAGTATTTCTTTATAAAATAAAAGTTTTATTGTAAAATAAAATTAGTTTAGTTTTAACCCAGTCCAAAAAAAATTTCTGGTATACGTCCAAGCGGGAAGAGGTCAGGTGGTTGTTGCCAAATCAAATCCCACATGTCCCCAAAATTTTTGCAGCGGTTGTTGGCGGATCAATTCCAGAAATCCATCCGAGTGTCGGGCGTGGGGGGCAATAAAGTAATGCTCACCCGCCAACAGCCGGAGCCGTGACCGAATACCGAAGCTCCGCCTCCGCTCCGATCGGGCACTGAGCAGCAGCAGCAGCAGCAGCAGGGCGGGCTCGTCGCGCGGACCCCGCCTGACACCCGGCCCCCTTTCGGGTCCGGTGCGTCGGAGCGCGCCGTGCCCGAGTAGGAGTGTCTGCCACTCCCGCCCGACAAGTCGACCTCCGTCCGAAATTGACGGAGCGATCCCCACACGTCCGCCGGGCGCGTGTGGCCCCACCGATCACATGCGTGCATGTGTGGGCGACGGGACGGGCGCGCTGGCCTGGCACTGGTGGTGACACGGTGATGGTAACATGGGGGGTCACCGGATCCATTTATTTATTAGTAATAAATTAATTGGAATTAGCGGATTAATTTATGGCGGACGCCAGGTTGGTGTCCCCCCTCCTGCCACCACGCCCACCGTCTGATCCGGCTGCCGCGTTGGACGTGCGACCAACCCCTCCTCCTCAAAAAAAATTTAGGGTAAATTACACATAGACCCCCTCTAGTTTGACCGATTAACACTTACACCCCTCATGTTTACAATCATACAAATGTTCTATTATAGTTAGGGGTGTTCATCGGTTCGGGTTGACCCGCCAAACCGTACCAAACCGGTCTATTTGGTTCGGTTTGAATTAGGTATTTTTGACCGTTCGGTTTGATTTGGTTCCAAAAAAAAAAAAACCGCTATGATCGGTTCGGTTCTGGGTTGTGAGTTTTTTAACCCGAACCAACTCAACCCGAACCATTGGTACTATACCCTCAGTGTTACTATTGTACAGTGTACAGTCTCACTAATATTGTACATTACATGGTGGTGACCCCAATTACCATCATTCGGTGCATTCAAAACTTTCAAGTGTTTAACGGTATGATGAAACTGAAAAGTGAAGGGTGTTGTTATTTGCACCCACATAATTACTAGCACCTCCAAATCCCAACTTATGAAATATCTCAAAGTGAAAAATTAAGGATGTTCCTAGTAATTCTATAGGGCAAATAGCACCGGCAGCACCCAAAGTTAAAGGCTTAAAAAATGAAATCTGAACCAACTCAGCGGCTCAACTATTCACACCTCACGATGTGATAACGAGCGATTTGAAAGACCCGTAGAACCGAACCGAATCAAACCAAACTTTTCCGGTTTTGTTTGGTTCGGTTTTTACTAAGGAATGGCTAGGTTCGGTTCCATTTTCTAGAGAACCGGTCAACTTCGGTTCAGTTCCAAATTTATGAAAAAACCGAACCAACCCGAACCATGAACACCCCTAATTATAGTCTGAAAAATATATCACTTACACCCCCTCCAGGAGAGAAAATATTCAGTTGGACTAGAGCTGGTAATTCTGGACCCGACACGGCAAACCTGACACGAAGTTAGCGGGTCTGAGTCTGGGTTAAACGGGTTCGGGTCGACACGATAGACCCGTTTAATAAACGGGTCAGGTCCAGGTTTAGGGTCTAGACACGGTAGATCCGTTTAAAATTCAACGGGTCGTGTCGGGTTGGGTCTACTCGCAATCTAATATTAAAGTATGTAGTACCAGCGGGTCTTAACGAGTCAGGTCGGGGCGAGTCGGATTGGGTCGGATCGAGTCAACTGAATAGACCTGTGTGGTAAACGGGTCTTATCGAGTCGACCCGTTTATAAGTGGGTCAGGTACGAGTTTAGGGTCTAGACACGATTCGTTAAACGGGTTGGGTTCGAGTCTAGGGGTTTTGGACACGATCTGAAACTAGACACAACACAAACTTGACCCCAACATGACGCATTGCTACCCCTAAGTTGGACGGACGTACCACCACATCAGTCAATCGTGTACCCCCCACATCCAATGCATCATCAATCTGGAGACAACAACTACTAAGATAGGAAGTTGAATTGTAACAGATTGATAATGCATTGGGTGTGGGGGGTACATGGCTGATATGGTACGTCCGTTCCAATAAATATTTTTTTCCCTCCAGAGGTCTTCAAAGGGTCTTTTGTATGATTTTTCAAACAATAGGGGGGCATTTGTAGGGTTCTAAACATAAGAGGGTGTAAGTGATAATCACTCGCATTACAAAAGATATATGTGTAATTTACCCGTTCACATGGGTGCGAGTGCCATTCACCTGTCAGCCTAGGGTAACTAGGGTTCAAAGGACGGCTGTGATTAGTGCCACATCAGGATGGCCCGATCTTTGGTGGCTGAGAAGCATTTCCCATTTTTTATTTCGCTTCCAAGTTTTTTGCTTCTGTGATCGGTTTAATTCCCGAGGACGAACCTGACAGCGGCCATCCTCGGTTGTGCACGTATTTTCGAGGCACGCAGGGATTCGGAAAGGGTAGACCGCACTGCCTCGTGATTCGTGCAAGGAATGATCAGATAATTATTTTATTTTTTAGATAAATTACACATAAACCACTGTAGTTTGACCGATTATCACTGACAACCCTCTTATAATTTAAAACCTTACAAATGCCCCCTATAGTTCGCTAAACGTACCACTTGCACTTTATCGGACGGCTATGATCCTACTATTGGGAACTGGGGGAATGGCATACTAGAAGAGAGCCTAGGGGTGTTTTAGGTAATACACTAGGATTGGAACTTACCAATGGATCTAAGTTGCAATCCTATTCTAATATATCCGAAAGTGGGAAGTATCTTAGACAAGAGCATATATCCCAACGTGGGTCGTTAATTCCTCTAAATTTCACACTTGAGGTGCGGACGAAAGCAGAGCTGGCTAGAGTAGGGATGGCAATGGGTCGGATTAGGGTTTTAAATTCCTATTGTAAACGGGGCGGATTTAGGACGGATCTATTTAGAAATTATAAAAAAATAAATTTTCAAACCGGCCCCATTGCCATTCAAGGGCTATAGGGGATAACCACTGCTTTGGATGAGCGAGCACCCATCAAACACCTTTTCGCTCGACCCGTTGTCTCAGGAAGGATCTGAAGCCCTAAAAGTCGGTGCCCCTTGACTGCTGCAAGGAACAACATGTTGGGCGTGGTAGCCTATGAGTTCAGTCCATTTCTGACCCGGCCCATTAGGGTTACTAGGCATGCACGCAAGGGAGACCTAACACGTAGAGTTATTTCTTGGAGGCAAATCAACCTGCCTCCATGTAGAGGGGGCGCACCTCAAGGAAATTAGAACATGGTAAAGCGGTGTTGGATCGAGACCCCGAGAGCGGCACTCGAAGAAGAAAAAGTGAACGACGGCGGCTTTGATCCCTAGAAAAGCGGTGTTAGAGAGGGAGAGCCACCGGAGGTGCGAGATCTGGGGGAAGGGGAGGCGCGGGCACATCTACCCCCCCCCCCCCCCCCCCCCCCCCGGGCATCATGGAGTGGTTACTAGAGATTGAGCGAAGGCCCGAGAGCGGTGATGGCCTTGCACCACCACGAAGGGATCCTGGAGGCCGACAAGAGCGATCGAAGGGGGCCAAAACCCCCTGGGATCGGTTGGAACAGACGATGGCGCCCGGGCGACACTTGGGCGAAGTCGCGAGCAGATCGGCATGCGGCTATTCTGGTGCCCAGTCGTCGACTGTTGGGTGCCCGGGCGAAGGTGAGACCCACAGGCAATAAAAAAGTGGTATCTGTGTGTAGTCCACTGCCAACGAACAATCGCGTTAATCTATAATGGTATGACTTGTAACTCTCCTTGGTAATTGGTTATTCCGCAAAACAAATTGGTTTCAGAGCCACGGATTTCGATTCCGGGAACAGGTGGAGGTTCAAGGGGAGAAGTCAGAGCCATGGTATAGATTGGCCTCCCTCATGGTCTGTAAGGGAGATTGTTCGGTTTGGTAGCCCATAAGTTCAGCCTTTTTCTGACCCGGCCTGTTAGGGTTACTTGGCACGCACGCAAGGGAGACCTAACGCGTAGGAGTTATTTCTTGGAGGTGAAGCAACCTGCCTCTATAAAGAGGAGGCACACTTCAAGGCAATTAAAAAGAGGTGAAGCGGTGTTGGATCGAGACCCTGTGAGCAGCACTCGAAGAAGAACGAGGTGAACGACGATGGCTTGGAACCCTAGAAGGGCGGCGCTAGAGAGGGGGAGTCACCGGAGGTGCGAGATCCGGGGAGAGGCGCGGCCGCACTCCCCCCCCCCCCCCCCCCCTCGAGCATCATAGAGCGGTTACCATAAATTGAGCGAAGGCCCGAGGGCTATGCTGGCCTTGCACCACCCAGGAGGAATCTTGGAGGCTGACAGGAGCGATTGGAGGGGGCTACCTTGCTTCGGGCTGGAACAGGAGGTGGTGCTCGGGCGAAGTTGGGGGCAGATCGGCCTGTGGTTATTCCGGCGCCCAGGAGCCGACTGTTGGGCACCCGGGCGAAGGTAAGACCAACAACGGAGAGGGGGTTGTTGCATTGTGCCTCTTCCCTTCGGATAGTCCTAGTGGTTCGGTGTTGGTGATAATTAGGCCTGGTAGCGGGGGCTTATGTTAGTCCCTGAAGGTTGGTTCGACGACACCGACAAATAGATCAGTTCTTGGAAGGTTCCCTTGTTGGGAGGCTTGTGTTAGTCACCCTGAGGGTTGGACCGAGATTGGATGGATCAAGGCGAAAGATGTTCATGTTGGAGGCTTGTGTTAGTTCCCCGAGGGCTGGTCCACGGATGCGAGGACACACTATCTTGTGCGGGTGTCAGATCAAGGGGGAGTACCTCAATGAGGCACAAGAGTCATCGGCGATTGTTGCACTTGTCCAGGCACCAATGGGTGGGCCTGATGGAGGAGTCGACGAATGGTTGATGGAAGCACTGACGGGTGCCTGGTGGTTGGGTAACGCTGGTGAGTAGTGATTCTATAGCACTGGCTACTGGTGTCGTAGCGGGTGTCAACGGGCGTTGGACCATAGCGTAGAGACATGGCAAAGATCTACCGATTGGAGCATCTGGGCGTGGTGTACGATCATCGAAAAAGTCGTATCCATGGGGTAACCCACTGCTAACGAGTAAATCTCGTTAATTTGTAATTGCATGACTTGTAACTCTCCTTGGTCGTTGGTTATTCCACACAACACAGCAACCTCTATTGCTCTTGCTTGGTGGAAAAGAAACCCAACCCATACGTGTGCGGTTGGTGGATGAAGTTTGGCTGAATTGGTTGGATGAGGAAAGGCAGTTGGAGTTGAATGAGGAGTCAATCCTGTATGGATGGGTCTCCCATACCACACATGTTTCTCATCACTTTTCTATAATGAGTTATCACACGTCTTGTGATGGCATCATTGTGAATGACCAGATCTTGGTAATCGGCATAACGACATGGATCTCGCCCTCGGCTAGATCGATGGAGCGAGGAGGCTGATAGGAGAGTGCGAACAATCCACCTCCTCCCTGGTATGACGGATCAAGGTGAGCGATGCGATGACACGCACACGTGCGAGTGCCTGGATCAAAGGGAAGCACCATGATGGCACGGGAGTCATTGACGGTAAGTTTTCAGTCGCCGACAAGCGAGCTGATGTGATTTGTCTGTGGCTGGCTGATGGAGGTGCCGACGGGCACCGGTACGGATCACTGACAGGAGTGTGAGTGACAATGGTCGTGGTGGCGAAGAGACTTGGTCGCAGGCACACATATGGTGTAGTAGGGTAAAAAAGACAAGGTCCAAGCATTAGCCGATGGGCGACATATTGGGGGTGATGAGCACGGGCAGCGTTGCAGAGTGAAGCAAGGGGGCATGGTTTACGGCAGGGTCATCTATGGGCAATGGACTGGAGCGCAAGGACACGGTAGATGGTTGGCGGGCCAGAGCTTTGGGCGTGGTGTACAGTTACCATGAACTTTGTATCCATGAATGAACCAAGTTCTGGACTAATCACGTTAAAAGAGATTTTGTTTGGCTATGATTGTATCCCCCTAATCGTGTATTTATGAAAAAATATGGAGTCGCGATTAGCCCGAGTGCAAATTGTTGGCATATTGATTGCGAAATGAATATTCCTCATCCTCATTATGAGTTCCCGCTCTTCTCTTTATAAATTGGGGGATCTTTCTCTCGGTTGACACCCAAATTTTCCACCTCCTCTAACTTTATCTGCCAATTTTTCTTCCATTTCAGATGTCCTTTGCTATGTTGTTGACGCGGTGTCATTACGAAGTTGCATTTCTTCAGGCACCACTCCTCCACCGGCGATGCCTCATCGATCTTTCCCCCATCACCTCTATGGATCGGGCTGCTTCGGGGGGTGACTCTTTGGAGAAAGAGTCAACAGGTGAAGTTAACCCATTTGGGACGGAACCTACCGGCCTCGGTTCGTGTTTGCCTAGAGGAGCAGGTGATGTCGGAACATGAAGGCTTCGAGCATCGGATGGTGCTGATAAATCGATCAAGCTTGATGAGGTATTGGTTCATCAACTTGATGGTGTCAACTGTTGTTTCGATCTTCGTGTATAATGCTATAAATTGTTAGAGTAGACGGGTGGAGACCATAACAATCAAGGCTTGAAGTACGTATCAGATACGTTTTTTTTAAAGCGTTATTCACCCCCTCTCACAAAAGTGAGATTGTTGTATAGGTTACCAGCAAACTGCTCCCTGGATATGACAAAACTTTGTGATTATGAACTCGGCAAAAGTGAAAAAAACCATTCTTGGAACTCGGACACACTTAGAGCTATTTTGGCAAAGTGTTGTTAATTTATAGGAGAAGAGAGATAGAGGCTTTGTTTTGGAATATTTTTTTAGGAGCTGGTATGGGCCTTCTTTTATAGAATCCGTGGAGCCTGTAATGGCATGCACTGGTTCACCAGTCAATGAGTGCTATGAAGCATTACTTGGTCCAATCGTCAAGCCCAAACTGTACATGTCCACTTAGCCAACGAGGTGCCTGCAAGCATCACTTGGGCCAATAATGCAGTCAAAGTGCGCCTAATATAAGTCAACATCCTCATAGCCAATTGCCCACACCGTGTGTGCATGCATCGTATGAGGCTCAAGTGCACCGTAAAACATCGATCTTATTTATTCCATATAAATGAGCTAGATGAGCTTCCATTTATATACCCATCTCACTTCTTTAAACAAGCAATGTGTCACTAAAGTTCTCGTCACTAAAGAGCGCTTTAGGACAGAAAAATGATGAAAACACATTTTCATTGGGTCAAAAAGATTTTGGTGGAAAGTTTTGAAAAAGAAAAAACATTGAATGAAAATTTTGAAACCAATTGATAAACCTTGTTAAAACTACACCATATTCTTTATCTCCTACCAAAGATAAAACCACTCTTTATTTTTTTAAAACCCACAACATCACATATATTTAACCAAACCCAATTAATTAGATTTTTTCTCAATCAATCGATGGTTTTTCTAATGCACATTCTAGATATAATTATGTGTTTCTTACGTACCCGAGGTCACACTTCAAGGTTTTATAGGGGGTGGGGCTACTTACAGCCCACAAATTAATCCCTAATAATATAATTGTCGGCAATATAAAAAAAATATATATTCAATATATTTACCCGATGGAATTATATGTTGTTGTCAGTGATAAGTAATTAAAAATTTAATTTTTAAAAAAATATTATACCGACGGTTAGATTATTATCCGTCGGTGATAAATTATATATACTGACGGTTACTATACATGCCGTCAGAAAACATATTTATGCCGACGGGTAAAAGACAAGCATTGGTAAAATAAAAACAAAAAGTAAAAGTAAATTCAAATTGGTTATACCGATGGTTAATTTATTTTCCGTCGATATAAATATACCTATACCGACAATACATAAAAGTTTAGTAGGTAAAAAGAATCATTTTTGTAGTGTAAGGCAACCCTAACTTAAATTTGAAAAAAAATATACTAAATATGTCCCCATTTCAGCTATGCTCTTTTGCTGATGCAGCCCCACCAATGACCATGTGTAGGTTGACGCCCACCTCTGCCGCCGGTAACCCACCACCACAACATCTT
Source organism: Chamaelirium japonicum (assembly GCA_947650365.1). Classification (NCBI taxonomy): domain Eukaryota; kingdom Viridiplantae; phylum Streptophyta; class Magnoliopsida; order Liliales; family Melanthiaceae; genus Chamaelirium; species Chamaelirium japonicum. The sequence goes on along the minus strand of OX393553.1, from coordinate 68,422,629 downwards.
CCTCATCTTCTTTCTCTTCCTCCTCACCCTCCTTCCTCCTTCTCTTTTCTCCTCCCTCCTCCTTTTTCTTCCCTTCTTCCTGCTCCTCTTTCCTCGGCCCCCTCGTCCTCCCCGAATTCATAGCATCCGTCCATTCTAGTTTAAATGTACCTACTACATTTCTACCGAGGTGGCCAAATGCACAATAGGTACACTTCGACTGGTATGGACGAATGCTACTATTTCAGGGAGGATAAGGGGGGAAAGAGGCCAGAGGAGGAAGAAAAAGGGAAAGTGGAGGAGGAAAAAGGAAAATAAAAAGGAGGAGGAGGTGGGGAAGAAGAGGAGGAGGAGATGACGGTGGTGGAAAGCACATGCATGACAGAGGAAACATAGGGTGTGTTCTATAGACGGGACCGCCTATGAAAAAAAAGTTGTGTTGCCTTTAGACAGGAGCTGCCTTTAGAATTTTGTGCGCTGTATATAGGTCCACCCTTTTATGGAATCATCTATTTCTCGAGAATGCTCGATGGGACATCACCAAAGTTAGTCATGGTCAAATCAAGAAATTAATAAGGAACCAATCTTTCCCAATAGATTGTCTCCGGATTTTTCAAAGGCCTTTATGTTGTTTACTGTGAAAACAATAAATTGTTTAGGAAATTAGGTGTCAATGGGAAGATCTAATTAACCAATGCCATAACCAAAACCCAAAATAAAATCTCTTGTAATTCGCAAAGCCAATTATGGATAATTTATTTTAAAAAATAAAAAATAAAACCAAGGGGGTTCTATTCAAGGCGCCCCGGGCCCAAATTTAGATTGAGCAATACAATTAGGTTGCTCCAATTAGAAAACCTGATTGCGAAATTCTCCGAAGACACCATCAAATTGATTCAATTGGGCAGAAAAATGAGAATCGACCAACAATGATTGATCAAAGTCATAACTTAATTAGTTTCTGATCAGACGGATCGAGCAATAATCATTTTAGGTCTTGATCTAATTCCTTGGAGAAGTCCTTTCGTGATCACTTTGATGGGCCATTTCTAGAAGAAAAAAAAACTTGCCCTCCGTGATAGGAGTCCCCAAGATGCTCTATTGTAAGACCTTCCCATCGACGTTGGTCTCATCATTTCCGCCAAAACACTCGGAGTGCTTCGAAAGGCCGATCTTACGGAAAGAGAAGAGAGCACAGCAAGTATATAAGGATAATGATATCTGCTCCCATTATTGACGCAGGACTAATCGCTCAACACCTTGCTACGATGTGGCGGGGCCACTCGAAAGACGTCTCGAAACGGATCCAGCTCTGATACCATGTGAAAACACCCAAAAATAATACAAGAGATCAATCTTATGAAGAGAGAAAAGCACACTGGATATATAAAGACAACAATCTCCGCTCCCACCACCGATGTGGGTCTAACGGCTCAACAATTTCCATGTTGTTAGACCCTTGATTACTAGGGTGGGAGCATGCATGCATGATGAGATTCCACCACCAAGAAGGGATTTGCTCCTTGTCTTTGAGTAGTGGGGTTGTGTGCGCCACTCTCTCCGTTACTATATGAGAACACTGTGGAGGCTTTACATCGGAACCGATGGGATTTGTTTATGTGGCCCTCCCCTAACCCACTACCACTTCCAACAATATATTTATTTAGAAATTATTGTATTGTTAAGTTGGTGGTAGATGACCAAAAGTCTTCCTTAGCTTTTTAAAGCTGAAATGTATTTTCTTAGAGAGAGAGAAGAGAGAGAGAGGAGAGAGAAAGGTGAGTTCGGTTCAGGCCTATATTCTCCTCGGGATTGGGTCCTTAGAGCTTCACCCAACCCCATGAAACCCCTTTCCCTCCTCTCATTCAGCTATAAATACCCTTCTATCCCCCCATCCTCACCCTACACCTCCTCTTAGGCCATACCTCAGCCTACAAACTCTCTTGGCCATACCTCCCTCCTTCCTCTTCCCATCTCTCTCTCTCTCTCTCTAGAGGTGGCCTGGGTGTTGGTATAGATGGCCCTCTTTGTATTCTTCCACAGCTTTCTTGAACTGCATCCATCCATCTTCCAGTGGTGGGGAGGGTCTTGAATTGCGGTTCAATAAAGCTGTGGGAAACTACAAGGAGAGACCAAAGAAGCAGAATTCCACATAATTTTTCAGAGAATTACGGCCACCCTCTCTCTCTCTCTCTCTCTCTCTCTCTCTCTCTCTCTCTCTCTCTCTCTCTCTCTCATGATGCAAGCAAATCAAGGTTCCACCATGAAATTTGTTCATGGAGGGAAGATGATCGAGGCCAGGCTTGTTCAAGGTTAGCCATGTCTGGTGTGTTCTCCATCCTTGAACACCTGTGGTGTGGTGAAAGATAGCCAGATATGGGCACACAGGCGCACAATTGTATTGATTGGGTCTCTTGTCTCCGAATTTCTTTTTCATTTGTTGTGGATAGTGTGTGGGGGAGTAAAGAGAGTACTACCCACTGACACAGCTTTCAATCTTTCTCAACAGTTAGAATTCTTGGCGTATCTGGAGGGTTTCAGCTACCCAATGAGAGGGGTTAATTTCTTGCCCCCACATCATCTCAACCCTTTTGAGTTCTATGGTTCATTTGTGAGACCCATGATCACATGTACTCAACATGCAGTCACCCTTGTTTTTGTTTGTGTGTGTGTGTGGATGGGTGAGTTGGAAAGGGGAGGGGGGTTAAAGGGTATCCATTCTTGTGCTTGAACCCATCAATAGTTATCGAAAAACTTTGCGGGTGGGCCGTTCACGAGAACAACTTTGTGGGTTTTTTGCGATCGAGTTACCATTGTGTATCGGCCGATTGGATGCGGCGCACCCATGTTGTGATTTGGTCTTATTCATTCGTTTCTTCTGATAAAAAAGGTTGGGATCGTCGTTAACCCCCTCCGCCCCCTCATTTTAGAGGGCTTCTAAAGAGAAATGAAAAGAAAGCAATTATCAAAATAACCTCAAAATCCAGTTGAGTTGTTTAATTTTTACTCAATGTTTGTTCTATAGATATTTCTCTCTAAGAAATATGAGATAGCAAATTATGATGTCAAGTGGTCGAAAGATTTCCGAGATTCGTTCTTTATTTTCTGATGTTTCACTTTAGAGAGACCAATTTCATGATTAACATGAACTTTACAACCGATCGGATCAATATCACACCCTTTATGGCATCAAGAGCTTAATTGTGTTTGAGGATTAAATTTATATATGGCCATAATAGGATATTGTAATTTATCTTCTGATGCTCCACTTTAAAGGGACAATTTCATGACGAACAACACTCTATACTCTAATCTAGCATGTACACTTTTACAACCACTACCCATTGGTACTTCGCCGACTTGAAAGATGTAGATCCAAGCAAATTGTATCAATATTTTAATCTAGATCAACTCATATCTACTCAGAAAAAAGAGGAAGATTGCATAAAATTACTAATCAATTCATCTTGCGTAAGTAGACCAATCTCAATAGTAACAAAGTTAGAAGGATAAAATGAAAAAACATTCAATTAAATTTTTTTTGAAGGTTTTTTTTTTTGAAATGTCATTCAATTACTGATTTTTGTATTACATTGCTATTTATTCGTTTGTTTTATAATTTTTTACATCCGATACGAGTATGGTTTCGTATCACAATCTTCCCTTTGACCCTCTCACCTAAGATCCTTCCCTAGTCTAGGTGTACAATAGTGGGTTACAGCCTTGAGATATATATGAACTTACATGTGAAGGTTAACAATAGGGTAGGTCTTGCCAGTTAGCCTTCTATATTTTATGATAAAATATTTTATTTTTAAATTTTTTGATTTCCCTATAACCAATACTTAGAGGATTGATGTCAGGTTTTGAGAAAGGCTAATGTGTAAAGAGAACTTGATGCAAACCTAGTATCATGAGTCCTATATATTAATTTATTATTAACTTTTGATTGGTTTCAATAACTGATGATTGGTTACCTATTGGTTCCATATGGTTAAGGCTTCAGAAACTTAGGAGTAGTTACAGATCTTTACAGGATACAAACCAATGGCTTGCAGGTTGTGTTAATACCCCCCCTTTCAAACAGATGGGTTGTTCATAGATCATCAGTTTGCCTTGTTAGCATGCAGAAACATGAGCTAGATAGAGCTTTCGTAAAGAGATCTGCAAGTTGATCAGGGAGCAACGATTGATCTCCGACAATAGGTAGATGGGGTGGGCTACGATGGATACAGTGAAATCAATCCTTATTCCGCACTCCCTCTCACCGGCTTGGAACTACTATAAATCAGGAATACGAAGAGCGGACGTGAAAACAAAGCAGACTTCAAGATCTTTCCTGATAACTTTCTCATGGATGTAATGATAATCCACCTCAACATATATGTTTTGTGCGTGCATGAAAAATCGAATCAAATGCCAAATATATTACCAAAATGTTGCCACACTAAATCCTTGGTGTGTGGCGAATTGGAATGTGCAATTCGCGAAATAAAGTCTTTATCCATGATAGTTCGGCAACGGTGTGAGCAAGTGAGCGATACTCTGATTCTATTGATGATCTGGCAATTGTAAGCTACTTCTTGGCACACCATGTGATTGGATTGTTAGCAATATAGATGCAAAGTCCACTCATTAAATTGCGATTGAACCCACATGAATGGTTTCTCTTTTTGTTGGCATAACTTATGAGACTGAAAACAAACTCTCAGTTATGTAAGTTCGTACATGTGCCATCCAGTCCTTTATGTCCGTAGTTAGTTGTGCAACCCTTGAACATCCTTTGTAGACACGTCTGCATCTAATGAAATATCTGAAGACTTGATGCGATCTCATCCAAGGTATGATTTCTGATCCTATGGGATGGGAATTGACTTTTTGGACTTGTTGGCATTAGAGGCAAATTGAATCAGAAAAAATTTTATCAATTTTTATCAGGTTTCTTGCATCGCTTTTAATCAGAATTATTTTATGACCGAATCATAGCGTATTTGCATTATGCTTAAAGCCAAATCCATGTTTTCTTGCAATAATTTGTATTGGTGTTTGATCCGATATTTTTCAGACATTTATAGGAGCTATTCGGGGGATCACTGATCAGTTGGATGATTTCAGCACTGACCATCATGCGCATGGACTTTGCAATCCAACAACCTTGAATTGTTTCTCACAGTCCATTTGTATGGACTAGGCGCATGCATTTTGAATTCCAGTGCAGACTAGCATGGGTCTGAGGCATGCGAATGGAATATGTACCCAAGACAGGTTTCACTTTCCTTTTCATAGCGAATCTGTGGGCGGCATTTGGGTCTACGGTTTTCAACTTTCTAAAAATGGTTTAACCATATAAATAGCCTCTTTTCAGCCCCTAGTGCAGCCAACAAGAGGAGAAACATTTGTAAGATCATTTCTAGGGTTTTGGAGTTTCGATATCCATCACAGCCTCCTTGCCCGAAGCTTCGGTGGCTCACTGATCCTCATCCATCATCCATATACCTCTCTCCAATGGAAATGCATATATCGATTCAACGTCTCATCCATGTGATGATTTCCATTGAAGAAAGCTCAAACCTCCATCGCTGATAGCTTCGAAAAGAAGCCCTTTCTCTCTTCGCCATCCTAATTAACTCTTTTGATCTTTAGGGTTCTTTCCATCAATTGTAGCCGATACGGAGTAGTGTTCCTTCGCCATAAGATTTGAGAAGGATTTTCGAACATCAAGTGTGGATCGTTCGAGACGTTGGATCCCGCTGAAGATGTTCATAGTGGAGTCGAATGAGGTGATGCCATCATTGATAAGGAAGGAATGTACCGGGTACCGAGATGTGGTTGGACATCAACACTATGGATTCAAGGGATGCTTAATTAGGTCCATACGTACCGAGGGTATGACTCTAGTCTTTGTATGATCTACTTTTTACTTTAGTGGATTTGTATGCCGCCTCGAGCTTTCTCAGCAAGCTAGGTTTTTCCCTGTGGGGTTTTATCGTAAAAAATTCTCTCGCATGCTTTAGTTTAATATTTGGATATGTTTAACCTTGTTTACTTTTACCCATATCTAATTGCGAGAGATTGTGTGTGTATGCGTGTGTGTGTGTGTGTGTGAGATATATATATATATATATATATATATATATATATATATATATATATATATATATATATATATATATATATATATATATATATATATATATATATATATATATATATATATATATATATATAGAGAGAGAGAGAGAGAGAGAGAGAGAGAGAGAGAGAGAGAGTTGGGTTGTATTGCTAGTGACCATCAAGTGTTTGATGAAAAAATATCACTTCTTATTGTGAGTAGGGATGCAAACGAGCCAAACCGAGCCGAGCTTGGCCTGTTTGAGCTTGTTCGTTTATTAAATGAGCCTAAATTTCAGGCATGGGCTCGGCTTGTTTAATAACGAGCCGAGTCGAGCTTTGGTCTACTTGAGCTTGGCTCGTTTATTAAATGAGTCTAAACTTTAAGCTAGTCTTTGCACAATTAGTGATTTAACGGTCCCTTATTGAGCTTGTTCATAAACTCCAAAATCAGTTAAAAGCATGGAGTATATATGATAGGTCTATTCAATCCATTTATAAGCCTCTTCAAGAGCCTACTCACGAGCCCTAAACAAACATGTTCGCGAGCCCAACCAAGCTGAGGGTTGGTTTGCTTGTGCTTGATTGATTTATTAAACGAGCCTAAACTCTAAGCTTGGGCTTGACTTGATTAGTAACCGAATGAACTCAAACGAGCTTTTTATCGAGCTTGTTTGCAAGCTGCTCACGAACAACTTGGTTCATTTGCAACCTTAATTGTGAGCATAGGATGCTTCCACCTTCAATCTTGTTGCTAGCCTCTGCTAGTGACCTCGGTTATTGTTACGCACTGTGCATGAACCCATTTGTTTATTTGTAAGGGTTTTTATCTTAATCGAAAAAGGGTACCTTCGCTCACCGCTCATTTGGTATCAGAGCATTGTTTTCTTGATTTGGGTTTTTACCCTTATGTTATCTAGGTTTTACCTCTTGTTGGTTATTGTGCTTGTATTGCATTATCTATAGCGTGTGCTTGCTAGCTTCTTTTGAGTATTGCTCATTAGTCTGGTTCTTGCTCAGTTTTTGTATTTTCTTTTTCTTCCGATTTTGCTTGTAATGATTTGGATGTGAAGAAAACTTTGAAGTTTTTGATAAAGAAAAATAAGAAACTAGCTTCTAAAAGAACTTGGAGAGCTTCAAGTGCATAACTCTACTTGTTTTAAAATCTTGTAAATGCTTAATCTTGAAAAACAAGAATCAAACAATGTGATTTTAGAACTTTGTGATGAACGATCATCTTTACAAAAACAACTTGATGATTTAAAAGGTAAAAAAAAAAATCGAATGATTAATTGGTTGGTTGAAAAATCTTATTTTGAGAACAAAATTTCAAAACTAAGGTTTGAAAATATTACTTTTAAGGATAAAATTGAATCAATGGAAAATGAGTTTAAATCTAATAAAGAAAGATTTCAAGCTAAATTCGACCAACTGAGTTTTGAAAATTCATCACTTTTGGAAAAAGGTTAATTCTTTGAATGGCAAGATTGGTTCAAATAATATTGATTCTCTAAACTTAAAAATTATTGATCTTGAAAAGAAATTAAGTGAATCAAAGAATTTTTCAAAGATTAATTAACCAAAAGTTCTAAGGATCTGAATATTTTGTGCAACATGAGTAAAGCCGCCGAGGATAGGCGTGGTTTGGGTTTTATGAATGATTGTGTTACTCCTTCAGCACCCACATTTAAACCACTTTTATTTGTGCTACTAGTTCATATTTTATCCTACACTACAAAAAAAAACAGTTTTTATCGACGAAAATATACCGTTGGTAAAAGTATATTTTCGTCGGTAAAGCTTTATCGCGACGGACTGAATTTCCTTCATTGGCCGTCGGGAAAATTGGCGTCGAGAAAGAATTTCGCGACAGTCTATTATTTCAGTCGGTAATAAAAATTAATACCGACAGATATTTTTTAACCGTCGATAATATTTAATTATTTAATAAAAATTAATATAGTTTATTATCGACTGTAATATAGTGTCCGTCGGTACAAATACATATATTACCGACGGAAACAATTATTCCCGTCAGTTTTAATTATTAAAAACTATTAATTTAATTTATTAATACAGACGAAAGTACTTTCGACCATCGATTATATATCTATCTTTACCGACGGGTGTAATCATACCTATCGGTAAAGATTAAAATATTACCGAAGGATATGTATTAGCGTCAATTAATATTATTTAAAACCTATTATATAAAATTATTTTTACCGACGGAAATAATATAATCTGTCGGTTATAAAATATGAATTATTTTTAAAAAATAGTTAAAATATTGTTATTTAATTCCTGTCATTTACCATATTACACAAAATTATCACAATTCCATAATACACATAAATACCATAATATCACCATTATACCATACTTACCACAATATACAAAATTACCATAGTTATCACAATACACAAAATTACCATAATATTACAGATAATACACAAAATTAGCACAATACCACATTTACCACAATACACATTACTGGACAATCACAGATCAATAATTTATAATATACTAAAATAATATTTATTTTATAATATTATAAAATTAATTTTACATAATAAAAAAGATACGGAAAGCTGTCGCTCGGCAACACACTGGTGCCGAGCGACAAATTTGACTTACCCCCCCCCCCCCCCCAAAAAAAAAAAAAAAAAAAAATTATATGCTAATTAGTAAGTCATAAGTTTTAGTATGTTTCGGATTATGTTGGTTTGGATTTGATTGAATCGTTATCGGATCACATCCGATAATTCAGACTTGGATATTTTTTTGTATTTTAGACTAGCGAGTAAGTATTTAGTAGATATTTTAAGATTTTATCCTCTAATTGACTAATTTAGAGTCTAAGTATTGAAAAATCATAAGCTAACATGTTTTGGATTATGACATTGGTTTAGATTCGATCAGATCACATCTGATAATTCAGACTTGGATGTTTTTTTATATTTCGGACTTGCGTGCAAGTGTTTAGAAGTTATTTTAAGATTTTACCCTCCTATTAACTAATTTAGAGTCTAAGTGTTGAAAAATCATAAGTTAGCATATTTCAGATTATAAAGTTGGTTTGGATTCGATCGGATCGTTATCGGATCATATCTGATAGTTTAGACTTCGATGTTTTTTTTATATTTCGTACTTGCGATCAAGTTTTAAGTAGATATTTTAAGATTTTACCCTCTAATTGACTAATTTGGAGTCTAAGCGTTGGAAAATTATAAGTTAGCATATTTTAGATTTTGAAGTTGGTTTGGATTCGATTAGATTGTTATTGGATCTCATCCGATAATTCATATTTGGATATTTTTTCGTATTTCGGACTTACGAGCAAGTTTTTAGTAGTTATTTTAAGATTTTATCCTCTGATTGACTAATTTATAGTCTAAGCATTGAAAAATCATAAATTAGCGTGTTTCGGATTATAAAATTGGTTTGGATTCGATTGGATAATTATCGGATCGCATCCAATAATTTGGACTTGGATGTTTTTTGTATTTTGAACTTACGAGTAAGTTTTTAGTAGATATTTTAAGATTTTATCCTTCGATTGACTAATTTAGAGTCTAAGCGTTGAAAAATCATAAGTTAGCATGTTTCGAATTATAAAGTTCGTTTAGATTCGCTTGGATCGTTATCGGATCACATCCGATAATTTAGACTTGGATGTTTTTTTGTATTTCGGAATTTGTGAGCAAGTTTTTAGTAGATATTTTAAGATTTTACCCTCCAATTAACTAATTTAGAGTCTATTTTACCCTCCGATTGTATATAATAAGTTATAATACTGACATGTATATTTAATTAAGTCGGTAATATATATATTTTACCGACAGATATAATATATTCCGTCTGTAAATATATTTTACCAACGGACTTGATATTGCGGTCGGCAATAAAAATATAGTATATTTATTTCAGGTATTAATCGCAGGGTTTTGTACTGACGGTTATTAAATTTTCGTTAGTCAAAATAATATTAAATATTATTATATATAATAAGTTATAATACAGACAAGTATATTTATTTTTGTCTATAATAGATATATTTTACGGATGGATATAATATATTCCATCGGTTAATATATTATACTGCCGGACCTTATATTGTTGTCTGTAATAAAAATATAAAAAATAATTAAAATATAAAAGTTATTTTACCGACGGACGTTATTATTACCGTCAGTAAAATATTTATTATTATCGATGGTAATAAAATATTCCGTCGGCAATAAACCTTTTTCTTGTAGTGTTAGTTGTCCTCATTCCCCGGTATTTACTTACGTGCCATCATTGAGGGGAGAAGGGACGCATTCGACCTCAGTCGAGGAGAGCTACTCCTACTATTAGGAGAGAGAATCATAGTTTCTATTTCTAGGAATATTTCTCCACATTGGATTGTTCCTGTTTGTCACCACTGTGAAGTAAAGGGTCACATTAAGCATCACTACCAAAATGTCAAGAATGTACGTTGTGGCTTGGGTATGTTTCTTCGGGTTATCCATGCAAGAAAAATGGTTCATCCAAGTTGACGAATAAGGGAAAGAATATATCGTGGGTGCGAGTACCATTCATATGGCTATGAATATTGAGAGTACCACATTTTCTCAGTTTGTATCGACTTGCTACCATTGTGGTATCAAGTAGCACATTAGACCGCACTGCCACAAACTAGGGCTGTTCGGAGTGAGCCTACCAAAGAGACATCTTAAGGCTCAAGGAAAGAGATGGTCAGAGGAAATGTTTCCTTTAAAAGTTCGAGTGACCAATCAAGTTTTCATGCAACATAAATATGTAGGTTTTAATGATGCAAAACATTTTATGCAACCTTGCACATGTTCGGATACGAAAACCATAAAAGTGCAAGTGATCCTAGCTAGGTTTTGAAAAGTATAGACTATCTCTCCACATCCAAAGTCTAATGTACGTCCTCCACCATAGTTTAGAAATTATACCTAAGCATGTGGAGACATGTGGGTGAGTACTTGACTTTAAAGCTTTTTTTGTTTTGTCTTCAAGTTTGAGCGTGCACATTATAGCGATCTAACTCTACCCCGCTCGGACGAACTAAAAAATGCAAAATACAACACCGATTAAGAATAATGTTTTGAAGCAAAATTCTAATGAAAAATCAAGAGGCAACTATGGGTGGGTGTTTATGCTCACCAATCCAGAGGCAACACGGCCGCAACCCGATGCATTCGTGGCTTATGTATCGATCCTAGCGCACACGGGTACCCAAGTACTCGGACCACCGATCCCTACTTAGAGCACTCGACAACAACATGGCTCGGCTACGCGGACATAGTGGCTGGTGATGGCTTACTCGAAGAGCTAAGGGGGGGGGGGTTGAAGGCTCAATGGGTGGTTGCAGTATGGAGGCTGGGTTGAGTAGTCAATGCTGGTTGTGGTGGTAGTGGCAATTGATCTGGTGACACAGATGCCAGCAATAAGAGGGGCACTTGTAGCATATCGAATGAACCGAGCGGTTTGGCTGCTGTGTCGAATTAGGCATAGGGAAAGGTGGTTTCATCATAGACTACATGTCGAGAAATATAAACTTAGTCCGTCTTTCTGGCAAGACACACGTTGCCTCTATGTTTGGATATGTACCCTAGGAACATGCATTCAACGGAGCGAGTTCCAATTTGTGAGTGATATAGTCACCAAGGAAGGGGTAGCAGCACACCCAAAGGTTTGAAACTCCATGTAATTTGGGGAAGAGTCAAAAAAGTAGTTCGAACGGAGAAGACCGGTTCACAACTACGAAGATAACCGGTTTATTAAGTAAACCACATTAGACATGGCCTTAGGCCAAAGGGGCAGAGAAACATTGACGGCTAGCCACAATGTCCGACCCATTTTTGAGACATGGCGGTGTTTCTTTCAGCGATGCCATTTTGATGTGGTGTATGTGGGCAAGAGAAATTGTGATGAATCTCTTTATGCACACACAAATCACGAAAAAGCAATAATCATATTCACGATCACCGTCATTTTGGAAACATTTAAGAGAGTATGAGAATTGAGTGTCAATTAAATGAAGAAAATTCACAAAATGTGAGTAAACTTCATATTTATGTCGCATTGGGAATATCCAAGAATAGTGAGAATAATTATCAATAAATAAAAGATAACGACGAAACGTAGAGATAGAAGGACTTGGAGACATCTAAACATCAAAATGAACTAAAATAAAGGGTGCAGAGACACGAAGAATAGCGAGTAGCAAATGGAAGTCTAATAGACTTTCCCATAGCACAATGCTTACAAAATTTATTCCGCGAGAAATTAAAAGAGGTTTCTAACAATTTATTCGATGCCAACCAGAGTAGGACTTGAGACGACGGATGGCCCAAACAATGGTGCCATAACTGAGGAGAAGTCTTGGAGACTACAAGAGCATGACAAGCAACTAGAGTGGGCGAGATGGGATAAAGATTGTTCTCACATCGACCCTGAAAGAGAGGACGAGTAGTTTGCAAATCATTATCTGTGAAACCGAAGGGAGTAAAGGTAAAGGTAACAAACTTATCTCTGGTAAATTGAGCGACTAAGAGGAGATTTTTGCTCATTGAAGGAACATATAAGTTATTGGATAAATGAAGAGTAGAAGAGAGATAATACCAGTGTGCGCAATAGGAAGTTCATCACGATTACCAAACATAACTTGATAGGAACCACCATAATCGGATAAGTTTGGGACCAGCGAACATTGCCAGTTATATGAGGAGTGGTCCCTATGTCAGGATACCTGTTGGGATCCACAGATTGCGAGATTTGCTTACCGACAAAGGAAGGCTCAAGTTGATCCGGAGTAGAGTAGCGTTGGTAGCAATTAAAGGCGGCATGACTGAACTTCTTGCAGATATGGCATTGTACTTGACTTTGAGTAGAGGGATGTGAGCCAAGAGCACCCCCATCCTAAGTGTTGAAACCATGGCTGCCATTACCGTGATAGAAGCCTTTATGACCGTGAAAACCCTGGCCAAAACGACCTCCATGTCGAGTGTTTTAGTTGTTATTGGGGTAGCCATGAGTTGAGTGGCCTCCATTTGCACTTCATTCAGGAGCATATGCTGGATGATCACGAGAATTTATCGAGAGTAGTGCCGTGCCAGATGTTAGAAGTGGTTGAGGTAGAGATTTGGGTTTCAAAGGACAAGAGCCGGACACATAGGTCAGAGAAAGGTGGGAGAGGAGGAAAATTGAGGATGGCAGAGATGATCATAGCTTAATCATGCCCTAAACCACAGCGGACTAAGGATATGAGATCATTATTGGATATAGGTTCGAAAATGGTAGAAGATTTGGCGTGTTGAAAATAACCTGAGGTTGTTTTTTGGTACCCTTTGAAATGGAGAGAAGTTGGAAGCAAATGTGGGTTGCATTAGCAAGGGACTGTTGTGAGAAATTTTGAAAAAGAATCTTCCAAACGGCATAAGAGGTAGTACATCCAACAACTTGAAAGAGGACATATTTGGTGAGACTAGTGTGGCGTTAATGAGGCTTAAAAGGGTTTGTTCAGTTTGAAACTAGGAAATATAGTTAGGGTTAGAGATGCTCATTGTTCCATCAGAGACAATGATGTGTTGAGGAGGGTAAGGATAAGAGAGGTATCAATAAAATGCTAGTGATTTTGACCAAAGAGAAATGGCCGAATTTGGCTTTTCTAGAGAAAAAAGTTTTGTCTCGGTGAGTTTGATGGACACGAAGTTGGATATATTGGGAAAGGAAGGGAAGTTGGGGGCGAGTGAAGGCTGAGGCAAGCCTCATGAGGTTTTGGAAGAGGAATCCATGGGGATGGAGAGGATCGAATAATGAAATTGTGAGAGCGTTAAGGCTCTGATACCACATAGAAATGAAAGAAAATATACCTGCGGGAAGGTACTTCTGTACCGATCTTCTTTTTTTCCTGTGTATATATAGAGATATAATCAGTTGTACAAGATAACAAAGTTATAACTGAATCCCATAATCAAGGGATAATCTTCCAGCTGCATCCCAACGAGATTGAGGTGGTTTCGCCATATTTAGAAGGTGCACTAATACATTGTTCACCAAAATATAAAAGGTGCACTAATACATTGTTCACCAAAATATAAAAGATGAAGAGGACTTTCATTTAATGTGGGGACTCTCTCTCTCTCTCTCTCTCTCTCTCTCTCTCTCTCTCTCTCTCTCTCTCTCTCTCTCTCTCCTGCACTGGGGGCTCCTCGCTTTCTCTCGTTCTTATTTGACCACATCACAATCTCGATCTTGTAAAATATCTCATCCATTGTTATGTTTGACTATGTTGTGGTGGTTGTCTTGGTGAACTCATAAACCCATTTTTAATATTATTTTTTTAAAATAAAGGTTTGGCATTATTGATGGCCAACTGTTTACATTTTTTTCTCGGTTTAAAATTACCACATTACTCATATTTGCTTTGTAATGAATTTTTTTTTTGAAGGGAATAATAAAATTATATATTTATATGTATACTTTTTAATAAAATTTTTCACATTTCAAACTATCACATTTCTTTGCCAAAGGTGACAATGTCCCTTACATGCTTGCCACACTACCCTGGTGTTTTGTTTTTATTTTGGTATACAACCCTGGTGTTCTTGGTGAAAAATAGTGTGATGAGAAGAGCACAGTCGATCAAACCACTTGGCAGCCTCCCCATTCCCCCTTCTCTCTCTCTCTCTCTCTCTCACTCTCTCTCTCTATCTCCACATGCTGGGCAGCTGGATTTGGTGCCAGGTGTGCGATCCATTCGAGTGGAATCGCAACCATTTGCACGGGATCAGTACTGGTTATATGCATATTTGTAAAACACGGAAAAACATGTTATAGAACTACACCAAAGAAAAATGGCCATTAAAGGTTGCGTGTTACTATTTGCACCCACAAAATTTACTAACACCCCCATATCATGCCCACACACCATCCTGTTTTTTACTTTTACTATTACCCCCATTTTGATAGTGCACCCCCATAGATGGATTTGACAACCCCCCCCCCCCCCCCCTCTGCTCTGCTAGCCCTTGCCGTCGTGGCTTGTCCTTCCCCACTCCAATTGCCCTACCAGAGTTGCCAGTTTCATATACCTCATTGCCGCTGCCGCCTCCTCCTCCTCCTCTTCCTCCCCACTCCTATAGTCCCCCCCGAGCTGCCGGTTCCATGCAACTCATCGCTACCGCTTCCTCCCCCCTTTTCCTCATTCCGGCAAAGGTGTTGGCCGCTCCCAATTGACATGGTTTGTACATGCTAGTCGATCCCGACTGACATGGACCACCATGTCGGACATGAGCAATCGACACTGTGTGCATATCAGTAGGGAAATTTTATTCATACCACAAAACTACTTTATATACCCCGTTTCCTTTCAAAAATCGATTCCCACCTCACACCCCAACCTGCTTCTTTCCTCCCCTTTCACATTGCTGGCGATGCAACCGTCGAAGTCACTACCATTTCTCCTCCTCCTTCCCCATCATCGCCAGAGCCATCGTTGAGCCCCCAGTCGAAGCCATCTCCTCCCTCCTCCAAGGTTCTTTTCTTGCCCACTCGAGTCGTCCGACCTCCACCTCCTCTCTAGATGCTAAATCTGCATTGCTCGTCATTGTGGGGGAAATTTCCGAGCCGCCTTGATCGGGAATCTCGCCCCACAGCCTTGATTGAATATGGACGGTTTGTAGAGTTAGAAAGATGGGAGAATAGATAGAGAGAGTAAAGAGTGATGACACAAGGATTGGTGGCGGAGTTCGGTCTTACGACCTACGTCTCTGGGCGAGAGGTGTCACCTGATCTTCACTATAATTTGAGTAAATGAGGGATAAGCGTTCTCTTGACAGGCCAAGAGAAGCTTCAGTCAATGGGGTTGCACGGAGCAACTAGAAGAAAACAAGAAAGGGAGAATTGAGCTCTAGCACTTGCTCTGTGATCCTCCTCCTCTGATTGAATGACCAACCCTTTTTCTGAATGCCTTGGGGGTCCTTTTATAGCGTAGGCACGTGCCCGATATGGCAGTGATGATGTGGCGATGATGACATGGCACTGGTTCTGGGCCTTCTTGCTGGGCCCTTATTAGGCCGTTGTTCGGACCCAATAAGGGGGAGGGCTTGATCTGCGAGCTCCGTAGAGTGGGCCAATGAGCCCAGGCGGGATTACCCACTTGGGCCGTTGCGCAGGCCCATGCCGCTCTGATCCGGTCTGGTATAATTTTTGCACCCATAGTTACCCCCTCCCAGTCGGGTCAGGACCCCCTGGGTCGGCTGGGATTCCATGGTGCAGACGCCTTGTGGTGCGAGCCAAAAAGGTCTCGGTTTTGTATGTGGGTGTTCCCGAGAAATTAGTATGTTTCCCGACCAAGAGGACGCCGAGACCCCTTTTCCTTCTGCCGACGCAGAGACCCCTTTGGTGCGAGCCAAAAAGTCTCAGTTTTGCGAGGGGGCGTTTCTGAAAACTCAGTACGTTTCCCGACCGAGAGGACGCCGAGACCCTTTTGGTGCGAGGCAAAAAGTCTCGGTTTTGCAAGGGGGCGTTTCTGAAAACTCAGTACGTTTCCTGACCGAGAGGACGCCGAGACCCCTTTTCCTTCTGCCGATGCCGAGACCCTTTTGGTGCGAGCCAAAAAGTCTCGGTTTTGCGAGGGGGCGTTTCTGAAAACCCAGTACGTTTCCCGACCGAGAGGACGCCGAGACCCCTTTTCCTTCTGCCGACGCCGAGACCCTTTTGGTGCGAGCCAAAAAGTCTCGGTTTTGCGAGGGGGCGTTTCCGAAAACCCAATACGTTTTCCGACCGAGAGGACGCCGAGACCCCTTTTCCTTCTGCCGACGCCGAGACCCTTTTGGTGCGAGCCAAAAAGTCTCGGTTTTGCGAGGGGGCGTTTCCGAAAAGTCAGCACTTTTCCCGACCGAGAGGACACCGAGACCCTTCTCCTTCATCAACCAGAGACGCCCTTGTAGGGTAACATGCTTCCGAGACGAAACCAAACCATGTCAGGCGACACAGATCGGCCTCCATTACCAGGTGAGCCCTTTACGTCAATCTACCGATTACCACCCTACCATTTGGGATCACTATCTCATGGAATCCCTATGGAGCCCTTACACGGGTGAGGTGTTTGATCGCCGCCTTGAGGAATTGAAGCTCGAGGTCAGGTCATTGCTCGAGGCATGCAGGGAGCCGGTGGCTCAGCTCCAACTCGTCGACTCGATGCAACGTCTCGGGGTGGTGTATCATTTTGAGGAATAGACCGAAGACACCCTCAACGAAGTCTACGCCGGCGGTCTCGATCTGTTCAATGGTGTGTATGAGATCGTCCTTTGCTTTCGGATCCTTCGACAGCACCGACGCGATGCCTCCTCTGATGTTTTTAGCAGGTTTAGAGATGGGAAGAATGGATTCAAGGAGTCCCCCCACCCCCGCTCCCTCTCTTCTTTGCTGAAGGTGCGAGTTGCACGGGGGCGTCCAGCCGAGACAGCTGCGTTGGGCGAAGGGTGGCATGGGGAGGGGAACGTGTTTGCTCGTCATCGCTGGGTGTGGGATGGCTCGCGCGAAGGTCGGATCTCCCTCACTTACTTTCTTCTTCTTCTGCTACGCGACGGAATGATGCCCGGAGGGGGGGATCGGGTTTTTTTTTGGCTTTGTTTCCAGGTCGGACGGCTGCAGCAACCGCGGCGGTCGACGCGGGGTGCGGATGGCAGCGGTTGCAGCAGCCGCGACGGTCGACGCGGGGTGCAGATGGCAGCGGTTGCAGCAGCCGCGGCGGTCGACGCGGGGTGCGGATGGCAGCAGCTAGAGGTGGCACGCGGGTGGTGGCCTAGTGGGTTGGCGGCCGGTCGCGGGCTGGGGGGCTGGCCCCGATCGGGTCGGAGAGGGGAGCTGCGGGCGTGAGTCGGGCGGCCCTCCCGACTGGATCGCAAGCTCGGACCCCCTCTCTCCTTCCTTCTGTTCCCCTTTCTTTCCTTTCTTTGATGAGAGAGCAGCACTCTCTCTCTCTCTTTCCTTTCTTTGCTTTCCTTTATTTGCTTCTCTGTTTCTTTGCTTCTCTGTTTCTTTGTTTCTCCTTTTGGCTTCTTGCCTTCTTTGTTGTTGTTTTTTTTTTTTGCTTTTAATCCACGTGAAAGTGTGCAGCCGTTGCCGATCCACGCGTGGGTGTGAAGGAAGCCTATCGTGTGTGAGTGGGAGAGGGGGCAGAGCCATTTACTGCTGATCCGCGTGGGTGGCTACCCCTTCTTTTTTTTTTTTTATTCTACTGTTTCTGCCGTGGCCTTGTTACGTTGCGTTGCTCAGCGTGTCCCTGACCAAAAGACAACAAGGATCCCGGATTCGAAGCTTTGCTTCACATGCGTCCATAAATATTACTTTTTTTCTACCGCACCCCGAACGGGGTAGAGTCGGGTCCGTGCGCGAATCGGAGGTAGAGCTGCACCCAACCTCTTTTTTTTTTTTTTGGAAATCGAGAGGAACGTTGCTATAGAAACCAAGACCCCCCCCTTCTCAGTTTTGACAAAACCGAGGGGGGGGGGGGGTTGCGTGTTGATGTCGATACGCCCTCCTTCTCGGTTTTCTGACAAAACCGAGAAGGGGCTGCCCCTTTCCTACTCGGTTTTTATGCGAAACCGAGGGGGGCTGCTTGTTGATGCCGGCACGCCCCCCCTCTCGGTTTTCTGACGAAACCGAGGGGTGGGCTGCTAATGACGTGCCGACACACCTCCCTCTCGGTTTTCCGACGAAATCGAGGGGTGGGCTGCTTGTTGATGCCGACACACCCCCCTCTCGGTTTTCTGACGAAATCGAGGGGTGGTGTTAAGTGTCTATTTATTGTTGATTATCCTTCATTTATTATGCATATCTCATCACTCTCTCGCGTAAAACAGTCATATTATATATAAAGTGCATGAATTTATTTTAATTGTTGCATAGTACAATTTTATACGAAAACATCGGTATATTGCTTTGCATTCATACATTATATGAATGGAAATCACAAAAATCGATAATCAATTATTATTTTTACTATAAAGAACTGATGGGTATCATTTTATGTCTATTTCGCAGCAAATGGAATTCATCATCATCGCGCATAGCTACTGTAGAGCGTGACTATATGGCGGGCATCATCACATGCAATGCTTTGGTAGCGGACTTAAGGCGCTCGCCAATGATCGACAAGCGGAGGAACTAGCTTAGAAGAAGATGCAAATTATCGGAGTTCACAAAGGAGATTCTTGGCAAAACCGGCACGCATACAACTCGGAAGTAAAGCATCAAGAAAACAAGGCACATCCGAACTCGGAGGGCACCCAAGCTGGCCATCTTTTCTCTCTCTTCCATTCCCTTTTATCTTCAAAAAGCACCCGGTCTCATAGCCATCTAACAGCTCACTCGGCTCGGTCTTTCACCCAACCTCTTAGCTATGGAGCATTGCACTTGAGCCCTCTTTAAATCCCCTCCGATCCACTCTTTCCCATCCCGAGCTTGCATCGCAGCCGTCCATGCCACCTAATCTCTCACATGCATGCACGTCCCAAATCCATCGATGCATTCATGAGCGATCCCATCGCAACCGTCCCTTTCCGACTCCCATACGCAAACTCCACCCATAGCCATGTGCATGCATACATCCCAGCCATTCGATCCCCTTTTAATTTCTTACTAAAAATTGTAGCCATCCATTTTGCACAAACCCAATATCCTATCAATTTACCCATGCATGCACTTCCCTTGCATCCGAATGATCACAACCCTCCATTGCATAAAGACCCATGCACGCATGCATGCATTATTTCAGCCGTCTAGCACACCCAAGTGACCCGGCTCCAACTAACATCTCTCTCTTGTTCTCTAGTTTGCATGCAACCATCACAGCCGTCCTTCACAAACCCGACCCGATTGTAGCTGTTCGATCGCATGCGATCTTCTCTTCATTTGATTTTCTCTTCTTACCCATGGCCGATCACAGCCGTCTGGGATTCCTACTCGATTCTCTCTCTCTACTTTGATCCCCACCATCCAATTAAAGCCCTTTTCATCACAGCCATGCATCCACCTAGCAATTTCATCATAACCATGATTCCTTCTCACCGATCCCTCTCTCTAAATGTCTCTCTCTTAAAATCCCTCTTTAATCCCATTTATAACTCCCCCTCTCTTTCCATAAATCTGATCATAATTACCCTATCTCTCTCTCACTATTTAGAAACTCATCATAGCCCTCCATTGCATTGCACCGGCATGCATAACGTCCATGCAGCCCCTTAAGTGCAGATCTCTCTCTCTCTTTCTATACTCATTCATCTCTCCGGATCTCTCTCTCTCTCTCTCTCTCTCTCTCTAAATCTTTCTCTCCATATTCTCTCTCTATCCCTGATTTCTCTCTCTTCACAACTGGCACCCCACATCCCTCCCTAGAAACCAATCGCAGCCGTCCGTGCTCCCATTTCACACCAGGCACACGCATGCATGCAACATCATACCCGAGATCCCTTGTACCCGGTTCTCTCGCTCTAGTCCGACCCTCTCTCTCTCTCATTCTCTTCATATTCTTTTTTCCTCATGATCACACCCTTTTACTCCATACCAATTGAAGCGAATTACTAAAACCGGTGCCTTGGGGAGCAAGCTACAATACCCTATAAGTAGGGAGACATGGGCATGAAGAAAAAAGGGGCGAAGGATCATCATCATCATCCGAGTTTTTGGAGAGAGCTATCATCAGTTATTTTTTAGAGTGGGTGCGAAGTAAGAGCATAGAAGTGCTGTAATTTTTGAAGAAGAATTTTCAAAGTAGTGGATGTAACATTTTTTTCTTCGATTCAATAAAATCGTCCTTTATTTATATTTTCTTGCACGTACTTTTCTCTTTCTGCAATGTTAAGCTTTATTCATTTTTCTATTAGCATTCAAACCATGGCCGGCTAAACTCCCTCCCGCCAGGGAGAGGGGTTCAATGCCATGGTAAATAGTTAGTTCTCATCTTGCACTTTACTCTTGATCGTGCTTAACGTCTATGCATCTTTCTTAATTGAATTCTTAAGTGAGAACGAAGCTCACCCGTGTTTCCATTCAATTGGGATTCGGGTGATACTTCAACACTCAAATATTGAATCATTAACTAAGATAGCTAAGATTTTTATCATTATTTTTATCTAATTTTTATTATATGAATTTTCGCAATTGAATTAGTTTTACTTCTTCACTATAAGAAGAATTCTATTCGTAATATTGTGAGAATATTATATAATAAAATTACATAAAGGGGGCTTTCACTCGATATCTTCCACTTGAGTCGGTAAAACTTCCGCTCTCAAGTGTGGACAGAAAAGAGTAACATTGCAAGGGAACTTTACTCAAAACCATGGCTAACAAACCCCTCTCCTGGGCGGATTTTTCTTCTGATAAGTATTTTATTTAAATCTCTAGTTTTCGTTTTGCTTCTTAAAACAAAGTATCTTCAAAAATAAAAAAATAATAAAATCCAAACTCCCTTTAATTCAAAGTAGTTTTATTTGTGATCTCTTTTAT
This sequence comes from Chamaelirium japonicum, assembly GCA_947650365.1. Classification (NCBI taxonomy): domain Eukaryota; kingdom Viridiplantae; phylum Streptophyta; class Magnoliopsida; order Liliales; family Melanthiaceae; genus Chamaelirium; species Chamaelirium japonicum. The sequence goes on along the minus strand of OX393553.1, from coordinate 68,401,008 downwards.
CTAGGCATCTAATTACGTGTGGTTCGATCCTTACTTGCCATATACTAGTTAAAAATCTCTAATTTATGTCTGCAGGTATTGGTTTTGATAAAATCACTTCACTCCAACGATAAACAAAGAAGTATCTATCAAATGGCGCCGTTGCCTACGTAAAGGCCGTGGAGAAGATTCACAAGTAAGACTATATAAACCAACGAAGGTTAGGTACGTTTGCTACAAAAGTTCTTTTATTTCGTAATCGTAGTAATTAGTTTAAATCGATTAATGTGCAAACTTTAATCTTAGTCCAAAAAAAAAAAAAAAAAAAATTGCATTCAACCTTGCAAAGTTGTCGCCGACTTGGCACATACAACTCTTAAAGTTGTATGTGTGCTTAAGCGTGGGGTTTACACTCAACTTTTGCATTGATAGTAACCATTTTCTAGGGTGTTACAGGGCATGCATTGAATAGCTTGAAAAGAACGGGAGCTAACCACCCGTCCTTTATCAGCTGCTAAGCAAAGTTTAATTAGTTTCTGCAATTTTTATTTCCTATGTGTTGTATTGTGCATTAGTTTAGGATCATTTGCATAAAAAATCTTAAGGGCAATCACCTCCATAAGATACGGTTGGGATTTCATCACCTATCCGTAGCCCAAAAATCACAACCTTGCATTCAACCTAAGCTTAATTAATATTAAAAGTCATTAGACATTGGCCTTAGGGTTTCTCGAGCTCAATAGGCTCTTGGAAAGGAAGCGGCGAAAGGCCACCCCACTGAATAGTCTTGTGGTTAGTAATGTCTAGGTAAGTTTTATGACAGCCTAAAAACCTGTTACGGGTATTGTGAAAATCCACACACCCCGGGACCTACCTGGTTACTAATTACTTGACCCTTTTAAGTGGTAAGCCCAAGCTCAATCTAGAAAAGGCTATAGTTTTTCAAAGTTTATTCCATATTATTGACGACGCCAACGATCGGTTTGACAAACTGGCCACAAAGCTGCCTAAGGAAGCTTGGTATTTAAGTGAGCCTAGTGCTCCACCTCCTTCCTGGAGCTGATCCGGTTGTCGTCATTTTTAAGGAATATTCCTTTGGACTTCTAAAGCCCGATCTCGAAGAGAGAATAGGAGCTGGTCTAGTTAATTAAGTTAGGCAATATAAAATTATTCATCCCTTCTCACATAAAATAGTTAATTCAAATAGACTTGCTGTGTTATTTTTCAATTTGAGATTTTTATATAGTGCATGCTTAACTGGAGTCGTGTCAACAACCGTTTAATACGTACTGAACCATTAGCAATCCCCAGTACCATTGTCGGTAACATCTCAATTTTAGACACAATGGGAGAGGAAAATCCACCACGTGCAATGACACTTAAGGATTACATGTACCCCACTCGAACCACCCAACCCTCCTGTATCTCGATTCCCGCCATCACGGGTAATTTTGAAATCAAATCAGGAATGATACAAATGCTACCAGTTTTTCGGGGTATACCGAGTGAAAACCCATATCAACATATCCGAGAATTTGAGGATATTTGTGGGACGATAAAATACAACCAAATGACCGAAGAATCCCTTAAACTTAGGTTGTTTCCATTCTCACTGAAAGAAAAGGCCAAGGCATGGCTGCAGTCCATCCAACCCGGCACATTCAATAAATGGGTTGATCTAGCTGAAGCATTCTATCGAAAATTTTATTCAAAACAAAAAACTATGACCGTACGTCAGAACCTTAATGCATTTCATCAATTAGCGGGTGAGACGTTGTATACGTATTTTGAGAGATTTAAGGACCTTCTTCTAGAATGCCCTCACCACGGTTTTGAAAAAATCCGTCTCATCCAAATAATCTATGAAGGTCTAGACTACCAGACTAAGACCATGATCGAATCTCTCTGTAATGGAGGGTTCACTGAAAAAACAGCCGAGGATGCTTGGGAGTACCTCGAGGAAATTGCTGAGAATACCCTTGAATGGGAACCTGTTAGCACTGACTCAAAGAAACCCATAGCCAATAACAAAGGCGGAATTTACAAAATTGAGTCAAACTTTGAGGGCGACGCTAAGATTAGCGCACTAACTAGAAGATTAGAAGCCCTAGAAATGAACAAAGGAGGAAAACCTCCATCTTCTGAACCCCCAAAATTTATGGAATCTCCGATTTGTGTTTTGTGTGATAGCACTAACCATCTAGTCGAAAATTGTCCAGGACTGCCTGTAGTCAAAGCGGAGCAAGCAAATGTACTGAATATATTTCGCAAGCCTAGTCAGAACAATAACCCCTATAGCGAAACCTATAATCCAGGTTGGCGCAACCATCCAAACTTCGCTTGGAAACAACAAGGGTATGGAGGAAATTCATCTGTACAAGGTCCCAATCCTTATCCCTCCCAAAACCCACACCAACAATCGCATAACCAGTTCAATCAAGGACACGAATTTGCTACCACACCACCTGTCCCACCCTATGTTCCTCCCAATCAACGAAAACCTTCTTTGGAGGATATGTTTCACCAATTTATGCAGAGTCAAAACCAGACTAACCAGAACCAAGCCCAGCTAATTCAAGCCAACACTCAGGCTATAGCAAAAATGGAGGTGCAATTAGGTCAGATAGCAGCTGCAGTAGGAGGGTGAGAGAAAGGCCAATTTCCGAGCCAACCAATTCCTAACCCTAAAGGGCTGTCTACTTCTCAACATGGACCCAAAGATCAATTTGAAATTGGCACTAATTCTGGAACAAACCATAGTGAAGTCCAGGCAATCCACACCTTACGGTCTGGAAAGCAAGTGGATAACCAAGTCCAACTTCCTAGTGAAATCCAAGCTGGTAAAGAAGTCCCAAACCAAGACAAAGAGCCTGAAATAGTGGTGACTTCAAAAGAGAAACCGTACGTTCCTAAGGCCCCCTTTCCCCAACGCTTACAACCAACAAGGAAGAACGATCATTTTGAAAGCATCCTAGACGTTTTCAAAAACGTTCAAATCAATATTCCTTTCTTGGATGCTATCAAACAGATCCCTTCATATTCTAAATTTTTAAAGGACTTAACCACTGTAAAGAGGAAAACTTCGGTTCCTAGTCAAGCTGTCTTAGCTGCCCAAGCTACTGGACTGATCCAACAGACCATTGCTCCAAAATATAATGATCCCGGCTCACCTACAATTTCTATCCGTATTGGAGACACGCTAGTTGACAATTGTCTTTTAGATTTAGGAGCAAGCGTGAACCTTTTGCCATATTCCGTGTATACTCAACTAGGTTTGGGAGAGTTAAAACCTACCAAAATCACGTTGAGTCTAGCGGATCGATCAGTCAAGGTTCCAAAAGGTATTGTAGAAGATGTGATCATTAAAGTCAATGACTTTTACTTCCCTGCGGATTTTGTTGTCCTTGACACTACACCTGTCGTAGACCCAGGCAAACACATCCCTGTCATCCTAGGTCGACCATTCCTAGCCACCTCTGATGCGGTCATTCGATGTAGAAATGGATTAATGACACTAGCATTTGGGAACATGAAAGTCAAGTTGAACGTTTTTGCTAACAGTTCCCAACCTTATGACATGGACGACATCGAGGAAGTCAATATGATCGAGACTTTGGTTAGCCATACTTTTGAGGATTCTTGTTATCATGATCCACTTGAAAAATGTTTGGCCCAATTTGGGATGGATCTAGATATTGAGGAATCTATTAGAGATGTCAATGTATTGTTAGATTCTGCCCCTATCATGGATACTAATCAATGGAAAGCTAAGATTGAGCCCCTACCAGTGTCCACCTCTGTACCTGTCCCTTCAGTAGTAAAGGCACCTAAGTTAGACCTCAAGCCTTTACCGGACACGTTAAAGTATGCCTTTCTTGGTGGTACTGACACCTTACCTTTGATAATTGCTTCTCATTTAGACACAGATCAAGAAAGAAAGTTACTTGACGTTCTTAAAGAACACAAGGACGCAATAGGATGGACCCTAGCTGATATAAAAGGAATTAGTCCATCTGTGGTTATGCACAAAATTCATCTCGAAGATAATGCAAAACCATCGAGAGAACCACAGCGATGACTAAACCCAGTTTTAAAGGAAGTTGTTCGAAGCGAAGTTATAAAATTACTTGATTCGGGGATCATATACCCCATATCAGATAGTCAGTGGGTCAGTCCTATTCAAGTCGTACCCAAAAAATCCGGTGTCACAGTAGTTGCCAATGAGAATAATGAGTTAGTCCCAACTCGAGTTCAAACTGGGTGGCGGGTGTGCATCGACTATAGAAAGTTAAATGCCATGACTAGGAAGGATCATTTTCCCTTGCCCTTTATTGACCAAATATTGGAGCGTTTAGCTGGCCACGCTTATTATAGTTTCTTGGATGGTTATTCTGGATATAACCAAATTCCAATTGCCCGTGAAGACCAAGAAAAAACAACTTTTACATGTCCATTTGGCACATTTGCCTACCGACGCATGCCCTTTGGGCTATGCAATGCTCCCGCTACATTTCAGCGGTGCATGTTGAGTATCTTCTCGGACATGGTAGAACGATTTTTAGAGGTTTTTATGGATGATTTTTCAGTCTTCGGGTCGGATTTTGATGAAGGTTTATATCACCTGACACTTGTTCTAATACGTTGCAAAGAAAAGAACTTAGTTCTAAATTGGGAGAAGTGTCATTTCATGGTCAGATCTGGAATTGTCTTAGGTCACATCGTGTCCGAGAAAGGAATAGAAGTTGATAAAGCGAAGGTAGAACTGATCGCTAAACTGCCACCTCCCAAAACTGTTTGAGAGGTGCGCTCTTTTCTAGGTCATGCCGGTTTTTACCGACGTTTTATTAAGGATTTTAGCAAGATTTCTAAACCTTTATGTGACCTCCTAGCTAAAGACAAGCCTTTCGATTTCACTTCTGAGTGTTTGGATGCTTTTCAAAGGCTCAAAACCGAATTAACCTCGGCACCCATTATTAGATCTCCAGATTGGAATCAATCATTCGAGGTTATGTGTGATGCATCTGACTATGCCATAGGCGCTGTTTTGGGGCAGCGAGTCGACAAACTTCCCCATGTAATTCAATACGCAAGCAAAACCTTGAACGATGCCCAACTCAATTACTCTACCACTGAAAAGGAGTTGTTGGCAGTCGTATTTGCGCTAGACAAATTTCGTCCTTACTTGATAGGATCGAAAATTCTTGTCTATACCAACCATGCGGCTTTGAAGTATCTTCTAACAAAGAAGGATGCTAAAGCCCGTCTAATTCGATGGATCTTGTTATTACAAGAATTTAATCTTGAAATTCGTGATAAAAAGGGGTCGGAAAATGTGGTCGCAGACCACTTGTCGAGATTGATTGTTGAATCATCACTAGAATTATTGCCTATTTTAGAGACCTTCCCTGACGAGCAGTTAATGTCTCTCTCTCAAAATAGTGCACCATGGTACGCTGATCTTGTCAATTACCTGGTCACAGAACAAATGCCTGATTCATGGACAAAACAAGAACAATCTCGTTTCCTGGCTAAGGTCAAATGGTATTTTTGGGACGAACCATATCTTTTCAAATACTGTCCTGATCAGATCATTAGGCGATGTATCCCTGACTACGATCAAAACAAAATTCTTTCATTTTGTCATAACCACGCATGTGGTGGTCATTTCAGTGGAAAGAAAACTGCTGCGAAAGTCCTCCAGTGTGGTTTTTATTGGCCAACACTATTTTGTGATGCCCATAATTATTGTAAATCATGTGATCGGTGTCAAAGACTTGGAAAAATTTCACGTAGAAACGAAATGCCTTTGAACCCGATTTTAATCGTTGAAATTTTTGACATCTGGGGCATAGATTTTATGGGCCCCTTTCCAATGTCACATGGAAACCTATTCATTCTAGTCGCAGTCGACTATGTCTCTAAATGGGTAGAGGCAGTGGCATGTAAAACCAATGACCACAAAGTGGTGGTCCAATTCCTAAAAGATAATATATTTTCTCGTTTTGGCACCCCCCGTGCTATCATTAGCGATGGGGGCAAACATTTTTGTAATCGAATATTTGAAGCCTTAATGAAAAAATATATAGTCACTCACAAGGTAGCCACCCCTTATCACCCACAGACTAGTAGCCAGGTAGAAATTTCCAATAGGGAAATAAAAACAATTCTTGAAAAGACGGTTAACCCTACAAGAAAAGACTGGTCCCTGCGTTTGGCTGATGCCTTATGGGCTTATCGAACAGCTTATAAGACCCCAATTGGAATGTCACCATATAGGATAGTGTATGGCAAAGCTTGCCATCTTCCTGTCGAATTAGAACATAAGGCATATTGGGCGATCAAACGCCTAAATTTTGATTTAGACAAAGCCGGCGCATGTCGGAAGCTTCAGCTTGATGAGCTTGAAGAAATTAGGAATGATGCCTACGATTATGCAAAACGGTATAAAAATCGTATGAAGGCCATGCATGACAAAATAATCCTTCGGAAGGATTTCTACCCGGGACAGAAGGTCCTATTATATAACTCCAGACTTCATTTATTTCCTGGAAAGTTAAAATCTCGTTGGACCGGACCATACATAATCGAAAAAATTGACCCGCATGGTGCGATCGAGGTCCATAACACCAAGGATGGTAATAGTTTTCAAGTAAACGGTCATCATTTAAAACCATACCTTGAGTATCTGAGTCCAGAAGTTGAAGAAACACTTCTGGAAAATCCTGTTTATCAGGACTAATTTCTATAGTTACTGTAATTAATATATTAATATAGATTATTGTTATTATATTATATTCCTTTAAATTGCTTTAATAATTGTTTATAGTATTCACTATTGATGCATGATCATCTCTTTATTTATAGGAAAGACCCAGTTCAAAATCATTACAAGGATTGAACCCGTGCGCCTCAAACAATCTATATAAAACAAGGGAGGTTTGCCAGTAAACAATTCCATTCATGTCTACATCTGACAATCTTGTCTCATCACTTTCAAACCTAGAATTAGAGGATGATGTTGACAAACATTTTGAAAGATCAAATGTATTTGAAACAATTGGATGCCTTATGGATTTTAATCTATCTGTGAATATTTTAGTGGATAGCGGTAGCTGCAATAATTTAATTTCTAAATCTTTTGCTGATGTACTCAATATAGAACAAATCCCCATCAAAGAACCATATTCATTAACATGGCTGTTTAAGGCTCCCACAATAGATGTCACACATAGGGTTTACCCCGCCATATCAATTCAGGATTACTCTGATGTAATCCCTCTTGACATAGCACTCCTGAATTCTTATGATATAGTACTCGGTCGACCTTGGTTATACGACCGTCACGTTCTGTACGACGGGCGACTTAACACTATGAACTTTTTTTTTCAGCGCAAATTTTTCACACTCTGGCCTCAACGCCCGCTATTCCATAATATCATATCCCTACCACCGATCGAGGACATTGAGGGCAATGTCTAATTTAGGTTTCGGGGTGATTTTCATTGCTTGCATCTAGTGTTTTTCTTTTATAAAAATAAAAAATAAATAATAAAAAAATAAAAAAATAAAAAAATTATTGCATCAACTTACGCTGTAGTGGGACAGCTCGGCACATACGTCTCAGCGTATGTGTGTCCAGTCTGTAGTCCCCTACCAAAACTACAGCGTTCGTATAGAAATGTATAGGAATTCGCATTTGCATGTTTTCATTTTCTTTTTCATAAATTAGCGTTTTTTGTATCCTTTTGATCTTCTTGTTTTATCTATTTCAAAAAATAAAAATAAAAAATAAAAAATATTTTCAGAAGTTTCGCACTATAATTTTTATGTACTTAAGTAGGATTATGAGGCACATGGTATTAAATCATTCTAAAGCCTGATGAATAACATCAAAGGTAATGCTAACCGAGTTCTCTTTATTAATACCCGGTTAGAGAGTGTGAAAATATTTATCTTGAACTTTCACTACACTTGGACTCACACAGTTAGGGTGTAGAATCAAATTAGTGGTTGTCGACCTAATGATAACCTAGATGCCTGATGAACTATGACTTCCTTGTTCACTTGGTTCGCTGAGAAGAAAAAAATATATATCGGGTATCATTACAAGGAACCAGTGGATTAGACTAGGTGCATCGGAAAAGGGCTACCTATTGTGAAGGTTATTTGCGGGCTTGTGATGAAAAACTCGAGCATAGGTCCGTAGGGGAATCTTGATGCCTGACACCTTACGCCAATTGGTGTGGGAGCTGTCGACTAGTGCTCATGGGAAAATCATCACAAGAGTAAAAAGGCAATAAAGTTTTATTCTCAAAAAAAAAAAAAAGAAATCAGCGGAGATATGTGGCTCACGAAGTTTGAGTATGTATTAGACTGTGTGAACCTTCGAAACAATCAGGGTGAAAGCCACCGATGTAAAAATATGAGTAAGCTGGAGCATCACAGATAAAACCCATGAGGCATTAAAGTGAAAGTCCACACCTCTCATTACCCTAGACAGGCTGCTTAGTTTTGAATCAGTGCATAAGGTCGTTGACCAATTCTAGGAAGTTATTTGTGTTAGCACCACTTTGGCGAATTGAACCCCTTCTGTGTAAGTCCATACATCACTGTGCACACTAGCATGAAAGTTTTTATATTTTCTAATGGGGGATTAATCACAAGAACTCAACCTGCATACCTGAAAAGTCAGAAGTCGGGCTGATAAAAATTACAATCTCTGTGCCTTAGACATCTTTACTCTGAGTACTTTAAATTATTTTGTGAAATAGTTTTCATCTTTTATTTTCTAAAAAAAAAAAAAAAGAAGAAGAAGAATTTTGTGGGTATATTCACTGCAAACCCTCACGAGACAAAACTCGTCCACTGGGGTAACCCAGGGGTTTAACGGCTTATTGCACGTGCTAAGTGCAATCGCGATTCCTGCGAAAGTGAGTTAGTAGTTTTTTTTTTTTTAGCCTTCTCCTTTCTTATCTTTTCATTTAATTTCTTGCTCGAGGACGAGCAAAAGTTAGGTTTGGGGGTGTGTTAAGTGTCTATTTATTGTTGATTATCCTTCATTTATTATGCATATCTCATCACTCTCTCGCGTAAAACAATCATATTATATATAAAGTGCATGAATTTATTTTAATTGTTGCATAGTACAATTTTATACGAAAACATCGGTATATTGCTTTGCATTCATACATTATATGAATGGAAATCACAAAAATCGATAATCAATTATTATTTTTACTATAAAGAACTGATGGGTATCATTTTATGTCTATTTCGCAGCAAATGGAATTCATCATCATCGCGCATAGCTACTGTAGAGCGTGACTATATGGCGGGCATCATCACATGCAATGCTTTGGTAGCGGACTTAAGGCGCTCGCCAATGATCGACAAGCGGAGGAACTAGCTTAGAAGAAGATGCAAATTATCGGAGTTCACAAAGGAGATTCTTGGCAAAACCGGCACGCATACAACTCGGAAGTAAAGCATCAAGAAAACAAGGCACATCCGAACTCGGAGGGCACCCAAGCTGGCCATCTTTTCTCTCTCTTCCATTCCCTTTTATCTTCAAAAAGCACCCGGTCTCATAGCCATCTAACAGCTCACTCGGCTCGGTCTTTCACCCAACCTCTTAGCTATGGAGCATTGCACTTGAGCCCTCTTTAAATCCCCTCCGATCCACTCTTTCCCATCCCGAGCTTGCATCGCAGCCGTCCATGCCACCTAATCTCTCACATGCATGCATGTCCCAAATCCATCGATGCATTCATGAGCGATCCCATCGCAACCGTCCCTTTCCGACTCCCATACGCAAACTCCACCCATAGCCATGTGCATGCATACATCCCAGCCATTCGATCCCCTTTTAATTTCTTACTAAAAATTGTAGCCATCCATTTTGCACAAACCCAATATCCTATCAATTTACCCATGCATGCACTTCCCTTGCATCCGAATGATCACAACCCTCCATTGCATAAAGACCCATGCACGCATGCATGCATTATTTCAGCCGTCTAGCACACCCAAGTGACCCGGCTCCAACTAACATCTCTCTCTTGTTCTCTAGTTTGCATGCAACCATCACAGCCGTCCTTCACAAACCCGACCCCATTGTAGCTGTTCGATCGCATGCGATCTTCTCTTCATTTGATTTTCTCTTCTTACCCATGGCCGATCACAGCCGTCTGGGATTCCTACTCGATTCTCTCTCTCTACTTTGATCCCCACCATCCAATTAAAGCCCTTTTCATCACAGCCATGCATCCACCTAGCAATTTCATCATAACCATGATTCCTTCTCACCGATCCCTCTCTCTAAATGTCTCTCTCTTAAAATCCCTCTTTAATCCCATTTATAACTCCCCCTCTCTTTCCATAAATCTGATCATAATTACCCTATCTCTCTCTCACTATTTAGAAACTCATCATAGCCCTCCATTGCATTGCACCGGCATGCATAACGTCCATGCAGCCCCTTAAGTGCAGATCTCTCTCCCTCTTTCTATACTCATTCATCTCTCCGGATCTCTCTCTCTCTCTCTCTCTAAATCTTCCTCTCCATATTCTCTCTCTATCCCTGATTTCTCTCTCTTCACAACTGGCACCCCACATCCCTCCCTAGAAACCAATCGCAGCCGTCCGTGCTCCCATTTCACACCAGGCACACGCATGCATGCAACATCATACCCGAGATCCCTTGTACCCGGTTCTCTCGCTCTAGTCTGACCCTCTCTCTCTCATTCTCTTCATATTCTTTTTTCCTCATGATCACACCCTTTTACTCCATACCAATTGAAGCGAATTACTAAAACCGGTGCCTTGGGGAGCAAGCTACAATACCCTATAAGTAGGGAGACATGGGCATGAAGAAAAAAGGGGCGAAGGATCATCATCATCATCCGAGTTTTTGGAGAGAGCTATCATCAGTTATTTTTTAGAGTGGGTGCGAAGTAAGAGCATAGAAGTGCCGTAATTTTTGAAGAAGAATTTTCAAAGTAGTGGATGTAACATTTTTTTCTTCGATTCAATAAAATCGTCCTTTATTTATATTTTCTTGCACGTACTTTTCTCTTTCTGCAATGTTAAGCTTTATTCATTTTTCTATTAGCATTCAAACCATGGCCGGCTAAACTCCCTCCCGCCAGGGAGAGGGGTTCAATGCCATGGTAAATAGTTAGTTCTCATCTTGCACTTTACTCTTGATCGTGCTTAACGTCTATGCATCTTTCTTAATTGAATTCTTAAGTGAGAACGAAGCTCACCCGTGTTTCCATTCAATTGGGATTCGGGTGATACTTCAACACTCAAATATTGAATCATTAACTAAGATAGCTAAGATTTTTATCATTATTTTTATCTAATTTTTATTATATGAATTTTCGCAATTGAATTAGTTTTACTTCTTCACTATAAGAAGAATTCTATTCGTAATATTGTGAGAATATTATATAATAAAATTACATAAAGGGGGCTTTCACTCGATATCTTCCACTTGAGTCGGTAAAACTTCCGCTCTCAAGTGTGGACAGAAAAGAGTAACATTGCAAGGGAACTTTACTCAAAACCATGGCTAACAAACCCCTCTCCCGGGCGGATTTTTCTTCTGATAAGTATTTTATTTAAATCTCTAGTTTTCGTTTTGCTTCTTAAAACAAAGTATCTTCAAAAATAAAAAAATAATAAAATCCAAACTCCCTTTAATTCAAAGTAGTTTTATTTGTGATCTCTTTTATCTAGGCATCTAATTACGTGTGGTTCGATCCTTACTTGCCATATACTAGTTAAAAATCTCTAATTTATGTCTGCAGGTATTGGTTTTGATAAAATCACTTCACTCCAACGATAAACAAAGAAGTATCTATCAGGTGGGCTGCTTGTTGATGCCGACACACCCCCCTTCTCGATTTTCTGACGAAACCGAGGCGTGGGCTGCTTGTGGGGTGCCGTCACCCCCTCCCCACTCGGTTTTTGTATGAAACAGAGGGGGGGCTGCTTGTCGATGTTAACACCCCATTACTGGGGCTGCTAGAAGAGGCCAAGAAGTGTGGATACCGACATAGTGTATTTTCAGAATCTTAGCCCTATCTGAAACCGACACTTTTTCGGCCCTATTCCTAAGCCACTGGTATGCGGGGTTGTCGGCGAGGGATAACGCTACATTAGAGGGGGCTTCTTAGAGATAATCTAGGACAAAGCCGCATGATGGCTAGCCAGTCTTCACCCAATGTACTACCGCACCTGGTTACTGTGTTCACCAGGTACTACGGTCGTGTAAGGGTGTTGATTTGGCCAGGATCAAGGAAGTGCCCTTTTATCTCGAACTTCAGTGGATTTTTCGCCCACCCTGCTCTTAACTTATCGTTTGTGCCTCCATTACAGGCTACTCTTTTCAAGATGAAGTCCGTCAAGGGATCCACTGTGTTGGGAAAACGCCATCGAGGAACGAAGGAGGTTGTTTGCGCTCCTCCTCTGCCACATGTTGAGGATTCGGACAGTGGCTCTAACGGCGAGTTAGGGCCGTATAGGCCCTTTGCGGACGAAGATCATGAAGAACCCACCACCGACTGCACTAGTGTGGAGAAGAGGCGAACATCCTGGGGTGAACTGATAGCCGAGTTTCGGGACAATGATGACAGGCCATCCATTAAGAGAGTTTATGCCGACTTTAGGGCTCGCCGGGATGCAGTTTTCCTCGAGGAGGCTAGAATGGAGAAGGTCCTGGGGACCCTTGTGACCATGGGCCAGATGAACAGCGGACTACGCTTGCCTCTGCCTCCTTTTGCTGCCAGGCTACTGTCCATCTCCGATCTTTGTCCAGGGCAAGTTAGCGGCAACGCTTGGAGGGTGATCTATGCTTTTTGCCGAATCGAATCGGATCATCGCGAGGAACTTGCTGCTTGCTATTCTGAGATCCCTGATGGTGAAATTCCTCGTGTCGAGCTCGGGTATTTCTTTCACCACTATCGATGGCAGAGAGTGTCTGGGTCGAAGCTACTTTTTACTCTTATGCCGGAGTCACATCAGCCCCCGATAAAATATCCGAGTTCATCCGACAGGTTCTATCGTCTCTACCCCTTATCCGTGACTGGCGCGTGGTGCTCCGTTGTTCGTGTGCCCAAATTGCCATTCAAAGTGGTTAGCTACGCAGCTGGCCGGTATTCAGGGAGCGGTAAGAGGGGGTGGCCTCAGGCACGATGCAAGAAGTTGGACAAGCTCTATATGAGGTTGACTTTTGGGACTAATATGTGGAAGGATTTCACTTATTTCCCCGCGCGGCTTAAATGCCTCGGTTTGCCAGATTACGCGCACACCAGGGCGCCAGAGAACGTGGTGGTGGTGTCTGATTACGAGGAGGAGTTTCCTCGAGGTTCTGATGAGCCGAGCCGAGCCCAGCTGATGGAGGTGATGATCGAGCCTGCTCGGGTAACTCGAGAGATTGTTCCAGCCGAACTTGTGGTCTCCTGCCGGAAGAAGAAAAGGAAGGTACTGAGACTCAAAAAGGCCCAAGAGAAGATTGTTATATCTCGACGACCTCCGAGCACATGTCTTCCCGGGAAGAGTCTTAAATTGTGCGCTGCTGCGGTTGGGCATGACTTGGTTCTTCCAGGTGCTGCTCTGAAGGAGGGTGGCGATGGCGCCCTCAATGTTGGCGAAGAGGACGACGCGAGCGAGTCTTCTCTCATGGCTTCTGGTGACAGTGAAAACGAGGGATGCGCTGGATCCCCGCGTCCTTGCGCAGGTTCTCCTGTCACTGTTTCTCCTTCTCGCGACCCTCGGTCTCGCAGGATCGAGAGGGAACTTGAGGAGGTGGTTATTGACTGTCGACCCGCCGCTTTGAGTTACAAGCCGGGGCGTCTGATACACCAGTTTAAGGTTGGGAAGGCAAAGGAGAGTGAGTGTCCTTAGGCTGAGGTTTGTGTTTTGCCAGAACATAGTCCTTCGATTCTTCCAGCGCGGAATTCTATGGGATCAGGATCATCGTCGAAGAGTGTTCCGCCCTGATTAGATGAGAGCGATGATGGCTGAGCTGAATGCTCCGGGGGAAGGGATTCGCCTGACTGAAGCAGTAGTTTCCGGACTCCCTGCGGTCGAGGGTGTTGGTGTTTCTTGTCCGATTGCCCTTGATGGTATCCTTCTTCTGCCTTCTTCCACCTTCGTTGTTAGCTTGTGTTTTTCATTCTAACTTTGTTGCTTTGTCCGTAGTGTCTGCTGGGGACACTTAAGTGTAGGAGGTAGCTACTCTGATTCCGGACGCACTGGTGGCTCAGCCGGATGAGGCCATGGTTGACGGCGTCGTTGGTGAACCTTCCGCCTCGAGGGGTTATGCTCGAGTTAGGGAGGGGAAGTCTGCTTCAGTGCCTCGGAGGGTGAAAGGGAAAGTTGTGGCATCAAGGCCTGCACCAAATACGTTGGGTCGTCCCCCTGTTTCACCCTCAGAGCTTACCACCATCTACAGAAAACATCTGGGACTACCCCAGGCCTGTCACCCAAAAGTTGTGGACGGTATTGAGGATGCGGTGAGCCTTCTCATGGTTTCTTCCTCCTTTCCTTTTTATAGAAAAGTCAAGAGCCTTGAGGAGGAACTTAAGGCGGCTCTGGAACATGCTGAGTCTGCTGAGAAGACGGTGAAGAAGCTCTCCACCGGGTCCAAGAAGGATGAACGTTCAGCAGTGATATGGCGTACCCAAGTTGAAGGTTTTGAGAAGGACAAAGCCCTTGACGCGAAGAAGCTTGAGGATCAGGCGGTCATCATCGCCACTTTGCAATCTCATATCGCCCTGCATGAGCAGCTGGAGGAGTCGGTGACTGGCCTGAGGACCCGAGTCACCGAGCTTGAGGAGAAAGATATGACTCGTACCGTTCAACTTGAAGCAAGGGAAGCAGAGGTTGCTAGTCTGCATGGGCGGGAGTCCGAGCTTCAAAAATAGATTGAGGAGCTGGCGGCGAGTAGTCAGTCATCTGCCGTTGCGCGGGAGCAGGAGGTTGCCAGCCTTTGCGAGCGTGTTGCAGAGCTTGAGAAAGACTGCGGAGAGTACTACACTGGATGGCTTGAGTCTTTAGATACCCTTAAAGCCATCAAGTCCACACGCACTTTAGCTCCGCCTGCTGCTACAAGGCCTTCTTGAGCCCCGTTTCCTTGACTTGTACTCCTCTTTTTCGTTTGTCGTTGTTCATCTTGATGTAGTTGCGTACCTTGCTTAATAAATTGCACTCTTTACGTTTAAGTTTTTTAACTTTGTTTGTGTGAGAGCACTCCAGCTTGATAATTCGATGGTTCATATTTTTGTGTTTGAGGGTGACAACTCTGAGTTGCTTTGAGTTTCCAACTTGAATAAGCAGAATAGAAGTATTTGGGTTGACCTGGGTTGCCAGGAGTTTTTCTTATTTGACTTTAGCCTTGAAGTGGCGTAGTCGAATTTGCTTCGAGCTTCCGACTTGGACTGACGGAATTGAAGGCTTAATTTGACCTGGGTTGCCAGGAGCCTTTTTATTAGAATTTTGCCTTGAAAGGGCATATCCGATTTTGCTTTGAGCTTCTGACTTGAACTGGCGGAATCGAAGGCTTAATATGACTTGGGTTGCTAGGAGCCTTTTTATCGGGATTTAGCCTTGAAAGGGCACATCCGATTTTGCTTCGAGCTTCCGACTTGAACTGGCGGAATCGAAGGCTTAATTTTACCTGGGTTGCCAGGAGCCTTTTGGTACCTCACACAGGCTGGATGGAATTTCAACAGACTTCAGCTTGGAGAAAAATAAATATTTTATTGATAAACCAAATTCACGGTTACAAATTTCAGAGTTTGGTTAAGGGTAGAAGATTTTCAAATGGGTTACATTCCAGGCTCGGGGTAGTCGCCTTCCGTCTTGGTCGATCAGCCTGTATGAGCCCTTGCTGCCTTTGGACTCTATGACGTATGGCCCCTTCCAAGACAGAGCGAACTTGCCACTAGCAACTTCCTTCGTGTTTGGGAAGACGGCTCTGAGTACCATGTCTCCCACGCTGAACTCTCTTTTCTTGACTCTTCTATCATACACCCTCTTGATCTTCTGCTGGTAGACGGTGACGTGAGCCGCCGCTGAGTCCCTCAGTTCCTCCATGAAGTCCAGGTCATTGATTCTGAGCTCATTGTTCATTCCAGACTCAACAGCCTTAGTCCTGACCGTGGAGTGGAGCGCTTCAATAGGTAGGACAGCTTCGGAGCCATACATGAGGTGGAATGGGGAGAATCCGATCGATCATCGTGGGGTGGTACGATACGCCCATAATACTTCCAGAAGCATTTTCTCCCATAGACCTTTCCGAGGTCCTAACTTCTTCTTCAAAGTATCCATGATTGCCTTGTTTGATGCCTCGGCTTGCCCGTTGCACTGTGGGTATCTAGGCGTCGAATAGAATAGTTTGATCCCGTAACCTTGACAGAATTCTCTGAAGTTGTTTGAATCAAACTGGGCTCCATTATCAGCTTAGTACCTTAGGGGACCCGAACCTTGAAAAGATATTACCTCTGACGAACTTGATGACTTCGACATCGGTGATCCTTGCTAACGGCACTGCTTCGATCCACTTGGTGAAGTAGTCTGTTGCAACGAGGAGATACTTTTTTTGGATTGGTGACGGCGGGAAGGGCCCCAGGAAATCTACCACGGGCTTGTTAGGAGGTTTAGATCTCCCACAGGGGCGTGAATCTGCTTTGCATGTCACTGACACTGCTCACATCTTTTGACGAATTCTCGAGCGTCTTTGACCATGGTCGGCCAGTAGTATCCTTGCAGCTTGACTTTGCCTTCTAGCGATCTACCCCCAGCGTGGTTGCCGCATGCCCCTGAATGTATCTCTGTAAGGATTCTTTGTGACTGTTCCTTGGATAGGCACCGAAGGTACATACCTCTATGTGACTGCCAGTGGAGGTCTTCTCTGTTGAGACAGAAGCGATGAATTTTCCTTAGAAGTTTCTTTGCTTGAACGGGGTCCTCAGGTAGGACCTTTTGCTGAAGATAGTTGATTATAGGTACCAACCATCCCGTGGGCGCTTCAACCGTTATATCGACAATCAGGCCGGTCTGATGATGAAGGTTCACCCTTGGGTGTCTTTGGAAATCGATCTTGATTTCTCTGACCTCCTGTTCATCCCCAAGAACTGAAGCTGCATTTGCGAGGGCGTCAACGATTTGATTGTCGGATCGAGGGATCTCCTTGAATTCGACCTCCTAGAAGCATTTAGATAGCTTCCGCGCCATGGTCAAGTACTACTGCATCCTGCTGTCCTTGACTTCGTACTGCCCCTCGATCTGCCTGACGTTGAGCTGAGAGTCGCTATGAATGGTTATCTGCTTGACTGATAAGCTCAAGGCTATCTCCATGTCGGCAAGGATTGCTTCGTACTCAGCCTTATTGTTTGTGGCTGCAAAACCGAGCATGATGGATCGCTGAATCTTGTGTAGGTCAGGGGAGATGAGTAATATTCCGATTCCACAGCCTGCTGAGCTTGAGGCCCTGTCGGTGTAAAGGTTCCAGCCGGCCAACGGGTGGCTAGGAAGTGTGTGAAGCTCTGCGGGTTCGCCTCTCCCGTCATCAT
Organism: Chamaelirium japonicum; assembly: GCA_947650365.1. NCBI lineage: Eukaryota > Viridiplantae > Streptophyta > Magnoliopsida > Liliales > Melanthiaceae > Chamaelirium > Chamaelirium japonicum. Next base: position 68,383,450 of record OX393553.1, on the reverse strand, counting down.
CCAATTCGAGGTCAGGATCTTGACATAGGCCGACTGGGTCTTCAACTGGGAAGTCGGTGAGGAAGTCTGCTAGCGCCTGCCCCTTGATCGAGACTCGGGGCTCGAAGAGCACTCCCAATGAGCTCATCTCTGTTACCCATTTGGCCATCCTCCCGGCGTGATCGGATCGATCGAGGATATCCTTGAGGGGATGTTCTGTGGTGACTGTGACTTGATGAGCGACAAAGTATGGCCTTAGTCTTCACGTTACCATAAGCAGAGCTAAAACTACCTTCTCGACCTTTGAGTATCTTGTCTCTGTTGGAAGCAGAGCATGGCTAGTGTAGTAGATTGGGCACTCGAGCCCGTCTCTTCGGCTTACGAGCACCGCACCGGTGGCTTGCTCAGAGACCGATAGGTAGACCCATAGGGGTTCCTCTAGCATGGGAGCTACCAATACCGGCGGCTAGACAAGGTAAGCCTTAATGTTTTGGAAGGCTTCTTCGTAGGAGCTATCCCATTTAGAGTTGCTACCCTTCCGGAGCCTCTCAAAGAAAGGCTTGCATCTGTCAGAGTGCTTGAATATGAAACGATTCAGCGCTGCTAGACGATCGGTGAGTCGTCTGATCTCCTATTTATTCGTTGGTGATGGCATCTCTTGGATGGCTCTAATCTGGTCCGGATTGGCCTCGATCCCTCTTTGCATAATGAGGAATCCAAGGAACTTTCCGGATTTCACACCGAAGGCACACTTCGCAGGGTTGAGCTTCACCCGGTAGTATCGCAGGACGTTGAAGGTCTCCTCCAGGTCCTTGAGGTGATCTTCTCTTCTTTGGCTTTTGGTGAGCAGGTCGTCTATGTAGACTTCCACGTTCCGGCCAATTTGCTTCTCGAACATCTTTGTGACGAGTCGTTGATATGTTGAGCCAGCATTCTTGAGGCCGAAAGGCATCACATTGTAGCAATAGAGCTCACGATCCATCACGAAGCATGTTTTCTCCTGATTGTCCTTATGTAGTGGAATTTGATTGTATCCAGAGTATCCATCTACAAAGGACAGTAGCTCATGCCCTGCTGTGGAATCGACAAGTCGATCGATCCGTGGTAACGGGAAGGGATCTTTCGGGCAGGCCTTATTGAGATTAGTGAAGTCAATGCAGACCCTGATCTTCCCATTCTTCTTTGGCACCGCGATGACATTGGAGATCCAAGTCAGGTACTTGACTTATCGAATGAAGTTGGCCTGAAGGAGCTTGGCCACTTCTTCCCAGACTGCAGCAGCTCGTTCCGGCCTCATGGTTCTTGGTTTTTGTTGGATGGCGATCACTCCGTCTTTGACATTTAGTTGGTGGCAAGCGACCTCGGGGTTGATGCCCGACATATCTTCGAAGCTCCAAGCAAATATGTCAATGTTGATTCGGAGAAAGGTTGTCATCTGCTTCGCCTCTTCCTTGGACAAGTCAGCCCCGATGTATGTTTCGCGTGGCTGCCCACCTCCCCCAATCTCCACCTTGACGATGGGCTCGATCGAGGGTGAGTCATCCCACTCTCCCAGCGGTGGAACTGGAAAAGCTGGGTCTTTCGGTAATTGCTATTGCTTCGAGGTGCCGGCCTCGTTGGCCGACCTCTTGGATGGGAGGATGGATCGTGCTTTTTGTTTGGTGGCGACAGCTTCACAGGATTTGCTGGTCGCCTGATTCCCTCTGATGCATCTGATGCCTTCATTGGTGGGAAACTTGAGGAGCTGGTGGTAGGAAGAGGATACTCCCCCAAGCCGATGCAGGAAGGGCCTTCCCAGGATGATATTGTAGCTTGATGTACCGTCACATACAGCAAACCGAGTGGAGACTCGGGTCTTCTCCGTCAATTCAACAGTAAGTTTGGCCTCGCCAAGGACTTTGCCTTCACCCCCATCGAAACCGGTGATGATTAGAGGCAGATGCTCGAGGCTCTCGGCTCCGTGTCCAAGGCTTGAGAAACAGTTGCTGAACATGATATCCACGGAGCAATCGATGTTGATCAAAATCCGACTGACCGGTACTCCGTCGACTTTGAACTGCAAGACGAGCGGGTCCTGGTGTGGGAGGAGTACTCCTTCCAGATCACGAGGCATGAAGATAATCGTCGGCCAGGGCAGCCCGGGCCAAGGCTGCTCGACCCAAGTTTCTTGCGCGTTGGCTGCCCGGCGGACGTTGTGAATTCACCTTTCGAGGCGTTCCACTTCTTTGCCAGAAGGTGCTTGTCGATGTAAGTGTCCATGAACAACATTCGCTCGGAGGGTTCTGCACCCATGTATCATGTTGTCTCCCTTTCGCTTCTGCTACTGCCTTTCTTTCTCTTGCCTTGGTTCTTTATTGGCGATGTAGCCATCAAGTTGCCCTTCCTGGACCAAGTCTTCGATGTGGTGCTTCAGCCGCCAGCAGGTTGAAGTCGGGTGCCCATGGCTGCGATGGAATTCGCAGTAGACGGTCGTATCATTGGTCTGCTCCGAGTTTGGAGGAAGGGGTTGCGGCTACTTGCAGAATGGCTCGTTCTGAAGGTAGGCGAATATATCTTCGATTGAGGTGTTCAAATCGGTGAACACCCTCTGCTCCCTCGTAGCTCTCCTCTTCCCTGCTGGAGGGACTTTTGGTTCCTCATTTTGCGTCTTGGCTGGTTTCTTCTCGTCGGATGCCGCATTGGTATGCTTCTTGTAGCGTGCATCCCTCGGGGCTTCGTCAGCCTTCCTGTGTCGCGAGTCGCGAGGTTCGCGTGGCTCGCGTAACTTTCTGGCTCGCTGGTTGTCCTCCACATCAATCTCCCATTGCACGCGTTTGAACATTGCCTCCAAGGAGCTCGGAGGATGTTGGATAAAATTAGTGTAGACGTGGAGTTCCGATCGGATGGCATTCTGGAACGCCAACATAATGGCCTCCTCATTTTGGTAACGGCAGTGAGCTCATAATGCTCATTGCGAAACCTGGTTATGAAGCTCCTTAGGGATTCATCGGAGCCCATCTTTAGCCGGTAAAGAGTATCCAGCTTCTTTTCTGGCTTCAGGTTAAGCCGATAATGATCCATAAAGAGTTCCGCCAGTTCTTCGAAAGTAGCCACCGCACCGGTGGGCAATGTGCGGTACCAATCGAGGGAAGGCCCCTCGAGGCTTCCCGCAAACATACGGCAAAGAACATGGTTCTCATACTCGTATGGCGTCAGGGCCTGCTTGTAGGCTAGGATGTGGAGAGCTGGGTCTCCCTTGATGCAATTGAATTTGGGCAAACTTGGTATTCGCCAACCCACAGGGAAAGGGGTTGCGAGCACCTCGGGATGAAGAGGCTCCGCTGAGGCGATTAATAGTCTGTGATCTTGATGGCGGTGTCCCACATCGGTGGTTTGCCTTCGTCGGTTGAGTAGCTCATGTGCATCTGACATTCTTGCATGCGAGTGAACGGGGCGTCCAGTGAACCCCGTTGATTCAGGCGACCTCTCTCGACTGTGGCTTGGAGCGCCATCGATGTTAAGACGATCCCACACCGTTTGTTTAGGTGCTTGCGTGGATGCCTGACGCATTTCGGCATGAACATTCCTTGGTTCTTCGAGGTGATGACTCGCAGCTGGGCGAGTCTTCAGTGGGCCTTCAGTCGCAGTGGGAGAGTTGAGGATCATAACCCCCGCCCTCTCAGCTGCCTTCTTCAAGGAGTCTCTCTCTTGTTCAAGGGCTGCATTTTTCTTAAGGAGATTTAGCAGCTGGAAGTCAGCAGCCGAGATCTCGTATGTAGCCTGAGGCTCGCTCCCTTGAGTAGCGTGTTCTTTGCCAGATCGATATTTCGGGGACGACGAATCATGCCGACCGCTACGCCCTTCTGGATGGCTGCCTTGCGACCCAAGCCACTCTCGAACATTTCTTCGATTGGTTGCATCTGAGACTTCTTGTTCTTCTTCGATCAGTATATCGTTTGCTCATTCAATACCCGCCTTCGGAGGGTTGGTGCTAGTCTTTACCATCGAGCGCGTTGATGTTGGCGTGATGAAAGCATTGAGGTTGACTTGAATTAGGACTTATGGTTCGTCACCACAAGTTGAGTAGGAGTCGATAGAGGTGTGGGTAAGACCTCTAACGATATTCCACAGACGACGCCAAAGATTGTGGGGGAAATTTCTGAGCCGCCTTGATCGGGAACCCCGCCCCACAACCTTGATTGAATATGGACGGTTTGTAGAGTTAGAGAGATGGGAGAATAGATAGAGAGAGTAAAGAGTGATGACACAAGGATTGGTGATGGAGTTCGGTCTTACGACCAACGTCTCCGGGCGAGAGGTGCCACCTGATCTTCATTATAATTTGAGTAAATGAGGGGTGAGCGTTCTCTTGACAGGCCAAGAGAAGCTTCGTACAGTGGGTTTGCACGGAACAACTAGAAGAGAACAAGAAGGGGAGAATTGAGCTCTAGCACTTGCTCTGTGATCCTACTCCTCTGATTGAATGACCAACCCTTTTTCTGAATGCCTTGGGGGTCCTTTTATAGCGTAGGCACGTGCCCGATATGGCAGTGATGACGTGGCGATGATGACGTGGCACTGGTTCTGGGCCTCCTTGTTGGACCCTTATTGGACCGTTGTTCGGGCCCAATAAGGGGGAGGGCTTGATTTGCGAGCCCCGTAGAGTGAGCCAATGAGCCCGGACGAGATTACCCACTTGGGCCGTTGCGCGGGCCCATGCCGCTCTGATCCGGTCTGGTACAATTTTTGCACCCACAGTCATCGGATCTACACTGTCTGTCTTCGGATTGTGCCACCGCAGTCTTCCCCATCGCCGGATCGCTCCACCTCAGCCCTCCCCGAAGCAGGGGGGTGGGTTAAGAGGGGGAATCAAAACTTTTGGAGGAAATGGAGTATGCCAAGTAGTTTTTGGGGTATGAATAAAATTTCCCTATCAATATGCACGGATGCTTGCGAGGATACATCCACCCTTCCTTTATTTGTTAAGTTGGGGGTGCTAATGATTTGTGGGTGCTAGTAACACCCTAGGTTTGTTTGTTTTTCGGACTCGCAAAGTAAAGGCTAGTAAATTGAAAGTGGGATAGTAAATCTCCCTGATCGACTAGTAAATATGATTTCTTTCTTGCTGTTTGTATTGACCAGTAAAGTAAACCATTACTCGTGGACGGTTGTTTGGATTGACCAGTAAATTAATTAAATCAGAAATTAAATCTATCGGTCACTCGCTGCCGTTGTCGTCCACCACCCCCTGTCAGCCACCGACAACCTGTCGCCGCCGTCCACCACCCGCCGCCAGCCACCACCCTTGCCGACCATCGATCGCTCGCTGTCGCACAGTCGGCTATCATCCGTCATCGCCCGCTGGCCGCACGATGGCAGGTGGTGGCAAACGGGTGACAACGAACGACCGGTGGTTGGCGTGGGTGGTGGACGGCGGGGCGACGGCCGACAGGGTGGTGGCCGGCGGCGACAGTGCAAGTTTGCCGGCGAGGCAACGGGGCTGCGGCGGCCGGTGGTGGTGGCATCACCCTAGTTCATCCCATGGCCCATAGACCATGGCCGTTGAAATTGGGATCGCCACATATCACTCCCCAGATAGTTGAATCCATCATGTGATGCTCTCTCGATTATGACATTGGCTGACGTGGCATAGTCAACGGAGCTTTCTGTTAGTAAATGAAAAGTTTTACTTGGTTTTTTCGAAGTAAAACTTTTTTGCTATTAGTAAACCTCTTACCATTTACTTTACTATAACTTTTTGAATCCTAACAACAACAAAGTAAAACTTTTTCTTGATTTACTTTACTAAATAGCCTGTTGATCGAATACAAACTAGAGGTAGCAATGGGTCGGGTTGAGACATAGTATAAGGGCAAAACACCCAACCCGAACCCGACTCGTTTAATAAACGGGTCGGGTTGGGTCAACAGAACCCATGTAAACTTGTCGAGTTGGGTCAGGACAGGTCAGATTAGGTCGTGTTTGATCGGGTTGCGTCGGGTTGGTTCAGGTTGGGTCGGGTTGACACAACCTATTTGGTAAATGGGTCAAGTCGGATTAATCGGGTTATAAGTACAGATCCGAACCCGACCCATTAAATAAACGGGCCAATTGGGCCGACCCGTTTATGATCGAACCGTTTAGGCCAAACCCAATCCCGCTAACTTCGGATCGGGTTGACGGGTCGGGTCAGGGATTGCCACCCTTATACAAGCAGGCCCGTTTTACTTTATTACTGTTTGGATTCAAAAAGTTATAGTAAAGTAAATGGTTGGAGGTTTATTGGTAGCAAAAAAAGTTTTACTTCTAAAAAGCGAAATAAAAATTTTCATTTATGGCTCGGTTAACTCTTGCCACGTCAGCAAAGCGGCGCGATCAAGATCCGTGAGCCTCATCCTCATCCTTCGCGCGCGCGCTTAACTGGTTTCTTCAACAACAAGGAGAAAAAAAAAGTTGGGTTTCAAGCACTCTTATCGGTCCGGATCTTCAATGCTACGACGAGAAACGAACCCTCCGACAGATCTGAAGGTATAGTTTGAGTTTCCCATTCTTTTGAAATTTTTTTCTATCTATGGATTCATCTTTTTCCCCCCTCTTCCTCCAAATCCGATCTACGATCAGAATCGGATCTGTGGATCTGCGAAAATTGTTTTTCCAAGTCAAGATCTCTGATCAGATCTGTAGATCTGTCAAAAAAAAAAAAATCCCTCTTCCTCCAGATCCGATTTGTGGATCTGTTGAATTTTTGTTTTCCCCTCTTCCTCCAGATCTGATTTGTGGATCTGTCGAAAAAAAAAATTTCCCCTCTTTCTCCAGATCGGATTTGTGGATCTATCGAATATTTTTTTTCCCCTCTTCCTCCAGATCCGATTTCTGGATCTGTCGAATTTTTTTTTCTCTTCCTCCAGATCCGATTTGTGGATTTGTCAAATTCCCCCCCCCCCCCCCCCCCCCCCCCCCCCCCCCCCCTTTTCCTCCAGATCCGATATGTGGATTTGTTGAATTCGATCTCCGATCAGAATTTTTTTTGATCCGATCTCCGATCATAATTTTTTATTTGTTAACGTTCCTCTTCCTTTATTTCCTCTTACTGAGAATCCGATCTCCGATCAGAATTTTTTTTTTGTTTGTTAACGATCCCCTTCCTCCAGATTCGATTTGTTTGTTAACAATCCGATCTTGATTGTTCACGATCCGATCTGAGTTGTTCGTGATTTGGGCTTAAAAAAAAAATTGTTGATCCGATTTGAGGTTCACAATCCAATCTGTGGTTATCCAATCTGGATTTTATTTTTGTTGAAAATCTTATCTCTACATCTTTGTACCCTCTTGATCAATTTTTTTTGGGGACTTAGTAAGCCGTCCCTGATAAAGAGATCGTTTTAGCCTAAGGACTTTGAAATGCTGTGGACGGAAATGCCCTCCACAACATTTCAATTTTTTTTTTGCCATGCCCCCCGAACCAGCATAGTTACCAAATCGGAAAACAAAAAAAAAAACTGTAAAGGAAAAAATCGGAAAGATACGATGAAAACGGAAAAAACGAGAAAAAAAACATGAAAACATCGAAAAAACAAATTTTTTTAAAAAAATTATACCAAGTATGTATATATGTCATTTCCAACATGAAGTAATCAAAAGTTTAAAACATATAACATATGCGTTTATTAAGCATGAACAAAATAAAACCCAAACCCAATTTAAACCCGAACCAAATCCGACGTGTTTTATATGCGTTTTTCCTGTTTTAAACGCGTATGGATGTTTTTTTTAAAAAAAAAACGAGTTTTTTTTCCTGTTTGGTACAACTTCGGATCGATACGCGTTTTATACTCATTTTTTTTTTTTCAAAAAAACGCCCGATTTGGTAACTATGCGAATCCCTTCCCCCCTCCCCCCCCCCTCTTATGCCGCCGCCGGATCTAACCGAACCCCCGCCCCCCCTCCCTCGCTGCTGCAGCTGCCGGACCTAACCGAACCCCCCGCCCCCCTCCCTACTGCCGCCGCCGGACCTAACCGACCCCCCTCCCCCCTCCCCCCTCCCCCCTCGGCCGGCCGGATCTAATCTACAGGCCATGGGATGAACCCTAGGCCTAGTCTTAGACCTAATTGAATCCCCGCCGCCTTCGGAGATCAAGCTCACTGGGTTCGAGAGGTCGAGCTCGCCGGGGTCGGGAGGTTGAGCTCTCGTTGCCATCGCTGTTCGGGAGAGTGATGGGGTTAGTTTCGAGTATATCATGAAAGGGCAGAGACCTTAGGCTAAATGAAACCTTCGGAGGTCCTGTACGCGGGATGGATTTGTTGTCTGGGACCTTAGGCACATTACCCCATTTTTTTTTGTTGCTTCATATTTTTTGTTTGAAAGGTTGTTACTTCCACTTGCTGGGTATCAGAGAATATTGTGTATGACCACGAACTTGTATGTTGTATTGATAATATTGTGTATGACCACAAACAATGAAAGTGTTGTGTATGACCATCAATAATATTGTGTATGACCACGAACTTGTATGTTGTTTTGATAATATTGTGTATGACCACAAACTTGTATGACCACGAACAATAAAAAGGTTGTGTATGACCTCAATAATATTGTGTATGACCACGAACTTGTATGTTGTATCGATAATATTGTGTATCGATATTCGATAAAAGGTTGTTACTTCCACTTGCTTCATCTTTTTTGTTTGAAAGGTTGTTACTCAGAGTGTGATGATAGGCGCAGGTTGCAGTGGGCCCTGCGGTTGTTTGGTACAACGGTTGTGCTGAAAATTTTCACGGGACCGAGGCGCCTTCTCATGAATACAAAGAAAGACGGGGGTGTTTACACGATAAAAAATCTAGACAAAAATGAGCAGATTAGGATTTTTTACGACATAAACACCATTCATCCCTCGATCTAGGGTTTCGGAGGGGCCGAAGAATCACAAGCGGGCCACTATCCACAGAAGCGATCCGTGAGAAAATGGTACCTCTTCTTCCATTCTTCATTCCCTACGATTGCTATGTTAGTGAATATTTTCATTAAACCTCAATATCTGCAGTTTTTCATTTTCGTCCGGAGATTTTGATGTAATGTTCCCTAATTATCTAAGGAATTATGGTAATTTTTGATGAAATTGGAAGGATTACAGTTGGTTTAAGTCTATGCTCAAGACAAATTCTTGATTTGGTTGTTGCTCTGCATATCTCAACTCTTTACTTGCGTAGTAAAGGTTCGAACCCCAATCGAGCCAGATTGGGGTCAAATATATGCTTAATTGTTGGGAAGCTGCATTAGTGGAGTGCCCTTGATGTTTCCCAATTGGGTTCTTGGGAATGGGCGCTGGATTTCCTAGCAGATATGCTCAAGACAAATTCATGCTTACTCTGTAGGCATCCTTACAAAGCACTTCATGCTAGCAACTATGCTCGAGAGACATTCTTGCCGACTTCATAGAACGTCCCACGAATCGTATCATATTAGGATTGCCGTGTGTAATGTTTGTCTAAATTATTAGGCTTTAGAGTTTACTTATATGATGATGTGGGATTGTCTATGCAGCATAAACTCTAATTAAGAAGGCCGTAAAAAAAGTTTGCTTATTTGATCAATTGTCAACTTGGTGTCAACCTTTAAGTTTTGTGCCAAAAAAATTGACCAAGGGAACTTGGGAAGGGATGGGTCTACCAAGAAACCTATAAGATCAATTGGTAGGTAGAGATAACTACCTTCTTGGTTTCACAATTTAAAATCATGAAGGCAACCCTTAAAAGGTGCCCCTAGATTAGGAAAGTCTAGACAAAGAGTGTAGAAGGCAATGTGATTTATTGTAAATAAACTTTACATAGTTTGCAAATAATCCTTTATGAAAGGTGGCTAATTCAAAGGCTTATGAAATTAATAAGATACATAAATGCATGAAAAAAAAGAAAATTAGGTAAAAGTAAAAAATAATAATTACAAGCATTAAAATTGGAAGGAATGCTAAGAAGTTTTGTGCTATATGGGGAGTCATATATCACATGAACCCAAAAAATAGGCATGAGATATAAGTGGTGCTTTGGTGTCAGATTCTTCATATCCCAAATTTTAAGTTATGAAGACAACTAAAATGTATCCAAAAGTTGGGAGCTTTTGCTTGGAGTATTGGACGCATTCATGGTTCTGAAACTCGACTGATAGCACATTAATGGTTTTAAACTTCAATTTCATGTCTGATATTGTCAAGTTCGAAACTGAAATTTTGAAATTCCTACATGGTGGAAAATTTTCGAAGTTGTCAAAAAAGGGTTTTTTACCTAAAATTTAAATTTAAGTCTTTTATATTTGTGCATACATATTTACTTGAATTATTTGAAGAAAACACATACCAAACACATAATAAGCTTGCATGAACCATGATAACCAAGGTTGAATACCAGTAAAATGAAAAAAAAAACTTGATAATCACCATATATATATATATATATATATATATATATAAATCTACATAAACTTATACTGTTTACGTCACGAAGAAGAGAAAAGCACTCATCTTCGTTCTTTCAAGTAAATTCTTCTTTGCTCATCCAACTGAACTCATCACCTGGTAAGATCCTGCGAAATCCGGCAAAACGAAATAAGGCGAGTTCGGGGGAGATCTGGTGAAATCCGACGAATCCGGGAGCAAGATCTAGCAAGATTTGACGAATCCGGAGAGATTCGACAAATCCGGGGGTGAGATCTGCCCCCCACTGTTTCAATCAGAATCTTGACGAAATGGCCGAAATGTCTACAAAACGACGAAATTTCGGCAAAGTGAATAACGAAACCGAGGGGACAACACGTGGTTTCAGTGGGCCTCCACTATTTCAGTCGAAATCTATATGACATGATCAAAATGTCATCGAAATCCCAAAATTTCGCCGAAATCGGAAGGGATCCAGGTTTCAAATCCCCCTTTTTGTTTCGCCCATGGTCGAAATTGAATTTTTTTGGCAAAATTTGCTATTTCGACCAAAATTTCAACCCATGTCGGCTCGTATCAGTCGGTTTGCACCTGTTTCTACAAATCGTGGATAATAGAAGGATTGATACCGGTATGGGTCCTGACTTGGTTGAGACCGACACAACTCGGGTCATATCGATCGATACAGTCGAGTCAGACTTGATAAGTCTAAGTTGTATTGGTTTAACCCATAGCCACACCCACAGCCACTAATAGATAGCTTTGTTGTATTGTTGCACACGAGCTGTACAGCTTGGGGCTTATAATTAACCTAAATTCCATACAGTCGTCAGATCTGATGATTTATGATGCCTTTGACAGATTTAGAGTAGTGAATTTACCTAATGAAGTATTATTTTTTTATTTTTATTAGTGTTTTTCAATATTTATTTGATATTTTCGTCCTTTTAATTAGTCTAAATTATGTACACGTTAAGATCCAACTTATAAGGGTTGTAAGAGTGTTTTTAGGAGTCCTAGTCCTTTACTTCTGGGGACTACAAATCCTACACGTTATTGTATTGCTTGGGGTTATAAAAGGCCCCAAAAGCCTCTCATATTAAATAATGTTTTGATTATTGAAAAGCTTTGCTTCGATAATTGTTTCACCAGAATACAAATGCTTGTATGAGAAAATCCTCTTAGGTGGGTTGCTGAGTCTGATGTATGAGACTCAGATGGTAATGGTTCACTCCATAAACGTGCTGTGAATGGAAATAATGCGTAGAAGAGTACGGAGGAAGATATATGAAATGAATAGAAAAGAGACACAAGTGGGGGAGACGGATGTGGGTGTCCAGAACAGTCTTCTTTGACTCAACCCACTTGTTTTTAATATATCCTAGTGTGCTTTTTTTTGGAAGAAATTACTGAAATGCCTTGGTGAGAGTTGCTACTAAAAACGAGACATCCATAGTGGTGGCTAGAGAAAATGGGTCTAAATTACAATAACTGTAGCCTGTATAACATAACTAAAGTAGATTATGATTATCTTAAGAAATCAAGCTCAAAAGCACAAACTGTTATAAGGATCTCAATAGATAATTTTGATGGATGTTACTTCTGACCAGCAGTTGACCCTGGTGAGACATGAGTCATGCCATAATCTAGTGAGCTCTATTTCTGAAGACATGCTTTTCTCAAGTATAATTAGTTAGATAACTGGTATAATTTCAAATTTATGTTACCAACTAGAGGATGTCAGCTGAAGATGAAAATATCACCTTCATTTGAATGACTTCCTGTTTTAATTTACAAGGTTCTGGAGAGGGACATACCGTGGGAGACTTACATGTCAACTAAGCTCATCACAGGAACAGGCCTGCAGCTATTAAGGCGATATGACAAGAAATCTGAAAGCCAACGAGCTTCCTTGCTTGATGATGTAAGTATTTGCTTATTGTTTTGACATTCCAATTTGTTGGTAGGGTCTTTAGGCTGTTTGTCGTTGTAGTTCATATTTGCATCATTTTGGGTGTTCTTCTCTTCCTCTATTTTCCTCCTTGGGACATGCATATATTTCCTTTGTTGTATACTAGGGGTATGCACCCTTTATGCGCGTGTGAGTAGAGAGAGAAATGGAGTGTAGAAAAGGGGACCGTGGGGGCCCTTTGTAATACCATACCTCTCTTTTTAATTCAAGACAGGTGTAGAGGTCGGTTATGTATTTTGGTTTGTGTCATTAGGCCAATTCTCTTTATATAATAGAGATAAAACATGCCAGTCCATCAGAAAGGGTGAACTTACGTTGTTTCTAACCTTGTTTGGTTCTCCGAGAATTGAAAACATGCCCTGAGATATGAATCCAGCTTATGCTTTGTTGAGATGAGAAGGTTGTCAACATGACGTGTTAAGAAGACATGGAACCCTTTGTTCTTTTTTGCTGGAACTTTCATTACTGATAGCTGAAAATTGAGTTTTTGTTCTGGTGGTCTTTTTTTGATGACACATTCCAATTCCCGCCCTTTGTTGACAAGTGATTTATTTCTTTTCCCCTTTTCACTTGTGATCATAATTTTTACCACGCTCTATGTTTATTTGAAAAATTCCAAACTCTGATATGCATGCCTTTGCTAACTTTCTTGATACATAGTTGCAAACTTGCAATTGGCATCCTAACTTGTTCCTTTCAAGCCTTTCATAAACGTTAAGTGGACATGGGAATGTGGGTACTATATAATGAAGTTAAAGGAATGTTTTGATTTCTTGATCTAATGATCACTTGTCAAATTTTGTAGGATGGGCAGGCTTATGTTCAGGTCTTTGTGAACATTTTGCGCGACATTTCTAAAGAAGAGACTGTTGAATATGTGCTGGCTCTCATTGATGAAATGTTGACCGGTAGGAAGGTGTCAGGCATTCAGTTTACAGCCTCATTTCTTATTCTAACGTTTTCACACAATTTTTTCTGGTCATGGCAGCAAATCCCAAACGGGCTAGACTATTTCACGACACATCTGTATCAATTGTTGACACTTACGACGCTTTCTTAAGTTAAGTTCCATCTGCTATTTCTGCTTTTAGTAGAAATGGTCATTTGATAGGTCTTTATATTTATCATTAGCTTGGGTAATGGCTCAACTTATTGGTGAAGAAGGCTATTTGCAACGTTGAGGTTGTTGACTGTACCCAGCTTATCCGCCAATTCCCATATTATATAGATCTAAACTTCTTTGCAATATTGATGTCTGGACGAGTTTCTCTTCATTCCAGTTGCAATATTTGATAGCAGCCACAATAATTTTTGAGAGGCTGGGCAATGCATCTAGTTTTTTTTTTTAGGGACCACCACAGTGGTCAGTACATCACCTGTTAGTGCACTTGCACAAAATAGACCAAGGATCGAAACTCGCCATAGGAGCGGGAGAAATGCCGATTTTTATTAACCCCACAGGTAGGAAAGCTCACCACTAAGGCGAGAAGGAGGCCCACCAGTACAGTGCGGGAGGAGATCTGCCATAGCACTTATTCGAACCCTTGACTAAGTCCGTGGGTGGCATATGTAGACGGCAATGTATCTAGTTGAGCCCTTCTTTTGGTGTGATTCTCAAGTGATTTATCGCCTAGCATCCTTTTCATGGTGGATGGTGTCAATGTGTCACAAGACATTTTATTGTTCTATCACTGTAATTGGACTTGAGCAATGTGTCAGTCGATACTAAATGCAATTAATCTTTGTATTATTATCTGGTAGAGTTATTCACATATCCTTAGTCTTTGCAGATTGCTTTGGAAAGAAAACTGGTTCATACAAGAAAAGAGCTGTAAAATATTGTCTCTTATAGTGAGGTGCTTGAAGTTTTTGTTTGCTTCAAATTTTGGAATCCAGGTCATTCGTAATTAGCAAATTTTTTTTTTCTGTTTTTTGTGCGTATAGTGTTCGGCCTAAAGTTCACGAGGGTATTATTTCAAATGGAGAAGCCTCACGCTCAAAGAGCACGCTCACAACTATTGATGATGTGTTAAGAGGCCTGATTGACTGGCTCTGTTCTCAGGTTAGTCTACTGGCTCTGTTCTCATGTTACCATTTACACGTTAAGTTGTGTATCAACTTGATTGTTGATGGCATGGTCCTTTTGTTTTCACTTTTCAAGCATAAAAACCCCATACATATAGCTTAAGATGCACAATTTAAATAAGTTGGTAAATGATAATTGCTAGTGATATTCATTGTCATGTGTCTAAAAGCTGTGCTTCTATGATTGTCATGTGTCTAAGCTATGCGGTTGGTAAGAAAATTCTTGCATGCAATTGGATAGCCTTTCATATGTTATACATCGTCGTTGTATTTTAAACCGAAGCTGATTCATTGGAACTTCAGAGAAACTGAGCCGCTGACTGGCTGTACTTATATGATAACAAGCCAATACCAATGTGCTGTTCATTATAAAGACTTCCATGTTCACTTCTATTGGATGGTAGTCACCAGTCTTTGTTGATTGCATGACATTTCAGTCAAATGTACCTTTGAGATCTGCTTATGAGTTTATTGTTGGAATAAGGTTTAATAGGCCTTTTCTTTCCCTATGAGAATTTGTGTTGGAGCAATAAAGGGTGGCAATTTTTTGAAAAAATTGGAAGCGTAATTAGTCAAAGAAGCATGTCAATTAAAATTTTGAAACGCAGTTTGACTAATAATGATACTATTCAATCAATCTTGGAGCTCAAGAAATTGACAGGAGATAATCAGAACCTGGTGGATTTAAAGGTGATGCGAGTTAAGGCACGATAGAAATCAACACCGGGGAAGCTTTATGAACTTGATCCAAGTAGGATGGACTTAATAGTTCTTAGGGATCTGATCTTGGTAGGATTTGATGGTTATGATTTATGAAGCACGGATACGGACACGGGGCACAGACACGACACGGTGACATGGCAAATCTTAAAAAAATAGGGCACGAACACGACGAGAACATGGGAATTAGATAATATATAATTCTATATTATATATATATATTATATGCTAAATTTTTTTTCGCAATAATATAAAAATATAATTAACAAATGATGCATGATCCAACTAGTCATAGACTTATAGTCATAGATTAATAATTCAAACTCAAATATTCAAAATTAGTCCTTAACCACAACCCCTCAACCACATCTATACCATTAGTTCATAACAAAAAGGTACATGAGAAACGTCAAAAAGGTATATCAAAACCCCAAAAAACAACTATGATGTTCGGTTCATTCTTATCTCCAGGCTAGGACTTCCTCTTCGTATACATGAGCAATTCATCATTAAGTATAACGCTCTCCAAGTCATGTTCCTCAAGTGAAAGATCAGCTATTTCAAGTATACCGACACCCTCCATAGTATCAAATCTATCTCCTCCAATATCCCACATCTTTGTATCGCCTTGATTGTATTGTGAAGTCTTTCTTGATAAAAGATGAAGATTTGAATGTACATATACCAAATCACCAAATCTTCGCCTCTTTGTGGTGTAATCTTATTCCTATTCATGGAGTTTATAAAGGAGTATGTACTTCAATTCCTTTCACAACATGAAGAGGAACACGGTTGCCCAAGTAACTTCATAGCTAACATTTGCAGTAGAGGCGTAGACGATCATGAGATATCCACCACAGTCCGGCTCCATCAACCCTCTATCATTCATGGAATCAGTGCTTGCAAATTCTCTATATCCAGTAAAATACTTGGCAAACTCCGTGTTAGCTTACATTCGTTCCTTCACATTAGGAAAGTATCTTTCAAAACACTTATATTTTTGTTGAAATCTCCTTATCTCTATGTGGAGGAATTCGTTTGTTAGACTCTCTAAGCCATTCAACGCTATAATCCTCTACAAGGCCACAATTATTTACGCATAAAACCACAAATTACTTATGTATATATATTACTTATATTTAATTTTTATTGCATAGGCCTTACCTAGGCACTGCCTCACCTAGGCAGGCCAAATCGCCTAGGCATTGCCTTGACTACACTGGATTATATGCTACCATGGTACCACCCAATAAAAAAACGAATAACAAGGATGTGCGATCGCACTAACATACACGATCAATTCAGTCTGTAGTGTGCGATCACACATCACACTTGACAACATTGACCAACATATAAAATTTGCTTGAACCATCTTCTAGTGGAATATCATGGAAGTGCTCTTGAGTTTTGAGTTCCTAAGATTTATAAAACTCTCATTGCCACTCTAGTTTTTGAACATATAGGTCCTGATACTTGTGATCTCGCACAATTCATTCAATGTTTGAGGGGACTAGTTGATCAAAATAGATATAGTTAAAGGTATCTTTCCTTAAATGCTTAAATTCCTCCAAAGAAAAGTAAACCTTAAGAATTCCCAAGGGTGGTGTTCTCTTTTTTTGTTGATGGGTATGTGAACACCTCTAAGGTTCCCGATGGTTCTATAGTTTTGATTTCACACCAGTATGAAACCTAGCCTTATGAAAACACTCATATCATTTGCTTGTATCATCTATACTCCCATAAGAATATATTGGAAGCGAGCCTTAGTTAGGAATCCTAAAGATTTTAAAACTCTAATTGTCACTCTTGATTTTCCTCCGGATATGTCGCGATACCATTATCGCTCACTGTCTCTCTTGATTTCACCATATATGTTGTGGTACTATGAACTCTCGGAGTCTCACAATCCCTCCAGGGGGGTTGAATGACCAAAAGTGATATACTTGAAGTTATCTTAAGATTTTCTATAAAAAATTGAAACATTCTGAAAAAAGATTAATAGTAAGAAAAATGCAGTAACGTGCGATCGTATATCTACATTTGTTGTTGCCAGCGAATTAGCCTCACCTTGTCTGGAAGAATTTAATTTTTTTAGTCATGTGTGATCTCATATATGCATATGTTGCATGAGCACAAAGTACAACAATCAGATTATGAGTGATGTTTTCTTTAAAAAAAAGACCCTCCATTCTGACCCTTATATTGACCCATTATTCTTGTTTCATCCCACGACTTCTCTAACCCTTTTCTAACTCTTCCCAAGCTCTTAACGAGCTCTCTCCAAAATACCACAATCTCCTTGTCATCTGTGACCCTGCGGGGCCTTCTGGCTCTCCTTTTAAACCATAACGGGTTAAGAATCCAGGTTGGAAGTATGGCCATTATAAGAGTCAAACAAAAAAGACTTGTAGTTGTGATTTGATCGGCCTTGGCACTAATGGTGGCATCACATAACAAGAAACAACTATTGAGTCTTGTGGGGCTAATGCAAGAGCATGTTCTGGGTTACTCTGAAATCCAAAAAAAATCATAGAGGACATGGATAAGACTTACAGAAAGAAGCACCCCAAAACCTTAATGGTGGGTATGAGGGGCTTGGGATCAAGGTTCAAAATCTCCATTTCAGATGAAATTTTGATCCTTTGGATATAGAAATATTTCGTCGAAATATTTTGATAGTGTGGAAATATTGCAATTTTATAGAAATGGTGGAAATATTATTTTTCGATGGATTTTTTTATTGGAACTCTGGATAGTCATAAACCAAGTATAGATACACTTTGGAACACTCAAATAATATCTGTACCTTATCAAGGAGTGTATAGCTACACATAGCATGTTTTCAATGTATTAAGTCTGTGAGTCTTGTGCAATCTTGTTTGGTCCGGTTTTGATATATATTTTCCAAACTCTTTTTAATATTTTTTGTAGATAAAAATATTTTCAAACTAAAGATTAGTTGATTGTTAAAATAATGTTTCAAATGATTTTGAAAGCGAAATTAAAACAAGAAAGTTATGCAAGTTTGAAATTGTGCAAAAATTATGCTGAAATGTGAAACACTTTTTTTACTAAGTCTGGAAAAAAGAGTTTTTATATAAGAAATTTTTTATTCATTCAAAATTTTCTAAGACGAACCATGATTTTCTAGATGCACCTGTAGTTCTACATCTTGTGGAATTTTTTGAGCTAAAAAGTAGTTGATTTAATCACTTTTCTCACCATGTAGATTTTATAAAAACCTTAAAAACTGTTTTCTCCTACTAAAACTGAAAGTATACTTTTTGATTCCTTTGGGATTTAATTTTTTTGATAGTTTTATTAAAATCAAAGGGGGGGGGGGTATTTGCTTATTTACATATAATAACTTAAAGTAAATTAAGTAAAATGATATTTACTTAAATATTATTATATGTAAATAAGCTGCTGAGAATTTTCGCAAAATTTCAGTGTCATTTCGCTTCCTTCTATAACTAGTTAGTACCACAATTTCGTTGTCATTTCGCAAAATTTTCTAAATTTTTTTAAAATTTTCATGAAATTTTGACAAAATCTCTTTGTGTTGGTGTTGATTGCGCGATATTTTGTGGAGATGGAAATATTTCGTGGAAATATCGTGATATTTCACGATATGTCAGGAAATTATAACAGTTTCTATGCGTTTGATTTTGTATGCCGGATTTAGTTCCGAGCTTTCAACTAACCGATATATTTCGCAAAATTTCGTGTAATATATCGATTTTTAGTACCTTGCTTGGGATGACGATGATGACCTCCACGTGTACTAATAATACAACCAAAGAGGCCACATGCTCATGTATCTTCCATTCTTAAAACCATCATGCTATTCTTGTATTCGTAGACTTATTTTAATAGAGGAAGGGTGTCATGGTTTCTTGGAGACAAATGAGAGAACCAAAATAACCAAAATCATCGTCTGGCATCCAAGATATCAAGAGTCAAAAAGGTCTCACAGTGTGATTCGTGTGAACTTAAACTATAATTGGCATGCAACAAGAAACTCCTGAGTATAAAATTGAAGAAGGGTTTGATAGCTTGCTTGTTTGTCAGCAAGAGAGGAATGGACATGCTACAAAATATGTCTTAAGATATTATTCATGAATACCGACAAAAGGTGTCTAAGATATTATTCATGAATACCCTTGTCATCCTACAAAAGATTCCTAAGATATTATGAATACCCGAGTTATAGTTGATATTTCATGATCCTTCTTGAAAGTTTTCTTTTACTTCTCACTACCTATTTGAGTTTCATGTTATTAACCACCTTTTAGGTAGAAAAAGGTGGAAATAATATGAATTATGAACTTTTTTAGTGATCATGGTAATGGGGTGGTACTGTGGTTTTATATGCTGTATCCACTATCAAAATTTTAATGATTGATTTAATTAATTGCTGATGAGATGATGGTTATTGTTTATTTCATGAGGGTTAGTTTAGGGCATGAAATACAAAAGATTTCAACCAAAGAAATCGAGGGCATTTTAGTCAAGGAATAAATACATGATCCAACTCTTTAATTTGAGGAATTGACTATTCCTGATCACTTTAGAATAGTTTAGCGATTATTTAGATGCACAAAAGAATTTGGAATACTCTAAATATTAGTTAGGTTAGTTTATCTTTACTACTCAAAAATAATTTCATAGAATTAATTTTAGGAAGCTCATATAGGATCCAAATGTCTTGAGTTTTAAGTCCAAATTGAAGTCTTTGTGTTTCTGAATATGGGAAAAGGTATGTACAGGTGTAAGATGAATGACGAGTGTTGATTCTATGGTTCATATCCGTGTTTTGGTTTATTATATTAAACCGGTTAAGTTATTTTCCTACTACGGGTGCTTATATGCTCTTAGTTTTCTCATTTGATCCCTTACTTCAGTTTTTCAGACTTTTGAGGTATTTCTATAAAACCTAGGAGTCCTAGATGGGCTGGTTAGGAGGTAGGTATTAGTTGCTGGATTTCAGTGCAAGCACAATTTCCTGGAGCTATAACCTAAGATTGTGGTTCTTGTTTTAGGCGTATATTCTGGGCAGAAAGTGTTGGCAAAATTACAGATTTAGTTGTCTTTTTTCCTTTTCTTTAAGCACACTATTGGTTTGTCAATTATAATTAATTTGACTAAGTTAATAGTTTAGATTCTTTAGAATAAGTCTTGATTTCTTAAATACAAGCCTGTATAGGAGGTGAGAGGTCATCTACATGATTCTAGTTTCTGTTGATGTAAAATAATATTTCACTTTGTTTTATTCGGTTCTTCTATTTCTTTAGTTATATTCTCACCTGTTGATGGTGGATTCGGCCTAAGAGAGCATGAATTATCTGCATTGCTTGAGATTTGAAATAAATTCTGATTTTCATATTGTTCTTCAGATATCCATCTAGATAAGCTAATTTCAGCTTTATCTTGTATTCTAATCTTTATAAATCTATCGGCATCAGTTTGCCTTTATCTCATTTTCAAGCAAGCTCATTAACTGGTGCATCTAGTAAGAAATACAAAAAGAAGTTAGTAAGAAATCCACTACTCTTGTCAAAGTAGCTACTCTGGTCCCACCCAGCCTCCCACAACAAACTTACCATTGCTGCTGTCTGCTAGAGCCTATTGCATTTTGTTGCCTGCTACTCATCGTCCGCTAGTGGTTATTTTGTTGTATGTCCTTCACCAAGGAAACCGAAGGGGGAACCTTAGAGAAATGTGTTAGGCTATTACTTGAGTTTTTCATTTTATATAGACAAGGCTTACAAGTTCTTTGGGCCGTAATTTTAACGTACGATCCTGTTCAGGTCGATTCAGATCCATCATCCTGAACTGAATCCGAAACAATCCAATCAACCAGAGTCTGTTTGAAACCAGTTTCTTTCTCATTTAGCACATGAGTTCTGCTCGGCAAGATCAAAATCCGAATCTGCTGGATGGAGATGATATAGATTGGGCCCCATGGTCACACCATTATGAACCATCAATGACAATAGAATGTTGATGTGGAAGGGAGGTTAGTTAAAATGTGGTGAGGTATGGAATCTGATATTATGATGATACATTTTGATTCTTTGGATGAATAGATCTATCAGCTTGTATGGAAAAAAGTAGGCCTGCAAAACACTAGTTCTAGGGTAGAGTGAATTATATCCCGCTTTTTTGGGTGAATTACTAACCTATTTGAACATCTAGCTTTGGGTTGGACTCGACATCACCTTTCCTTCAGAATCCATGAAGGCATGAACCTAACTGTTCTCTTTTTCTGAGAAAGCAAGTTTTGGCTGTGAAAGTTTACTTGCCTCTCTGGCTTTTCTCATGGAACTGAATGCTCTTGTGTTTTTCATCATCTTCATTTTGATCTGGGCTATATCGAATATTGCTAAAGACTAATTACATCATGTATTCATATATTCTAGTCCCACTGAGGTAGGCAACTGTTATTGCTCACTTATAGCATTTGGTTTATTGTGTCATACGAATATTCATGTTGTATTTCTGACGGGATAGATTTTTTTGCAGCTGAAGGATCCGTCTCATCCCAATAGTGCTGTCCCTACAGCTATCCATTGCCTAGCCACTTTGCTAAGGGAACCCTGCATTAGAGCTTTGTTTGTTAAGGCAGATGGTGTGAAGTTGCTAATTCCTTTGATTTCTCCTGCATCCACTCAACAGTCTATCCAGGTGATCTAATTTGATTATGCATGGTTGTGTCGTTATGACTGGACCTTCTGACAAATATCTGTTTTCGGTGATTTAATCATAAAAAGTAGTAATGCTTAGAATGTTTAACTTAGAGCATTTCCCTAGTCATTGATTGGGATACATGGTCTCTGGCTTCCACTTGTATCAGCTATTTTTATGCTTTTATAATTGTCATTCTTTTGGATTTTGTAGAACATTTTCCCATGCCATACGCTTTTCTTTACCAATATTTTCTAATTGTTTGCCTCTGCAAAGGCCTATATAAGCTAAATGAATAATTTTGCAAAATGTTTTTTAGCAATTTAACTTTTAAGTAATTTACTAATTTTCACAACAATGCTTTAAAATAGTCCAAAAAAATGCTTGAATTGATTTTTATGTTCCCATTAACTCTGATTCTAACGTCTCAGTGTCTTTAAAATTGAGGGGAGTGCTTATAGATATCTTCACCATGTCTATTAGACTAGTGCCCCCCCCCCCCCCATCCACACACACACACCCCACCCCCAGCCACACACACACACACAACCCACCCAATGGGAGAAGAGAGAGAAAGAGACGGAGAGAGAGATCGGAATGGGGGGGAGAGAGAGAGATCGTGGGGAAGAGAGATCGGAATGGGGGAGAGAGAGATAATGGGGAAGAGAAAGAGAAAGAGAGATCGCGGGGAAGAGAGAGAGAGAGATCGGAAGGGGGGAGAGATCGTGGGAACGGCTCATTCGTTCGATTAGATCAGATATAGAGTTCGTGATTATTTTTTTTTTCTTCGATGCATCGCACTCATGTATCGATTAGATCGGATGGATTAGTTGTCACTGCGCGATTTTAAGGATGGCAAAGTTGTAAATAACCCGAACTTCCCTTACATGTTATAGAGAAGGAGATAAGGCTTGAATGGTGATGAGAATGGATCATGAATCAAATGAAAAATTCATATTCTTTTATATGACTTAGTTATTTAGATTGCCCAATATAAATCAACAAAATTTGAAATTTTGTGACAACATTCAAATAGCCTAGGTTGACAAATTCAAACATGTACCACGATCAAACATCCCACAAATCCACAATAAAAGAAACCAAATCAAGGGGCTCTGTAAAAAAAAAGATTTATATCAAACTAAAATATTATCAAACAAACTAAAATATTCATAAACAAATATTCTAAAAGAAGAAAAAAAAGATTTTTTTATTTACACCCCCACTTTTTGTCAAAATTAGAGTTACACCCCCACCTTTGCAAAAATTTGATTTTACCCCCAATGAGTAACTTGACCGTGAGCACCACTTTAAAAGTGGGGTTTTTTAGTTACACCCCCACCTTTATGTCAAAATTTGACTTACACTCCCACTTTTAGCCGGTAGCTTCACAGTCAAGTAACGGATTGGGGTGTAACTCAAATTTCAACATAAAAGTGGGGGCGTAAGTAAAAACATCTCTTTTACCCAAAATCAGAATCACCATCTACAACTGAAATTCACCAAAATACACCAAGACCTCACCTTTCTCACAAACCCCAGCCCTTCCAATACCCAAAACCCAAAACCACGTATCTCGAATCCCAGATACAGACGAAAATGAGCGAACACACGACAAAAGAAGATGAAAGCAAGGGCTACTCACGAAGCAGTCGTCGTCGATGGTGACAACTCTTGGAGACCATATAGCCGAAGTAGCGGCATGCGGAGCAGCGGAGTCTTTGAAGGAGATGCAGGATGCCTTAGGCCTGAGGATCCAGTTGATTTCATTGCGGTTGTAGAGCTCGTAGTCGAACCCCTCCGGCACGATCTTCTTTGACAGGTCCGTGTCTTGAACAATGATGAGGTGTTAGGGCTTGAAGAAGGGCCTCCACATCTTCAAGAAGTCTAGTTCTGCATCGTCGGTACCACGGTGTCGAGCTCGTACTTCAGTAGAGGAGTGCTCGGCACCAAAGATTTCCCCGCCATTGGTGCAGCAAGAGAACAGAGGAGGGACTGAGAAGGGGTCAAATGGGGATTTGCGGGTGGGGGTTAGAGAGAGAGAGAGGAAAAGAGAGAACTTGGGGGGATTGAGGAGTAGGGGTCGAAGGGGGTCTGCGGGTGGGGGTTAAGAGAGAGGAAGAGAGAGAGAACCTGGGGGGTCTGCGGATGGGGGTTGAGAGAGAACCAAATAGAATCTGGGGGGATTGTAAAGGGGTCGAGGGGGGTCTGTGGGTGGGAGTTGAGAGAGAACTGAACAGAACCTGAGAGGATTGAGAAGGGGTCGAAGGGGGGGTCTGCAGGTGGGGGTTGAGAGAGGAAGAGAGAATCTGGGGGGTCTGCGAGTTGGGGTTGAGAGAGAACTAAAAATGGGTGGGTGAGGGGTCGGAGAAAACAGAGAGAGATCGTGGGAAGAGAGATCTCGGAGAGAGAATCAGTGTGGGTTAGAGAGAGAGGGAGGGTGGATTAGAGAGAGAATCGGGGTGGTTAGAGAGAGAGAGATGGAGAGAGAGAGGTGGGTTAAGAGAGACGGGGGAGAGAGAATCGGAGTGGGTTAGAGAGGAATCGTGGGGAATAGAGAATCGGGATGGGTTGGATGCATCCCACTCATGTATATTAGATCAGATGGGTAACTTGTCTCTAAAACTTGTCTATGCGTGATTTTGAGGATGACAGGGTTGTAAATAATCCGAACTGCCTTAACATGTTATATAGGCTAGTGCATGCCCGTGCCGATTGGCATGAAGCGGGAGCTTTCGGCTCCCTCCCCCCCCCCCCCCCCCCCCCCCCCCCAACACCTACCCACCACCCCCAGCCACACACACACAACCCACCCAATGGGAGAAGAGAGAAAGAGACGGGGAGAGAGAGATCGGAATGGGGGGGGAGAGAGAGATCGTGGGGAAGAGAGATCGGAATGGGGGAGAGAGATAATGGGGAAGAGAAAGAGAAAGAGAGATCGTGGGGAAGAGAGAGAGAGATCGGAAGGGGGGAGAGATCATGGGAACGGCTCATCCGTTCGATTAGATCAGATATAGAGTTCGTGATTATTATTATTTTTTTCGATGCATCCCACTCATGTATCGATTAGATCAGATGAATAAGTTGTCACTGTGCGATTTTAAGGATGACAAGGTTGTAAATAACCCGAACTTTCCTTACATGTTATAGAGAAGGAGATAAGGCTTGAATGATGATGAGAATGGATCATGAATCAAATGAAAAATTCATATTCTTTTATATGACTTAGTTATATAGATTGCCCAATATAAATCAATAGAATTTGAAATTTTGTGACAACATTCAAATAGCCTAGGTCGACAAATTCCAACATGTACCACGATCAAACATCCCACAAATCCACAATAAAAGAAACCAAATCAAGGGGCTCTGTAAAAAAAAAGATTTATATCAAACTAAAATATTATCAAACAAACTAAAATATTCATAAACAAATATTATAAAAGAAGAAAAAAAGGATTTTTTTATTTACACCCCCACTTTTATGTCAAAATTTGAGTTACACCCCCACCTTTGCAAAAATTTGATTTTACCCCCAATGAGTAACTTGACCGTGAGCAACACTTTAAAAGTGGGGTTTTTTTAGTTACACCCCCACCTTTATGTCAAAATTTGACTTACACTCCCACTTTTAGCCGGTAGCTTCACAGTCAAGTAACGGATTGGGGTGTAACTCAAATTTCGACATAAAAGTGGGGGCGTAAGTAAAAACATCTTTCACCCAAAATCAGAATCACCATCCACAACTGAAATTCACCAAAATACACCAAGACCTCACCTTTCTCACAAACCCCAGCCCTTCTCCAACCCAAAACCCAAAACCACATATCTCGAATCCCAGATACAGACGAAAATGAGCAGACACACGGCAAAAGAAGATGAAAGCAAGGGCTACTCACGAAGCAGTCGTCGTCGATGGTGACAACTCTTGGAGACTATATAGCCGAAGCAGCGGCATGCGGAGCAGCGGAGTCCTTGAAGGAGATGCAGGATGCCTTGGGCCCGAGGATCCAGTTGATGTCATTGCGGTTGTAGAGCTCATAGTCGAACCCCTCCGGCACGTTGATCTTCTTCAACAGGTCCCTGTCTTGAACAATGATGAGGTGTTAGGGCTTAAAGAAGGGCCTCCTCATCTTCAAGAAGTCTAGTTCTGCATCGTTGGTACCACGACGTCGAGCTCGTGCTTCAGTAGAGGAGCGCTCGGCACCGAAGATTTTCCCGCCCTTGGAGCAGCAAGAGAACATAGGAGGGATTGAGAAGGGGTCAAAGGGGGATTTGCGGGTGGGGGTTGAGAGAGAGAGAGGAAAAGAGAGAGAACCTGGGGGGATTGAGGAGTAGGGGTCGAAGGGGGTCTGCGGGTGGGGGTTAAAAGAGAGAGAGAGAGAGAGAGAGAGAGAGAGAGAGAGAGAGAGAGAGAGAGAGAGAACCTGGGGGGTCTGCGGATGGGGGTTGAGAGAGAACCAAATAGAACCTGGGGGGATTGTAAAGGGGTCGAAGGGGGGTCTGTGGGTGGGAGTTTAGAGAGAACCGAACAGAACCTGAGAGGATTGAGAAGGGGTCGAAGGGGGGTCTGCGGGTGGGGGTTGAGAGAGGAAGAGAGAGAACCTGGGGGGGTCTGCGAGTGGGGGTTGAGAGAGAACTAAATGGGTGGGTGAGGGGTCGGAGAAAACAAAGAGAGAGATCGTGGGAAGAGAGAGATCTCTTAGAGAGAATTGGTGTGGGTTAGAGAGAGAGAGGGTGGATTAGAGAGAGAATCGGGGTGGTTAGAGAGAGAGAGAGATGGAGAGAGAGAGAGAGGTGGGTTAGAGAGAGACGGGGGGAGAGAGAATCGGAGTGGGTTAGAGAGGAATCGTGGGGAACAGAGAATAGGAATGGGTTGGATGCATCCCACTCATGTATATTAGATCAGATGGGTAAGTTGTCTCTAAAACTTGTCTATGTGTGATTTTGAGGATGGCAGGGTTGTAAATAATCTGAACTGCCTTAACATGTTATATAGATTAGTGAAAATAGTACTGTTCACTGTGATAAACTGAAATCCACAATTAGTCATGCTGAAGTTCTTTATGGTGTGCCATCGTATCTTATTTCGTAAACCTGTTGGAGTAGCACTAATTGCTTGGTTTAGAAGTATTCTTCTGGTCAATTTTGAATAATATTTCATTTTTTTTACTAGTATGTGGTATACCCTCATCCAAGTTAATTATTTAAGTGGGACTAAATTTTTGAAAGTTTGACCTGGACTATGAAAGGGTTTAGCCTAATTTGATTGAGACTTAGATATTTGATTCATTTGTTAAATATGAATTCGGAACACTTATGCGGTTTTCCTGGTCTCAAAGGTAGTAGTCTTGATGGAATTGATATGATCTCAGAATATCTGTTTGAGTACTTTTAAAGTAAGAGAATTGTACTTACTTTTCCATGGTACTTGGGCATATTATAGGTGGTAGAATGGAATAGAATAGATGGTTAAAAATGGAAACTGTTTAACTGAGGTTGGAAAACATGATATGTGGATCTGAAGGAAATGAGGGCATTAGGTTTGACTTAAAAAAGATTTCGGTGCTTCAATTCTTTTGTAGAGTGAAGCACGAAAAATGAAAGAATCATATTTCTAATTTTACAAAAAACTGTACAACCTTACTTTTGGACAAACATATGTGAACAAACAAATTGCACTAAGATTATGTGTCGTTTCCACTATTTCAATAGATAAAGTATTTTGTAAGTGATTAATGAGATTGAATCGGAGACCAAATCTAGAGAGATATTTAGCTTATTTTGAATTTTTTTTTTTTCATTATGAGAATTGTGTGACTATGTCGTCCAATTCTACATTATGAGAAATGTAAGGAGGTACAAATTTACTCTTTAACCCACATTAAGCTTTTTCTTATAAGGAATGGATAGAGAACCTAGGTTTTTTGTAGGCTTCTGTATTTTATGATTATCTAGATTTTTGTAGCATTCGACACCCAGCTAAGACCTATAAAATAATACCACTCCCAGTAGCCTAGACTGTGGTTTAGCAAAAATCCCTTGACCTCGGTACCATTTGACCACCCTACAAGTTTCGAAATTTGTTAAATTTTGGTGGATGTGTTGTAAATGCTAAGTTGATCATCTTTGCCAAATTTCAATAAATTCCAAAATTTCTACGGTCATCAAATGGTAGAAGTTTATTGACCATCCATAATAATTGTTAATTTTTCTTAGCACATTTGATGACTAGAAGTTTTGGAATTTGTTGAAATATGGTGAGGATGATCATCTTACCCTAGACAACACATCCACCAAATTTCAATAAATTCTGAAACTTGTAGGATGGTCAAATGGTACCGAGGTCTAGGGAATTTTCCTACCCCGCGGTCTAAGTTACTGGGAGTGGTATTATTTTATAGGGTCTTAGCTGGGCACCGAATGCTACAAAAATCTAGATAACCATAAAATACAGGAGCCTAAAAAACCTTGGTTCTCCATCCATTCCTTATAACAGAAAGCTTAATGTAGGTTAAAGAGGAGTAAATTTGTACCTCTAGATTTGGACGACATAGTTACACAATTATCAGAATGAAAAAAAAAAGTTTCAGAAAGAGCTTTCTTTCTGAAGATCTCTCTAGATTTGGTCTTCACTTCAATCCCATTAATCGCTTACAATATTTTATCCATTGAAATAGTGGAAACGACACATTCCGCTCACATCACCCTTTTGCCCCATGCCCTGCTTGATCGGCAACCGCCTGCCGCCCGCTCGAGCCCACCTGCACAAAGGTATGGCAACCATCATGGACACTCCTGTGATCACGTCACGGAGGTGTCATGCAATTAAAGTCAGCATGTTTGAGCATATGTGTGTGTGTGTGTGTGTGTGTGTGTGTGAACCATTTATGAAATTAATCACATGTTATTTCTGACAGCTCCTTTATGAAACATGCCTCTGCATTTGGCTCTTGTCATATTATGATGCAGCAGTGGACTACCTGGCCACCACTAGGGTTCTTCCAAGACTAGTGGATGTCATTAAAGGTTCTACTAAAGAAAAGGTGGAGTTTATATACCATTTTTCATTGATGCAGCATGTTCTAAATATATCTATGATTTGACAATAGGATGTGGAATGTGTTAACTGTAGGTTGTGAGGGTTGTTATATTAACCTTCAGGAATTTGCTCTCGAAGGGAGCATTTGGGGCACAGATGGTTGATCTTGGATTACCACAAATTGTCCAGAATCTAAAAGCACAGGCTTGGAGTGATGAGGTTGGTTTTGATGTTCTTTTCTGCCATTTTTCTTAGAAAATATGATTACTTGATGCCATATTTGACAGAAATTGAGAATCATTATTGATAGATGATTGATGTTTCTAATATATCATATTGACACAATACATGGTAAAATCTGTACCCTTCTAATTAGTGTGCTGTTTTTTTGCCTTATGCATTAAACTTACCATCCAAAAAATCACCACAATGCATGCTAATGGAACTTTAAAGTATAAGGAATATTTGTAGATGCACCTCCCACTATATGGTAGGATATCAATGTGTCCCTGTAATATGGCCATGGTTGTTAGTTATTACCTGGTATTCCATATATACACATAGATATACCTTATTTGGTCTTTTCAAAGAGTTGCATTGATCCTTTTCACAGATAATAAGGAAACATGAGGCTGGGCATACGTTTGAAAAGGTCATGAAATTTGGTGTGTGTTCATGGGTGCAGATGAGATAGGGGTAGGGGTGTGTACGAATATGTGAGCATGTCCGTGCACAAGTCTGGGGGTGCGAGTGTGCCAGAAAACCCCAACCTGGCTCTCTCTCTCTCTCTCTCTCTCCATTAACCTAATATGTCTCTATTCCTATGTAATGTGGGGTATTATTTTCTCCCAACATTTTAGTCGGTTTGGAAAAGTCAGCATAAGCTTCAGAATCTTTACATTGAGGGGAAAACTACTCTTTTTTTTTGTAAGACGTGGAGCTTATTTTCACGAAACTAGAGGCATGCACATGTGCGAAGAGGACGGGCGTTGAACAGAGATGGTGGGTGGTTATCGAATTAATCCTGTTTGGTTCAAATTAGAGATCCAATATGGACTAAAATCTCCTTGATATTTTAAATGTTTATTATTGTTTTGGCTGTAAGATAGGGGAAACATGGGGTATTGTTTGGTTTATGTCTTAAGCCCAATTCTCTTTGTATGTGGAAACTGAATTTGTGAATAGATACACACCTGCAACTTGCTTTTAGAAGTCCAACTGCAATCTGTATACTGCTCATGTCATCTAAAACTGCAATCTGTATCAAAATTTATCACCAGAAAATGTAAATGATTAAAGTAGGTATTTGTTAGATCTAGCAATTTAGAATCCATTTAAGAAATAATGTACATTGTAGTCATTCTAACAAGTAGTTTTGTTTCGCCACAATATAGGCAAAGATGGTTTTCTGTCTTCTACATGCATCCACTTACTATGGCAATGATTCCTTTTAAGAAACTGTGCTCTGAACTCCCGTTGGATTGGATGTAGGATTTACTGGAAGCATTGACTCTGCTAGAAGAAGCACTTAAAGATAACATTAGAAGATTGAGTTCCTTTGATAAGTACAAGCAGGAAGTCCTTCTTGGTCATTTAGACTGGTCTCCCATGCACAAGGATCCTGGATTTTGGCGTGAAAATATTACAAATTTTGAAGAGAATGATTTCCAGGTAGGTTTCTCAATGCTATTTCCCGTAATGTTAATTCTGCAAAAAAAAAATTATGTTGATTAAAAATCCACTTTTTGTGGGTTTGGGAAAATTTTAGTATTCAGTTACATGCTCATACTTATGCGTTTGGAGGTTTCTTTGTAGGTGTAGCTTCTAATTTGTAATGACTAATTGATATATCTATTCTCTATAAAGGTTTGGCTAGTCACTTGTATAGAGTACTACCCACATGTAATCTTTAGTTAAGATAGGATGGTGCCATCATGCAAAGCACACTTTTAGATGTTTTTCGTTTGAGTCTTATTGTCCAAGACTAGCACTTATCATAATTTGAGTTTGAATTAGGACTTGTAATTGATACCCGATAACCTGACCTGATCAGTAGAAAATTATTGAGTTTGGATCCCAAAACGGTAGCGAATAAGCTTATCGAGTTGGATTCGGATGTGGCCGAATCCGAGCCTGCTAATCTAATAAATGATTTGCTACAACTTACCAATGTACATAATATATTTACATGAGGTTTGAATTATGTATTACTAGCATATCATATGGCAAACTTACTAGAAATATCATCCTTTAGATTTAGACCGCAACTCATATTTGTGCTGAAGTTTATGGTTGCCAATTCCGATCAAGTGGAAACTACTGAGAATCATAACCGGAGAGCAAAAAAAAAAAAATTTGTGCAAAATTTTTAACTTGTGAACTTATTTGTTCCATTCCAGCATCATGATATTGTTTTATATTGAAAGCAAGACTCAAGTTGATGTTGGGGAAGCCTTGTTAGAGGAAGCAAAAAAATTGGAATTATCTTGGAGCCATATAAAATATGATAACAGGTTCAAACTTGAATGAAACCTGATAAGAAAAGTAGAATTCAGACGAATTATTTGGGTTGTATTCGGAATTTACATGGATCTGACCGAATACAGTGTGTATGGCTCTGTTTTGGATTTACTGTTGATTGTTTGCCATGTGCTGTCATGGTACATTGCCTGATTTAATGCATTTTTGAAACTATGCTAAATTGTCATTTTTGCCCTGCTCATTGCTTTATCATGTATTTGTTGTGCTCTTAAAGGAAACTGGAAACCTTTTTTTGCCCGAGCTGTTTTGTGTTTGTAGTATTTAGTGTTTGTAGTATTTACTTTTGAATTACTACAAATATATGGTTGGTGCTTTGCTTTTCACAAATTTTTTTTCCATACGAATTCCCTGATAGGACTATTGTTGGTGCTGTGGTAAGCTGCCGTTTTAACTTGCTCAGTCTAGTTTCTTCACAAAGGAGTGTGGTTTTTCTGGTGTCTCGTTGGCATATGATTATATATGCGTAACCATGGTTAAAAAAACAGGCCGATACCGGTTTTGGCTGGACCAGGACCGGTGCTACCCATGATCCCAATACCTGGCCCGTACCGGCCAGTACTGGTATGTACCAGTTCAAGCCGGTACCGACCGGTACGAACCAGTATCGGGTTTTTTGTTGTTGATATTTTTTGGGTTTTGGGCCGCAACCGGTACTGGTACGTACCGGTCCTGGACCGACCGATTTCGCGATCGATACCGTGATTTTGAACCTTGTGCGTAACATGATTATAACTTCAAGTTCTACGTATTGTGAGATTAAACTTTCTCATTTCTTGGTTAAGGAATTTACCGAATGACTGAGAAATGCTCTGAAGGGAAAGAAGTACCTGGTGTGCCTTTAACAGTGAGAGCAACTTTGTTTCTGTTTGATTAAAAGCTCTTCATCAAGAATTTTACTAGGATTTGACTTTTACAAACTTAGCGTAAAAGAAGAAAAAAGAAGGGTCTGATTTGGAACTTCATTCATCAACTTTTTTTAATCCAAAGGCTCCTTTTGTAATCTTTGGCCCCTTTTTGTAAATTGGTTTCAATTTCTTATATTATATACTCAGTGTGAAGAGTTGCACAGATGTTTGAGGCTATATAAAATATGAAGACCTACGGCTCGATGCAAAGTTAATGACTTCTCTCGATTAGATGTGAGTGGAGTCAATGCATGGTGTTCCGATCCTAATTAAAGTTGATAAATTTTCCTCCATCGAGTTTAAGATTTCCTTGAACGAAAAATTTGGTAGATCGCCGGTATATTTGTACTTTTTTTGTTTATTGTGTTGGGGCAGCGAACAAATGGTTGGGCAAAAATGGTTGTGCTGTCATACCTAGACTCCAGCTGAAACATCATGACATGTTACATGAATTCCAATCACCAAACTATGTAAAGAAATGATCACTAACAGTTGGCAGAAAAGCTGATGCAGATTCTTCGTGTCCTCGTCACGATCCTTGATACATCCAGCGACCCAACAGCCCTAGCCGTTGCTTGCTACGATCTGTCTCAGTTCATCCAGTACCACCCCGCCGGAAGGATTGTTGTGTCGGACCTGAAGGCCAAAGAGCGGGTGATGAAGCTCATGAACCACGAGAACGCCGAGGTGACAAAGAATGCCCTTCTCTGTGTTCAGAGGCTTTTCCTCGGCGCCAAATACGCCAGTGTTTTGCAGTCCTAAAGTTCAAATCAACTGTCGGTGAATGACATCGAGTACTTAATAATCAATCACCCGAGGGCTCTCTTTGTATAATGCCAATGTTGATTATTTGTTTTGCTGCTATGTAATCCACATTATCATTATAAATCTTGCACTGAATACATCTCTTTGGAAGAGGTTCTCTTAAAAATCTTTATAATCATCTGATTCTCCTTGCAGTTCACCTAGAGAAACTCCAACTGCCTTTCTAAACTAGGGAGCCATTTCTAGGAAATATAGCCTTCTCCTAAGAATTGGGAGCAATTCTTTGAAGCCAACTCCAACAGCCTCCTTATTAATATCGGGGTTTGGTATTTAAAGAATTTTTTCATATTTTTTAAAAGTGGTTTCTGAGATTGTTCGATCGGATGGCTGTTCATTGTCAGATCTTTCTCATGGATTAGGTTTTTCCATCTATTGCTTGGATCCTAAGTAAGTTTGCCTTATAAATAATATATGACCCCTTAGGGAGGGGTACGTTTTCGGAATCTAGTTTCGAAGGGGAATACAAGCGGTTTTGGGTGTGGGGCCTAGAATATAGCAAGGGGCGAGCGGGCGGACTAGCGAGCAGATAAAACAGGGAGCCTTTATGGTGACCTGTAAGGGCGTCTCCAATGGGCTCTCAGACTTTTCATCCTTAAGTGCCGCAGCGAAACAAAAAAGGGCCTCGCTTGATGTTTCCCTATTTGAGCTTTCTCTGCTGCTCTCTCGCTAGGGCTGGGGAGAGGAGTAGAGTTTAGATTCCTTGATATCTTTTTAGGTCATCTAGATTTTTTTTTTTTTGACTCAAGCCTCCACTTTTATGTTGAAATTTGAGTTACGCAACCCGTTAAAAGTTTTTTTTTTTTAATTACATCCCCAATCTTATGACGGAATTTGAGTTACACCATCTTTTTAACAGGTCGCCCACGGTCAATTGACGAACTGGGGTGTAAAGTCAAATTTTTTGAAAGTGGGGGTGTAACTCAAATTTCGGCATAAAAATGAGGGTGTAAGTCAAGAAAAGCTTTTTTTTTTGGTACATAGGTCATCTGGATCTTGGATGAGAATTAGTTTTGGCAGCTTGGACAGCAAGCATCACAATGCATGCTTGTTTGGGCTGGCATGTTGAGATCAATAGTGGGTCTCTCTCTCTCTCTCTCTCTCTCTCTCTCTCTCTCTCTCTCTCTCTCTCTCTCTCTCTCTCTCTCTCTCTCTCTCTCTCTCTCCTGTAATTCACAAGCTTTGAAATGAAATAAGGCTGTGACCGTTTGCTTTTATAATTTTCAAATCCCTCCACCATCACAGGTCAAAAAGGGTTGTGTGCGTGTTGCGTCTCCGCTGGCGGGCGGTTGTGCTGGTTTCCACCTGTTTGCGGAGCTTTATGCCCGAGTGCGGCTGCCCCCTTTGTACGTAGTTGGGGTTTTGGTGTCTGTAATAGAGGGCCAGGTCCACTTGGTCCTCCGGATCGCATGGGTAGCGCAGTTGTTCCCGTAGTCTCTTATGTTTGCGCTGGCATGTGATGCCTCTTGAGATCCTCCTTGATGATGAATACCAAAAAAAAAAAAAAAAAAATCAAAGTCAATGGACGATAAAGGGGGTCTTATTAGTTGAAAGAAGTGACTGATGACAAATCAAATCATGAAGGCAAGAAAGGGGAACTGAGCATGACTTTTTTTTTGAGAGAGAGAAGAATTGAGCACCACTTTAATTTTACATAAACTTGGAAAGATTTAAAGGAAAAAGATAGAAAGCAAGGTTTAATATTAGAGCAAGGCTACTCAGCCCGAAGGTTTTTCCGATTCCGCTCAATCCGATTGACGTGGCAGCATGCAGCTGGTGGTGTAAAAGACTTAAAAGTGCTAGTGGGTTTCAGCCACAAGTTGCACGCTGCCATGTTATTCGGGCCAGCGAAATTGGAAAAACCTACGGACTGAATAGCGTTTCTCTTAACATTATTGGAATTATAAGTACCTCCACGCGGTATTTTATAACCCAAAATTCCAACCTAAATCTCTTTTTTTCATTCGGTTGGCTCCCCATTCATGCCACTACCCGAGGTTGTATCTGGTTACTATTTAAGCTCATGGAATCATCATCTTTCTTGAAAAAAACCGATGAATTATCTTGCCAAATTTTACATAAACTTGGGAAAGATTTAAAGGAAAAAGATAGAAAGCAAGGTTTAATATTAGAGCAATGCTGCTCAGCCCGAAGGTTTTCCTGATTCCGTTCAGTCCGATTGACGTGGCAGCATGCAACTGGTGGTGTAAAAGACTTAAAAGTGCTAGTGGGTTTCAGCCAACAGTTGCACACTGTCATGTTATTCGGGCCAGCGAAATTGAAAAAACCTACGGACTGAATAGCGTTTCTCTTAACATTATTGGAATTATATGTACCTCCACGCGGTATTTTATAACCCAAAATTCCAACCTAAATCTCTTTTTTTCATTCGGTTGGCTCCCCATTCATGCCACTACTCGAGGTTGTATCTGGTTACTGTTTAAGCTCATGGAATCATCATCTTTTTTGAAAAAAACCGATGAATTATCTTGCCAAATTTTACATAAACTTGGGAAAGATTTAAAGGAAAAAGATAGAAAGCAAGGTTTAATATTAGAGCAATGCTGCTCAGCCCGAAGGTTTTCCTGATTCCGTTCAGTCCGATTGACGTGGCAGCATGCAACTGGTGGTGTAAAAGACTTAAAAGTGCTAGTGGGTTTCAGCCAACAGTTGCACACTGTCATGTTATTCGGGCCAGCGAAATTGAAAAAACCTACGGACTGAATAGTGTTTCTCTTAATATTATTGGAATTATATGTACCTCCACGCGGTATTTTATAACCCAAAATTCCAACCTAAATCTCTCTTTTTCATTCGGTTGGCTCCCCATTCATGCCACTACCCGAGGTTGTATCTGGTTACTGTTTAAGCTCATGGAATCATCATCTTTCTTGAAAAAAACCGATGAATTATCTTGCCAAATTTTACATAAACTTGGGAAAGATTTAAAGGAAAAAGATAGAAAGCAAGGTTTAATATTAGAGCAATGCTGCTCAGCCCGAAGGTTTTCCTGATTCCGTTCAGTCCGATTGACGTGGTAGCATGCAACTGGTGGTGTAAAAGACTTAAAAGTGCTAGTGGGTTTCAGCCAACAGTTGCACACTGTCATGTTATTCGGGCCAGTGAAATTGAAAAAACCTACGGACTGAATAGCGTTTCTCTTAATATTATTGGAATTATATGTACCTCCACGCGGTATTTTATAACCCAAAATTCCAACCTAAATCTCTTTTTTTCATTCGGTTGGCTCCCCATTCATGCCACTACCCGAGGTTGTATCTGGTTACTGTTTAAGCTCATGGAATCATCATCTTTCTTGAAAAAAACCGATGAATTATCTTGCCAAATTTTACATAAACTTGGGAAAGATTTAAAGGAAAAAGATAGAAAGCAAGGTTTAATATTAGAGCAATGCTGCTCAGCCCGAAGGTTTTCCTGATTCCGTTCAGTCCGATTGACGTGGCAGCATGCAACTGGTGGTGTAAAAGACTTAAAAGTGCTAGTGGGTTTCAGCCAACAGTTGCACACTGTCATGTTATTCGGGCCAGCGAAATTGAAAAAACCTACGGACTGAATAGCGTTTCTCTTAATATTATTGGAATTATATGTACCTCCACGCGGTATTTTATAACCCAAAATTCCAACCTAAATCTCTTTTTTTCATTCGGTTGGCTCCCCATTCATGCCACTACACGAGGTTGCATCTGGTTACTGTTTAAGCTCATGGAATCATCATCTGTCTTGAAAAAAACCGATGAATTATCTTGCCAAATTTTACATAAACTTGGGAAAGATTTAAAGGAAAAAGATAGAAAGCAAGGTTTAATATTAGAGCAATGCTGCTCAGCCCGAAGGTTTTCCTGATTCCGTTCAGTCCGATTGACGTGGCAGCATGCAACTGGTGGTGTAAAAGACTTAAAAGTGCTAGTGGGTTTCAGCCAACAGTTGCACACTGTCATGTTATTCGGGCCAGCGAAATTGAAAAAACCTACGGACTGAATAACGTTTCTCTTAATATTATTGGAAATATATGTACCTCCACGCGGTATTTTATAACCCAAAATTCCAACCTAAATCTCTTTTTTTCATTCGGTTGGCTCCCCATTCATGCCACTACCCGAGGTTGTATCTGGTTACTGTTTAAGCTCATGGAATCATCATCTTTCTTGAAAAAAACCGATGAATTATCTTGCCAAATTTTACATAAACTTGGGAAAGATTTAAAGGAAAAAGATAGAAAGCAAGGTTTAATATTAGAGCAATGCTGCTCAGCCCGAAGGTTTTCCTGATTCCGTTCAGTCCGATTGACGTGGCAGCATGCACTGGTGGTGTAAAAGACTTAAAAGTGCTAGTGGGTTTCAGCCAACAGTTGCACACTGTCATGTTATTCGGGCCAGCGAAATTGAAAAAACCTACGGACTGAATAGCGTTTCTCTTAATATTATTGGAATTATATGTACCTCCACGCGGTATTTTATAACCCAAAATTCCAACCTAAATCTCTTTTTTTCATTCGGTTGGCTCCCCATTCATGCCACTACCCGAGGTTGTATCTGGTTACTGTTTAAGCTCATGGAATAATCATCTTTCTTGAAAAAAACCGATGAATTATCTTGCCATATTTTACATAAACTTGGGAAAGATTTAAAGGAAAAAGATAGAAAGCAAGGTTTAATATTAGAGCAATACTGCTCAGCCCGAAGGTTTTCCTGATTCCGTTCAGTCCGATTGACGTGGCAGCATGCAACTGGTGGTGTAAAAGACTTAAAAGTGCTAGTGGGTTTCAGCCAACAGTTGCACACTGTCATGTTATTCGGGCCAGCGAAATTGAAAAAACCTACGGACTGAATAGCGTTTCTCTTAATATTATTGGAATTATATGTACCTCCACGCGGTATTTTATAACCCAAAATTCCAACCTAAATCTCTTTTTTTCATTCGGTTGGCTCCCCATTCATGCTACTACCCGAGGTTGTATCTGGTTACTGTTTAAGCTCATGGAATCATCATCTTTCTTGAAAAAAACAGATGAATTATCTTGCCAAATTTTACATAAACTTGGGAAAGATTTAAAGGAAAAAGATAGAAAGCAAGGTTTAATATTAGAGCAATGCTGCTCAGCCCGAAGGTTTTCCGGATTCCGTTCAGTCCGATTGACGTGGCAGCATGCAACTGGTGGTGTAAAAGACTTAAAAGTGCTAGTGGGTTTCAGCCAACAGTTGCACACTGTCATGTTATTCGGGCCAGCGAAATTGAAAAAACCTACGGACTGAATAGCGTTTCTCTTAATATTATTGGAATTATATGTACCTCCACGCGGTATTTTATAACCCAAAATTCCAACCTAAATCTCTTTTTTTCATTCGGTTGGCTCCCCATTCA
Source organism: Chamaelirium japonicum (assembly GCA_947650365.1). Lineage (NCBI taxonomy): Eukaryota > Viridiplantae > Streptophyta > Magnoliopsida > Liliales > Melanthiaceae > Chamaelirium > Chamaelirium japonicum. The sequence goes on along the minus strand of OX393553.1, from coordinate 68,344,906 downwards.
TGCCACTACCCGAGGTTGTATCTGGTTACTGTTTAAGCTCATGGAATCATCATCTTTCTTGAAAAAAACCGATGAATTATCTTGCCATATTTTACATAAACTTGGGAAAGATTTAAAGGAAAAAGATAGAAAGCAAGGTTTAATATTAGAGCAATACTGCTCAGCCCGAAGGTTTTCCTGATTCCGTTCAGTCCGATTGACGTGGCAGCATGCAACTGGTGGTGTAAAAGACTTAAAAGTGCTAGTGGGTTTCAGCCAACAGTTGCACACTGTCATGTTATTCGGGCCAGCGAAATTGAAAAAACCTACGGACTGAATAGCGTTTCTCTTAATATTATTGGAATTATATGTACCTCCACGCGGTATTTTATAACCCAAAATTCCAACCTAAATCTCTTTTTTTCATTCGGTTGGCTCCCCATTCATGCCACTACCCGAGGTTGTATCTGGTTACTGTTTAAGCTCATGGAATCATCATCTTTCTTGAAAAAAACCGATGAATTATCTTGCCAAATTTTACATAAACTTGGGAAAGATTTAAAGGAAAAAGATAGAAAGCAAGGTTTAATATTAGAGCAATGCTGCTCAGCCCGAAGGTTTTCCTGATTCCGTTCAGTCCGATTGACGTGGCAGCATGCAACTGGTGGTGTAAAAGACTTAAAAGTGCTAGTGGGTTTCAGCCAACAGTTGCACACTGTCATGTTATTCGGGCCAGCGAAATTGAAAAAACCTACGGACTGAATAGCGTTTCTCTTAATATTATTGGAATTATATGTACCTCCACGCGGTATTTTATAACCCAAAATTCCAACCTAAATCTCTTTTTTTCATTCGGTTGGCTCCCCATTCATGCCACTACCCGAGGTTGTATCTGGTTATTGTTTAAGCTCATGGAATCATCATCTTTCTTGAAAAAAACTGATGAATTATCTTGCCAAATTTTACATAAACTTGGGAAAGATTTAAAGAAAAAAGATAGAAAGCAAGGTTTAATATTAGAGCAATGCTGCTCAGCCCGAAGGTTTTCCTGATTCCCTTCAGTCCGATTGACGTGGCAGCATGCAACTGGTGGTGTAAAAGACTTAAAAGTGCTAGTGGGTTTCAGCCAACAGTTGCACACTGTCATGTTATTCGGGCCAGCGAAATTGGAAAAACCTACGGACTGAATAGCATTTCTCTTAATATTATTGGAATTATATTTATCTCCAAGAGTTATTTTATAACTCAAAATTCCAACCTAAATCTCTTTTTTCATTCGATTGGCTCCTCATTCATTCCACTTCCCGAGGTTGTATCTGGTTACTACATGTTATGAAATCGAGCGATCCGGTAGTGGAATTCTATGGATCGATCTTTATGACAATTCAAAACGAGTTGCACACCAAGATGAGAAGGACCCTTCCAATTTCCGCAATAAAAAACTTCACAAGAGAAGGTGAAGTACTTACATGCCCAAATCCATGACAGGATGAGTGAACCATTGGTTTCCATCCATATAGTACCTTCTGCATGAACTGCACTTCGCTCTTTTCACCTCTTGCAGTAACTTCACCAGGAAGCGGGGAGTCCGCACTGACGTCAACGTAGCACCTCGTGTATGCGACCGTCTCAGGTAATGCAGTTTGTTGGTCCATGTATAATGGGAACCCAACTAAACTAGCTAGTTGACTAATTTCATCTTCAGACCACCCCCAGCTGGGAAGATCGGAAAATCTGATCCAAATAGGGATTTTATCAAACACTCATTGTTCGAAAGTTCTCCTTGATCCACCTTTGGATGATCAGCACTTTGCCCCAAAAGAACCAGAGGACAGCCTTCTAACACTCTTGTGCAATCTTCTTCTTTAGTAGATCTGAACAAAATAGACCCATCTCGACGGTAGAAGAAGCTGAGCCTTTCACTAGGATTCCAAAGCCTCAACAATTAAAGCCCTCAACTTAGTCATTGACATCTGTTATTTCCGTCCCTTTGGATGATTCCGGATTCTTGAGATCTACAGGCCGCCGAGAGAATCCCAGGGGACTCATCATCATAAAGGCCGAATGATCAAATGGGCGGGGACAGGTGTCAACGATTGGACCCCGAACCATGGATTTGATCGGGGACAAGTGTCAATGACTGGACCCCGAACCATGAAACCGTGGTTCGGGGCGACTATTTTAAGTCATTCGCTTAACAGTACTTTCTTGAGATGCACAAATAGGGTCTACGTGGTGTTGATATTTTGCTTCCTCTCCCCTTTGTTGTTGGGAGTTATTCCGCGGGTGTGCGAGGTTGGTGACCGCCGGTGGACGCGTGATGGTGTCCCTAGAGTTAGGATCTGTCATGTTCGTCTGGCTGGTTGGCGTGTGGTAGTTCCTGTTGAGTGACGGTTTCTGATGTTTTTATCGCCGACGAACGGTTGTTTCATGCTTGTGCCGGGCTGTGGCACTTGTGGGTGCAAATTTTGGTCAAACGCCCTGTGACGGGACCTACCAGCCCTGCCTGGGGGTCCACAGAGACGACAGAGCGACCCACCAGTCCTGCCTGGGGGTCCACAGAGATGATAGCGAGACCCACCAGCCCTGCCTGGGGGTCCACAGAGATGACAGGGGGACCCACCAGTCTTGCCTGGGGGTCCACAGAGATGACTGTGGGTGCAAATTTTGGTCAAACGCCCCGCGATAGGACCCACCAACCCTACCTGGGGGTCCACAGAGACGACAGCGCGACCCACCAGCCCTGCCTGGGGGTCCATAGAGATGACAACGCAACCCACCAGCCTTGCCTTGGGGTCCACAGAGACAATAGCGGGACCCACCAACCCTGCCTAGGGGTCCACAGAGACGACAACGGGACCCACCAGCCTTGCCGTAACGCCTCGGTATTTTACGGATTTATTCAACCCGTATAACACTGGGGTGTTAGAAGAAAAACTTGATATAAAATAATTCCATCAAATATGGAATCAATTGAGCCTCTTTTATTCATAACCATGCATTATAATATAAAGGTTTGATACATGGCTTGAAATATAAAAGCCTAAAACTTAAATGTGACATCAACTCTTCACAACTCCGCTCCCGCATCCTCATAGTATGAAGTGTAGAGCGGATCCTCGACTCCCTCTGGTCCATTCTTTATTCGCTCTTCCTCTACTCCTTGTCCTATAGATCAGTCTCTGTAGGGTTCATAACACCTGTAAGGGGGTGAGTCTAATCCACTGACTCACCTATTAAACATAGTTCATTCATGGTAAGACAAATGTACTAAAAACAACAGTTCACATGAATATGAATAGTAATTTAAAAAGTCATTGATCATCCGATTCCCTTTTAGGCTCAAACCAGGGTAGGAATCACAATCATACCTTGGCACTTTTTGTTTGAAACAAGGCTAGTCCCACACCTAGGTTTCTTTTTGGCCTTAGCCAGGGTTAGCCCCACACCAAGGTTACTTTTTGACCTCAGCCAGGGCTAGACCCATACCCAGGATACTTTTCGGCCTCAGCCAGGGCTAGCCCCACACCCAGGATTATCTTTTTGGCCCGCAGCCAGGGACAACCCCACATCCAGGATTTATCTTTTAGGCCCGCAAGCCAGGGATAGCCCCACACCCAATTGAGATGATCAACACATCTTAAAAATTAACAAATCCATAACATACTACCATTATTTCAATGACAAACACTTATCAAGAATTAACTAGGTTTAGTCCCCTACCTAAAGCGTCGAAGAATCTTTCTTCTGATGAGGATGCCTTAGAAAGCTCACAACCTGAAATATATTACTATATTTTGTTAGTTTTTACCATAACTTTTACAAGGATTTGCCGAAAACTAATTCCGATGAGGACGCCTTATGTTTGTTTACTACTTTATTTAATAGATTTTATTCTTTAGGGGTATTTTGGTCATTTCTAAAATATTTTGAATTTATACTCAGTTTGTAGAGTTTTTTATTTTGAAATCATGGCCGCAGATGGAACTCAATTCGGAGTTCGTTTGCTCCCCGTATGGCCAAAATAGTTGGCATTGGCGAAATTTAAAGGGTGGTCTGCCTTTAGTAAAAAGGTCAGGTTGCTTTCAGTAATAACGGTTCAGTTAACGAAGGCAGAGTCGTTTTATCACAGTTTAATTTATGCTTATTGGGCTTCGTCCTACGGTGTCTAATGGGCTTCGGCTCACAGTATTTAATGGGCTTAATGGGCTTCGGCCCACAGTGTTTAATGGGTTTAATGGGCTTCGGCCCATAGTGTTTAATAGGTTGAGGGGCTTCGGTCTAGAGGCTTAATGGGTTAATGGGCTTAGGCCCAGAGGCTGAAGGTGGTGGTTGGGTGGCAGAGGGCTTGGCAGAAGGGGTAAAAAGGTAAATTTACTTTTAAATTATCGGTTCTAGTATTTTATGATCTCAGTAGGTGTATTTTGTTATTACGAGTCTAAGGCCACTGACGGGGCTCAATTTGGAGCTCGTACGGATAAAATATGATCAAAACAGTTTACCACAATAATCTATTTATTTATTGATAGATGTTTTTAAATATAAAGTGTAAAGGGATTTCTTGGTTAGTCTAAAATGCCTTAGGTTGAGTTTAGAAAAGGTTGTGGGTACTAATAAGAAGGCTAGAATTTTATTTTACTTATATTTTTGGAGTTGTACCAAACAATGGGTTAAAACCCGAATTAAAGGGTTTTAAATTCATACCCGACTCGCCTAACCCAGGGTGGTGTGAGTCGGTGGTCGGCCGGAGGCGGCGACGGTGGCCGAAGGTGGCGGCGGCCGGAGGTGGTGGCGGTTGCCGGAGGTGGTGGCCGGAGATGGTGGCGGCCGGTGGCCGGAGGTGGTGGCGGCGAGGGCGGCGACCGGCGGTGGTCGGCGGCGGCGAACGGCAGCGTCCGACGGAGGAGGTGGCTGCGGGTGGTGGTTGGGTGGCAGAGGGCTTGGCACAGATATCGAGGTGGTGGGGGCTTGAGTGAAGAAATCTATTGTAGAGGGGGGTTTATATAGGCCTTTCGGGAATACCAAAAGTCCTAGGGCCTTAAATGAAAAACAGCCCATTAAAGTTTCAGCTGCGCGACTGTTCCCGTCCGATCGGAAATGAAAGGTCTACGGTTTAGATGTCTTTTGGTCTCCCCCCTTACTATAATAATTACTTTTCTGATGTTTAGATAGAAAAGTTTTAAGGGTTTTCTGGTAAGAGGGAAAAAAGTTAAAATTCTGCTGATAGGTCCCTTGTTCGAAACCTTACATTGGCTTTTTTTTTTAATTTTTAAATACTCTAAACGTGCTCAAAACGCAAAAGTTTATATAGATTTTTTAATCGTTTCGACGAGACGGACGCAATGACACAGTTCGATTTTTATTTTAAATTTTGTATCAAAAATTCTTATTATATAGTTTTAAATTATATTAAATCATTAATATTTTTGGGATGTTACATGGGGGTCCACAGAGACGACTGCGGGACCCACCGGCCCTCCATCGAAACCCAGACAAAGGCGGAAGAAACCGCCTCCTACGCCAATTTCTCTTCAAAAAAACTCTATAAATAGCAGGTCCAGCAAATGTAACAAGATCAAGCATCTGATTTCTGAATCAGACTTCCGAAAAATCCAAAGCTCTGACCTTCCTACCTTTCAATCTTCTTTTAGAAGAGAAACCAGTGACACTCAGCTTGTCGAGGTCACTTCAATCCAAGTGTTAGTGAATTCAGGTTGCTCCTTATAGCACGGAGACGTAGGCTTTGGCTGAACTCCGAGATTACATCTCGTGTTAGTAATCTATCAACCGTTCAGAAGTTCAACTCAAAGACATCGACCTCCTAATCTGCAGACTAGACATACGTTCGATCAGACCTTCGACTCGACTCGATTGACTGGTTGGGCGGAGTCTCCGGGTCGGCACAGAGATCATCCCCCACAGTTTGGCGCCATCTGTGGGATCCAAGAAGAAGCTCATTTTTGCTCTACGATAATATCAGATCGGTTGAGCAGACAATCGATCTTGATAACCATACTTCTCAGCCCCCTCGGTTGAGCAGACAACCAATCAGACTCCTGCAATCTGGTTACTTCCTCTACTTTCACTAAATGGCAAAGACAAGGCATCAGGATCATCCAGAGGGAAGTAACACTCGATAGAACCAACCTCGCCCGAAAACCCGATCAATGAGTCAGCGACTCAACTTCGGACTTTCTCTTACTGTTAAGTCTCCAAATAATGCATTTTATCGCTTATTTCTTACTGCATTATCATCGCTTTCCTACGTAAAACTTTTCATATACTCGTAAAGCGCATCATGTTCTTTGCACCACTGTATAGTAGACTTTAATACGGACATAACGGTATATTGGTTCTCATTCATACGATACATGCATGAAAAATACGAAGCCCGATAGTCCAAGTTATTCTTTTTATCGATAATCATATTGGATCCTTACACGCGTCATTTCATGTGTGTTTTTCAGGGAACTGACCCGGTACTCGACGCAGTCAAATAGGAGGCATCATGATCGAGCGATGGATAGTCTCACGACAATTCAATAGAGGATGCACAGCCCGTTTGGAGGCCCTTGTGAAGAATGGTGCAGAAAAGAATAGATGAAAAAAGTCGACTAAGATAACGTCACTGGCTCAATACATTGCTAACATCGGATAAATGGAGGAAGACTACGCGCAAGAAAATGGCTTGACATTGGATGCGATGACTGGCTCAGATGGTTCGGATGGGAATGGAGCTCGTAACGTATGATCTCGGATCTCGTTTTATACGCCTAGTTCATACCCGATCTTTTAGCTATCTAAGCGTCGAACCCGATAAGCTCTTATACCTATCTTAGCACAAGCCATACACCATGCATGTGCAACTCCTCTATTGATCGCACTCTCCATCGTTTCTTATTTTACACGATCTCCACCTTCACAAACTCATCACAGCCGCCCCACTTAGCAACCAATCACAGCCGTCCGATGCATGCAGCCATGCATGCGTATGCACCGAAACCCATCAGAACGCCCAGCTCTCTCTCTCCCGTTCCGTTTCTCTCTCATCCCCGACCCGATCGTTCCTATCTCTCTTTCCTTTTCTCTCTCTTGCGATCGTTTCTCTCTCCTACTTTCTCTCCCTAGAAACCGAAACTCTCTCTCCGTTTCCTTCTCTAATTCCGAACGTCTCTCTCTCTATCTTTCCCGTTTCCCTCTCTCTTTCCTTTCTCTCTCTACTCTCTCCAACAGCCGAACGTTTCTCTCTCTAAAACCCCGATCTCTCTCCCCCTACCGGACTTCTCTCCCTCTCTTTCCTTAACCGAACCCAGTACCGAACATCTCCCTCTCTCTCGGACTCTCTTTCTATTTCTTTTCTTTTGCTTTCTTGCCTTCCTTGGAGTCCGACGGGATTCTCTCTCATCTTCCCTCTCTCTATATAACCTATCCCAACTGAACCAGGGGGGGACGACCTTCATTACTATTACCACCCGGATCATAACCCGGACCTCCACCATCTTCCACCACCATCCCGAACTTCATCCACCACGAGCCGGACCATCACCTCATCACCACCCGAACCATAATCACCTTCCACCATCTCCGGACACACGAGGCTTGCTCCTTCACCAACCGGGCCGGACCATCTTCATCAACGCCACACACCATCGTCTTCGAGCCACGCTTCACCGTCGCCAAATCCACGCCGTCACCGTCATCGCACGTCGTCACCATCGCCGGAAGCCATCATCCACGAGCGCCATCCTTCGTATTTCTTTAATGGAGTTTGCTTGCACTTATGCTTCTATGTTAAACTCTATGAACATGCACGGCTAAACCCCTAGCTAAGGCTATGGGGGATGCCTAGTAGTTATTATGTGTTTCTTTGATCAGTAATAATGTTTTAATTGTCTTATGATTGAATCCTATATGAATGACACTATTCTAAGATGTATGGCATCTAGCTTGCAAATTTGTTTGATTTCGTATCGACTCCGGACATACGTAATGCTTGCGAATCCCTGTGGCTTGATGACACGAGCTTCACGAGTCTCTCGTCATATGATTTTCAATCTATTTTAGTATGATAGATGCATATCTTTAGAAATCGATGCATGTGTACAAGTCCTTTTGATTGCACATCGACTCCGGGCATGTGCAATGCTTAAAGACCTCTGTAGCATGCGTCCGAACTTAATTTTCATGCTATCATCATATATAGTTACTGATCAAAAGAATACATAAGATACTACTAGGTTGAACCCGGATGCCTTAGCCTCATCTCCATCGTAACCTCCTTTAATTAATTGCAATCTTTAGTTCTATTTAATTTAGTAACGTAGTTTCATTCTCTCGTGCTCCACTCTCAGTGGAAAACCCTGAATTACATTCACATTCACGCACTGTCATCACACTAGTTCCAATTAGTCCTTCAGTCCCTGTGGAATCGACCTCGGACTCACCGAGATTACTACTTCGCTACACACCCTATACTTGGGGTTAAATTGCACTTTTTAGTCCCTTAATTAGGACTACTTAAAGTTGTAGCAAGTTTTTGGCGCCGTTGCCGGGGATTGTAACGGACGAATTGGAACTTCGCATCCACATTTTTCTTTTTAGTCTTTGCTTTTTCTTTGCATTCAATATACTAAGTACTTCGTTTCTTTCTTTTCAGGTAAAAAAAAGAAAAAAAGATATGAATATTGGAAGCGCAGTAGACCGTTGATTGCGAAGGAGGAGTACTACGCACTTGTCTAAATCAAGAACTGCTTCTCCCGGGTACACTCGTTCTTTAAATTCTCTGTATTTGTTATCTCGCATCAACTTACGCTCTCGTGGGAAAGCTCGGCACATACGTCTCGGTGTAGGCGTATGTGTGTCCAGTCTGTTATCCCCTTCAAACGAAAGCGTTCGTATAGAAGGCTTTAGGTGGTGCATATATTGTTTTGTTATTATACTAGGCCACCTGTTCATTTCTAATTGTTCATTCTGAATGCTTAAATCCTAATTCATTTGAAATCATGACTAGGACTTTACGTGATTACTTGCAAAATGGCTCAACTTATTCAGACATGTATGATTCGAATGGGTGGAATAAATCTAATGCGAATAATTATCACGTGCCTTCTGCTTATGCTCCTTATGTGAGTTTACATATGGAGACTATTAATGATACATATAAAGAACGCTTGCAAACTAATCAACATACTCTGCAATATTATCGTGAGCATTCTATGCATGATACTTATGTTCCACCATATAAGAAATCCCTTGAAGATACATTGCAATCATTTTTAAAGAATTCCACATAAATTATTCAAGATCTTCAAACACCAATTAACAGAAGTGATCAATCTTATCTTAACAATGACGAGGAAGAGATTTTGATCTCTCCACCTCAATTTAACCCCATGAATGATGAGGATAAGGGCAATGAGGAAAGCACAAGTGGCATCCACATAGAAGGCAAGCTTTCTGAATTTGATTTTCTAAATCCTTTGGAAGCTTGTCTAACCAAGATTGATGACATTGATAATAACGTGAATTTTGGAGAAAACAATGTCATTCTAATTAACATTGATGACATCAATGAGGATGAGATCTCTGAGAAAAAAACTGCTCTTCTACTTAACATTGATGACATTAATAAGGATGTGAATTTTGCAGAAGTTAATTGTCTCCCATGTAATATTGATGATGATATTATTATTGAAAATACCAAATTTTCTATGTCTAAACTCAATAATGATATTATTAATCTCCATTCTGATATTGAAGAATCAAAACCTAACTTGCAAATTCAATCACCTGAGTCAGAGGATATATATTTGGGCCAAGAAAGATGTTCTATGATGATTTCCTATAAATCGAATATGGATTTTGAAACTAAATTAATGGATGAACATAAAGAAAATATAGGGTGGAATATAAATGAAATTTATATTCTCCAGTTTGAAGAGAATACAAATTCAGCTCATACACAACAATGTAATATTGCCCCTAATAGAAAGGATGTGGTGAGAGAATATAAGCAGCCATATTATATCTCCGGATATGCCTTCTTTATGCATGACTACTCTTTATTTTTTTTGAAAATTCCAAAAGATCTTATTTATAAAGATTGATCTCTATATCTGCTAGAGATCTTTTGCTTGTATATTAGTTTTGTTTTTCTTGTTATTCTATTTTCTTTCTAGTAAATGTCCTTGGAAAGCAGTAGAAATATGTGAAATCTTCTTTTCAGGTAATCTCTAACCCTTCTCCATGTTATTCTTGCAAACTGATATATCCTTCATGTTTCTATATTTGAATCTCCATGAAATATCATTATGTGCATTATTTTTTAAACATTGAGGACAATGTCATATTTAGGTTGGGGGGTGAGAATCCTGACGAATTCTAATTTTGTGCATTTTTTCTACTTCTCCAAATACCTATTTATTATGTTTATTCATTTTTCAAAAAAAATAAAACTTTCTTTTCTTGCATATGATTATAAAATTTGTTAGTTTTTAATTTCTTGTCGACTATATAAAAAAAAAATTATTATTTACTCTGGAAGTTTTGGAGTATAATTTTGTGTACTCTTGTTAGAATTATATGACACTTAGTGACATAGATTATAAAAGGCTTAAGTTCTAGTCGAAAGGTGTTGACGTTGAGCTCCCTTTATTAATTCCTTCTTATGGAGTGTCAGGTTAATTATACTTTGAAAACTTCACTACACTTCTGGCTTGCACCTTTGGAGTCTAGGTTCGATAGGTTGTTGTTGATCTGATAATACTTAGAGGCCTGATGAACCACGACTGTCTTGTTCACTTAGTTTGCTCTATGGAGAGATAGGGTGATAGGGTGAAAAAAAAAAAAAAAAAAAGGCAACTAGTGGATTAGACCAGGTACAGCGAAAAGGGCTACCTATTACAAGGTCTAGGGTCGAGTTATGTAGAAAACCTAACTTACATGCAACTATATTAGTGAAGCATGGTGTGTAGGGTTATGAGAATGATCCTATATACACATAGTGAATCTAATGTAGAAGCAACATGGGGATGGCTACCTGACTTATGAGAGCGTTGGCAGCGTGTCATGGGCACAGAGTGCAGCTACCATGGTGTAAATTAGGAAGGGATACATAGTTAGATCCTTAAAAAAGGAGACCTGAAAAAAAAAAAAAGAAAAAGAAAAAAGAAAAGAGATAGTGTGAAAGCCGTCGCTGTAAAAACACGAGTAAGCATGGAATATCACATATAAAGCCCTTGTGGTATTAAAGTGAACATCTACACCTCTCGTAAACCTGGACAGACAGCGGGGTTTTGAATCAGTGTTTAAGGTCGTTCGACTGTTCTTGGTGCTTATTAGTATTGATGCATCCTTGAAAACCAAATCTCTAGTCGTGTTAAGTCCAGATATCACCGAGCACTCGAGTACAGTCAGTTTGATATTTCCTACCGGAGGGTTAATAACCGGAACTCAATCGATGACTCGGTAAACTAGAAGTTAGCTAATATTAATCTATGAGCTTTGTGCCGTAGAATCTCTAGTCTTGAGTACTTTAAATTATTCATCAAAACTTTTCGTTTAAATAAAAAAAATATATATTGCTTTATGTTGTTTTACCATTTAATAAAATAAAATAAAATAAAATAAAATAAAAAAAAACTTTTTGGGGATAGAAATCATGCATTATTATCGAAAATCTTTGCATTGAATTCTCGCTTATTTTGCTTGAGGACTAGCAAAAAGCTGGTTGGGGGGTGTGTTAAGTCTCCAAATAATGCATTTTATCGCTTATTTCTTACTGCATTATCATCGCTTTCCTACGTAAAACTTTTCATATACTCGTAAAGCGCATCATGTTCTTTGCACCACTGTATAGTAGACTTTAATACGGACATAACGGTATATTGGTTCTCATTCATACGATACATGCATGAAAAATACGGAGCCCGATAGTCCAAGTTATTCTTTTTATCGATAATCATATTGGATCCTTACACGCGTCATTTCATGTATGTTTTTCAGGGAACTGACCCGGTACTCGACGCAGTCAAATAGGAGGCATCATGATCGAGCGATGGATAGTCTCACGATAATTCAATAGAGGATGCACAGCCCGTTTGGAGGCCCTTGTGAAGAATGGTCCAGAAAAGAATAGATGAAAAAAGTCGACTAAGATAACGTCACTGGCTCAACACATTGCTAACATCGGATAAATGGAGGAAGACTACGCGCAAGAAAATGGCTTGACATTGGATGCGATGACTGGCTCAGATGGTTCGGATGGGAATGGAGCTCGTAACGTATGATCTCGGATCTCGTTTTATACGCCTAGTTCATACCCGATCTTTTAGCTATCTAAGCGTCGAACCCGATAAGCTCTTATACCTATCTTAGCACAAGCCATACACCATGCATGTGCAACTCCTCTATTGATCGCACTCTCCATCGTTTCTTATTTTACACGATCTCCACCTTCACAAACTCATCACAGCCGCCCCACTTAGCAACCAATCACAGCCGTCCGATGCATGCAGCCATGCATGCGTATGCACCGAAACCCATCAGAACGCCCAGCTCTCTCTCTCCTGTTCTGTTTCTCTCTCATCCCCGACCCGATCGTTCCTATCTCTCTCTTTCCTTTTCTCTCTCTTGCGATCGTTTCTCTCTCCTACTTTCTCTCCCTAGAAACCGAAACTCTCTCTCCGTTTCCTTCTCTAATTCCGAACGTCTCTCTCTCTATCTTTCCCGTTTCCCTCTCTCTTTCCTTTCTCTCTCTACTCTCTCCAACCGCCGAACGTTTCTCTCTCTAAAACCCCGATCTCTCTCCCCCTACCGGACTTCTCTCCCTCTCTTTCTTTAACCGAACCCAGTACCGAACATCTCTCTCTCTCTCGGACTCTCTTTCTATTTCTTTTCTTTTGCTTTCTTGCCTTCCTTGGAGTCCGACGGGATTCTCTCTCATCTTCCCTTTCTCTATATAACCTATCCCAACTGAACCAGGGGGGGGACGACCTTCATCACTATTACCACCCGGATCATAACCCGGACCTCCACCATCTTCCACCACCATCCCGAACTTCATCCACCACGAGCCGGACCATCACCTCATCACCACCCGGACCATAATCACCTTCCACCATCTCCGGACACACGAGGCTTGCTCCTTCACCAACCGGGCCGGACCATCTTCATCAACGCCACACACCATCGTCTCCGAGCCACGCTTCACCGTCGCCAAATCCACACCGTCACCGTCATCGCACGTCGTCACCATCGCCGGAAGCCATCATCCACGAGCGCCATCCTTCGTATTTCTTTAATGGAGTTTGCTTGCACTTATGCTTCTATGTTAAACTCTATGAACATGCACGGCTAAACCCCTAGCTAAGGCTATGGCGGATGCCTAGTAGTTATTATGTGTTTCTTTGATCAGTAATAATGTTTTAATTGTCTTATGATTGAATCCTATATGAATGACACTATTCTAAGATGTATGGCATCTAGCTTGCAAATTTGTTTGATTTCGTATCGACTCCGGGCATACGTAATGCTTGCGAATCCCTGTGGCTTGATGACACGAGCTTCACGAGTCTCTCGTCATATGATTTTCAATCTATTTTAGTATGATAGATGCATATCTTTAGAAATCGATGCATGTGTACAAGTCCTTTTGATTGCACATCGACTCCGGGCATGTGCAATGCTTAAAGACCTCTGTAGCATGCGTCCGAACTTAATTTTCATGCTATCATCATATATAGTTACTGATCAAAAGAATACATAAGATACTACTAGGTTGAACCCGGATGCCTTAGCCTCATCTCCATCGTAACCTCCTTTAATTAATTGCAATCTTTAGTTCTATTTAATTTAGTAACGTAGTTTCATTCTCTCGTGCTCCACTCTCAGTGGAAAACCCTGAATTACATTCACATTCACGCACTGTCATCACACTAGTTCCAATTAGTCCTTCAGTCCCTGTGGAATCGACCTCGGACTCACCGAGATTACTTCTTCGCTACACACCCTATATTTGGGGTTAAATTACACTTTTTAGTCCCTTAATTAGGACTACTTAAAGTTGTAGCAAGTTTTTGGCGCCGTTGCCGGGGATTGTAACGGACGAATTGGAACTTCGCATCCACATTTTTCTTTTTAGTCTTTGCTTTTTCTTTGCATTCAATATACTAAGTACTTCGTTTCTTTCTTTTCAGGTAAAAAAAAGAAAAAAAGATATGAATATTGGAAGCGCAGTAGACCGTTGATTGCGAAGGAGGAGTACTACCCACTTGTCTAAATCAAGAACTGCTTCTCCCGGGTACACTCGTTCTTTAAATTCTCTGTATTTGTTATCTCGCATCAACTTACGCTCTCGTGGGAAAGCTCGGCACATACGTCTCGGTGTAGGCGTATGTGTGTCCAGTCTGTTATCCCCTTCAAACGAAAGCGTTCGTATAGAAGGCTTTAGGTGGTGCATACATTGTTTTGTGATTATACTAGGCCACCTGTTCATTTCTAATTGTTCATTCTGAATGCTTAAATCCTAATTCATTTGAAATCATGACTAGGACTTTACGTGATTACTTGCAAAATGGCTCAACTTATTCAGACATGTATGATTCGAATGGGTGGAATAAATCTAATGCGAATAATTATCACGTGCCTTCTGCTTATGCTCCTTATGTGAGTTTACATATGGAGACTATTAATGATACATGTAAAGAACGCTTGCAAACTAATCAACATACTCTGCAATATTATCGTGAGCATTCTATGCATGATACTTATGTTCCACCATATAAGAAATCCCTTGAAGATACATTGCAATCATTTTTAAATAATTCCACACAAATTATTCAAGATCTTCAAACACCAATTAACAGAAGTGATCAATCTTATCTTGACAATGACGAGGAAGAGATTTTGATCTCTCCACCTCAATTTAACCCCATGAATGATGAGGATAAGGGCAATGAGGAAAGCACAAGTGGCATCCCCATAGAAGGCAAGCTTTCTGAATTTGATTTTCTAAATCCTTTGGAAGCTTGTCTAACCAAGATTGATGACATTGATAATAACGTGAATTTTGGAGAAAACAATGTCATTCTAATTAACATTGATGACATCAATGAGGATGAGATCTCTGAGAAAAAAACTGCTCTTCTACTTAACATTGATGACATTAATAAGGATGTGAATTTTGCAGAAGTTAATTGTCTCCCATGTAATATTGATGATGATATTATTATTGAAAATACCAAATTTTCTATGTCTAAACTCAATAATGATATTATTAATCTCCATTCTGATATTGAAGAATCAAAACCTAACTTGCAAATTCAATCACCTGAGTCAGAGGATATATATTTGGGCTAAGAAAGATGTTCTATGATGATTTCCTATAAATTGAATATGGATTTTGAAACTAAATTAATGGATGAACATAAAGAAAATATAGGGTGGAATATAAATGAAATTTATATTCTCCAGTTTGAAGAGAATACAAATTCAGCTCATACACAACAATGTAATATTGCCCCTAATAGAAAGGATGTGGTGAGAGAATATAAGCAGCCATATTATATCTCCGGATATGCCTTCTTTATGCATGACTACTCTTTATTTTTTTTGAAAATTCCAAAAGATCTTATTTATAAAGATTGATCTCTATATCTGCTAGAGATCTTTTGCTTGTATATTAGTTTTGTTTTTCTTGTTATTCTATTTTCTTTCTAGTAAATGTCCTTGGAAAGCAGTAGAAATATGTGAAATCTTCTTTTCAGGTAATCTCTAACCCTTCTCCATGTTTTTCTTGCAAACTGATATATCCTTCATGTTTCTATATTTGAATCTCCATAAAATATCATTATGTGCATTATTTTTTAAACATTGAGGACAATGTCATATTTAGGTTGGGGGGTGAGAATCCTGACGAATTCTAATTTTGTGCATTTTTTCTACTTCTCCAAATACCTATTTATTATGTTTATTCATTTTTCAAAAAAAAAAAACTTTCTTTTCTTGCATATGATTATAAAATTTGTTAGTTTTTAATTTCTTGTCGACTATATAAAAAAAAAATTATTATTTACTCTGGAAGTTTTGGAGTATAATTTTGTGTACTCTTGTTAGAATTATATGACACTTAGTGACATAGATTATAAAAGGCTTAAGTTCTAGTCGAAAGGTGTTGACGTTGAGCTCCCTTTATTAATTCCTTCTTATGGAGTGTCAGGTTAATTATACTTTGAAAACTTCACTACACTTCTGGCTTGCACCTTTGGAGTCTAGGTTCGATAGGTTGTTGTTGATCTGATAATACTTAGAGGCCTGATGAACCACGACTGTCTTGTTCACTTAGTTTGCTCTATGGAGAGATAGGGTGAAAAGAAAAAAAAAAAAAAGGGCAACTAGTGGATTAGACCAGGTACAGCGAAAAGGGCTACCTATTACAAGGTCTAGGGTCGAGTTATGTAGAAGTCCTAACTTACATGCAACTATATTAGTGAAGCATGGTGTATAGGGTTATGAGAATGATCCTATATACACATAGTGAATCTAATGTAGAAGCAACATGGGGATGGCTACCTGACTTATGAGAGCGTTGGCAGCGTGTCATGGGCACAGAGTGCAGCTACCATGGTGTAAATTAGGAAGGGATACATAGTTAGATCCTTAAAAAAGGAGACCTGAAAAAAAAAAAAAAAAAAGAAAAAGAAAAAAGAAAAGAGATAGTGTGAAAGCCGTCGCTGTAAAAACACGAGTAAGCATGGAATATCACATATAAAGCCCTTGTGGTATTAAAGTGAACATCTACACCTCTCGTAAACCTGGACAGACAGCGGGGTTTTGAATCAGTGTTTAAGGTCGTTCGACTGTTCTTGGTGCTTATTAGTATTGATGCATCCTTGAAAACCAAATCTCTAGTCGTGTTAAGTCCAGATATCACCGAGCACTCGAGTACAGTCAGTTTGATATTTCCTACCGGAGGGTTAATAACCGGAACTCAATCGATGACTCGGTAAACTAGAAGTTAGCTAATATTAATCTATGAGCTTTGTGCCGTAGAATCTCTAGTCTTGAGTACTTTAAATTATTCATCAAAACTTTCCGTTTAAATAAAAAAAATATATATTGCTTTATGTTGTTTTACCATTTAATAAAATAAAATAAAATAAAATAAAATAAAATAAAACTTTTTGGGGATAGAAATCATGCATTATTATCGAAAATCTTTGCATTGAATTCTCGCTTATTTTGCTTGAGGACTAGCAAAAAGCTGGTTGGGGGGTGTGTTAAGTCTCCAAATAATGCATTTTATCGCTTATTTCTTACTGTATTATCATCGCTTTCCTATGTAAAACTTTTCATATACTCGTAAAGCGCATCATGTTCTTTGCACCACTGCATAGTAGACTTTAATACGGACATAACGGTATATTGGTTCTCATTCATACGATACATGCATGAAAAATACGGAGCCCGATAGTCCAAGTTATTCTTTTTATCGATAATCATATTGGATCCTTACACGCGTCATTTCATGTGTGTTTTTTAGGGAACTGACCCGGTACTCGACGCAGTCAAATAGGAGGCATCATGATCGAGCGATGGATAGTCTCACGACAATTCAATAGAGGATGCACAGCCCGTTTGGAGGCCCTTGTGAAGAATGGTGCAGAAAAGAATAGATGAAAAAAGTCGACTAAGATAACGTCACTGGCTCAACACATTGCTAACATCGGATAAATGGAGGAAGACTACGCGCAAGAAAATGGCTTGACATTGGATGCGATGACTGGCTCAGATGGTTCGGATGGGAATGGAGCTCGTAACGTATGATCTCGGATCTCGTTTTATACGCCTAGTTCATACCCGATCTTTTAGCTATCTAAGCGTCGAACCCGATAAGCTCTTATACCTATCTTAGCACAAGCCATACACCATGCATGTGCAACTCCTCTATTGATCGCACTCTCCATCGTTTCTTATTTTACACGATCTCCACCTTCACAAACTCATCACAGCCGCCCCACTTAGCAACCAATCACAGCCGTCCGATGCATGCAGCCATGCATGCGTATGCACCGAAACCCATCAGAACGCCCAGCTCTCTCTCTCCCGTTCCGTTTCTCTCTCATCCCCGACCCGATCGTTCCTATCTCTCTCTTTCCTTTTCTCTCTCTTGCGATCATTTCTCTCTCCTACTTTCTCTCCCTAGAAACCGAAACTCTCTCTCCGTTTCCTTCTCTAATTCCGAACGTCTCTCTCTCTATCTTTCCCGTTTCCCTCTCTCTTTCCTTTCTCTCTCTACTCTCTCCAACCGCCGAACGTTTCTCTCTCTAAAACCCCGATCTCTCTCCCCCTACCGGACTTCTCTCCCTCTCTTTCTTTAACCGAACCCAGTACCGAACATCTCTCTCTCTCTCGGACTCTCTTTCTATTTCTTTTCTTTTGCTTTCTTGCCTTCCTTGGAGTCCGACGGGATTCTCTCTCATCTTCCCTCTCTCTATATAACCTATCCCAACTGAACCAGGGGGGGGACGACCTTCATCACTATTACCACCCGGATCATAACCCGGACCTCCACCATCTTCCACCACCATCCCGAACTTCATCCACCACGAGCCGGACCATCACCTCATCACCACCCGGACCATAATCACCTTCCACCATCTCCGGACACACGAGGCTTGCTCCTTCACCAACCGGGCCGGACCATCTTCATCAACGCCACACACCATCGTCTCCGAGCCACGCTTCACCGTCGCCAAATCCACGCCGTCACCGTCATCGCACGTCGTCACCATCGCCAGAAGCCATCATCCACGAGCGCCATCCTTCGTATTTCTTTAATGGAGTTTGCTTGCACTTATGCTTCTATGTTAAACTCTATGAACATGCACGGCTAAACCCCTAGCTAAGGCTATGGCGGATGCCTAGTAGTTATTATGTGTTTCTTTGATCAGTAATAATGTTTTAATTGTCTTATGATTGAATCCTATATGAATGACACTATTCTAAGATGTATGGCATCTAGCTTGCAAATTTGTTTGATTTCGTATCGATTCCGGGCATACGTAATGCTTGCGAATCCCTGTGGCTTGATGACACGAGCTTCACGAGTCTCTCGTCATATGATTTTCAATCTATTTTAGTATGATAGATGCATATCTTTAGAAATCGATGCATGTGTACAAGTCCTTTTGATTGCACATCGACTCCGGGCATGTGCAATGCTTAAAGACCTCTGTAGCATGCGTCCGAACTTAATTTTCATGCTATCATCATATATAGTTACTGATCAAAAGAATACATAAGATACTACTAGGTTGAACCCGGATGCCTTAGCCTCATCTCCATCGTAACCTCCTTTAATTAATTGCAATCTTTAGTTCTATTTAATTTAGTAATGTAGTTTCATTCTCTCGTGCTCCACTCTCAGTGGAAAACCCTGAATTACATTCACATTCACGCACTGTCATCACACTAGTTCCAATTAGTCCTTCAGTCCCTGTGGAATCGACCTCGGACTCACCGAGATTACTACTTCGCTACACACCCTATACTTGGGGTTAAATTGCACTTTTTAGTCCCTTAATTAGGACTACTTAAAGTTGTAGCACTTACTCATCCCGAGATAGCAACTCATTTGGGAAATGGGAGATCGGTCGATCGACCGATTCCCCCGCCACTTTGACAGTCGATCGATCAAACTACTCCCACACCAACGAAAGATCCTCCGCCAACTTATCAGATCTCGGCGCTCAATTTCCAACTGCTGCAACTGGCAAAACAGAACGCCACTCTCACTACTGAGAGGGACGTTATTAAGAAGGAAGCCTCCGAAGCTGGGGTTGTTCTTCCTATCCCTTCTCTCAACGAAGGAGCCGATCTGCCTCTACGATCCGTCCACTCTGAGCAACAGAAGTTTATGAGCCAGGCGATCGGTCATGCGAACCGAGAGAGAAGCCGACGCGAGACCACCCCCTCAGTAGCTCCACGAAAGCAGTGTTTGGGATGAAATCGACGATCAATCCTCGTAATCATCTTCGGGCCGTAACTGTGTTAGGCAGGCACAATCCAAACCCAATCTACAAGTGAGACATCGGACAAAAGAGACCGCGTCGTAAGGCCGTTTCTCCCTGTCCCCTCCCCTTCATCGAGATACCAAAATCAATTTTCATCACTGAGCCCACCTGGCGACAATCCAAGATGCGGACCAAGACCTCTCGATCTTACCCCTAGTCCAACAACAAGGACGGGGACTAGGTCATAGGGAAGGATACTCTTCGGCAGGACCTCTCCATCGAAGTCTATTTCAAGCGCCCTTCCCCAGGGGCTGGAGAACCCCAACGCTGCCAAAGTTCAATTGCTTAAAAGAAGATCTAACTCTCCATATTTTAGCATTCAAGCAGGCTTTATCGTCGCACGAGGAAGAAAATAACGTGCTCTGCTGAACCTTCGTCGGAAGCCTCAACGAGCCCTCTCTCGATTGGTATCACAACCTTCGCGCTGGATCGATCACCCAGTTCGGAGTCCTTGCGAACCACTTTGTGCAACACTATCAACTCAATCTCAAACCAGAGAAGAAGCTAGACTCTCTGTATCGTCTGAGGATGGGAGCCGATGAGAGTCTTCGCAACTTCACGTGAAGATTCCGCAATGAGCATGCTGCCCTTTCCGGACGACATCTCGACGATGAGGCCATTATACTGGCATTCCAAAATGCCCTCCGATTCGATCTGCACATCTATAATGACTTCATCCGCAACCTTTCGCCTTCTCTAGGCTCAATGTTCGATCAAATCCAGAGGGAGATTGAGGTCGAAGACGATCAGATAGCCCAGAAGGGACGTGAAACCAGAAGGCAACCTACTGAAAGGGAAGCACCCAAGCATACAACCAAAGCCCACAATGCAGAAGCACTAGCACCTCCACCAGCCAAGCGACCAAGAGAAGACGGTCGTAGATTGCCACTGAAGAAAACAATATTCACCGATTGGACCCTCCCGATCGAGCAGATTCTCGACCAGATTCAACATGAAGAATTTCTTCGAAGGCCGAATCCTTTGCAACCCGATACCAAACTCACTGCCGACAAATCTGTCTACTGTGACTTTCATCGCAGCCACGGTCATCCAACCAGTTGATGCTTCCGACTAAAGTATCACCTGGAAGACCTGCTGCGTGAAGGCCATCTCCGGGAGTTCGTCAAAAACGGACGAGACCAACACCCACCTTCCACATCGAAAGGGAAGGAAGCTTGTTAGGTCCACTAGATCTCGATCAGCTCGGAGCTAGTCATCATACGAGCTAACATCTTCAACATCCACTGAGTGTTGCACCATCAAATCCTGACTGGGAAAGAAGTCGATCGGCAAGTTTGAAGCATCTTTAACATTCGCTCTGTAACAAACAAGAAAGATACCTGGATCGAGAAACCCGCAAGGGCTTGTAGTGGCCGTCGATCATTTTCAATGACTCAGACCTTCAAGGAGTGCATACTCCACACCGGGATCCCCTGGTCCTGCGGCTCATCATCGACGGAAGTATCGTTAACCGAATCCTCATCGATACCGGCAGCTCGATCGATATTATATTCTCAGATTGCTTCAAGCGTCTGGGACATAAGTACTCAAGCCTGGATGTGGTCCCCACGGTCATTACCGGCTTCAACGGTGAGCAGAGCATGACCATGGATGAATCCCGATACACCTTGGACCTCAGCAGAGAGACTCGAGTCTCCATGCGATCCACTGTTGTTGAAGGTACTTTCAATTACAACATCATCCTCGGGTGACCTTTCCTTCACCAGATCAATGCTATATCCTCCTCGTACCATCAACTTCTCAAATTCGCAATGGGGGAGGGCATTATTTGCATCCGAGGTGATCAATAAGCTGGTCGATCTTGTGAAGCCACTACAGCAAAGACAGATCACCGGGTAGATCTTGCTCTGCCAAAGTGTACAAAAGAAGAAGCTAACCCTTCCTTGAGCTAGCAACCAAGGAAGCCCCCACTGACAGAACCTCCGGCTATCGAGTGGGAGTCTTCCCCTTCAATCGAAGAGATCATCCGAGTAAACATTGGCAGTGGTGATCTCCTTCGAGAGACATTCGTTGGAACCAGTCTCAGCGACGCAGAAGCGCGAGACATGATGTCCTTCCTCCAGTCCAATATCGATGTCTTCGCTTGGTGTTTCAAAGATATGCTCGGGATTAATCCGGATGATGTGTGCTATCGGCTCGCCATCAAAGAAGGAGCAAAACCTGTCAAACAAAAGCTCCGAATGATTCGCCCGGAGCGCTCGACGACTGTTCAAAAGGAGATCACCAAGTTGCTCACGGTAGGTTTCATCCGTGAAGTAGAGTGCCCAACATCGTCGCTATTCCTAAGAAGAATGGAAAGATCAGGATTTACATCGACTTCACCAACCTCAACCAAGCTTGCCCTAAAGACCTATTCCCTATGCCAAGAATAGACAGACTCGTCGACGCCACTGCTGGGCACGAGCTTCTGTCTTTTATGGATGGATACTCTGGGTACAATCAAATTCCTCTGCATCCCAACGATCAAGAGAAGACTTGTTTCGTGACAGGCAGAGGCCTCTACTGCTACAATGTTATGCCTTTTGGCCTCAAGAACGCTGGATCTACTTATCAAAGATTAGTCACGAAGATGTTTGAAAAGCAAATCGGTCGTAATGTCGAAGTCTATGTCAATGATCTCCTTACCAAGAGCCTTAGTCATGAGAATCATCTCTCCGATCTGGCAGAAACATTCCAAGTCCTTCAAAAGTACCACATGAAACTCAATCCAGCCAAGTGTGCCTTCGGAGTTCAATCGGGAAAATTCCTAGGTCACCTGGTGACTAGGAGAGGCATTGAAGCAAACCTCGATCAAATTCAAGCAATTCTTGAAATGCCCTCACCCTCCAATCGGAGAGAAGTGCAACGCTTCATAGGAAGATTAGCTGCTCTCAACCGGTTTATCTCTAAGTCTTTCGACAAGTGCAAGTCACGCTTCGACAAG
Organism: Chamaelirium japonicum; assembly: GCA_947650365.1. NCBI lineage: Eukaryota > Viridiplantae > Streptophyta > Magnoliopsida > Liliales > Melanthiaceae > Chamaelirium > Chamaelirium japonicum. The sequence continues at coordinate 68,321,911 of OX393553.1, read as the reverse complement.
TTACGAAAGACAGACACCTCCAGATGGAATCCAACTTCCGAGCAAGTCTTCCAGAGCGTCAAATACTATCTCGTCTGGGCTCCTATCCTAACGGCTCCATTACCAAAAGAAGACCTTTAGCTCTACCTCGCTGTCACTGATCAAGCCATTAGCGTAGTTCTGGTCAGTAGAAGAGAAGGCATTGAGCGCCCCATCTACTACATCAGTCATACCCTTCTCCCGGGAGAAACTCGCTACTCGAAGATAGAAAAAGTCATGTTGGCATTGCTTACGGCATCGAGAAGGCTTCGTCCTTACTTTGTTTCCCATCCGATTATGGTCATCTCAGAACACCCACTCAAAGACATCCTCGACAAGGCAGGACGAGCTAGTTGAATGACTAAGTGGGTGATTGAGATGAGCTCCCTCGGTATCTAATTTGAATCTCGAGTTTCCGTCAAGGGGCAAGCAATTGCAGACTTTCTTGTCGACTTCCCCATTGAGGATCCCATTACTTTAGAGAATGACGTCGAGATGCACCTCGACGATGGTGAAGAACCTCCCCTCAATCCTGGTCCTGAGACTATCAATCCGAACCCTGAGGTTCCCACTACTTTGTCAACTAGATGGAAGCTCTATAGTGACAGAGCCTCAAGCACGATCGGTTTGGGAATTGGGATAGTCTTGATATCCCCCGAACTCGATCATTTCCAAAAGTTAACTCTTCTCGAATTTAATGCTACCAATAACGAAGCCGAGTATGAAGCACTCATTTTTGGACTGGAGATGGCCAAAAGCCTGGGGGTGGACCATCTCACAGTTTATAGTGACTCCCAACTAATAATCAGGTAGATCAACGGAGTCTACAAAGCACGAGGAGAGATGATGCAGCATTATCTAACTCTAGTGCAGAATACAAGCAACGATTCCTGGATATTGAATTTGTGCAAATTTCAAGAGCCAAAAATCGAGAAGTCGATCCTCTGGCCAATGCTGCTTCAGTGCTTGGAGACTCCCTCGAAGAAAGGTGAATTCAGATCGACTATCAAGAGTCACCCAAAACTACCATCAAACAACAAATCATTGCCATGACTAAAAACTCTGGGGGTTGGAGACAGCCAACCTTCACTCTACCTTGATAGATGTACCTACAGATTGGAGACAATCACTCTTTGGCTTCTTCAAACTAGGCAAAATACCAGAAGATCTGACCCAAGCTAAGAAACTTCAAAGAAAGCTTCCGTTCTATAGCCTCCGAGAGGAAGATCTCTACTTCAAATCACATGGAGGGACACTTCTCAAATGTATTGGTCCTAGGCAAACAGAAGGGATCCTAGTCAAAATCCATTCTGGAGCTTGTGGCAATCACTCTGGCGGAAGATCCCTCAAAGCCAAAGTCAAACTTTAAGGCTATTACCGGCCAACTATGGTGAAAGACGTAAGTCGTTTCGTTCAAAGATGTGATCCCTGCCAAAGACACGCTCGAGCTATCTATCTCCCGGCAGACGAACTACATCCCTTGACAAGTCCCTGACCTTTTCATCAGTGGGGGTTGGACTTCCTGGGTCCATTCCCTCCATCGCCAAGCAAGAAGAAGTACTTATTGTTGGCCACTGACTACTTCATCAAGTGGGTTGAGGCTGTGTCACTCTTCCGAGAAACAGATAACGAGGTTATCAAATTTATTAGACACAACATCTTCTCCAGATTTGGTACACCTCAAGTACTTATCGCCGACAACGAAGCTCAATTCGATTCAGATAAATTTTGGGAGTTCTGCCTGAACTATGGAATCAAGCTTTTCTACTCCACTCTGAGATATCCACAATGCAATGGACAAGCTAAAGCTTCTAATAGAGTAATCCTCGGTCTACTCAAAAAGAAGTTAGGAGACAAGAAGGGGTTATGAGAGAAAGTCCTATCGGAGGTCCTATAGGGATATCGGACCACTCCTCGACGATCAACTGAATTTTTGCCCTTCCGCCTAACTTACGGGTCAGAAGCAATTCTTCCAACCGAGACTCTTTCCCCAACTTTGAAGACTAAGGCGATCGAAGGAAGAATAAACAACGAGCTCCGTATCAATGACATTGACTTCTCAGAAGAGTTACGTAACCAGGCAGCTGTTCATGTCGCCAACTATCAACAGAAGATCAAGCATGCCTACGATCGAAAAGTTAAGAGAAAACAGTTCCGCATTGGAGATCTAGTCCTCAGAGCGGTCTTCTCTATCACAAGGGAACGTGGCAGCAGAAAACTAGCTCCCAACTGGGAAGGACCTTATATCATCGAGTCAGTTGGAGGCAAAGGATCCTATCGCCTAATCTCGCCAGAAGGAGATAGGCCACCAAAAGCGTGGAATGCCAAGCATCTCAAAAATATTCTATCCCTGATGTAAACCCTGTACTGAATGAATGTTTCGATTTCAATCTTGTCCATTTCAATTCTATAAGCTTACATAATCACACATAGTTTAGATGTTGTGAGACAATACAACACTTAACTGACAAGTCGACTAATAGTTTGGATGTTCGTGTTGCGACACGACCCCTTACAGGAAGAAACAAATAGTTTAAACGTTGTGAGACAGCATAACTTTTAACTGGAATCGATTCATAGTTTGGGTGTTCGTGTTGAGACACGACCCCTTACAGGAAAAAACAAATAGTTTTAAACGTTGTGAGACAGCACAACTTTTAGATGGCAAATCGATTAGTAGTTTAGGTTTTCATGTTGTGACATGACCCCTTACAGGCAGAAACGAATAATTTAACGTTAAGAGGCATCACAACTCTAAACTAGCAGATACTCTTTCAATCATTCAATACAAGATATTAACCTTTCCATTCAAAACATTCAGCATAAAGAGAGACGGTTCATTCCAAAAAGAAATCAAGTATCTTCATTCATTCAAAAATACAAGTACAACGAGGAAGATACATCAAGGATTCTCAACAATGGTCACCCTAGATCTATCTCCGTCGTGGGCCTTGCTGGCCACAGACGCCTTCGAAGATTAAGTGCCTCCGCCATGAGCTAGCCTGAGGGCTTCCACTACTTTTTCAGCTGTTGACTTGAAGCTGGCCAAGTGGACGTTCAACTGTTCAATCTCCAGCGCGTGGGCCTCCTCCTTCGCTGCGAGCTCTGCCTTCAGCCTCTTTATCTTGTCAGCACGCTCGAACAAGATATTCTCCAACTTGAAGAATCTATTTTTTAGGCCTTGGAGTTCTTTATTAGCAGCTACGAACTCGGCCTCCATCTTCTTTTTCATGTGCGCCTCGTAACGGAAAAGCTGCTGACTTGAAGAGAGCTTAGCAGATAGCTTCACTTGCTCCTCGTTAGCTTCCTCAAGGAGGGCGTTCAGGCGTGAGATCTCACCGGCGGCCTCCCTCTCTCCGGCCTTCTTAAAGATCCCGTTGTTTAACTTCAGTAGGGCAGACATCTGCATGACAATAAGAACAAGTTAGAAACATCGGATGGAAGTACTATAACTTAAGGTGAAGTTGAAGCTACTCATAATCACTTCCAGCCTGATAGATGCTTCTTCGAGGCATCGGGCAGATTGTAAAGCTTCCTCAATGCCCCAGTTGGGTGGTTATTGTCAACCTCGCCCAAATCTCGCAGCACAGGCTGCGGGCTGCCAGGAGCAACTACAGACAAAATATTCGAAGACTCAGACATATCCAATATTCAATCCAAACAAAAGGAAGCTAAGGGTTGGAACTTACTCCTGTTAATAAATCCTGCTCGGGCACCTACTTCTCCCCCTGCCCCTCGTCTCCCTTTGGTTCGGGAGGAGGGACTTCGGGAGGAGACGAATCTCCCCTTTTGTCACTTATCTCTTCAGCCCCCCTGGAGGAGGGCAAACATTAGGGCGGAGCTTCCGTAGCCACCTTGGCTGCGTCATCTCACGGCGCCAGCCTTGGTTTATCAGCTTCCGCCCCTCCATTCACGGAAGCTTGCCCCGTCGAGACCTCACCTTGCCGGAGGCCTTCGGGCGGCGCCTGCGCGATCAGCATCGGGTCATAGACCACGTCGCTCCTTGAGTACTTGACCCTGATGCATGTAAGATGCTTCAGGGTCTCAAAGTCATAGACGAGCAGCACCTTCTTGCCGTCGTCTATCGTATCAATGTCATCCTTCATTCGACGGGCCTTAGCCTCGTCGATAGGAGGGACTTGGCCTGCTCCTAGCGGGGTAAGGGGCATGTCTTCCCAACCTCTGTCCCCCTCCTCTTCTCCTTCTCCCTATTCGCTCCCTTCCTCCTCCTTATCCTCATCTTCCCCGCTTTCTTCTTCACCTTTCTCCTTTTCTTCTTCTTCTTCTTTCTCTTTCTTCTTTTCCTCCTTCTCCTCTTTCTTCACCACCTTCTCCTCCTTCACTACCTTCCTCTTCTTGACCTGGCCTCGCCTGGTCATGACCAGTTTCTTCTCGCCAGGCTCGAAACGCCTCCTCTTGCCATATATTTTCTTCTCGACTCGCACAAATTGCACAATCCTGTTGGTCTCAAGATTCTCCTCATAATCAGAATACAGAGTGTCGTTATCTTCATATCTAACTGGTAGGCAATGTATCAGGTTGGTATTGCCATGGCGGACCGGACAATACACAAATTGCTTCCATGACCTGGTCCCGTATGTCAGTTCCAGGAACAAGTTGTCGATCGCTCCGACCCGATCAGATGACCAACACAGATCACCTCCCGGTCTGTACCTCTCGACCTCCTTGTGGACTTGGCTACGAGGAGTCTCGAGAATTGAGAAGGGAGTCCATGCCCCCGAGACGGAGATCGGCCAGTCGGTGTATAGTTTGTCAGAGGGGACCGTGTCGGTGATAGGGCAAAGGTCAGAGACGCCGTGCAGGTTAAAGAAGGGGTTGTCTTTCCTCGAAACCCACTTATAGTGGTAGAAGAAATACCCCAACTTGATCTGGGCTTGCTCACCTTCGGGGATGCTGGAGTATTAGGCTCTAAGCTCCTCCTGGTGATCGAACTCCACCCGGCAGAAAGCGTAGATGATTCTCCACGCATTTCCCATCAGCTGTCCGGGGCAAAGCCCAGACGTGTTCAGCAGTCGAGCCGCGAACGGCAGAAGGGGCAGGCGTAGCCCGTAGTTGAGCTGCCCGATCATGCCCATAATTTTCTCCTTGCTAGCCACCTCTGTATAGACAGACCGATTGTCTATACCAAAGGTAGCTTGCACCCTGGCGAGGGCTAAGCGATGGATGCCTTCAGTGAAGAACCCGAGCAGCTTCTCCCATTTTGCCCTCTTTACGTCAGTGATCTTCCGACCGATGCCATACTCGAAGACAGACTCCTCGGATAACGGCTTCAGTGGCCCCAGAACAAACTCAACTTTGGGGATATGCTCCGACTTGGTGGGCGCGGAGACAAATCCCACACCAAGATGCCGCTTCCCAAGGACGCCGAGGCTGCCCTTACCCTTGCCTTTGCCCGCAATCTTAGGCGATGAGGGCTCAACGGTGGACTTCCCCTTCTTCGACGGCCTCACCATCGGAGGAACGATATTCTTGGTATAGCTTGCAGATGCCATCGCAATCGAACGGAAGAACGAGGTAAATAGAAAGGAAGAATTCGGGAGAAAAAGCAGAGAACTCAGAAAAATTTCTAACAGCGCGAGTGAAATATAAACTCTGGGACGGGATTTATAAGACTCGAAAATTTTGGCTAGAAAACCAATGTGACACGTGGCACCACCAGACTGGCAAAACGATAAAGCGTCGGACCAGACGAAGCGTTGGACCAGACAAAAAATCGGACCAAATGAAACATCGAACCAGACGAAGCGTCGGACAAGACGAAACGTCCAACCAGACAAAAACACTAACAAAAGACTTCACCCAATCGACAGGCAGACGATCAGGTGATTTTCTAAAGGATCGAGCAAAAAACGTGGCTTTTTGTCCGATCGCCCCAAGCTCCACCGGTTAAAATTGATCGATTGGATAAATTTGACTGATCGGACAATTTTGACCGATGGCCCAAAAGACTTTGCCCAATCGACAGACAGACGATCGGACGATTTTCCAAAGGATCGGGCAAAAAATATGGTTTTTTGCCTGATCGTCCCAACCTCCACCGGTTGAAATTGACCGATCAGACAAATTTGACCGATTGGACAATTTTGACCGATGGCCTAAAAGACCTTGTCCAATCGACAGGCAGACGATCGGGCGATTTTTCAAAGGATCAGGCAAAAAACATGACTTTTTGCCCGATTGCCCCAAGCTCCACCGGTTGAAATTAACCGATTGGACAAATTTGACCGATCGGACAATTTTGATCGATGGCCCAAAAGACTTTGCCCAATCGACAAACAGATGATCGGGCGATTTTCTAAAGGATCGGGCAAAAACTATGGCTTTTTGCCTGATCGCCCCAAGCTCCACCGGTTGAAATTGACCGATCGGACAAATTTGATTGATCGAACAATTTTGACCGATAGCCTAAAAGACTTCGCCCAATCGACAGGCAGACGATCGGGTGATTTTCCAAAGGATCAGGCAAAAAACGTAGTTTTCTGCCCGATCAACTTGAGCTCTACCGGTTGAAATTGACCGATCAAACAATTTTGGTCGATTGGACAATTTTGACCGATTGGATAATTTTGACCGATGGCCCAAAAGACTTCGCCCAATCGACAGGCAGACGATCGGGAGATTTTTCAAAGGATCGGGCAAAAAACGTGGCTTTCTGCCCGATCGCCCCAAGCTCCACCGGTTGAAATTGACCGATCGGATAAATTTGATTGATGGTCCAAAAGACTTCGCCCAATCGACAGGCAGATGATCGGGCGATTTTCCAAAGGATCGGGCAAAAAACGTGGCTTTTTGCCCGATTGCCCCAACCTCCACCGGTTGAAATTTGACCGATCGGATAATTTTGACCGATGGCCCAAAAGACTTCGCCCAATCGACAGACAGACGATAAGACGATTTTCCAAAGGATCGCCCGATCGTCCCAACCTCCACCGGTTGAAATTGATTGATCGGACAAATTGATCAATCAAAAAATTTTGACCGATGGGCCAAAAGACTTTGCCCAATCGACAGGCAGACAATCGGGCGATTTTTCAAAGAATCGGGCAAAAAATATGGCCTTTTGCTCGGTCGCCCCAACCTCTACCAGTTGAAATTGACCAATCGGATAAATTTGACCGATCGGACAATTTTGACCGATGGCCCAAAAGACTTCGCCCAATCGACAGGCAGATGATCAGGCGATTTTCCAAAGGATCGGACAAAAAACGTGGCTTTTTGCCCGATCGCCCCAACCTCCACCGGTTGAAATTGACAAATCGGACAAATTTGACCGATCGGACAATTTTGACCGATGGCCCAAAAGACTTTGTCCAATCGACAGGCAGACGATCGAACGATTTTCCAAAGGATCAGACAAAAACATGGCTTTTTGCCCGATCGCCCCAATCTCCACCGGTTAAAATTGATCGATCGGAGAAATTTGACCGATCGGACAATTTTGACCGATGGCCCAAAAGACTTCGCCCAATCGACAGGCAGACGTTCGGGCGATTTTCCAAAGGATCAAACAAAAAACATGGTTTTTTGCCCGATCGTCCCAAGCTCCACCGGTTGAAATTGAACGATTGGACAAATTTGACCGATCAGATAATTTTGACCGATGGCCCAAAAGACTTCGCCCAATCGACATGCAGATGATCGGGCGATTTTTCAAAGAATCGGGCAAAAAATGTAGTTTTCTGCCTGATCGACTCAAGCTCCACCGGTTGAAATTGACCGATCGGACAATTTTGGCCAACCAGACAATTTTGACCGATCGGACAAATTTGACTTATCGGCCAATGTTGACCGATCGGATAAATTTTTTCGATCAGACAAGTTGGTCGCCAGTGCCTTATCAGCAAGCATTGCTTAAGAAAAAATATATGACAAGGGGTTTGAATTTTTCACCTGGGTTCTAAGTCATCCAGATCAGCCTCTAGTTGACTTAGAGGGGGAAACTGTGGGTGCAAATTTTGGTCAAACGCCCCGTGACGGGACCCGCCAACCCTGCCTAGGGCTCCACAAAGATGACATCACACCCACCAGCCCTGCCTGGGGGTCCACAAAGACGACAGCGAAACCCACCAGCCCTGCCTGGGGGTCCACAGAGACGAAAGCGGGACCCACCAGCCCTGCCTGGGGGTACACAGAGACGACAGCGGGACCCACCAGTCCTGCCTGGGGGTCCACATAGACGACTGTGGGTGCATATTTTGGTCAAACACCCCGCTACGGGACCCAACAACCCTGCCTGGGGGTCCACAAAGACGACAACGCGACCCACCAGCCCTGCCTGGGGGTCCACAGAGACGACAGCGGGACCCACCAGCCCTGCCTGGGAGTCCACAAAGATGACAGCGGGACCCACCAGCCATGCCCGGGGGTCCACAGAGATGACAGCGGGACCCACCAGTCCTGCCTGGGGGTCCACAGAGACGACTTCGGGACCCACCGGCCGTCCGTCGAAACCCAGACAAAGGCGGTAGAAACTACCTTCTTGTTGTAGCTCGTGTGTCCTTAGCGTGGATTTTCAGTATTAACATTAATAAAGATGACTTTGGTTATTGCTTTAATTAGAATACTACTCTGGTGTATGATAATACTCATATAAAAAAAAGGATCCTAGGGAACACAGTAGGCCACTCAGGCGCATGGAGGATCCATGCTTGGGAGATCCAGTGGACCAGTTCTGTGTAGACCTAGAACTAGGTCACAGCTTAGGTGATGCCGGTCGCTTCACCGAGAATAAGCTGTTGGCAGGTAGAGGATGTGGTGAAGTCTCCACCACAGGAACGTGGGATTCCTATTCACCTGACCAAGCACAATGATCGTGTTGAATAGGAACCAAGACGGTGCACAGTTCAGTGATTCAGACACTGGTGCATAAACCGTCTTACTACTATAGATAATCTGTCCTTAACCTTGAGGGACCATGTTCACTGGGCCAACCAGTTGTGTGGTGCTTTGATGTGCCAACGTGTGCGGACCTTCCATAGTCCAATACCACGGTGCGTTGGGTTACCAGGCTGGCGCTTGAGTGACATGTAATCCCTACAGGTTATCCGACGTCTATTGATGGATGGGTGCGTTTTGATGAGTCAATTTGTCCATACAGTTAACCCAGGCCTGGTGGTTGTCAGTAAGACTGACAATGTTCCGGATACTAGGCATAGCACCGGAAGGTGTGTGGTGTTATAGATGACAAGTCATCAAACCCTAGTCAGACGATTGATCGGGATCTGACGGTGCTCCCCACCGCCCGAGTCGAGTCATGGCACCAGTAATAGGAGGGACTAAGGATTATCGGAGTATAGTAGAGAACAGGGTTACGAGGGAGTAATATAAGTTTAGGATCACTAGAGTTCAACTCGCATCACACTCTGGGTGGCTACGCGGGTTAATCAGATTAGGACTGATTAACGAAACTTTCGGTGTGTCACCGGAACAGTTAATCAGGGATCCGGTTGGAGCTAGAGATCCCAAACCCTGAAGGTTCCACCCTGTCGTTACATATAGGAATTGTTCCCCGACCTAGTTGGATACGTTGGATGTGAAGTAGCGCGATGGAGCGCAAGCCCGGAGCCTAAGAACCTAATTCACATGTGTTACGGGCCGTAGGGGTATTTTGATAAATACTAAAATATGGCTCAGAACACATTGAATATGGATCTTAGAATGAGTGGAATAATTCCAGGAGCTCACAGGCGCTGATGGAACTCGATTCAGAGTAGCGCACCTCACTCAGTCTCTCTTTCAGTTTTTCACTTTTCGTGAAGAGCGTTTTCGTCCAGGCTTCACGATAGACATTGGAAATCCCTAAAAACAAGCCCCCCCTCATCCTAATCCTATTAGGGCCGGTCCTAGCTTCCTTGAAGCCATGGGAGACCGGCCCTATAAGTAGAATAGGGAGAGGGAGAGCCGACCCTATGCTCCCTCTCCTCCCAAAAATCCGAACCCCCCTCCTTTGCTCCTCCTTTGTGGTTTCGGCCAAGGAAAAGAGAGGAAGAAGAAGGGAGAAGAAATAGGAAGGAAGGAAAAGGAAGAAAGGAGAAAGAGGAGGAGAAAATCTAGCGGCTCGCCATCATCTTCGCAATGGATTTCTCCGTCGGCTCGTAATCCTTGCACTCAGAGACGGGATTTCGAGGATTCTTCAATTCGCAAAGGACAAGATGCTATCCGATAGTTTCCCTTGCGATTCTAGTACGGTTCTTCATTGTTCCGTCATCTCCGGATTATAGATCCAAAAGGTATGATGATTCTAAACACCTAATTAGATGCATGCATGTCTTCCGTAGATCGTAGTATGCCTCTAGGGTGTCCTCACATATGCTAAGATCATAGATTTGCATGTAGATTGTTTTGTAGAATTAATTGTAATGAAACATACACCGTATGATCTTTGGATCTATCTTTTGCTTCCACTACGACTCTGATAAGCGGATCCAATTCCAATAATTGGTATCAGAGCACGCTTTGGTGTGTGTTTCATGCATGAATTCGTGAAAATATCATGTGAATATATGATGGCATATGTTTTCGTCGGGGTTCGGCGTAGATCATGCATATGGATTGTGCTATGTATCGTCTTTTTGCAGGTGCTGTGCTGAATAGTAATCTGTGATTGCATGCTTCCGGGGGTCGGACCTCGGATTTATTATTGCATTGATTATTATTGTGCTTGTGGTTTTTAAGGCTCTAGATGGACGAGGGTGGGGGTTGACTATCCTCGATTCCCTGGCCATGTTTCTAGGATTGTCTTCTTTTCTTTCTAGCAAAATTGTACACGAACGAGCACTTGGTCGGAGCGTGTTAGTTTTTCGATCACAGGAAGAAGGAGATGATGCTTCATCCACGGTTCGGGCAAGCGGTACCATGGCGTGCAAAGACCTGGCGAAAGCGTGCACGTTGGCGATGATGGGGATCGTCGTCAGAGATCGTGCAGAATGGAATAGCAGGATATCTTGGCTGTGCTATTCAGGTTCAGGGGTCGGACCCTGGACTTGATTCAGTTTGGATGTTTTTTCTGTTGTTTCTCTTTATTTAGTATTTAGAGAACCCCGATGATAATGTGATTATCTATCTTGCTTGTGAGTTTATCTCTAGATCATGCTTAGGGTTAGTACTAAACTTATAGATTCATCGGTGTTTCTATATAGTTCTAACACGTGCGAATCCGGTGGCTAGCTAAAAGAAAAGGTGGTAACCGCCATCGTGGTAGTTTAGGTAGCCAAGTACTGTGCACCGAGATAGATGCAGTGCTAGATTTGTTTAGAGATAATTAACTAATGTCTCCATAAGAAGTATGATAACCCTAGTGGGATGCCCTTTCCCCATGTGGTCCTAGCGACTAAGTTAGGTTAGGATTTTACTGTGTGATACCAGTTTCTAGATGACGTTTGATGGTAGTATGAACTCATCACGATTTGGTTATGCCACCATTAGGTTGAGGTCCAGCGAAGGTTGTCGGATGTCCTTATTTGGCCAGCATCGAAACCTATAATGAGATGAGGTCTACTATGACATCATGCGTCAAATTGTGAAAGAGGCATCATCGTAGTGGGAGTCCTTTCCACGTTGACCTTAGGCTAGGCTCCAGATCTTAGGATTATGCGCAAAGTAGTGAAGTATCGGGATCCTTGGAATCTATGTAATGTGATCCTTGCAAGAAAGGCGAAAGCTGAGTATTCAAGGTAGGGACTATGATATTTTCCGAGGAGACTAATACTTTGCGGGAAGGTTTGTAATCCTAGTGGGAGCACGGTAGACCAGGGTCTAAGTCTAGGAGGTCGTGACCTTTCGAGATATGCATAAAACCTCATAAAGAAGTGATGTGTAAGAGGTTCCCTCCAAAGGGGAGCCCCTGGTCTCTACAATCAACCGGCTAAGGGTCTGGGTGGGAGGTACGCAGTTCGATATTTCCACCGGGAGAGTGCTGTGTTTCCTTTCATGCTGGTTCGCCTAGTGGTTTCCTTTGGGACATAGAGGATGCCGGAGGCAGTGGGTGACAGTTTTTTTCCTGCACCGCGGGAGCCTATGAACCCCCTTGCCGACACCACCTAGATTAGTGGGAAGTATCTGAAAGCGTGTGTAAAGCTACTGTTGCTGCACACGCGGGTCACATAAACCTGGCCAAAAGGAGATTGGGAGGTCTTTCAATTTTACCATAGGTAATTCTGATGAAGACTGGGTCGTAAAAACCCCGTTGGCAAAAGCGGTTGCATGCTCTCACCGAGATGCTGTCACCAATTCAGGGCCGATAGTCTCAGTGATCGAGCCCAAGGAATTTAGATTCCTGGATGTCTCCACTTGAGGTAGTGAAGACATAGCAGCTGGAGTAAACATTATCTATTTCTAAATTCCATGAAATAGATTGTAGTAAACCCTAATTTTGCTTTGAACCATTGTTTACAGAAATCATGACCAAGCTCGACCCCCTTGTCTCCATACTTAATGATAATAAACTTACGGGACCAAACTATGAGGACTGGAAGCGTAACTTGATGCTCGTCCTAAGGGTTGGCAAACACACAATTGCCCTAAGTACCCCTCAACCGGCCATGCCGGGACTAAGTGCGACTGAGGCCCAGTTAAAGGAATGGAAAGACTGGCTAGATGCTGATGAGATGTGCAAGCGCTACATAGTGGCATCCTTGCAGACCGTCCTTCAGAAGCAAGTCGAAGACATGGCCTTTGCTTCAGACATGATGCTCTACCTAAAGGAAATATTCGAGGGTCGTAGTCGGGTAACTCGTTACCTGACCATCAAGAAATTGGTGTCCACAAAGATGGCAGAGGGGACTTTAGTTCGGGATCATATGCTGAAACTATTTGGCTATGTGAACGAACTTGGTTCCTTCGATGTCATCTTGGATGCAGATATTCAGATCGATATTTTCCTCACGTCTCTGTCAAGAGCGTTTGAGGGCTTCGTTACCAACTTCAACCTTAACCAGTTGGAGATGTCTAACGCAGAGCTCCAAGCGGTGCTCCAGGCGACAGAGGACGGGATGAAGGCAGGAGCCTAATCCTTGAACGTGGAGCGGAATTCTTCTCTGAAAGCCAAAGGCAAGTTTCAGAAAAGAAAGTCTAAGAAGCCCGTGAAGATGGGCCAGGTGCAGTTACAGGTTTCTAAGCAGAATGGTCTGGCGAAGCCCAAAGAAAAATGTTTCCGATACGGCAAGAAGGGGCACTGGAAAGACGACTATCGCGCGGCTCCCAACAAGGCTGAGACAAGTATATCTCAAATCTACATAGTGGAATCCCTTGTAGCATCCAGTAGTTCTCCAGTTTCATGGATTATGGATTCTGGCTCCACTAACCATGCTTGCAATAATTTGCAGGGGTTCAAGGAGACAAGAAAACTGGGTGATAGGGAGATGATCCTAAGCATGGGAACTGAGGCCGTGGCAGAGGCTGAAGCAGTTGAAGATGTCGTCTTGTAGTTTCTTGATGGAAGAAGTTTATTACTTAGAGACATACTTTATGTACAGTCCTTGAGACGAAACTTAATTTCTGTTTCCTTATTGAATAATAAAGGTTTTTCAGTTTTATTTGATACTTCTGTTGTGTCAATTAAATTGAATGGTTCCTTTGTTTGTAAGGGAAAGATACAGAATAGTCTCTATGTAATTAACTCCAATCATAAGCAGGATAACATAACTGAAGCTTGTGTGGTTAATCCATCTAAAAGGAAAAATCCCTCAGATAATCCAACACTCCTTTGGCATCTAAGGCTTGGACACATAGCCTCAGACAGGATTCACAGGTTGGTTAAGGTAGGACTCTTAAGTTCAGATGTTTCAGAAAGCCTACCGACATGTGAGTCTTGCCTGGAAGGCAAGATGACTAAAAGATCTTTCCGAGCCAAAGGTTGCAGATCTAAGGAGGTATTAGAGTTGGTACACACTGATGTATGTGGGCCCATAAGTGTCTGTGCCATAGGAGAGTTCGAGTATTTCATCACCTTCACGGATGATCACTCGAGGTTTGGATACATATACCTAATACGGCAGAAGTCTGAATCCTTTGATAAGTTCAAAGAGTTCAGAGCTGAAGCAGAAAAGTAGACGGGTAAAAGTATCAAGTCTCTTCGATCGGATCGAGGAGGTGAATACCTATTGGATGAATTTATTGGGTACCTGCGTGAGCATGGGATCGTATCCCAGTTGACTGCACCAGGAACACCACAACAAAATGGTGTATCTGAGAGGAGAAACCGAACTTTGTTAGATATGGTTTGGACTATGATAAGTTATGCAATATTGCCACCTAGTTTTTGGGGATATGCCCTAGAGACGACAGCATATACTTTGAACTTTGTTCCATCAAAGTCAGTACCCCTAACTCCTTGGGAGCTGTGGTTGAAGCGAAAGCCAAGCCTACAGCACTTTAGGATTTGGGGTTGTCCAGCACATGTGTGGAAGGACAAGCGAGATAAGATGGAGTCAAAAACTAAGGTATGTCTGTTCACTGGGTATTCAAAAGGGACAAAGGGTGGTTTATTTTATGATCCTGAGGATAGAAAGGTTGTCGTCTCAACGAACGCTGCATTCCTGGAGCAGGATTATTTAATAGACCATAAGCCCACCCGTAAAGTAGTTCTTGAAGAATTGCTTGGTACTGATGGGAGTACGCAGACAATAAATATAGTAGGAGCCGATACCACTAAGATAAACGATACTGTAGAATCGACTCCTATGGAACCACCGCAGGCTCGTCGCAGTGGAAGGACCACAAGTGCTCTTGATAGATACATTGGAGAAGCCTTTATGGTAGATCCAGAGTTTCAGGAGGATGATCCTCTGAACTATGACGAAGCGATGGTATCCTCTGACTATGCAGCATGGCAGGAAGCCATGGAGGCAGAACTGACATCGATGTCCCAAAATTCGGTCTGGACACTTGTAACACCACCTCATAATATTAAACCTATTGGGTGTAAGTAGGTGTACAAAAGGAAAAGAGGTCTGGATAGTACCGTTGAGACTTACAAAGCTAAACTGGTCGCTAAGGGTTATACCCAACGAGAAGGGATCGACTATGACGAAACCTTTTCGCCAGTAGCTATGCTTAAGTCTATCTGGATCCTCTTGTCCATTGCAGCCCATTATGATTGGGAGATCTGACAAATGGATGTCAAGACCGTATTCCTCAACGAGGATTTGGAAGAAGACATCTACATGTCTCAGCCTCCAAGCTTTGTCGCAAAAGGTCAGGAAAGTCTGGTGTGCAAGTTGTAAAGGTCCATTTATGGACTGAAGCAAGTATCCAGAAGTTGGAACATGAATTTTGATCAGACTATCCAGTCTTATGGATTTAAGCAGAATGTAGATGAACCATGTGTTTATAAAAGGAGCGATAAGACTGTAGTAGTTTTTCTAGTGTTTTACATAGACGATATCCTGCTCATTGGAAATGATGTTGGAACGTTGTCTACAGTGAAGGTGTGATTATCCTCTCAATTTGACATGAAAGACCTGGGTGAAGCGAGTTATGTTCTAGGGATCAAGGTAACTCGAGATCGCCAGAACAAGACTCTCTCGCTGTCACAGTCAGCCTACATAGATACTATCTTGGTCAAATTCAG
Source organism: Chamaelirium japonicum (assembly GCA_947650365.1). NCBI lineage: Eukaryota > Viridiplantae > Streptophyta > Magnoliopsida > Liliales > Melanthiaceae > Chamaelirium > Chamaelirium japonicum. Next base: position 68,306,304 of record OX393553.1, on the reverse strand, counting down.
TATGCACAACTCTAAGAAGGGACTGGTTCCATTCAGACATGGAATGAAATTGTCCAAGGATCAGGGTCCTAAGACTTCTGAGGAGAGGGCATAGATGCAGAAGATACCTTATGCTTCGGTTGTAGGGAATCTGATATATGCTATGCAGTGCACGAGACCAGATATATGCTATGCAGTAGGCATGATGGGCAGGTATCAGTCAAATCCGGGTCCAGGGCACTGGACTGCTATGAAAAGTATACTCAAGTATCTCCGTAGGACGAGAGATTATGAGTTAGTTTACTCTTTACAGGAACTGATGCCGATTGGATATACGGATTTTGACTTTGCGTCAGATCCGGAATCCAGGAGATCGACGTCAGGGTTTGTGTTTTCATTAGGAGGAGGAGCTGTCAGTTGGAGGAGCATGAAGCAGGGATGCATCGCGGATTCGACGACAGAGGCTGAGTATGTTGCAGCGTGCGAAGCAGCTAAGGAGGCGATATGGCTCAAGAAGTTTCTCACGGAATTAGAATGCGTACCGGGAGCTCAAGATCCTATTGTCCTTTACTGTGACAATAGTGGAGCGGTAGCACAATCCAATGAGCCAAGATATCACCAGAAGAGCAAGCATATCAAGCGGAAATACTATATTATCCGGGACTTGCAGAAGCGAGGGAAGGTTGCAGTGACTCAGGTGGCGTCTACAGATAACATGGCGGACCCTTTCACAAAGGCGTTACCGACCAAGGCTTTTGAGAAGCACATGGATGCCATGGGAGTTAAGACTGTTGTTCGTGGGAGATTATTGTAGCTCGTGTGTCCTTAGCGTGGATTTTCTGTATTAACATTAATAAAGATGACTTTGGTTATTGCTTTAATTAGAATACTACTCTGGTGTATGATAATACTCATATAATAAAAGGACCCTAGGGAACACAGTAGGCCACTGAGGCGCATGGAGGATCCATGCTTGGGAGACCCAGTGGACCAGTTCTGTGTAGACCTAGAACTAGTTCACAGCTTAGGTGATGCCGATCGCTTCACCGAGAACAAGCTGTTGGCAGGTAGAGGATATGGTGAAGTCTCCACCACAGGAACGTGGGATTCCCATTCACCTGACCAAGCACGATGATCGTGTTGAACAGGAACCAAGACGGTGCACAGTTCAGTGATTCAGATACTGGTGCATAAACCGTCTTACTACTATAGATAATCTGTCCTTAACCCTGAGGGACCATGTTCACTGGGCCAACTAGTTATGTGGTGCTTTGATATGCCAACGTGTGCGGACCTTCCATAGTTTAATACCACGGTGCGTTGGGTTACCCGGCTGGCGCTTGAGTGACATGCAATCCCTACAGGTTATCTGACGTCCAGTGATGAATGTGTGCGTTTTGATGAGTCAATCTGTCCACACAGTTAACCCAGGCCTGGTGGTTGTCAGTATGACTGACGATGTTCCGGATGCTAGGCATAGCACCGGAAGGTGTGTGGTGTTATAGATGACAAGTCATCAAACCCTAGTTAGATGATCGATCGGCATCTGACGGTGCTCCCCACCTCCCGAGTCGAGTCATGGCACCAGTAATAGGAGGGACTAAGGATTAGCAGAGTATAGTAGAGAATAGGGTTACGAGGGAGTAACATAAGTTTAGGATCACTAGAGTTCAACTCGCGTCGCACTCTGGGTGGCTACGCGGGTTAATCGGATTAGGACTGATTAACGGAACTTTCGGTGTGTTACCGGAACAGTTAATCAGGGATCCAGTTGGAGCTAGAGATCCCGAACCCTGAAGGTTTCACCCTGTCGTTGCATATAGGAATTGTTCCCCGACCTAGTTGGAAACATTGTATGCGAAGTAGAAAGATGGAGCGCAAGCCCGGAGCCTAAGAACCTAATTCACATGTGTTACGGGCCGTAGGGGTATTTTGGTAAATACTGAAATATGGCTCAGAACACATTGAATATGGATCTTAGAATGAGTGGAATAATTCCAGGAGCTCATAGGCGCTGACGGAACTCGATTCCGAGTAGCGCACCTCACTCAGTCTCTCTTTCGGTTTTCCACTTTTCGTGAAGGGCGTTTTCGTCCAGGCTTCACGATAGACATTGGAAATCCCTAAAAACAAGCCCCCCCCCCCCCTCATCCTAATCCTATTAGGTCCGGCCCTAGATTCCTTGAAGCCATGGGAGACCGGCCCTATAGGTAGAATAGGGAGAGGGAGGGCCGGCCCTATGCTCCCTCTCCTCCCAAAAATCCGAACCCCCCTCCTTTGCTCCTCCTTTGTGGTTTCGACCAAGGAAAAGAGAGGAAGAAGAAGGGAGGAAAAAGAGGAAGGAAGGAGAAGGAAGAAAGGAGAAAGAGGAGGAGAAAATCTAGCGGCTCGCCATCGTCTTCGCAAAGGATTCCTCTGTCGGCTCGTAATCCTTGCACTCAGAGACGGGATTTCGAGAATTCTTCAATTCGCAAAGGACAAGGTGTTATCCGACAGTTTCCCTTGCGATTCAAGTGTGGTTCTTCATTGTTCCGTCATCTCCGGATCATAGATCCAAAAGGTATGATGATTCTAAACACCTAATTAGATGCATGCATGTCTTCCGTAGATCGTATTAAGCCTCTAGGGTGTCCGCACATATGCTAAGATCATAGATTTGCATGTAGATTGTTTTGTAGAATTAATTGTAATGAAACATACACCGTATGATCTTCGGATCTATCTTTTGCTTCCGCTGCGACTCTGATAAGAGGATCCAATTCCAACACTTCTACCCCAGTTTCTTTCTAAAAAACTCTATAAATAGCAGGCCCAGCAAATGTAACAGGATCGAATATCTGATTTCTGAATCAGACTTCCGAAAAATCCAGAGTTCTGACCTTCCTACCTTTCGATCTTCGTTTAGAAGAGAAACCAGTGACACTCGGCCTATCAAGGTCACTTCAATCCAAGTGTTAGTGAATTCAGGTTGCTCCTTATAACACGGAGACGTAGGCTTCGGCTGAACTCCGAGATCACATCTCGTGTTAGCAATCTATCGATCGTTCAGAAGTTCAACTCGAAGTCATTGACCTCCGAATCTGCAGACTAGGCATACGTTCGATCAGACATTCGACTCGACTCGATTGACTGGTTGGGCAGAGTCTTTGGGTCGGCACGGAGATCATCCCCCACAGCGCCTCCTGGACGTCCGGTGACCTCCCCTTTGAAATACCAAAAAAAAAAAAAAGGCTACGTTCTTCCTATGAAGTAGTCCACTAGGGTATATATGCTACCATCTCTAAAAATTTGGTTCTACCTCAGAGGAATGAATGAGGAATAGTAGTCTTGATGGAGTTGATGAGGGTGGGCTCAACATACCTTACCTTCATATTTTCCACCCTCACTGAGCTTCCTTTGCTACCCAAAGAGCTCCAACAAACTATTGGGTTTACCTTGTCCGACCAAGAAGTGGTACCGACAGTTGACTGGGACAAATCAGCAGCCATATGGTGGGCAGATTCACTACTAGCACCCCCTTGATTAAAGACTTGCTAGCGCAAAAGATGTACCACCCATGTTGTTATAGTTTGTATGCTCAAAACATTCTCAATCAATGAAGTCCTAGTGTAGTGCGTAGTGTCAGGGCAATAGCTGTCACGATCATATCAAGCTCAACGAGCATTCCGTTGGAAGATTCAAAGACTATCACAAGCGCCAACCCAAGGTATAAGTGGTTTTACCTATATTTAGGGTTGTAGGACGCATATACATACTTGAGTATTGGTGCCTTTCCGATTTACACTTTTTAAAATTTTATTTCAAATAGTTTCAAATTCATGACTTTACATGTCTTCCTTGTATTCGGACTTGACTCTTTGATTTTGGATTCAATGGATTTACGCTTCTGAAATGGTTCTGTTAGTGTTCTGAAGTTCGCAATGTTTCATGTTTTCATTGGATTTTTACTTGACTCTTGGATTTTGAATTTATCGAATTTTATGTGTGCACTTTTTGCACGGCCTCGAGTCTCTAATGGGCCTCAGTGCATGTACTTTCATGTATATAGGATGCACTTCGCGGCGTCACGGAGTTCCACACTTAGAATTCTCGAAGTGTTGGAAGAGACACTGCACACGTTCGAACAATCATTTTGACGGTGTGACAAAGTCATTGACCGATTGTTCAGATGCTTAAGGCAAAGTTCGAATTTCTTACCCTTCCGGACCAGATTGGTCTTTTGCCATAAGTCGTCCGAACAGATGGTCGAACCGTCTTGTCTGGCCTTCTGACTCATTGAGTCTGGTTGTCCAAATGAGTTTTTGTATTGCAAGGCAAGTAGTCCGAACACTCGTTTGGATGCCTTACACCCAGGTCAAGCTGGCTGTGGGCTACTGGATTGTGAGGACTATTTTCGTCCATCGGATTGCCGATACAGCGACTGTCGATGGCAAAGCGCGCTGTACCAACATATAAAAGGCCATTAGGGAGCATATTTTAGGTTTACTCTCTCATCCTTCTTTCGGATATTTTGGAGAGAGATTAGAAGGGGATTTTTGGATTTTCTTGAATACTCCCAAATTGGTCCCTCTTCTCGGCGGCTTGATTCGGCATTGATTCCTTCCTCGATTAAAACTTGGATTCTTCGTTCCAATGGTTTGGAGTTTCAAACAAATGAGGTAAAGAGTGCCTTTGTTTCATGATTTTGCAAATCCGATTTTTCTTTTGCTTTTATTAGCTTTCATTTTCTCTTAGAGGGAGATCTCTCTCTGGCGTGTCATGTCCAAAGAGAGCCTCAAAGTTGTGTTTATCCATTGTAGGCAATCGTATTCGTTGCTTTAGATTGCAAACCCCCTCTTCGCTGGTGCCTTGAGGTCGTACGGTGCGTCACATCCATCCCGCTTTGCTTTGAAGAGAATCAATCCGGATCACCCGCACCCCGTTAGGGGAATTTCATCCTCCTTAGTACTAGCTTCTGGTTGCGGAAAATTGTCAGGCACCTGGCAAGCATTCTCAAGAGAGCTCACTCAGTATCATCGATCCATCCAGTAATAGAAAAAAATTTAAACCCAGTATGTGCACAACCCAATTAGATTCAGATTTTTTATTTTTTTTTGTCTCTTTGATTGTGCCAAATCCCTCTTCTTAGGATGAGAGATGGGGGAAGCTAACACAATAGGCTCTTCCTCTAGGTCGGGTCGTGTCGGGTTTGTGTCGTGTCCAGTCTCAGGTTGTGTCCAAAACCCCTAGACCCGACCCGACCCGTTTAACTAATCGTGTCTAAATCCTAAACCCGTACCCGACCCGCTAATAAACGGGTAGACCCGATAAGACCCGTTTACCACACGGGTCTATTCAGTTGACCCAATCCGATCCAATCCGACTCGACCCAACCTGACCCGATAGACCTGCAAGTACTATATAATACAGTATCGGATTGCGAGTAGACCCGACCCGACCAGACCCGTTGAATTTTAAACGGGTCTTCTCGGGTCTATCGTGTCCAGACCCTAAACCCGGACCCGACCTGTTTACTAAACGGGTCTATCGTGTCGACCCGTTTACGACTCGAACCCGTTTAGCCCTGACCCAGACCAGCTAACTTCGTGTCGGGTCCGAAATTGCCAGCCCTAATAAATAGTGTAAAGAAGAAGAGATCAACGGTCCGAAATTGCCAGCCCTAATAAATAGTGTATCGAAGAAGAGATCAACGATCCTAGCTCTAGGTATTCTTCTGTGGACCATTTTATCTCTTCACATGTGGCCCATGATTATTCCACTTTTTTGATTTATCTGTTATGTGGGTTTTATTTTTGATTGACTTGTCTTCATGGATACGAACCAATTTGACCAAGTGGTCAATACAAAACCTGTTAGTCCACCAGCACAAAATAGACCAAGGATTGAAACTTTGCACAAGAGTAGAGTAATGCCCTGAATTTTTTGATAACCCCAGGGGTTGAAAGGCTTGCCGTAGCACTTATTCGAACCCTTGACAAAAGCCACGACCTAAGGGGTGCATGTCTTAACGACTTAATCGTCCAGGCTTTATTTATTTATAGGAAGAGTTTTTTTAAAAATAAATATTTAATTTAATTGCTTATCGAAAAGATTTAATAGACTAGCGCTCTGACAGCCACTTGGCAGGTAAACGTCGGAAAGCGCTCGCCACGTCAGACAAATTTTTTTTCCCATTTGCGGTAAACTCTACATTTGGGATGCCGGGTTTAATAGAAGCTGTACAACATGTTTTGAATTAAATGGGGGTGCTCCAACACTAGGGGCGTAAACGGATCAGATATCATATTATCTGTTTAGAAATGCACTATCTGAATGCTTATCCGTATCCGCCCCGATAGTAAGTGCAACTATCCGATCCGTATTCTTCCAGAATACCCGGATTCGGATAATATCCATATCCATGGTCGTTATATAATATTTCAAGTATGATGAACATTGCACCTATGGATTAACCTGAACAAAAACATCTTCCAAAAATATTTCAAGTATGATGAAGTATTTTAATACAACTAACCACATAAAAAGAGAGTCTAACTTGAAAAAAGGTGTGAAAGAAAATAGTAAATACTAACCTTTAATGTACAATTTTTTATTGAAGGCTTCTTTTTGCTACCAATGTCTTCGCTTTGGTATTTACTATTTCGTACAATTATGCAACATAGCCAGACATTGAGATCCGTTCTTGGATCATAATACACGCACATATATCATTGTGTGCGCGGAAAAAGATACGGGTCGTCTTTATTGCGAACCACACGAGATTACAGAGTGGCTGGGACCCGGGGGCTCGGGTGTGGCGAGTCCGGGTGCGGCGAATATTTGATCAGGAGATTGTGGGAGAGATCCTCTGGAGGGTCCCTTTGATCCGCGTCTCCACGTGGTATTCGTGCGAGAGCTCTGAAGGGGTTGCCTAGGACAGAGGTCTTTACAGGGTGAGGGTTTCTTGAGAGGCTAAGGAATATCGGCCGTTGATTTTGTCCCGTCCGTGCTTCGCGCTTTCTCGGCTAGGGAGGTTTTGGGCTTCGTTCCTCGGTCTTCGTGTCTTCCTCGATACTTGCTAGACCTCGGCGTCCTTGATCGTCGGTTCGCGGCGTCGATCGTGCTTTTGGCGCCGGCTTTGGCGTGGCTTTGGCGTGGCTTTTGCTTTGGCGCTTGTGCTTGAACGTAGGCGGCTAGAGGCTTGCGATGCTTTAGTTCTTCCGAACTTTGCGTCGTATCGGCTAGAACGTGCGGTGCTTTGCTCGTGACCGTCGTAGTTGCTTGGCTTTGGCACGTGCGTTGCTTTGGCGCGGGCTTTACCGGTGCGTTTGCTTTGGCTTCTTACGCTGGCTTTGGCTTTAGCTTTGACTCGATCTTCTTCTCGAACGGCGATGGTTACTTCTTCAGGGCTTCTTTATTCTTCCGGCTTTCTCGACGGTTGTGGCGTCGGCTGGCTTCTTCTCCGGGCGTATTTGGCTTGATCGGAGTTGAAGGCTTCTTGTGGAGATGGTGGGTGTAGCACCGATCTCCGTGCGACGGTTGTAGCGTCGGCTTTTATTGATGAAGACAGCAGGGGTGGCACCGATCTCCGCACGACGGTTGTAGCGTCGGCTTTTGTTGACGAAGACGGCAGGGGTAGCACCGGCTTCAGGCCTTCTTCTCCGAGCTTTCTTCTTCGTGCGAGGAGTCGACGCCTTTGTTGAAGACGACGGGTATTGTCGGCTTCGATCTTCTTCTCCGGCCTTTGCTTGTGGCGTCTTCAGAGTTGGTGAAGATCGTTGGAGAAGTCGGGGTGATGACGACTCCGGGTCTTCTTCTCCAAGCTTTCTTCTTCGTGCAAGGAGTCGAAGCTTTGATCTTCGAGTGCAAGGTCTTCATGTTGATGAGGACTTGAAGGGCCAAGGATTCCCGTAGGACGTGCTTGCCATGCCTCGTGAAGCCTTCGGTCTTCAAGTGTTGGAGCTTCTCTTGCAGAGCCCTTTCGTCTTCAGCTTTTCGAACCCCTCTTCACCTTCCCGCACCCCTTCTATTCATAGGCAAAGGGGGCGGTTGGGGGAGATATGGCTGAAATCTTTTTGTTTCATCCAATATCTCCCCCCATAACCATCAAGATATTGTTCCTTTATTCGGGGAAACAAACTCGATCCCCTCCTTTTTAGTTGGGGTGGTTACGGGCTAGATGTGACTCGATCTTTGGAGATTGAGTTGTTAATTTTTTTTTTTGCACTTTTGGATCGGATGGCAACACAACGTCATCTTGTCCGTTGGATCGAGGGATCGTCGCGGATCTACGGCTGCGTAGACATCCATGCCACCTCCCCCCGCATCGAGGCGGTTTTGATTTTTTTTTTCTTTTCTTTTCTTTTCTTCTCTTTTTCTTTTCTTTTTCTTTTCCCTTTCTTTTCTTTTTCTTTATGGCCGGCCCCATCTCCCCATGGGGAGGGGGGCACGGTTTTCAAGAAGGGGGGGCCGGTGGGCCCCCCTCTTTGTGTTCGAGTTGCGGGTCCGGTGTGACCCGTTTGCTTTGAGTTGGGCCATGGCGTGCGAATTGAGTTTGCACGCGGGCCGAGTTCGCATGCGGGCCGTTTGTGTGTGGGCCCAATTTCGCACGCGGGCCATTGTGTATGGGCCAGCTTACGCATGTGGGCCGTTGTGTGCGGGCCGTTGTGTGTGGGCCAACTTCCGTGTGCGGGCCCATTTTGTGCGGGCCGGGTTTCGTATGCGAGCCCATCTTATGTGTGCGAGTCGAGTTCGACCCGAAGGCCGTTGAGTGTGAGCCCGTTTTACGTGTGCAAGTCGGGTTCGACCCGTGGGCTAATTTCGATGCCCACAAATGCCCCCTCAAGTTTGAGTGCGCCCCCGGGAAACGCGTAGCGCTTGGACTTGAGCCGCGTATTCGTGTGGGATTAGGTCTTTATAAGGGCCTCTGTTTCTTTGTTTCTCTTCATTGTTGACGATTCCCGACGGCTTGGAGACGAAAGCTCTTGCTAGGGTTCCTTGCTTCGCGACGATGACGCGGAGGATGAAGATGGTTACGCCATGGAGCTCGAGAATGAGAGGAGATCGCCGGATCGCGGAGGGCGGAGGGTCGCAGGCGAGGTGGTCCTCCTCCTCCTCCTCCTTCTTCTTCTTCTTCTTTTTCTGGTTCTGGACGGAGCGGCAGCGGCAGCGCAGTGGCTGGCGCGATGGCAGGCGCAGGAGGTGGCGGGCGGGCAGCCGGTGCGGGCGGCGACGGGCGCGCGCGCGGGGCGCGGCGAGCTGGCGGCCGGTGCGGGCGCGGCAGGCGCAGGAGGCGGGGGGCGGGCGGTGCGGGCGGCGGCGGGCGCTCGCGCGGGGCGCGGCGGGCTGGCGGCCGGTGCGGGCGCGGCAGGCGCAGGAGGCGGCCGGTGCGGGCGCGACAGGCGCAGGAGGCGGCGGGCGGGCAGCCGGTGCGGGCGGCGGGCGCGCGGGGCGTGGCGGGCTGGCGGCCGGTGCGGGCGCGACAAGCGCAGGAGGCGGGCGCGCGCGGGGAGCGGCGGCGGCAGCGCGGTGGGCGCGCGCGCGGGGAGCGGCGGGCGCGGCGACCGGTGCGGGCGCGGCAGGGAGGCGACGGGCTCGCACGCGGGGAGCGGCGAGTGCGGTGGGCGCGCGCGCGGGGGGCGACAGGAGCGGTGGGCTGGCGGCCGGCGCGGTGGCCGTCGTGGGCGAGGCCAGCAGCCCCTTTGGGGGCTGCGGGTTTTTGTAGGAGAGGGGGGGGGGCTGCGGTTTTTGCTGTGGCCCCTCTCTTATTTTCCTCTATCTGCATCTGGTTTTTTTTTTGTGCTATTAGTCTTGTGCTTTTCTTGTCGTCTGACTCATGCTTTTTCTTTCATTCCCCTTTTTTCCAGGTCTCGACGTTACGAGAGCTTTCCAAGTTCCCGCTGGATCGTCGATGCGGTCTTCCACGGGAGTACGCATCTTCGTTTCCCTTTTGCGCAAGTCTTCGACCACCGTACTTCGAGACAGGAGACCAGACTGTCAGTACTTCAGCTTTCGACGCATGAGTGAGTTTGTGAGGATGGTGTGGCCGACGGCTCTTGCCGTGTGTTGAAACTTGGCGAGCGTATCCTTACTGACGAAGGATCTTCCCGGTAGGTTGTTCGGCCAAGTTTGGGGTTGCCGTTTCACCATACTGGCGAGGAGTCGGTTCCGGTCCCCGTTGTTGCTTTGAAGATATGCTCCCGCCGTACGCGATGGGGTGTAGAGGTTCATCCGCGTGGAGACGTCACATATCTGGGAGGTTTTCGGGACTGGATGAGAGAGCTGTTTGGCGCTTTGGAGGCAGAGCCAGGGATGGAGCGTCTGGCAAGGTTTGTGGAGCCGGCTTGTTGGGAGTACAACCGACCGGACGGTATGTACCGGGCTCTTTGCGAGCAGTGGTGCCCTGAGACCAACACTTTTTACACCGGAGCTGGTGAAATCGGGATCACCCTTCGTGACGTGCATATTATCTCTGGATGTCCAGAAGTTCGGAGCTACTATCAGGAGGAGGTTCCTTCTTTAGAGGTCCTGACGGATCCAGACGAGTCTCTTGGCTTCTGTCTTTTGCTTTTTAAGACATACGCTATTATAGCAGCGCGTGAGCAGTCAGATCGAGTACTCCACTCGGCTTGGGTGGACTTCTAGTTTTAAGGAGAATATCACCACGCCCCCCCTTCGAGTCACTCGATGTGGAGGTATGCATCGTCAAAGAAACCGGCACCTGGCACTTTCCGGCGACCGATTGAATCTCTGAGGAAAGAATGGTGCTCCATGGCAGGGGCGCAACGTCCCTGGGAGGTTTTGGGACTAGAGGAATGAAGTGATGCTTGGCGTGCTGCTTACTGGTCAGCGGGGTTGCTACTTTTTCTTTGCCGCTTTGCTCTGCCCTGGAACGGAGATGTGATACGCCCTGGGACCTTCCTTGCAGCTGCTCGGATGGTGAACGGAGAATTTCTTAACCTGGCGCCGACGATCCTCTGCTCGTTGTACCAAGGGCTTAGTGGAACATACTGGAGTCTATCGAGTGCAGATAATGCAAGAGGGGAAGTAGGCAGGGCCAGTTCCTTTTGCCCCCTGCATTACCTTTATGGTTGGATTGGGCTCCACTTTCCGAAGGGGATCTTTACAGCACGTGGACCTTTGACCTCGGTGCCCTTTCTTCCTTGTGTAGGAGGGGTAATGAATGCTTATTACGCGTGGGAGCATCCGAAGCCCAGCGCTCGAGAGTGGTTGAGACGTATGGGCCCTTCTGACTTTGACTTTGTATCGGAGAATGCACTTGCACCTTCTACCAGATCCTTGGTATGTGATGGGGCGGAGATGCCCGAGCACTTGTACTGGAGTATGGTGAGTTGCAGGCCCGGGTATCTCGTTTGGCATCGTGGGGATGCAGTGGAGGTGGCACGGTACTCTCCCCACCGGTTTGCTCGACAGCAGGGTTTCCGCCAGGAGTTGCCGGGGACTCCTTTGCGCATGCAGTCACGTTACACTCCGCAGGAAGCGTACCGCCTTTGGGGAGCACTTTATGACTGATTTACTGGGTGCATTTTCTCGCTAGGGATTAAGTCGGGCGGAAAGGATGCTGCAACTCCTGAGTATCGCTGCTGGGTCAACGAGTCAGTGCTTCCCTTCCTGGCTAGCTTTCCACTGGACGTCCTTGCTAGCAGCGAGCGGGCTGACTTTTCTTTTGACCCTTTGGTGGGGTCAGAGGATCGCCATCTTTGGTCCAAGGAACGACGATCGGAGAGGTCTCACGGCCATCGAGAAAGTACTTCCCGAGCTTCTCCTTCTGTGCAAGAGGTCGAGATGGCTTCGTCTACCAAGATTCAGAGTATTCCTGAGACTCTGACTTCTTGGAGTGGACGTGCTTCTCCCAAAAGAAGGAAGTTGGATTTCTTGTGTGAGGCCGCTTTGGATGACACTAATGAGGCGGAGCCAGCTCGAGAGGGAGAGCCAGGGATTTTTGCCGATGAGGTAATCCCTCTTTCTGGGGTAGCTTCATCGGATGCCGCAGGTATCTTTTGCTTCTAGTTGCTCATGGATTTCTTTGCTTGTATTCTTATTCCGTTGGCTGAGTTTTTTAACTCTCATTTTGGCAGGGTCTGCTAGATTGGATTGCGAGTCTGCCCCCAAGGGAGTTGGGCATGGATGCTCTCCCATCGGAGCAACGTTGATTGAGAGTGGCGGGCTGGATGCACCTTGGGATAACTTGGAGCTTTTGGGAGCGTGTGGAGCAGATTTTGCCGGCAGTGCTGTCAACCTGGACGATATTGACATAGAGCAGTTGGGCTTTGGGGAGGAGGATAAGGTCTCCAGTGTAGGGAGATGACAGACTCCTCTGGTTAGGCCCGGTATTCCGGCGGAGATTACTCCCGCAGTCGTTCCGTCGGAAGGTTTGCTTGTAGCTTCTCCTTCGGCTCCGGTGGTACCGCTGACTGTTATCATGACGATGGTTCAGGAGGTGGTTCCTGCACTTGAGTCTTCAGGACCGGAGCCCACCTTGCCTGTGCACTCAGGGGCTGACAGGTAAAAGTGCAGTTCTCGAGGCCTTCTTTCTGCGCTTCTTTTGGAGAGCTGTCGGAAGTATATCCAGGCGACGCTCGCACCTTTTCAGGAGGATGGTCTTGATGCTTTGAATGGCTGGTGGGTCCTCAAGGGACCTGAGTTTTGCAAGAGTCTGGCGGCTTTCCAGGTAGATGACTCTTTGTTTGAGGCACGGATGCGTGCTTTCTTAGCGGATAGTGAAGCTCATCGCTTGAAATGGGCTTCGATGGAAGATGACCTTCCCCTGGTACTAGCAAAGGACGAGGAGCGTCGTCTGGGAGAGCAGCATGCACTTGCCACTGCGAGCTTTGTTCGGGCGCGGAAGAAGCTAGAGGCTGCTCGTGCATCTTTTGAGAAAGCTGAGGCGATCGAGAAATCTTTTGGAGCAGATCTCGCGAAGCAACGTATTGAGCTGGCGACGTATCGGGAGCGGATAGCTTCTCGGTCTTCGGAGCTGCAGTGCATAGACGTTACTGGCGGCGAGCTGCTCCAACACCTTAAAGAGTTTAACTCGCTTTACTAGCAGTGTTGCATTTCCTTTTCTTTCTTGTCATTTCTGCTGGATAGACTCGTAGTTTTACTTTCTTTCGTTTGATGATAACTTAATATCACGCATCTATTTTCTGGACTTATCTTTTGGAATGGTGGTGTCTGGATGTTCTTTTTTTTGTTTGGACTGAACCTTTACAGACTGCCTACGTACCCTACTGAGAGGGATCAAGTCACACATAGTTCCTCTTTTTTTTTTGCAAGGAGTGTAGCCCTGCTTTTAGGCGTAATACCTTTTAAAGTACTTGCCATTGATAGGGCCGAGTATAAGCCCTTCTGGTGTGGTGAGAAGATATGCACCGTTGGAGTAGACCTCTTTGATAGCGTGCGGTCCATCCCATTTGGCGTCGAACTTCTTTCCTCCTCGATGCGAAAGAATGATTGGGCGTTTGACTGCCAGCACCAATTCTCTTATTTGGAAGGATCGAGGGTGAATTCTTTTGTTGAAGGCTCGTGTTAACCTGACTTGATAGCATTCCAAGCGTTGCTGGGCTTCGAGGCGCTTTTCATCCAGTACTTCCAATTCTGCTAAGCGAAGTTGGGCGTTGTCGCTGTTGACAAGGCCTTCTTGGATGGCTATCCTGAGTGACGGGATTTGGAGCTCAAGCGGGAGGACGGCTTCTACTCCGTACACCAGTGAGTACGGAGTTGCCTGTTTCGGCGTGCGAAAGGAGGTGCGATATGCCCATAACGCTTCGCCCATGCGTTCATGCCAGTCTTTCTTTGACTTTGAGACGACTTTCTCCAAAAGCTTGCAAAGAGTCTTGTTGAAAGCTTCCGCTAAGCCGTTGGCCGACGCGTTGTACATGGTTGAACACCTTTGCTTGATATCGAATTTGGCACAAAACTGGCTGATAGCGGCATTCTTGAATTGCTTCCCGTTGTCCGTAACGATATAGTGAGGGATGCCGTACCGGAAGATAATGTCGTTCTGGATGAAGTTGATGACAGAGTGTCTGGTAACTTCTCGCAATGGTACTGCCTCAGCCCACTTGGAGAAGTAATCTGTTGCTGCCAGGATATAAAGATGCTGCTTGGATGACTTGGGTAGCGGACCGACAATGTCGAGTCCCCATCCATCGAAGGGCCATGATGCAATGGTTGGATGCAAAGGTTCCGGAGACTGACGGATGTAGTCGCCATGCAACTGGCAAGCATGGCATCTTTTTGCAAACTCGAGGGAGTCCTTGATCATAGTGGGCCAGTAATACCCCATACGCCTGATGCGGAAGTGAAGCTTTGGACCGAACTGATGTGAGCCACAGATCCCGGCATGGACTTCTTCTAGTGATGTTTCTGCTTCTTCTTTTGCAAGACACCTCAGGAGCGTACCATCGTAGCTTCGACGGTACAACTCGTTGTTGAAGTGGAAGAATTTCAGAGACCGCCGGCGAATGTCGACCTTGCACTTTGGATCTTCAGGGAGCTTCCCGTGGACAAGAAAGTCTATGAATGGTTATCTCCAATCTAGCTCGTCGGTTATGAGAACGTGTACTGCATTGACTTGGTCCGGGATTCGCATAGGGAGGTCCTCCTCGGTGATCACCATCCTTTTACAGACAGGGATAATGAGTTGGCTTCTTTCTGGGAACGGAAGTGTAGCCGCTAAATTCGCGAGCGCATCAGCCTGCTGATTAAGGTTTCTGGGAACATGCTGGATTGAAGCATTTTTGAGCGTACCAAGGAGTTTCAAAGCTCACAGATGTAATGGCACGAGATCTTCTTTGTTGACTTCGTATGCTCCCAATATTTGCTGAATGAAGAGTTGAGAGTCGCCGAAAATTTTGAGCCCTTGAAGTTCCATATCATTGGCGAGTTCGAGGCCAATAATCAAGGCTTGATATTCCGCCCTGTTGTTGGAGCATGGTTCTGATAGTAGAAATGAGAAGGGGAGTACTTCATCGTTTGGCGTGACGAAGATAACTCTTGCTCTTGCCACGTCTTGCCTTGCCGCGCCATCGAAGAATATTTTCCAAGAAGGGGCGCTATCGATGCAGAATACTTCTTCGTCTAGGAGATCTTCTGATAGTTCCCATTCTGCTAGAAGGGGGTATTCTGCCAGGAAGTCCGCGAGAGCTTGACCTTTGACCGCTTTACGAGGGACGAAGGTGATATCGAACTCGAGGAGAAGTAAAGCCCACTTGGCCAAACGTCCGGAGAGCACTGGCCTTGACATAATGTTTTTGAGCGGGTCGGCTTTTGAGATAAGCCTGATGGCGTGAGCTAACATGTAGTGTCGCAGCTTCTTTGTAGCGAAGATGAGCGCCAGACAGACCTTCTCAATCGGGGAGTAGTTTAGCTCCGCGCCGATGAGAGTGCGGCTCAAATAGTAATATGTTGTTTCCTTGCCTAGCTCGTTGTCTTGAGCCAGGAGTGCCCCCAAGAACTGCTCCTGGGCGCTGATGTAAAGGACCAATGGCTTTCCTTGAACTGGTACTGTCAGAACTGGAGGCTTGAGTAAGTAATTCCTGATGTTTTGGAGGGCTTCTTGACAAGCTTCATCCCACTTGAATGGTGCTCCTTTCTTCATGAGGCGACTGAAGGGCCTACATTTTCCAGCTAAGTTGGTGATAAACCTCCTGATATATGCTAGATGGCCTTGGAGACCTGAGGTCTCACACTGTTTTTGGGATTGGCATATTGAGAATAGCATCTATTTTGGATTGATCTATCTCGATGCCTCGATGCCGTACGACAAAGCCGAGAAACTTACCCGAGGAGACTCCAAATGCGTATTTAAACGGGTTCATGCGGAGCTGATATCTCCGAAGCCGTTTGAAGATCAGCTCGAGGTCTTGAAGATGTGCTGTCTTTTGTCTTGATTTTACCACGAGATCGTCGACGTAGCATTCTATATTCTGATGAAGAATATCGTCGAAAATTTTTTGCATGGCTCGTTGGTAGGTAGCTCCTGCATTTTTTAAGCCGAAAGGCATGACTTTGTAGCAGTAGATCCCTTTTGGCGTACGGAATACCGTAAGCTCTTCATCTTTGGGCGCCATCCGGATCTTGTTGTAGCCTGAGGATCCATCCATGAAGGTTAGTGCTTCATGGCCAGTTATCGCATCTACCATCAACTCTGTGATTGGTAATGGGAAGTCATCTTTGGGACATACATCATTTAAATCTCTGAAGTCCACACATACTCTGATTTGAACGTTCTTCTTCTTGACTGGGACTACGCTGGAGATCCACGTTGGATATTTAACTTTTCGGATAAAGCCAACTTCAATGAGCTTGTTGATTTCACTTTCTATTTGCGGTATTAGTTCTGGCCGGTAGCGTCTTTGTCCTTGCTTAATGGCGCTAGCTCCGTGTCTGATAGCGAACTGGTGTACTGCAATCTTGGGGTCAAGTCCCGGCATTTCCTTGTAGGACCATGTGAAGACATCTCTGTATTCTTGGAGTAACTTGATGTATGCAGCCTTCTCTTTGGGAGTCAGGAGTGCACTTACGAATATAGGCCGAGGATCCTCCTGTGTTCCCAAGTTGATTTCCTTCAAATCGTCGACGGTAGATTGACCCCCTTCTTCGAGGACTGGCGGGGCGTCTGGCAACTCATCGTCCGAAGTAGAAGTTGCATCGATTGGAGTGTCGGAAATTGTGATATGATTAACAGAGACCAGAATGATATCGGTGACGTCGTCAGTTTGGAAGAATGATATGGGTGGGAGGGTGGGAACGTTATTTCTCACCTTAGTAGGTGACTTTCCCAAACAGTCGAATACTGACCTTCGCTTTACTTGTCTGACTGGCCCAAGTCTTTTGAATACTGATACGGGATTTTGACTTGCCTGGTTTTTGATGCTCTTCTTTTGCTTCTGAGGTATGGTCCAACGTCGAGCTTGATATCGCCTTCTTTTGCCGCCCTTTGTAGCGGGATGAACGACATTGGTGGAGCGTGCATCGGAGGCTGACGATCCCTCTTCCGCTTCATCTACCAACTTCACCTCAATGTAGTTAGAGGTGAAGGTCTTCTCTCTTGTTATCTTGATGACCATCGGGGTTTGACGGGAGCCGATGCCTTGTCGATTTGGTAGGATCTGCTCGCCGCTTTGGAGTAAATGGGCTTGAGTCTTGGTCATCCCGTGTGGTATTGGAGCTGGCGGGAGTGTACTCATATATGCGGCACTGTCCTCGTTGTAGCCAGCTTTGAATAGTAGTTTGGCGGCATTTTGCCCCCATCTTCCTTCTGGTTTGAAGGTGAGTTGACTGGGTTTGAAGGAGCTAAAGGGTTTTGGCGGACTTGAAGCTTGAATGAGACTGGGTAGTGGCAGTGTCATCTCCTGCAGAGTGATGATATTAGCCTCTGATAGCGGCTGGACCATCTCTTTTGGCGAGGCCGAAGATGATCGTTCATGTTTGCGAAGCCACTGAGGGGTCAGGCGCAAGACTGTCGTAGCTTGGACGGGCAACGGAGTATGTTGCGTGGATCTTGGCCTAGAGTTGATGCGCATCCTTCGTTTTGGCAGTAGCACTTCCTTGACTTCGTGTATTGCCTTGGGTGGTTGTACTGGATTTAGAATTGGCGGAGTTTCTTCCCGCTCCACCCTTTTAACTTTCTGAGTTCGAGGAGCTTTAGTTGGAAGGACCTCTGCAACAAGGTCCTTTGCTTGGTAAAACTTGGCATCAGCGAGGTGTGCTTCGGCCTCATTGAATGGCCTGTCATATGCAATAATGCACTTCTCCAGACCTTTCTCGTAGTACTTAAGATATTAGTGCCAGGTGGACACTACGACACCGTTTTCATGTAGCCACGGTCTTCCTAGCAAGAGGCGATATGATGTTTGACAGTCAATGACGTGAAAGAGAACTGTCGTGTCAAGCTGGCTGATGGAGAGTTTTAGACGAATAATTCCTACGGTGGGCTGTCCACCTTGGTTGAACCTTGAATGACCAGTTGGCTTTGTGAGAGCTGGTCGGTGGTAATGCTGAGCTACCGCATTGTTTGGATGGGCATGATGTTGACGGCGGAGCCACAATCCAACAGAATTCGATTTATCGGCTTCTCGTTGATGTATCCAGAGACATAGACAGGTCGATTGTGCAGTCGTGCTCCGAGCTGCAGATCTTCATCCGAGAAAGTTATTGCTGCATTGCAAGAGATAATAGTTTTGTCTTCCTTGGCGTCTTTCTTCTTTCTTTTGTAGCTGTCTGGATTTGTCAAGGCCTCGGCCATTGCTAGGTGAGCCTTCTTTGGGAGGTGTAGTGCTTCTATGAGTGACAAGTGTAAGATTGCCTCATCGTGGGCAGCGGCACTGTCTTTGTCGGAATTATCCTCCTCGTCATCGGTGTTGCTCTCTTTAGGAGACTCGATCTTGTCTCCTTCTTCCGGTGTCATGTGGATTTCAACCATGCAACAAGAAGCTTTGTGCTGTTGTCGAGCTGGGAGGAAGTAATCGGGGAAGAACTCTTACAACGTTGCCGGTTCTGGAGGGTTTTGCAAGAGGAGATCATCTGGATCTGCTGGCGGTACTTTGAATGTCTTCCTTTCTGGAGCCTTACTTTTCTTTTTGTAAGTTCTTCGTTCAGAAAGCTTTCTTGTCACCCGATCCAGCTTGCGACTCCTAGCCGTCCATGGCCTTCGCCTGCGAGGCAGCATGACCCATGCGTCTTCATCAGTGGATTCTCCCTCACCAAGGTGATGGTCTGGAGTGGCAGCTGTAGGTTCTTCATGGGTCGGGGAGACCTGCTCCTCTGAGGACCTTGGTGGCTCGCCTTCTGACTCCCAGCCGGTGGGTTTGATTTCTTCTATTGAGACAGGCGAAGGTTTGGAGTAGAGGACGTAGTAGTCGAATTTACCTGAGGGCTGGCCTAACAGACCGACCTCCGGGTCTCCCTGCTCGTACCTTATTTGGAGAATTTGTTGGGATATGGTTTTGTTCGGGCGAGATGCCGATGTAGGCGACGGTTGCCCCCAGGGTTGTGACGTTTCTTCCTCAGCGAGCGTAGGAGTGTGCCGTCGTCATCTTGAGACTTTCCGTTATGGATCTAACTTTGTAATTGGTCTCTGGCGATTGATGCGCAACTTGGGCCTTTTCTGGTGTGCAGCAATGAGTATTGGTTGAAACGAACCGAAGGTGATGGACGTCATGTTTGCTATCGCAACGTCGCCGGAGTCGATCTCAATTTTCCCTTGCTTTGCGAGCGTCATGATCTTTTCTTTGAAGACAAAACATTTCTCGATAGGATGGCTAACCACTCTATGGTATTTGCAGAAGAGTGGATCGTTGACACGATGCATCTGTTCGGGCCTTTTTGAAGGGGGAAGCTCGATCATCTTCTCTTGTAGCAGCTGATCGAACATGGAGGAGACTTCCGAGTCTGGAAAGGGATACTCTTTGGCCTCAAGCTCTTCAAGAGTCATCCTCGACTGTATTTGGGGTGGAGGCGGTGGTATGGCAGCTTCTTTTTCTTGATCCAACTTATCGCTGATTTTGAGTGGCTTAGAGGCTGAGGCGATGTCGACGACGTTAACTTGCTTTGATTTGGGTGCCGGTGGTTTGTCTTTCTTTTCCACCTTCAGAAAGTCGTTGGCTTTTGAGTCCCCACGATTTTCTAAGCTGAGCTCCATGTCGTAAGCTCGAGTTGCGAGTTCTTCGAAGGACCGAGGCTTGATCCCTTTGAGGATGTAGAGTAAACCCCAATGCATGCCTTGGGTACATATCTCGATAGCCGAGTCTTCAGACAAGCGGTCTCGTGAATTCAGGGCGAGATTCCTCCATCGATCGATGTAGTCGATTACTGATTCGTCCTTCCTTTGCTTGACGGCAGTAAGCTCGGTCATACTAACGATGCGCTGAGTGCTGTAGAAGCGGTTAAGGAATTCTCTTTCCATCTGATCCCAGCTGTCAATGGATCCTGGAGGAAGATCAACATACCAGTCAAAAGCATTACCTTTGATGGTGCGAACAAACTGCTTCACCATCTCATCGCCGTATGTGTTGGCATTGTTGCAAGTTTCGACAAAGTGGGTAATGTGTTGCCTTGGATTTCCCTTTCCGTCGAAGTGCTGGAACTTTGGTGGTTGGAACCCGGTAGGGAAGTGCAGTTGTTGGATCCTTATGGTGTAAGGCTTTGAATATGCCGCCGTAATCGGAGGTAGGCTGCCGACGTGGGAACGCATCATGTCAGCCACCAGTGCTTGTATTTGCTGGGCATTCATCGTTGCTGCCACCGAAGGTTGCGCGGCCACCGAGACTGGCACGGGAGTCGAGGAAAGTGCAGGAGTAGTAGTGCTAGCATTGCCGGAACAACTTCTGCAGGAGCGGGAGTTGGAGACGGAGCTGGAGCGGCTACTGGAGAAGCAGGAGGTTGACTGAATGCCGCAGCATCCTTGGCACCTAGCCTTTGAAGCAAAGTGTTGATGTGACGATCATTTTCCTCCATTAGTCGGGTGATTTGTGCCATGTGTTCACCCATTTGCATGACTTGGAGCTGAAGAGCGGATGGAGGATGATGACGCAGGACGTCTCGATGTTGCATGCCTGCATCGTCGCCGTCCTCGTCGGAGGCGTAGTCATGCCGACTCACTTCTGCTTGGTGACAAATGTTTGCCCCTTGCAAAGGAGGTGCAAAGTCTGCTGGAGAACCCGAATGGGCTCTAGGTTGGGGCTGGACCTCCCCAAATTCCTGGACTTGAATTCCAGGATCGAGGCTTGTTTCTTCATGCACCAAGGCCTCATTGGCGATTTGGCGAGCATCTTCGGTAGCAGTTTCTGGCGTGAAGAAGTCCGCAAGAGTTTGAGTACGCCGAGTGTAGATGCGTACTACCGGGGGAACGTTGTTCTCCGGATTTTCTGGATCGCCATATTGGAGTAATGGAGACTCGGTGATAGGTGAGAGGCTTGTTGGAGCAAACCTATCGTCGTTCGTTCCGGCCATAGCGAACTTGGAGCAACTCCTTCAAACGTACGGATGAAAGGAGAGGAGGTCCCACCGGGCGTGCCAGAAATCTGTGTGCGCGGAAAAAGATACGGGTCATCTTTATTGCGAACCACACGAGCTTACAGAGTGGCCGGGACCCGGGGGCTCGGGTGTGGCGAGTCCGGGTGCGGTGAATATTTGATTAAGAGATTGTGGGAGAGATCCTCTGGAGGGTCCCTTTGATCCGCGTCTCCACGTGGTATTCGTGCGAGAGCTCTGAAGGGGTTGCCCAGGACAGAGGTCTTTACAGGGTGAGGGTTTCTTGAGAGGCTAAGGAATATCGACCGTTGATTTTGTCCCGTCCGTGCTTCGCGCTTTCTCGGCTAGGAAGGTTTTGGGCTTCGTTCCTCGGTCTTCGTGTCTTCCTCGATACTTGCTAGACCTCGGCGTCCTTGATCGTCGGTTCGCGGCGTCGATCGTGCTTTTGGCGTCGGCTTTGGCTTTAACTTTCGGCTTTGGCGTGGCTTTGGCGTGGCTCTGGCGTTTGCTTTGCTTTGGCGCTTGCGCTTGAACGTAGGTGGCTAGAGGCTTGCGATGCTTTAGTTCTTCCGGACTTTGCGTCGTATCGGCTAGAACGTGCGGTGCTTTGCTCGTGACCGTCGTAGTTGCTTGGCTTTGGCACGTGCGTTGTTTTGGCGCGGGCTTTACCGGTGCGTTTGCTTTGGCTTCTTGCGTTGGCTTTGGCTTTAGCTTTGACTCGATCTTCTTCTCGAACGGCGATGGCTACTTCTTCAGGGCTTCTTTATTCTTCCGGCTTCCTCGATGGTTGTGGCGTCGGCTGGCTTCTTCTCCGGGCGTATTTGGCTTGATCGGAGTTGAAGGCTTCTTGTGGAGATGGTGGGTGTAGCACCGATCTCCGTGCGACGGTTGTAGCATCGGCTTCTGTTAATGAAGACGGCGGGGGTAGCACCGATCTCCGCACGACGGTTGTAGCGTCGGCTTTTGTTGACGAAGACGGCAGGGGTAGCACCGGCTTCAGGCCTTCTTCTCCGAGCTTTCTTCTTCGTGCGAGAAGTCGACGCCTTTGTTGAAGACGACGGGTGTTGTCGGCTTCGATCTTCTTCTCCGGCCTTTGCTTGTGGCATCTTCGGAGTTGGTGAAGATCGTTGGAGAAGTCGGGGTGATGACGACTCCGGGTCTTCTTCTCCAAGCTTTCTTCTTCGTGCAAGGAGTCGAAGCTTTGATCTTCGAGTGCAAGGTCTTCACGTTGATGAGGACTTGAAGGGCCAAGGATTCCCGTAGGACATGCTTGCCGTGCCTCGTGAAGCAATCAGTCTTCAAGCGTTGGAGCTTCTCTTGCAGAGCCCTTTCGTCTTCAGCTTTTCGGACCCCTCTTCGCCTTCCCGCACCCCTTCTATTTATAGGCAAAGGGGGCGGTTGGGGGAGATATGGCTGAAATCTTTTTGTTTCATCCAATATCTCCCCCCATAACCATCAAGATATTGTTCCTTTATTCGGGGAAACAAACTCGATCCCCTCCTTTTTAGTTGGGGTGGTTATGGGCTAGATGTGACTCGATCTTTGGAGATTGAGTTGTTATTTTTTTTTTTTCACTTTTGGATCGGATGGCGACACAACGTCATCTTGTCTGTTGGATTGAGGGATCGTCGCGGATCTACGGCTGCGTAGACGTCCACGCCACCTCCCCCCGCATCGAGGCGGTTTTTATTTTTCTTTTCTTTTCTTTTCTTTTCTTCTCTTTTTCTTCTCTTTTTCTTTTCCCCTTTCTTTTCTTTTCCTTTATGGCCGGCCCCACCTCCCCATGGGGAGAAGGGCATGGTTTTCAAGACTTTGTGTTCGAGTTGCGGGTCCGGTGTGACCCGTTTGCTTTGAGTTGGGCTATGGCGCGTGAATTGAGTTTGCACGCGGGCCGAGTTCGCATGAGGGCCGTTTGTGTGCGGGCCCAATTTCGCACGCGGGCCGTTGTGTATGGGCCAGGTTGCGCATGTGGGCCGTTGTGTGCGGGCCTAAGTTTTGTGTGCGGGCCGTTGTGTGTGGCCCAAGTTCCGCGTGCGGGCCTATTTTGTGCGGGTCGGATTTCGCATGCGGGCCCATCTTATGTGTGCGAGTCGAGTTCGACCCGAAGGCCGTTGAGTATGAGCCCGTGTTACGTGTGCAAGTCGGGTTCGACCCGTGGGCTAATTTCGATGCCCACAATCATATTATATATTACGGATATGGATATGCGGATATCCATTTTTATGAATAGTCTATCTCGGATACAAATTATTCCGTGTCGAATACCTTCCGTATCCATATCCGTTTTTGTTGGATTTTTAAAAATGCCATCTGAATCCGCTCATCCAAATATTTATTCGAATAAATATCCAAAAAATTTGGATTCGAATATGGATCAGATTCGGATTTTCTAATATCCGTTTTCACCCTTGTCCAGCACTTTGTATTTTTCAGCTAAACTAGTTTCTTATTAAACTCGGTATTAGCATCTTGTATGCCGGATTTATTGCATGTTTTATATTTATGTTAGAATATTAGTTTGATAAATATTTCTTGTCTTCTAATATTGAATTAAATATATTTTTAAATATTATTTTTAAAAAATCTAATAATTTTTTTTTTGACCGAATTTAAATGAATAATAATCTCGAAAAATCATTTGATTGTTTTTCAAGGACTCTCTCTCTCTCTCTCTCTCTCTCGCTTTCTCTCTCTTCTAATCCAACCTTCTCGCTGACCGGGAAAGCTCCCGGGCTCCCACTTCTTCCTTCGCTGACGCGAAAGCTTGCGCCTTTGAGAGCCTCTCTTCCCAATAGTCTTTCTATCTCAGTGACGAAAACGACCGGCGACGGATCCGGCGCCGGCAGAGATCAATCTCAGGCCGAATGGCGCCGCCCCCTCCGTCCAAGAGCCTCCTGTTACCGATATCCGATCCCCCGCCGCGGGGTGGCGGAGACGAAAGCCTCTTCAAGGGCTCCGCCATGACCAAGCGCGGCGCCTACGCCGCCCTCTCCTACATGGCTTGCGCTGGTTCTCCTCCTCCCCCCCTACTCCTCCTCTTTTCTTCTCCTTGAGATGCTTCGGTTGATGGTAGGGGCTGTAGATTTCTTAGTCTCCATTAACTTCGTCTTGTTCTGCACTGCAATCAAGATTTCGATTTCAACTGGTATGTTTTCGATTGATTTTCCACCATACAAAAAGGAAAACTTTGGGAATTATGTGGATTGTATCCACTTCATTACATCCCAAGGAACCTCTTCGTATGCAAAAAAGGCTGTAAATTTTGTCTGGAAATATAGGGAAAAGACCGTCGATCTTGAATTCCATGTGTAGCTAGTTGGAATTTCAGATACTTTAGGATTTCAGTTTGTCCTATTTGATGAATTCTATCTGGTAATAGAACGATTCAGCGGTATAGATGCTTTGGGTTTTCAGTCTTGTCTTGCTCATGGTTCAAAAAACCGGCCGATACCGGTTTTGGCGGGACCAGGACTGCCTCGATCCTGATACCTGGCCCGTACTAGCCGGTAGCGATACATACAGGTCCGTATTGGCTGGTTCAAGCTGGTATTGGCTGGTACGAACCGGTACCGACAAGTTCGGGTTTTTTTTTTGGGGGGTTTTGGCCTGAATCAGTATCAGTCCATATCAGCCGGTCTCGGCTGGTACATACCGGTCCGGGGCAGACCGATACCATGATTTTAAACCTTGGTCCTACTTGATGATAGGTTTGTCTAACCTAATAAGGTTCGCTATGGGAAACTTTTCCTGGTTGGTTGCTTAGATCGAGTTAGACTTTGAGTTGATTTCATTCTTTCTGTTTAGTTCTCAATGAAGGTGTAGCTTGAGGGTAACAGTAACACCATTAACAAACTGGCCTTGTTTAGAGGTTAGAACTATTCATTTGGAAAGCAAGGATGAGGGACTTCCTCTATTCGATAGATGTTTGGGTTTGGCACATGGTCGAGACTTTTTGGGAAGAACCAACTGAATATCGTGTGGTGGATGGGGTTGTGACCAAAGTTCCGAAGCCTTTAGAGGAATGGACAAATCATGAACATGAAAACTGCACATTTGACCAAAATGGTCTAAATGCCATTTACTATGGGGTTACAGAAGATGAGTATCACTGTGTCTCTATGACGAAAACAAAAAAGGAAGGCTGGAACATTTTGGCCATCACCCATGAAGGTACAAAGACTATTTGTCGAGCTAAATTGCAAAGATTGATGGCACATTTTGAAAGTCTTTCAATAAAAGAGAACGAGTCTTTTGACGACTTCGACTCTAAGCTTAGCAGAGTATTCATCAAATCTTTTTAACTTGGGGGAGACACACTATCGTCCAGAATCAATCAAAAAATTCCGAGGTCCTTACTAGAACGGTTCAGGCCAAAGTCACAACTATTGATGAGACTATGAGAGCAATGATGTAGACTTGATTTCACCAGAGGAGCTTGTAGGAAACTGAAAACCTATGAGCATACTCTACCCCAGGGAAAGAAGTTGATGGGCGTTGCCTTCAGAGCCCATAAACATAATAGAGCCATGACATTTAAGTCTGATTTTGATGATAGTCTTACCGAGGAGCAGTATACCTTATTTGTGAAGAATTTGAAGAAGTTTATCGGAAGGATTCGAGGAATCAGAGGTTTGATGTAGCTGGCTACAAAGGGAAGTTTGCTGATAAAGGAAAGTATTATAGGGTGAACCTCCTAGATCCGCTAGGTAACCCAAACCTTTTAAGCATAAAAGAAGCACTGAAGACAAGGAACCTATTGGAACCAAGAGATGGTCTCAGTGTTACAAGTGCAAGGGGTATGGGCCCTTTGCTAGCAGGTATCCTAACCAGGAACATGTCACCTTTGACAAGGCCATGAATGCAACACATAAAGTTGAAGAGTCTGAAGATGGGGAAGGCGACTCTAAATCTAAAGGCGGCAATGGCATTGCATTTGTGGGAACGATGAGAGATTGTTCTAAGTACAATTCTACGGCTCTACCTCTCAAGATAATGGATGATCTGATAAAGATCAATGAGAGACACTATCAATGGAAGAAATGGTCAATATGTCATATGACAAAATTCAACTGTTGGAACTCAAGAAAGCCACTCTTAAAGATGAGGTGAAGGACCTAAAGGTCAAAATTGCAGAAGATGGCGAATTGATTTCTGACTTAAGAGCAAACCATCAGGAGATGTGTCAAGAAATCTTCGAGTTGGAAGGCCGAAGACGCATTGGCCAAGGAAACACACATCAAGAATTGTATAGTAGCTGAGAATGGTACCTTGAAGCTTACTATTGATGTCACCAAAGAAAGTTACATGAAGATGGATGCTGATCTGAAGGAAATGATGAAAGCTATGACTGAAAAAAAAAATCGTTTGATAGATTCTTTGAGAATTCCAGTTTCTGTTGAGAAAGGAGAGTCTTCGAAATCTGTTGAGCAAGACTGACATGCTTGATGATGACGATGCAACATAGGTCACTAATATTCTTGTAATTAATAATTTCACAATAAAAAATAAGAGATTGCAGAGTTCTTGAATTGAGATACAATGAATATGTAATATCGGGCCTTAATATTGTAGTCTGTACAAATCTCTCATGTACATTATTAAAACTTCTCTTCTATTTCGCTCAATATCTATGAATATTGTTTAGAGGTGTCTCCACGATTGCGGAGGAGTAGGAAAGTCCATCTTCCATACATAAACATGAACATAACCATCAAGTCATGTCCCATATACTTGGGGTCGGCTTTATGAATCCTTCTTCGCCATTCATTTAGGGCTAAATTTGTTGTCAATAAAAGTTTTTCCATGTCTTTTCTAACTACTTCCATTAATGTTATTCTTGGTCTCCCCTCCTCCAAAGTCTATCTTCCATCTTAGCAAGAAATTTGCAACTTGTTTGATTACCTATATGTGAAAAAGTCTTCCATGCTTTGGAATTTGTTGAATACTTAGTCTTTGATCTTGCTCTCTGCATATTTGTGGATGTCTTTGTTCTAAATTTGAATTGCTGTTAGTTTTATAGGACAAAGTAATTTGACTATGTTGCACAAAATATGTACCTAGTTCATTAGAGTTTACCATTACTTGTTCATTTTATGATAATTATTTTTCCACCTATATTTTATGGTATTCTGAAACAATTAAGTTTGATGCCAGTTTCTGTCCTTTACTAAGATACTGTCTGCCAACTTCATAAAGATGGGATTGCGGCCTGTCTTTGTGGTTTTGGTCATTGAGATTGCAGCCTGTCAGTTGGTCGGTAATTTCGGTAATAGAGATACCTATAAAAAATTTGTTGGTTATTTCTGTTAATTAAAATAGCTGATTGTTGATTGGTTATGTTAAATCAATATTCGGGAGAAGTGATGTAAATGGAACACATTTTCTTTTTCTGTTCTGTGATTATTAGTTTTCCTAATTAAGAACAAGTTGCAGTTTTAAGTACTTCTTCAAGTGTTTCTAGTTTCTACATTGACTGGATAAATTCTACCATGTTTGAGCATATGAATAAAGTAATAGTTAGGCCCTTACTTGTTTCATCACATCATTTTGACTTTATGGTTCTTGTGCATGTTTTGCAGTACTTCTGGTGCTGTTCAACAAAGCGGCTCTATCTTCATACAGTTTCCCGTCTGCTAATGTTATTACTCTCCTTCAGGTATGTCATTAAGTGGTGTTAAATTTTAGTAGCTGATATTCGTCATATGCTTAAAGAAGTCTAGTATGTGGCTTTCTCCTTTTCACAAACCTTGCCAAATCTGTAAGCATACTAATTCAGTTCAATTTCTGACCCTTCATCATTAAAAAAATTGTGGCAACAAGGTGAAAATACTAGGTTTAAATTGAATATTTCATGCAAAGTTTATCAGCGAATTTACTTGAGGTTCTCATTACTTGCATAACCTTGCACAGTCTTAAGCCTGTTCGACCAGTAGAATCTTGCTTAATTCATCAGTCTTTTCTTTTACCTTGTTTCATTTACAAAGCGTTCTTTTTGGGTAAAGTTCATTAATAAAGTTGCAAACACACACCATCAGGCAGCTATTGTATAATGGCTCTACCTTGTTCTTCTGTCTTATATATTGGAGATTTTGTTGCAAGGCAACCACATTACAGCCTCATCAAGGTTTAAAGGAGGAGCAAATTTAGCTGTAGATTGGTTGCTCTATTCCCCTCCATAATGTTACCACAAGAAACACTTGAAGACCATTTCCCTCCGAAATGTATGTTGTGTGTATCTTTGCCATTTCTAATAGTTGGTGCTTGTATTTGTTGCAGATGATTTGTTCAGTTTCCATTCTTTATGCAATGAAGCGCTTGACGATCATTTCTTTCACCATTGGTGAACCATGGACTGCATCTGATTCATCAAGCCTTGTACCACTTGGGACATTGTTGCATACCCTTCCCCTTTCTTTTGCTTATTTGCTTTACATGGTATGCCTGCCCTATAAAGTACACTATGGTTCGGTTTATTTGGCACTTTAGTCAAAGACCACATTAATTAAAAATAATCTGTAGCATTTCTGTTTTGGTAAAAGCTGGCTTCGATGGAGTCTGTACGTGGAGTAAATGTTCCCATGTACACCACCCTCAGGCGTACAACTGTGGTATTTACAATGATTGTTGAATATCTTCTGACGGGGCAAAAGTATACATCACATATTGTTGGCAGGTAACTCGTCTTAGTTTTTTTTTTGCAATCATGGAATTTCATGTATTTTCAAAGCATACAAGCATGCTAGCGGTGTTTCTGTGGTTTTAGGCTTTTCTAATTTACATATAACAGCCTATGCGTAGGGTGATTGAGGTGGTTTTTTGTAAACTGACACTAACCTATGTCCTGGGGCTGGGGCACTAATACGGGCATCTGTGTATGGAAAGGATTGGGTCTGTTGATCTTCCAAATTTCAGATGAATTTGAGATAATATGAATGATAGGAATATTTCTCACCCGATACAAGGACCAAGTACTAATTCCCCTCACAAAATAAACTATCCTAGTATTGTTGAGTTTCACTCTAATTATACCTGATTATGTGTAGCATGCTTGATATTCTTTGATACCTAATTTTTTGATATCCTTCTGTCTTGTCTTGATATATTGATCATGGAAGCATTCTAGTTTCGTGACAAAAATCCTGCACTTTCTGATTTGTTTCTCAATGGAAAAACCAAGGGTTTTATCAGTGTGGCATTGATTGTTTTTGGAGCTTTTGTTGCTGGAGCTCGGGACTTGTCATACGATACCTATGGCTACACCATTGTTTTCATCGCCAACATCACAACTGCAATATATCTTGCAACTATAGCTCGTGTTGGTAGTACCTACATCTTTATAGTATACGTTTTCTCTCCTTTTCTTCTGTCTTAATATTTATAATATTGTTTGTATATTTTGTTTTCCAGGGAAATCTAGTGGCCTCAATAGCTTTGGTCTCATGTGGTGCAATGGTAATTATGCATGACATTTATTTTCAGTTTTGGAACCATACAAAAAGGGGCGTCGTGTAAACTTTCAAATAAACTGCAACATTAACTTGCACTTGCTTGCATTGCTTTTCAGGAGTAATATGTGGACCAATTTTGTTGTTTTGGACATTCATCCATGGTGATTTGGAATTGACACTAAATTTTCCATATTTATTTTCTCCAGGCTTTCAGGTATATTAAGTTTCTTCGCGATGTGCCTTTATCTATCACTTTCTCTGTCTCTATCTATAAATACATACATACATACATATACATATACACACAAAAACGCATGCACACACACCAACACTAAGGCACATGCACTTACAAACACGCCGACACATTTGCATGATGCATGCATGCATATATGAGTATATGTGTGGATGCATACACACTGCTAAGACCACATGGATCATACACTATTCTTCTACCCCTTTCTTATGACAATTGTTCTTGAGAACCCACTTTCAATGTACTTCAATCATCCAAATAGTAGGATCTTTGGACTATCACCATCGATTGATGGGCTTTTCAAGTGATGTTTTGGGTTATTGACTAAGTCGAATGTGTGACCTACATGGACAAACCAAAACTATTTGTGCACTAATTGATGTGTCAGTCGTCATTCTATCTTTATATATGTTTTGTATATGTATGTGTATTAAGTATATGTATGCATGCATACTTGTGCATATATTTTGATGGACATTATTCATCGTCTTTTCCTGTTTTGAAAATGAAGCACAAAGTAAAGTGACAGGCTATGAAGCATGGCCACAGATACGGATACGAACACGGGTACGGGACATGACAGAACTGGCTCAATTGGTTTATGAAATATACAATGTCGGGCATAGTTATTGTGAGATAAATTAGTCATCCAATCAATCACCGACAAGTACTTGGATTACTAAGAATTATATATATATATATATATATATATATATATATATATATATATATATATATATATAGAGAGAGAGAGAGAGAGAGAGAGAGAGGCCCCCTCTAGTGAGAACCATTGGTGCGTTCCTAGCACTGTGGGCCGTCCAATTTAATTTGTATGGCTGTGATGCAGGTGCATGCATCACACCTATGCATATGTTTGCTCACTAACCGTATACGTTGCGGCGCTCTATTGCATATGTTGCACTAGGCGGGCTGGCAGTGCAGGCACGCTAACATCATATGTTGCTGTGCTCCGTGAAGGGGTTGCAGCACTTCCAGTGCAAATGTTTCTGGTCTGGGTTGCACCAATGGTTATCACTTGAGGCTTTATATATATATATATATATATATATATATATATATATATATATATATATATATGGGAAAGGGTTTGGTGAAACGAGTTCACCATTCAAATGGTGAACTTGAATGGAGAAGATGCCACATGTCGATTTCACAAAACCCTTTCCCTTTATATATATCCTTATATATGTGTATATATAAATACCTCCAGCCGCAATTGTTGACTTTCTAAGGACACATGACAGCTTCTCCATTCGAGTTCACCATTTGAGTGGTGCATCGGACGGCTGCGGACCGCACGGACCATAGACCGCAGCTAAGCATTCCCATATATATATATATATATATATATATATATATATATATATATATATATATATATATATATATATATATATATATATATATATATATATATATATATATATATATATATATATATATATATATATATATATATATATATATATATATATATATGGGTCAGGATCGGATGACCCAGCAAATTTTGACCCAGCAAATAACCCAGCACCCTTTGATGCACCTAGAGGTTTTAGAATGGGCTGATTTTTTGTAGACATATTGTCTATGGTATGTTGATCATCCTCACAAAAAATCAGCCCATTCTAAAACCTCTATGTGCATCAAATGCGCTCTTCAAATCAACGGTTAAAATTGACAGTCGAAAACCGTTGATTTGTAGAGCGCATTTGATGTACCTAGAGGTTTTAGAATGGGCTGATTTTTTGTGAGGATGATCAACATACCATAGACAACATGTCTACAAAAAATCAGCCCATTCTAAAACCTCTAGGTGCATCAAAGGGTGCTGGGTTATTGCTGGGTCAAAATTTGCTGGGTCATCCGATCCTGACCCTATATATATATATATATATATATATATATATATATATATATATATAGAGAGAGAGAGAGAGAGATGCTATAATGCGGCATGCGGTATGTGCGGCACCGCATGTTAGCCATCTGATGCACCCGTTGCGTGCATCTCATGCACGCAGCAGTGCATCAGACGGCTGACGTGTGGTGTCGCATGTACCGCATGCCGCATTATAGCATACCCTTGTATATATATATATATATATATATATATATATATATATATATATATATATATATATATATATATATATATATATATATATATATATATATATATATATATATAAAGAGAGAGAGAGAGAGAGAGGATATGGGGTATAGGCTGGCGACCTATTTCGACGAAATGGGCAGCCACCCATTTGATGCCCCTAGGAGTCTTAGAATTTGCTGATTTTTTGTGAGCATAAGTATCTTATCTTAGATAGAACACCCACAAAAAATCAACAAATTCTAAAACTTTTAGGGGCATCAAATGTAATATTTTAGATTAACGGTGACAACGAACGCTCGATAAAACTTCTAACATTTGATGCCCCTAGGAGTTTTAGAATGTGTTGATTTTTTGTGGGTGTTCTATCCAAGATAAGATACTTATGCTCACAAAAAATCAGCACATTCTAAGACTCCTAGGGCATCAAATGCGTGGTTGTCCATTTTTTCGAAATAGGCTGGCAGCTCATTTCCCGTTTCCTATATATATATATATATATATATATATATATATATATATATATATATGAGAGGGATATGTTGACATATGTTACACTTACTAGACTTTAATCGACATAGAAGTTTTGCATTTTGCAAATTTTTGGTGGATGTGTTTTTATGGCATGGTGATCATCCTCACCAAAACTCAATAAATTTGGAAACTTCTAGGTGTATCAAATATAATTTTCAAATTAACGGTTAAAATTGACACTAAAATTTAGCAAATTCAAAACTTCTATGCATGCGAATGTCCAGTAGTAATTATATGAGTAAGTATAACATAAGGCGACGTAGCCCTCCCCAACATTTATACGAAAACAATTGGTTAAAACCTGTACATAAATCTGTAAAATAACAAATTTAAATATTTGAATGAAATGAGGTGTAATATTTATAACCCCAATAAACCACGAGAAACCTACTAAGGGGAATTGATGCTTGACTCTCGATAAAACTCAAGCATCGATCAAGCACATCTTTCAATAAACCTCAAAAGAACCCAAGAATGATGGGTTTTACAATGGTGAGAAGGAAAGCAACCAAGTTAACAACCCAAAACAGATTCAAAGGGAAACAAGCGATGTAATCAAAGAAAAACAATCATAAAACTACCGACAAGCAATCAAGAATCAAACCTTTGGTGATTTATTTGAAGGGAGGAAGAAGGAAGAGATGGATTCCAATGGGGTCTCCAAGAAATTCCTCCACAAAGCCTCCTCAAGCCCTAATTGGGAAAGAGGGTTTAATACATGGAACCCAGCTGGGAAATATATGAGCACTGGGGACTAGACAACAACACCTGGCCATACATAAAGGAGTGCAATCTGGAGAACTTGTCCCAGGGTGGTCCAGACTGCTTAACCAGCAGTACAAAATGGTCAATTTTGCTGGGGACAGCTAAGGGCTGTTGGGACCTTGAAAAGCAGTCCGGACCTCGAATCGGACCTCGGAAAGCATGAAACGATAAAATTGATGAATTTGCATATGAATCGAGATGACTGAGAAACAAGTCAACCTGATTCTAATCCCCCCCCCCCCCATTTCACCACTCAGATAAACATTTAAAGCTGTAAGATAGATTGTCAGGTCTTCAGTTACTCTTTCATCTGCTCTGTGTTGCATCTGAGTAATCTTCGTGGTTGCGAGCAGATCACTGCCTAACAGTAGGATTACCCGTCTTTTCTCACCAAGTGGTTTGGATACACAAATTATGCCAACGAAAAATGTATTAAGCGCAATGCGTCAATAAGTGTGACGCCCCGACCCTCCCCATCACTTCCTCTCCCTATGATCTGTGTTTAATGCGGCTTCATGGGATCGTGCATGGATCACGTGCAATGTGAGAATTGTCTGAAGCAAACCGCTGCGATGTATATGTGGCTTTTGTAGATGAGACATGATTGTTAACTAATGCATGCTGTATGGCATTAGTTAAACTAAAGTGTAGCTCTTTAAATATTGATTGTTCATGTTGACATATATGATTCCTATTCAGCCCTTTCATTGCATTTAATAAATGTGTTGGAGAAAATTAACAAAATTAAATTGTAAAAAAACAAAAAAAAAACAAAATTACATTTCATTTTTCTTTTCTTGGTTTGTACTTGCCGCAGGTTGTGTTGCTTCTTTCCTGTGTACTGGCTTTTTTCTTGAACTACAGCATATTTCTGAACACGACCCTGAACTCTGCAGTCACGCAGACGATATGTGGTAACCTGAAGGTTTGTTTACCTACCCACCAGATTTATTCTGCTTTTTATTTATTTATTTATATATATTGCATTTCTTGAGAGTATATGCCGATGAACTATCTGATTTGGCATGCTGCTGCAGGATCTGTTTACCATAGGACTTGGCTGGCTGCTGTTTGGAGGGCTTCCTTTCGATCTGGTCAGTTCGGACTTGCAATCCCATCCGACGATTGTAGTCCCCAATCTTTCTTTCTGGATAATATGAAAAAATTTATGCCATCTTTCTCCAGGTGAACGTGATTGGCCAGTGCCTCGGTTTTGTGGGCTCCGGTATATATGCCTACTGTAAGCTCAAAGGGAAGTAGCTGTTATTCTATGCATAGAGGTTCTGATGCTATTGTCGAGATGATTGAAGTGCTCCAGTAGAGTGGAGATAGCGGGGGATCCAACGAGATTGTTCTCACGAAACCAGTTTTCAACATTTCTTTATGCGATTCGATATGTAATCACGATAGCATATGTAGTGGTAAATTAGGGCACTGATTGGAGAGAGATTTGTTAGGCAGAGATTTGTATCTATTTGTGGATTTCTTGAAATGTGACACTTATCGGCAGCGTGTACTCAGGTTTTTTTGGGTCAGGGTTGCTCCTTACTGCATGAAATCCACAATTTGTTGTGCTGCTTCTCTCTTCACTCAGTCTCTCACCTTGAATGTGATATTCCTTGCATGATGCTGGCCACCTACAGATTATAAAACAAAAAACACGTTTGGTAACTACGTAACGGTTAGTAAAAATTTCTATCAAGATCAAAAAAAGATTTAGAAAAATAAAAAATGCTTATAAACAATAGTTCCTTCCTTCAAATGTGGGCTATTATCTATTAGGACATTATCTTTCTATCATTTTTACATTCTTTCTACAGATTCTGTACAATATTTTCCCTCCATAACTTTTCTCTCGCTTTACTTTTTTATTTGTACGACATTCTCTTTATATCTTTTTTGCTCTATACGAGTCTTTTCAACATTATCTCCCTTTATGATTTTTTCTCTACAACTTTTTCACTCTGAGACATTTTCTAAATTTAACATTTTCTATCTTTATGATATTTTCTCTACACTTTTTAACAATACAATATTTTCAGTATCTATAATATGCTCTGAAACCTCAGTAATGATTCCTCTTTTGTTGGTTAATACTATGATCCAAAACAATCTCTCAGATCGTGTGTGTGTGTGTGTGTGTGTGCGCGCGTGCGCACGTGTGACTCCTTGGCATTGCTTGTCTTTGAACTTGATTGCATACTTTTATATCCCACTGAAGATGTCAAAGATACATTGTGTAAGCTTTTAACAAGACAGTACCAGAGCAATTCAACCGTTCATAAAAGTATATTTTGCATACATATTGTTCTTTTGGACTTTTACATTCGACGACTTTTGCGGATTGTAATTTGGATTTAATTGTACATTATTGTATTTCAAATTGCAATTTTTGCATGTTTTCAACTTCTAGTTAAAAGCTAAAAAAATTCTAATTCTTAAATTTGACCAAGTTTGGAAATAACTTGTCCTAATGAACGAAAGTTTATATTGAAAAATGATTTTTCGGACTTTAGTGTTCCTAGTGGAACATGTTGTTAGGCATCTTGTTGAATTTTTTGAGAAAAAAATATTTTCAACAATTTTCTCTCTACAACAGTATTTATGTTTTCTTGTCTCTACCTACATTCTCTCGTTATAATATGGGGGACTTAGTGGCCAGTCTCTACACAAAAGTTTGAAAGGTTTGAATGACATCCAAATTGTAATATGAAAATGCCCCTCTCCTTCACTTCAAATTTTTATTTGATGCCACTCCATTCAAACGTACAATGAAACTTAAACCTAGCGATTTACAGGCCATGGGATGAACCCTAGACCTAATCCTAAACCTAACCGAACGCCCCGTCGCCGCCGCCGGAGTTGCTCCTAACCGAAACCCCCCCCCCCCCCCCGTCGCCCTCGGACCTAACCAAACCCCCACTAGTGCCGGAGCTACTCCTAATCGAACCTCCCGTCATCGCCTGACCTGACTAAACTCGTTGTCACTGCCGAACCTAACTAAATCGAACCCTTCACCGTTGTCTGAGTTGCTCTCCCCCCCCCCGGGGACCTAACCTAATCCCTGGTGCCACTACTGTTCACTGTCATTGCTCACGCATTTGAGGAGGAAGGAGGAGGCTGCAAGAGAAGGCGGAGGCTGACGTCGTTGCGGGAAGAGGCACCGCTAGCTACTGCTCACGTCTGCCACTACTGCTGCTTGACATGAGATGGGTTTGGCAATTTCAGATTTGGTGAGGGTAAAATTGGGTTTCGGTAGCCCTTTACACCAAACCGATCAGTTGTCCAGGGACCTTAAGCCAAAAACATCCGTTGCCTATTCTTTCCACAACTCCGATCTGTTGTCTGGGACCTTAGAAACATAATCCTTATAATATTGATCTCTATAGCATTTTCTCTCTATAATATTCTCTCCACAATAATTTCTCTCAATAATATTTTCTTTACAACATTATCTATATAATGTTCCTCTCTATATATTCTCTACAACAATAATTATGTGTTATTCTCTCTACATATATTTTCTATATTATTTTTTTCCATATAGCATTCTCTCTACAATATTTTCTCTCTACAATATTTTCTCTAATATATATTCTACTATTTCTTTCTATAGCATTTTCTCTCTCTAAAAAATTCTTTATAATATATTTTATCTACAATATATTGTTTCTATAATATTTTATATCCTTTTCATTTCTATTTCCATTTTCTTTTATTTTTGAGATCAGTAGGTTTCTCGAAACCTTCTAGGCAATGGATGGAAAACATTATAGAAACAACCTCCTCACCAGAGTGCACTGACTAATCCCTCCAAGTATAGACACCGACCCATTCAGAAGTTTCCATTCCACACTCCTAGGTGGGGATAGGATTTGAACCCACAACCTCCTCACCAAAGCATCAACTACTCACCAACTCCCCTATCCCCCGTTGGGTAATATTTTCTATCTTTATAATGTTTCACTAGAACATAAACCCTATTCACAATATTCTCTCTTAATTACCATTTTACCGCCCCATCTCTAAAACCAAACCCCAAATGGGTTTTGGTGATTTTAAGGGTGTGTTTGGCATTGGTTTTGGAGGCCTAGTTTTTCGTCAAAACTAGTTCTGCTTGCCAAAGTGGTTTTGGTATAAGATTTTAGTGCATTTGGGATTCGATTAGAAAATTGATTTTCCAAAACCAAAACTAGAAAATCATCAAAACCCAAAAGCAGAAATTTTCTGCTTTTGGGTTCTTGAGGAAAGAAGGCAAAACAATAATTAAAAGAAATTATTATGAATAACATATATGTTGTAGAGAGAAACTATTGTAAAGAGAAAAAATTAAAACCGGGAGAATATATACATATCTTATTGTAGAGAGAGAAAATTATTATAGAGAGAATACTTTAGAGAAAATATATGACAGATATAAAAATATTATAGAGAGAATTCTAAATAAAAGAATATAGATAGAGAGTATTAAATAAATAAATATGTAGTTAGAGAAAATATTGAAGATAAAAAATATTATATAGAGGAAATATTATAGACAGAGAAAATATTGTAGAAAAAGAAAATATTATAGAGAGAGAAAATATTATAGAAAGAGAATATTTTAGAGAGAGAAAATATTATAGAAAGATAATATTTTAGAGAAAGAATATGTTATAGAGAGTAGTTTAGATAGAAAATATTGTAGAGAGAGAAAAAAACATAGAGAGGAGAAAATTATTAATAATAGAGAGAAGATATCATAGAAAGAAAATATAATAGAAATAGAATATTTTAGGGAGAGAAAATATTATAAAAAGGGAATATTTTAGAGAGAGAAATGTTATAGAGTGAAAACTTTGTAGAAATAGGATATTTTAGAGAGAGAAAATATTGTAGAAAGAGAATATTTTAGAGAGAAAAAATATTATAGAGGGAGAATATTTTAGAAAGAAAAAATATTATAGAGAGAGAAAATATTATAGAAAGAGAATATTTTATAGAGATAAAATATTATAGAAAGAGAATATTTTAGAGAAAGAATATATTGTAGAGAGTAAAATTTAGAAAAGAAATATTATAGAGAGAAAATAACGCAGAGGGGAGAAAAATATTAATTATAGAGAGAGAATATATCATAGAGAGAAAATGTTCAAGAGAGAATATTATAGAAAGAATATTTTAGAGAGAAAATAGTATACAAAGAGAATATTTTAGAGAGAGAAATGTTGTAGAGAGAAAACATTGTAGAATATGATATTTTAGAGAAAATTTTATAGAAACAGAATATTTTAGAGAGAGAAAATATTATAGAGAGAATATTTTAGAAAGAGAAAATATTGTAGTAAGAGAAAATGAAATAAAGAGGAAAAAATATTATACAGAGAAAATATCATATAAAAAAAATGGTAAAGAAAAAAAATATTGTTGAAAGAGATCGAAGATATTGCAGATAGAAAAAATATTATAGAAAGATAATATTTTATAAAGAGAAAATATTATAAAGAGAAAATATTGTAGAAAGAGAATATTATAGAGAAAAAATATTGTACAAAAAAAATATTTTAGGGAGAGAAAATATTGTAAAGAGGAAATACTTAAAAGAGAAACGGAATGAGAGAAAATATTATAGAGAGAAAATATCATAAAGAGAAAAAATGGGGTAGAGAGAGGAGAAATAATATTATAGAGAGAAAATATTAGAGAAAGTGTTATAGAGAGAATATTTTTAAAGAGAGAAAATCTTATAGCAAGAGAATATTTTAGAGAGATAAAATATTATAGAATGAGTATATTTTAGAGAAAAAAATATTGTAGAGAGATAAAATATTGTATAATGAGAGTATTTTAGATAGAAAATGATGTAGTGAGAAGAGAATATCATAGAGATAATGTTGGAGAGAAAATATTGTAGAAAGAAACTATCGTAGAGAGAAAATATTGGAGAGACCATTTTAGAAAAATAAAATATTGTAGAGATAAATTGACATAAGAAAGAAGAAGAAAATATCATAGAGAGAAAATATTATAAAGAGAAAATATTGTAGATAGAAAATATTATAGAGAGAGAAAGTACTCTAAAGAGAAATATTATATAGAGAGAATATAAGCAGAGAAATTATTACACAAATAATGTTTTAGAATGAAAAATTATTGGAAAGAAAATAATATAGAGAGAATATACAATAGAAAAAAAATAAGATGGATATAGTATGTTATATAGATAATGTTTTACAAATAGAATATTTAAAAATAAAAAAAATAACTGCAAAACTAGTTTTAGACTCAAAACTGGTTTTATTACCAAATGCTCAAATGTTGATAATTCTAGAACTGGTTTTCAATAAGCTAAAACTGGTTTTGCACAAAACTAGTTCTTGGTATTCCAAAATCAAAACCTAAAATTTCAAAACCAATGCCAAACACACCCTTAAGATTTTGGTATGGGAAAATCAATTTTCTAAGCGGGCTCCAAACACACTCAATATCTTGTGTCAAAACTAGTTTTGCAAGTGGAACCAGATTTTAACCAAAACCAATGCCAAACGCACCCTACATCGCCTACTCCAAAATTTCTCAAATCAAGAAGGGAAAATCTGAAAATCTCAGTTTCTTCCATGTTCAAATTAACGATGAATCGAAGGGCAGTAGAAGGCAGCAAAACCTTACAAATTTTCAGGATTAAACATACAATTACAATATCCAAGGATAAGATGAAGATTTTCTAAAGACCCCGCCGTAAAAAAAATCAAAACCATTTTACAACCGTATGGCGTATGCTGAGAAAGAAACACATAATGCATGAACTGTAACTTTACACAATTTCAGGGATCCCTTTGATTCTTCGTTGAAAACAAAAAAGACATGCAACACAATCATATCAATAGGAAGGAAGGTAGCGACTTCAAGGGGTATTCACTTACAGAAGGCTATTTGGTTCACATATACATATTAACAAAAAAATCAGTTAATGAAAATCAATCCTGAGTCATTGTACCGTTATACACGTAGATCCACATGCAAGGGGCGGTTCATAGGACGTCATCTTCTTGAGGAGCGAACCCCACATCGGTATCGACAGACAGGGATGGGGGGGTTCCCGGCGGAATGCAGGCAGCCCCATTCTCTCCAGCGAGGATGCACAGGGCCTCCGCATCCCTTATCGTCGCATCGAGATCGATCTGACCACTGAGCTCGTTGATGAACTTCAAGAGCGTATCAAAGTCCATCCGATCACCCATGATCTTCTTGCGGTACCTCCTCAAGATCGCGACACAGATAAACAGGTGGAAGTGCTCTGAATGATAGTGTGTCCACAGGACCTCCCACAGATGCATTACTTTCTCGTAGGAGAATTCCCTGTAGTCAGACACTATATTGAGTTAGGGTCTGGGGGGCATATATAATTAGTACATGAGGCATGCTTGATGATAACATTAACAGTTCAGAATCTCGGAAAAACCAGCTTTACTGCTCATCCTTTATTGTTTGGTCCGAGAGACCAAATATAGCTCGGTTGGCTCGGCAAGGATGTTGCAAACGTTTGGTTGCGGTACCGAACCCAGATTAAAAACCAGACACCCTCTATATATGCATGACAGGGCATAACTCTTGAATATTTTCCTAGTCAATCATCTTAGATAAGTTACACCTACAAGACTTCACGAAAAGCCCGCATGTCATAAGAGGACAAATAAGTCCCCCCAAGACGGTGGTGACAAACGACACTAATTGAAAATTTTAGTATTAGCAATTCTGATTGTGCATTTAGAATGGCCCGTGGGTAGGGCTGTCAATTGGGCTGGGCTAGTCCGATACCCTCTTGTTCGGCCTGAAAAAATTTGGACCGAGCTTTATGTGAGCTTGGACTAGGCTGGGCTGCGCTTGGGCATGATTTCAAGTCCGAACTTGAGTTTGGGCCGAGTTCGCGTCATGTTAAGCTTGGCCCGTTTTAAGCCCGAACCCGAAATAGTAAGGGTGTACTAGTTTATTGAACCATCCCATATTGATATATTTTACTTATTTAGGAGATAAATTTATGCACAAGTTGGTTTTTAGTAAAAGTTGCTATTGTTTAAAATCTCATAGATTATGTTGCTCTATGTATGCCTATGATTTTAGGTACGTTGCCCATACAAAGATGCTAGGTTTTATTAAAATAGTGAGATGTATTGTTACTTAAAAATTGTAGGAGCATAGTGAATGTCATTTTTTCATGAGTTTTTATCTCATAATGCTCTTATTCGGGCCAATCCGAACTCGGCCCGAAATCCGAGAAGGAAAATGGGCTGAATTTGGACATAACATGATGGTCAAACTTTGGGTTGAGTTCGGGCTTGGGAGGGCCACCTAGATTTCGGGCCGGGTTTGGGCAAGACCTTGATTGACCTAGCCTAGCCCAATTGACAGACCTATCCATGAGGTCTCCAGCCCAATCAACATAACAGTACGCTTGGACCTCTAATATCACGGATGACAAAAATAAAAAGACTCAAGTGATAGTTTCTCGTTAGTACAACCTTACAAGTTGACGAAGAAGTGTTTCATGAAATATGTAGGTGGAAGCCTAAACAAATTGGTTGATCATGGGGACTACATGCATAATGTAGGAAAGCAACATTAGTAGATAGATATGACCCGATGAATTCTCTATATTGTGGGTAAGTAAACAAATCATCCATGTCAGGCGCCAGCTTCTGATGAAGCCACATATGCCTATCGGCATTAGCGTCATCTATTAATGTCAAAAATTTTAACAATTCAGGATCGGGTTCGAACTAGGAGAATAATGAGCTGTTTCAGTGATTTTGGGTTTTGGTTCGACCATTTGGACCAAAACGAAAACATAATGAGATCATTAAACACAAAAAAAACAGACATTCAGGTTTTATTCATGTCCTCGTCCGTTCCGGATCCGTTTCATCTTGTTCGATTCAATCCAACATGATTCAACATGAGATGCAGGTTTGAGGGTTGGTTTCTGTCCGAATAGGTTGAAACAAAATGATTTTGGGTTGGTAAAATCCTCACACCATGATCAAGGTAGCTCTGGAGATCAGAAGAAATTGTGTGCTTCTACTAAGACAACAAATTTCTTAAGGCAGTTATATTTTCCTTGAATTTGGAACTCCCAGGAAATGGGCCCATTCCCATATTCTTTCCATAAAACCACTAGGTACCCAATGATTTACAAATCTTCCCACATCTAGTTTTGTATGCAGGTACATGCTTTGAACATACGGATGGGGGAGGTATTGTGAGATTTATAACTCTTAGGTGCTTGGTTGAGAAATGAAATCCCACAAAAGTGGCTAACAAGCAAACATACTTTCCCTGTCATAGAAAGAACAATGGAATGGGTCCATTTTATGGGACAAATAACATAACCTAAGGGATTATAAGCAACCTCACTACCTAACGAAATACCAAAATGGTCCAAGGTCGTTTATCTCAATCTGTTGCTTTAGATAAGCCTAGATGGACTGGATTTGAGTAGTCATCTTTACGAATGACCGTTCGTAAAAACAAATATATACGACACACCCATGTGCAGAGACCAGAGAGTAACATACAAGTCATGGACAGACTCTATGGATGCACCAACAACAAGAAAAACAATTCTAAATTTCTAAAATCACATTTGAGAAGCCTGTCTGAGGCCATAAGTGGCATTGAAAAGCAAGCAAGCATATTTAGAGGGATTTGAAAGTCCTGGCAAAGGGTGTATACATAACCTCCTTAAGAACATTGAACAACGGGATTTGAAAGACTTGAATAGGGCTTTGAAAGTTTTAGCACAGTAAAGCAAGTAGACATATCTAGAGGGGTTTGTAAGTATGGATCAATCTCTTGTGCAATAACTCTGCCTATCTTCAAAGCTCTAATTCCTCTCTGGATAAGTTCCATTCCATTAAATCAGGTAGAGACTAGCTCTTGGTACGAAATCTATTGCATCTTGAGGCAACGATGGTAACCCTTAGCTAATTGAGCTGGTGCAATCTCTTTGACTTATCGAACAATTTGCTCTTCAAAGCTCTGTGCTTCTAGATGTGCTTCATCATTAGCTCATTGTTTCTGGTCAACAAGTTAATTGATCCAAATCATCGATTATTTTTGGAAAGTTGGTTGATCCAAGTATCCGTCATCTTCTTCGATCTTCATTGGGCGTCTCTGAGTTAGCTGGTCCCTAAAGTATTGGGGCATTACTATATCTGGAAAACAGATCCTCTCTAAAGAGAGCTTTTGAATAAAATTTTGGTTCATATAAGTGGATGGAGAGCGAGCTACTTATTCTTTCTGAGAAGGATTACTCTTATTAGGTCTGCTTGCTAGACTACCAACCTTTGCAATGATAAATTCGTGGATTCCTAAAAGAGTTTAAATAATATTGAGATGAAAATGAGAAGATTCCTTTGGGGTTCTTCCACTTCTTCGTCAACAGGTAAAGGCCTCCATTTAGTCAATTGGAACGATGTTGAAAGCCAATGGACAAGGGTGGAGTGGGCATTAGAAGATTATCTCTCATTCGAATTGCGCTTTTAGGAAAGAAATTTTTTTGAAGTATTGAACAATGCTACCAGCTCTTGGTCTTCTTTTTGTCATGAGAAGTACAAAGTTACATAGGATCATTGAAATTGGCCTACCGCCCAGGAATTCTCCTAGGTTTGGAAGCCGATTTCAGAAGCTATGCCTTTGGTACGTGCAAATGTGCAGAAATGTGTTTCTATGACTTCAAAGGATAGTATGCGGTGGACGTCGTGCCAGAGGAGGGCAACCTCGTCCACAGACCGCACAATGCAAGTGTGCACGATCCACCATCGGATTGGGAGTTTAGGAACTATTTGTAATGGTTAATAGCTCTCTCATGAAGAGTGAAACAAGTAGGGACCTAAAGGACAGCCACTAGGGTGTGTCCTATGACTATATGATGAAAGGCCCTCTAACCGATAATGTTTTCGATGTATGCAATGCAAGGACAACAATATGGCGACTTAAAAAAATTCTGCACTCTCCTAATGATGCTAAGTGATGTGAACAGCACACATGATGATTCACTTGTGCACGCCTATGATCTGGACGCGACAATCAAG
Source organism: Chamaelirium japonicum (assembly GCA_947650365.1). Lineage (NCBI taxonomy): Eukaryota > Viridiplantae > Streptophyta > Magnoliopsida > Liliales > Melanthiaceae > Chamaelirium > Chamaelirium japonicum. The sequence goes on along the minus strand of OX393553.1, from coordinate 68,262,150 downwards.
CATGCAATGCAATGAACACAAAATCAGCAAACTAGAAAGATGAGGATTGCTGATTTTCAATGCTTAAAAGAACCCCGAGCATGTTCTTTCAAGCTATGATACCAACTTGTTGTAGACGGCCATAAGGCGCACTACAAATCTAAGCCTCCGGTTCACCCTTTGATCAACAAACTAGGATCTATTTCAATATAGCGCATAAAACCCCAAGAAAGAGAACAAATGAGCAATAACAATCACAGATCTAACAAAATATGACTCATACCCAGTTTAATTTCTAAGCAATAGAGACATAAGCTATCACAAAATCAGAATTTCAGCATATAAGAACTTTAATCGTAGCAATAGATTTAAGTTTTAGCAAGACAATAAGCAGCAGATTTTGATAATGAAAATGACTAAAAATGTGTCTGCAAAAGCTACGACAATCGAAATTATAATAATGCCGATTGGCAAACTTTATGGGCTTCAAACAGATAAAATAAAAGGCAAAAGAGGGTTGTTGAAATGATGCGGATGCAATGATGTAAAGACGATCAAGCGGAGGCGGAAGAAAGCGAAGATGAAGATAGATATTGCCTGGAGGTATCCACTGCGGAACAAGTAAGGATGTGCCAACGATCCTGCACACGGAGCAAGAACAGACGTCAAGATGCGCCGGATCCATTGGAAATGAGAAGCCTAGGCCATCTCGAGGCAAATTGGAGGTAGAGGCGTCGATCGAGGACTCGAGTCTCTCCCGAAGAGCTTCTTTCTCATAAAAATCTGATCTTCCCTCTCTTCTTTGTCTCTATTTATAGATCTAGGGTTTGTATTGGAGGGCATATCAAAGGAATCAAGAAGTTGGATGGTGTGGATGAGGCCTAAATAAGGAAAGGAAATAAAGACACTGGTTGTTGTTGCACTGGTGGTGGCGATGGCGACAGTGCATGATGGCATGCATGAAGGTGGCGGCGGCAATGGTGGTGGTGGCGGTGCATTGAGGCATTGTCGATGTATGGTGGTGGTGGCGACAATGGTGGTGCATGTGGGTGGTTCACGAAGGTGGTGGTGGCAATGGCAGCAGCGGCGGTGGTGTATGGTGGTGGTAGTGATGCACAATGGAGGCGGTGACGGTGCATGATGGTGGTGGTACATGGTAGCGGCGAAGGTGGTGGTGCATGGTGGAGGCGGTGGTGGTGGTGACAATGGTGGTAGTGCTTGGTGGCGACAACGGTGCATAATGGGGGCGGCGGCGGTGGTGACAGTTGTGGTGGTGGATGGGTGTGGTTCATGAAGGTGGTGGTGGTGGCGGCAACGACGACGGTGCACGATTGAGGCGACGACGATACATGACAGTGGTGGTGGTAGCAGCGATGGTGGTGCATGGTGGATGTGGCGATGGCAGTGCATGGTGGTGGTGGTGGTCCATGGTAGTGGTGGCGGTGATGGTGCATGATGGAGGTGGCAACAACAGCCAACAGTGCATGGTGGTGGTGGTGCATGGTGGCAGTGGCAGTGTGTGGTGATGGTGGCAGTGCATGGCGATGATAACAGTGGCGGTGCATGGTGGTCGAAGGCGGAGGTTGAGGTTCTCAGGGGAGGGGGAGGGGGTCACCAGTGTGCAAATCGAATGTCAGGGGTGATGGTGAATTCTCAAAAGCCTAGATTTTTGTACATATAAGTCCATGTTCACCAAGATATACCTAAAAAACATATATCCAAACAAAAACTTTTATTTGTACGTGTGCAAATAGAAACTCACCACTATTTGCACAGGATCTAAACATGCTCTAGAGAAAAAGCAGGTATTGCACATAAAAATTCAAATTAAAACTGGGTTATCTCTACCATGTCACAATCGATAGCATTTGAATGATTAAAATAGAAATATAGTGATTAGATGACCTAATGTTAATTACTTATAGTGAAAATTAGTTATCAAACATTCTTTTTTTCATGGTTAAACACAAAGAAAAAATTTATTGATTACTTTCCTCTCTTTTTTTTTTGTGTGATCCCATTTATCATGATTGTCCTATATTGCATCTCGAATGATGCCCCTGTAATTTTGATGGTTGCAATGCTCTTGCCTACAAATGCTATTTCTTTCAAGTATCTATTAATTATGTGAGCTCTCTTCCAGTTACTGCATATAGAGTATAAATTTGATAATAATAACATGTTACACTTAAGATTATATAATCACAATAAAAAAATGTTTCAATTTTGTATTAACCACATCACTAGTTGTGGCACGTATGCTATCCAGAAGCCCCAGCAATCCAAGCACAAAATCATTAAAAGACAAAATTAACAAAAGACAAGGACTAGAAATCCAAAATTCAAGTTAAAATTTTGGCAAAGGAAGAAATCTGAAATTTTGTGGATAATAATTTGATTTACCATTGATGGAGGACCCATATTTATATAGGTACAACTTATAACACCTAAACTCCACATGAGACTCAAAACTTAAATGTAAGAACCAAAAATTAAATAAAAGCAGGTCTCCCTACCTCATCGTGTCTTTTTTTTTTTTTTTTTTGTATTTTTTATGCATATATTAGGCATAAATGCTGTAAATTTCCAGCAAATGGGGAGACAATAACATATTAAAAAGAACCCAAAAGGAGCTGGACTCTCTTTTAGAAGGGGAGCCCTTTTATTACACAAACCTCCACCACCTGACCTCCCTTTTAGGTAGAAAAAAGTCCACAGAAAAGGGGTCCCGGCCCCTTTCCCGTTGGGGAGGAGTCTCACTCCCTTCCCACATGGGAACAATGGATTGACCCCACTTTTGACACTACAGTACATCTTTCACTATAAATTCTTTAGACATATTTTCACACCATGGGTCAGACTAGAAAACCAATGCCTTCCAAGGGCCATTCTTAGTTACTATTGTATGCATTATAGATCATAAGACTTTAAATATCCACAAACCACAATATCCTTTCCCTCCAATTGTATGTGCAGCATAGAAAATTAAAAGAAGGGCCTATGATCAACATAGATTAACTTGAGAAATTGGCATTTGATAAGAATACCACATCATAACCATTAAATACTTTGTGGAAAGTATCCTGATGTAGTATATTCATCAACAGTGGGTTAAGCATAAAATAATAGCTTCAGAACCATTGAGTCAAGATTCCTAATCTAATCTATGAAAAACAGAACACTTCATTGTTAAAAAAGACCAGCCATCTGCATGCAAATCGGGACTCATATCATCTTATATGAGAAATCAGCTACCTTTTGAACTGTATAAGAATCCAGCGGAAGCAAAAGAAATAGTTCAAGCAATCAGCCTGCTTTAAGTAATTGTGCAATGGGCAATCTAGAATCTCCACCAGCTGAGAAGGGAAGTGAACGTAGCATGTGAAAAACAAAGATACATTTAGCGGATATAATATTGATAAGCAGCTACAATATGTTACGCAAAGGTCTTTGCCGTAACCATGCTTTGCGCACATGGAGTAACTAAACAGCATAAAAAGGCTTAGTGTAACATATTAATAAACGACATTACATTTAAGAAAAAAAAAACTGATGTGATGAATGGGTAACTGAGTACATGGAATAAAGTTAAGAGATGTATTAGAACAAACTAGAAAATAAATAGCATTATATAAAAAGGTTTACGGAACATGCAACATCTAATTAAAACTAGTCTGTTTATTCTGTCTTCCAAATGTCTATTAAATTTGGAAGATAACAATTTAATGGAATCTTGACTACATCTTTAATATTTTCATAAGTTAGTAACGTATTGCATAGATTTAATGAATCAGATTTGATTTGCAATGCCAATAGCAAATCTCAAGCTTTATGGAAGAAACAGGCTTACTTTAGGGGCAATTCAAAAACCTGAAATGATTCATAGAGCAAGATGATGTGCTTTCAGAATTCTGTTTAGCAATTTGATGATTCAAATTCATAATTCCATTAATCAAATTGTCGAAGACCTTATAGAACATTGATGAAAAAATTTGGAACATGCAATACAGTCAGATCAACTGTTAACAAAAAATGGTTAATAACATTAATGATATTTCCTCTCCTTTTGGCATGAAAATGCTTGTCTGTACTAATTTTAAGTACCTAGGTGGACATGGACATGAGAACGAGTTTTCCAGATAGAAAAAGGTACACGAGAGCCCAAATAGGGGAAAGAGTTTTCTTCTTCAAGATCCTTTACAAATTACATTGTTTTAAAAGGTCCTGTAAATTCAGGGATGGTTATGTCATTGTCATCAGGTTTGATATCCTGAACCCCTTGAGTTAGCAATGAAGCAACCCCTTGCTGAAAGGGTATATTGGAACAATGGAGGCACCATCATAATTGGTAACACCGCACAACGCTTTGCCAACTAAGAAGGCACCATCGTAGTTGGTAACACCGACTTCAACAAACCTCATCTATCAACCCCTGTCTGAATTGTATGTGGGGATGATATCATTATAAACAATTGTATTCATCAGTTCTACGTTGATCAATTACATTTCCATGCACAAACATTAGCAAATAAAGTAATTTATTTTTTTTCTTGCGATTGTTTCTTTGATAATGATAATCCTATTGACAGCGTGCATGTTAAACACACTTAGTATGATGCACATATTTCGCAGATGAAAACATTTTTTATATAATGAAGGCATATAACAATCTCAATTTTTCAATAATGTTAGATCTATCATATAGAAGACTGGAGCAACAACCTATCAAGTTTGAATCAGAGCTAAGCTGGTAAAGAATGAAAAGTGCTTCAGGTCTTGTTTGGCGAAAAATTAAACCCTTTGAGATTGAAGAGAAATCCTCATAAGATGGCAATAAGGCCATCAATGTTGTACGGTTGAAAATGTTGAGCAATTAAAAGCTCAACATTTGCGCACTAATGTTGTACGGTTAAAACTAGGAAAGATGGCAATATATTTCCTAATAAAATCAGTTTAATACACTAAGACTGAAATAATATAACTTCCTGAACAGATAGGTTTGTACCTTAGACAATGCGAACAGTTGCGAGTGCATCCCATTTTGGTCACGGTTAAAATTGGGCCCAAGACGTTCCATCAGTGCAACGAAACACCAAAATGATTCAGACTCGTCTTCCATTACAAACAATATCGGTGATAAAAGATCACTCATACCCTAAGAGACAATCAAATATCAGGCATTTACAGGATAGAAACTTAGCAACCTACATATTAAAACTTAAAAACCAACAGAATGATCTTAATGACTGAGGGAATATTAACTAGGCATGAAAATTCACACCTTATCTTTACAGCTTAGATCACTAAGGATGACTAGAAAAGGAAACAAGCAATAAATTGAATCACATTCAGAATCAAAACAAGTCCTAACACTAAAGTTTCAGGGTAAATAACATACTAATATTGACTTTAAAAAAAAACAGGCAACTATTTCACTTTTAACTAGTGTTGAATATCAACTACTCATCATCATCATCATCCAAGTCTTATCCCATCAAAATGGGGTCAATTATGGAGCACATGTCTAAGTCAAAAGGCTCCATAAAAAGATTGAAAAAAATTCCAACTGCTATGAGAGAAGGATGGACGAAAGGATTCTTAAGACATCTGCCTCTCTATGAACGTGAGGGCCTCATGTATATTAGCATCATATTTATAGGATTAGGGTTAGGGTTTATCGAGTGCCTCTAAAGTAGCCAGCCACATGGTTAGCCCTCCACACCCTATAACACTCCCCCTTGGATGCCCACTTTCAAAACAATGCCTCATTAAAAACTTACTAAAGAAAACCCAATTGGGACAAACCTTTAACAAAGGAAGAAGAGTACAATGTGTTCTTCGGGAACAGGTTTTTCAGAAACAGATTCTCCTAAAATCTTTATGGGTGCAACTTATGTTGCCTCGTTAAAACCTTTCGATGGGAAAACCATGTGGGGAAAAGTTTCATCGGAGGAAAAAGAGTACAATGTGCAAAGATATTCTGCTAGATGTCTCCATCTGCATCTGCAGAATACTCCCCCTCACCTTTACTCCTACTTATTATTACATGCATGGATTATATAACTTCCAAACAAAAGAAAAGTACTACCTCCCCCTAATACATCAAGTTACTACTTCCCATCCCATTATTGCATCAGTTTTAATTTACATTAATATGCCTTGCCGATGAAGTCTGCTCATGTCAATCTGGTGCACCAACTTCTAGAATGTATACTTTGGAAGTGCCTTGGTGAAAAGATTTGTCAAGTTCTCAGCTGACTTCACTTGTTTTATAATGATCCCTCTTCTCTTGGAGCTCATGGGTATAGAAATATGTTTGGTTATGTCGCCTTTGATGTAGCCACCTTGAATATGTACTATACAAGCTGCATTTCTTCATATAATATTGTAGGCTCATTTGTAACTTCTAGGAGCTGACAACTGCCTCTGATATGCTGAACCACTTATCGTAATCATATGCATTCTCTGCTTGGTTCATATAGAGCTAAGAATTATGAATGATTGGGTGATGTTGCCACTAATGTCTGCTTTGTAGATCTCCATGAGATAGTTGATTACTATAAAGAAATACATAACATGTTTGTGACCTCCCAATGCGGGGATCAAAAAAGTAACCAGAATCTGTATATCCATCCAGATTAGTCTTTTTATATGAATAATATAAACCAAGATCAATGGTTCCTTTAAGATATTTGAATATGTGTTTTATGTCATTCCAATGCCTAAGTGTAGGTGCATTGAGCTAAATAAAGTATTGCACCTATTACACTTAAATAAGATACTTCAAGACGTAAAATGACTTAATGACCATAATGACCATGGGTGTACTTAATGGATGTCACTTATCCATGATGAACTTCTTCAGAGGGCCCTTAGTGTATGTTACCTGATGGACTAAGATTCCACGTCCACTATGCTCAATCTGCAGGCCAAGACAAAATTTACTCACCCAGGTCTTTCATTTTATAATCCTTCTTAATTTAACTAGCAATCTTCTCAATCTCTTCAAGAGACCCTATTAGGTTTATATCATCTACATATAATGCTAGTATAGTAAATCCATTCTGGGATTTCTTAATAAATACGCACGAACAAATAAAATCATTTTGATAACCTTCCCTAGACAGATAATCATTGAGTTGATTGTACCATATTCTTCTGTATTGTTTTAGACCGTACAATGCTCATTTTAATCTGATTGAGTATGTATTTCTAGATTTGGAGTTCGACAAATCAAGTCCTTCAGGGATCTTCATGTATATTCGTCGTCTAGGTCATCGTATAGGTAGGTTGCCCTCACATCCATGAGTCTCATGTTTAATTTCTCAAGAACAACCAAGCTTATAAGATATCTAAATGTGATGACATCCATAACTAGAAATAGGTGTTTGCATAATCTATTCAGGTTTCTGCAAGAATCCTTGAGCAACTAACCACGCCTTATATCTTTGGATCCCGTTCTTTTCATTCATTTCTAAATAACACCCATCTGAAACCTACAGGGTTTATTCCTTTTGGGGTTTGTACTATAGATTCAAACACTCTAACGCTTTATGAGGGAATCTAGTTCCGCGTGAATCAAATCTTTCCACTTTAGCCAATATTTTCTTTGTCAACATTCTAGAATTGTTTGTGGTCAGTGTTATTACCATGATCATCACCTTTTATTATCTCATTTGCCACAACATATGAGAATATGTCATCAATGACTAGTTCTTTTTTGTCCCACATTTTCCCTGAGTATGTGTAAAATACAGATATCTCATTAGTGTTGGGTACCAGTACCTCTTTCCCAGTGTATTCAAGGATCTAGATCATATTCTCGACTAGAGCAATATACTTTAATTTGGGAAAATTGGATCTCTAATTCATGGAATCTGCTGGACCATCATAAATTTTCTCTACATGAGATGCTACATCAGGAGCAGCTTCTTCAGGAGCGTCAGGGTGTGATAATTCAATTTTCTTTTCCAGGGAGCTGAATCTTTGGAAACTATGGGTCTTGCACGTTTCTGACATGGATCAGATTCATTTGCTGCCTTATTCTTATTTAGTACTTTTGGGATATCAATTCTAGAATATACATTCATAGCTGGCGCGTGTATCTAGTCACTTTGGCAGCATCATTGAATGCATCGCGTAACTCATTCGTATACGATGCCTGAATCATCTTCTTCTTTGTTAGGTGGATGCTCCAATACCGCCTCCCTGAATTCCTTGGCCTTCTTCTTAGACTACCTAGATTTATTGGCACCTCTCATAACCTCCAGTAGAGATAACATGACTGCTTATGGAACGGACGCATAAGCCTTTATGTCCTTATATCCACCAATGATGTGTTGTTTCAACCGTGAAACACCCTCCCCTTCTATATTCTTTCTACAATAATTATAACATGATTTCTACTTCGACGTTTCAAATAGGACGTCATGCTGCCAACCCGAGATCATTCAATTCAGTATCAGAGGACCAAAAAGCCATCTGATTAATATAATCAAGGCATTAGACATAATTATATCTTTTACATCGAAAGAGTAAACATGTGGCTTCCACCTTGAATTACAACAATGGATTTAAACATGTATCTTCTTCTTTTTGGTACATGCACTGATCGCTCTCCCTCTTTCTCTCTGTTTTTTAGAACTAGTTTTTTTAGTTGACAGTTTTTTCTTGCAATCGGAAGAACGGTGTGTGCACATGTTTCGATCTATTAACTTAACAATGTTTACTATAGATTTTGATTAATATGGTCATTGGACATGCATGCTTCTTATATCCATCAACAGGGCAATATGTCATATCAACGCGCTGGAATGCCACAATCCCTTAGTAGCCGCTAGCTCTTGGCTTATTCCATTCCGAGGAAATTCTGGCAACACCTCCTCGAAGTACACCGAGTTAGACTAGGGGCGAGGTGCCACCTTGTATAACTATGTACCCGGAGAACAAGAAAGGAAGCGACTATCAAAATTCTTCGAAATTGAACTTACCAAAAACTACCGACAACTAAGACATCATGGCATTCCACCGCCGCCCAAGATGAATAAGTTACACATAGAACCGCATATAGTTCGACCAACAAATAATGTACTAATCAATCGGCCAAACTATAAGGGTTCTATGCGTAAATATCCCTGGGGCAATTGAAGACATCATTACCGTCTACCATAACGTAACACAAGTTAGAAAACTAATAAGCAATTAGTTGTTTGAATTAGTGATACGCTAGAAAGCACGGACACTCATCCTAAGGCCCCGTATCTGTGTCAGACACAGACATGCGCCGGACACGTGTCGGACTATGTTTTTTTATTTTAATAATGTTTGGGTCGCGAACACGTTCCGAACACGCCGTGGACACATTCCGAACACGGACATGTTGTGGACACGTTACGGACACGCTGCGGACACGTTACGAGCATGCTGCAGATAAGACTGGGCACGATTCATTTAACTCTGTGATCTGGATTTCGCCCGAAATGTTTAGCCTTAATGGTCAGCCCGATTGGTAAATGACTAAATTCTCAAAGGTCATTTTAGATCAACTAATTGAAAGCTTTCACTGATTTAAAACCTAAGCATGCATTGCATTTCTTTGTTAGTAGACTTATAGCAACCGCTAAAGCAAAATCAGTGAGGCAATGTCAAATGATCATTACTGTTTATGTAGAAGAAGGGAAAAGAGTGACAAATCATTTATTTACATGCCTCTCTTATCCTACACACTGAATTATAATATTAAACATGTTAGTTTCATATATATATATATATATATATATATATATATATATATATATATATATATATATATATATATATATATATATATATAAAATTCAGTGTGTCCACCAACATGTCCGTGACCTGATTTTTAAAAAAATGTCGTGTCCGTATCGTGACATGTCCGCGTCCCGTGTCCGTTGTGACAACCAAGATACAATAGCCAAGAGCCAAGACTCCTCAGGCTATGATGCCAAGATGGATAAGGTGAGGTGTATAAGGCAACATGTTAAGCCCACATCGCCTGGAGAGAAGGAGATCATGAGCTACTTATATAATTTCCCCTCCCAAACTTAGAAGATGCGTTTTAAAACCGTGCGTCACTACGGATTTCGTAAGAACTCCGTAGTTAAGCATGCTCAGGCGAGAGTAGTACTAGGATGGGTGACCCCCCTGGGAAGTCCTCGTACGAGCACGGGCACAACGGACAATATATTGTGTTTGGAGCGGATGTTACAAAATGATATCAGAACCGGTTCTCCTTGCAATGGGGGGGTCTAACCCTACACGTAGACGTGTAACCCTTAAGAGGGGTGGATTGTGACAACCAAGATCCAATAGTCAAGAGCATGGATCAAATGTTGACAAATTTCCTACGAAATCACCGAAATATGTCTTTTTTTTAAGGGTTCGATATAGAAATTGACCGAAATTTTAATAGTACCAGATTTTCGTTTGACATAACGAAATGTCCGCCGAAATGATCAACATTTGACCAAAATCCGATATTTTGTCCTTTTTCTAGACAAATTCACTGAAATATTTTATTTTTTTAGTAAAACAAAACTCATCTTTATTAGTGCAAAATTATATTTTTCCACAATTTTGATTTTTTCATAATAGATATTTTACTGACATTTGAACTTGAATTGATCGAAATTTGACCAAAATCCGATGACATTCCACCGAAATCTTTCCTTAAAAAATACAAAATTTCCATCGACATTTAACCGAAAGCCGACAAATTTCTTTTTTTTTACTTACCAAAACCGACATATAAATCGACATTTAAAACCTTGGCCAAGAGCCAAGACTCCTGAGGCAATGACGCCAAGATGGATGAGGTGAGGTGTAAAAGGTCACATGTTAGCCCCACATCGCTTGGAGAGAAGGAGATCATGAGCTAATTATATAATTTCCCCTCCCAAACATAGAAGACGCGTTTTAAAATCGTGCACCGCTAAGGATTTCGTAAGAACTCTGTAGTTAAGCGTGCTCGGGCGAGAGTAGCACTAGGATGGGTGACCCCCCCTGGTAAGTCCTCGAGCGATCACAGGCAAAGCGGATAATATCTTGTGTGTTTGGGGCGGATGTTACATCCGTGCTTCTTAGGTGATACGAGATGATGCTTGCAACAATTCTCAAATGGGAATTCTAAACGTTGATGATCATAATTGTGCATACATGTGTCTTAAAGTACGTATACATAAGAATATATTTTTGAATTTACAATCTATTTTATCAAGACAACAATCCAGATGGCTTGCATTATATCATATGGCAATCCATATGAATTTCTAATCATTGTTGTCAAGGCGCGCGCCTGGGAGCACTAGGCGCCCGGAGATAGCTAAGCCCCAGTGCGCCTAAGCGAACAACACTAAGCGGCGGCCTAGGCGTGCCTAGGTGCACATAAGCTAGACACACGCCTAGTTTTAGGCAAGGTTCGAAATCTTCATTCGATGGAAATTTCGACCTTCTGGATATGGAAATATTTCGTGGAAATATTTCGACAGTGTGGAAATATTGCAATTTTGTAGAAATGGTGGAAATATTGATTTTTTGATGGAATTTTTTAGTGAAACTCTGGATAGTCATAAACCAAGTATAGATACACACTTTGGAATACTCAAATAATATTTGTACCCTATCTAGGGGTGTAGAGCTTCACATAACATGTAATCAATATATTGAGTCTGTGAGTCTTGAACAATCTTATTTGGTTCGGTTTTGATATATATTTTTCAAATGTTTTTTAATCTTTTTTTTGGATAAAAATATTTTTGAAATAAAGATTAGTTGATTGTTAAAATAATGTTTCAAACGATTTTGAAAGCGGACTTAAAACAAGAAATTTATGCAAATTTAAAATTGTGCAAAAATTATGCTGAAATATGAAACACTGTTTTTTTACCAAGTCTGAAAAAAAGAGTTTTATATAGAAAAGTTTGTATACATTCAAAATTTTCTAAGACGGACCATGGTTTTCTAGATGCACTCGTACTTCTACATCTTGTGGAATTTTTTGAGCTAAAAAGGAGTTGATTTAATCACTTTTCTCACCATATAGATTTTATAAAAATCCATAAAAACTGTTTTCTCCTACTAAAACTGAAAGTTTACTTTTTGATTCCTTTGTTTTTTGATTTTTTTGATATTTTTATTGAAATCAAATGGGGGGGTATTTGCTTATTTACATATAATAACTTAAAGTAAATGGAGGAATTTATATGTAAATAAGCTACTGAGAACCAGACCCCCCAGTCCCCTTTTATAATCAGTCAATCACAGCATTTCGGATAAATTTCGCGAAATTTTTTAAAATTTTCGCGAAATTTCGACAAAATCTCGCGATATTTCGTGGAGATGGAAATATTTCGTGGAAATATCGCGATATTTTGCGAAACCGCTCGATATTTTGACATTTCTAGTTCTGCTCGAGATTGCATGTGGTATTTCGAATCGGGTTTTCATTTTAGGCATTGTTTTTTATTTTATTTTTAAGTAAAGCCCAACCCGCCCCCATCTTCTTTGTTCATTTTGTTGTTGTATACTTGTTTATATTGTGTTCATTGTGTTGCATGCATTTGATTAGAATATGCTCAATTTTATATTAGCAAGTGTTTGTATTCTATTTGTTCCTTTTGTTGTTTACTTGTTTATACTATGTATGTGTCATTATGTTGCATGCATTTGACTAGAATATGCTCAATTTCATTATTTTCATGTTAGTAAGGTGTTATATTGTTGCCTATTACATATATACCTGCAAGTATAGACTATACAGACATACCCGTGCCTGGAGGATGTCTATGCACATAAGGTCACGCCTCTGTACATAAAGCCACGTCTAGGCGCGCCTAGGCTTCCTCCTGGCGCCTAGCCTCGCCTTGACAACTATGTTTCTAAGTTTTTGTACCTGGCGAAAAGAACCGGTGAAATTCGGGGGCGAGATCCGGTGAAGCCTGATGTGAGATCCGGCGAATCTAAGGGCAAATCCCGGCGGTGATATTCTGCAACATCTAGTGATTCTAGCGAAATCCGAATGCGATATTCGGTGGCTTCGGGCGAAATCCAATAGATTTCTATGAAATCTTGTGCCTTCAAGCGAAATGAGTAGCTTCAAGCGAAATCTGGATGCATTTAAAAACCTCAAACCCATCGAAACAAATCCACAGGTTTCTCGAAATATGTGGGAGAATTTTGGTCGAAATCCCTTAAATGCCAAAGAAATGACAAAACTTCAGCGAAATGGTCAACGAAACTGGCCAATTCGGTGCCCCCCCACCCACCCCCAAATGCTTTCGATCGAAAATTCAACGAAATCGGACGAAATGAACCCGAAATGACGAAATTTCAGTGAAATCAGTAGGGGTCCAGGTTTCGGCCTTACCTTTTGTTTTGGTCTCAGCCGAAACCGAAATATTTCGGCCAAATTTCAAATCATGGTGTTAGCAGATGTGGGTCACGCCCATCCCAAAGAGCTCGTGGCGAAGATGCAGCGCTATGTATAAACGGCATATATGCAGGACATCGCTCTATGAACTGAGAAGACTTGAGATTAAGATCAGCACCATTAGACATTGCACAAATATAAATTGGCTTTATGTATAGCTAATTCCTAAATGTTTCAGTGATCAGTTTGCACATACTAACAGAGCAAACATAGAATATATATTGCGAAGAATATTAGAATCTCACTTTGAAATACTAAAAGCAGAGAAAAGATGTTATTAAACTTTGCATTCTTCATAAAAGTCCTTGTTCTTACCTGACAATACCCAAGGTCAAAATTATAAAATGAATATGTCAAAAGTATGTCATGTAGGAGTTCAACATTTGGATTGTCCTCTCCGTCAAAGTAGGAGAAAGATCTGTCAGTTCTCACCTAGAAAATGAAACAAGAAAGTAACAGTTTAAAATTTTGCAATGGAAGCTTTCTGGAGTTCAGATAAAGCAATCACAAAATTATTATTACCACATCTTTTTCAATGAGGCCTTTCCGTTCCCTGAACTTGGTAAACCTTTTGGCTTGTGCTGTTGATATATTCTGTGCATACACAACTGCTTCTTAAGAGCTACAAAATAACAGCTAATGCAGGTGTGCAAGAAAATATAACTTAATCATCACTTCATATAAAGACAAGGTAAATTTGCCTTATACAATTCTTGAAGAAAGCAGTTTCATAGCATGCAGAAAGGCTGTTTGGCATCCAAATATTGACGCAGTCACTGCAGTGTTCACATTTCATAATTTTTATCTTTCAATACGAGACCAGCTTCCAACTCAAATCGCATCCACCGTCATATCACAGCCGGAACCAATTAAAAGAAAATGATTGAATGTATTATATATGTCACATCATATGCACTACTCAATGTGCCACTTTGTATCTACTTTTACATCACAACAAAGTCAGCATGTTTACTTGGAATGAATGAAACAACTTTATCTAGATGAGCAAACTACAAATATATTCCGATATTTACTATAATTGATATATTTTTCCCCGTATATTACAGTTATTACTAATGATTAAGACATGATTGACTATTATGATGCCAGATTTTCTCTAAGTTGTGACGGAAGTAGGAAGGATATACCTAAAATAAGTAGGTTTATCTGAAAACAAGAGTAGAACCTCTAGAGGCAAAATAATGAAGAGCTGACAAATTGTGATGGATCAGAGCAAAACACGTGCTGAGGACTCTGGAGTACTTTGAGGAGATGGAATTATCATGTGACGGGTGTTGAGGACTCTGGAGTACTTTGAGGAGGTGGAGTTATCATGCGACCCTGTCAAAGCTGAAGGGAACCCATGCTACCGAGCCAGGGAGCAGCACCTCTGTTGCCACCGACTGCAGTGAGTAAGCGTATCGTGGATAAGTTTGTTCAGTAGCTCAGAACCATCCAAGCACAATGATTTGGTGACTAAGGAGGAATTCAGTAGGATCAACCCAGAGGTCGATGGGTACATCTTTTTTCTGTTGGAGAGACTCACGGTGGCCAGGAAGGAAAGGGAACTGCCTTGATTGGGAAGTTACTCGGCAAGGGAGTAGGCCTGAACTTGTGGGAAGAGTCTTATCCTTCAAATGAAACATAGACAAACCAGTGGTTATACTTCCTATGCCCAATGGTTTCTTTACATTTCGTTTTTATATTGAAGGGACCAACGACGCATGCTCAGTTGCTCACAGGGCGACCATGGGTGGTTGCAGGCCAATCCCTACCCACAGAAAAAAATGGTCGCAGGACTTTTGCCTGAAGAGAAGATCCTCATGACGACGGTATGCATTCAGCTAGCTAGCCTACCGTTCGAGTATTGGAATCAGGATCTCATTATATAGGTGGTGACCAAAGCTGTAGGGCTAATTGAAATCAAAGCCCTTACAAGCGACCTAGTCAGAACTCAGAAGGATATTCGCAAGGATTTGAGTTGAGGTTGATCTCGAATAGCCCCTGTGCTCGGGAACCAAGCTAAAGTATGATTGCCAAGCTCGTTGGCAGAAGTTTCAATACGAGGGCATGCCATGTGTGTGTGTGTCAAGTGCTGGTGCTCCGGCAATGTGATGGCATACTGTTCAGGGGAGGGGCTGCTACAGCCAATAGCATAGTGGGTGAAAAAGTTGTCGAGGGTATGTATCAACTTCGGCGAGGTTTCAAGAATAGGGGAAAGTGAGTCAAAGAACCTGGAGATGGGCACGAACCTTGGATGCATGTCATCAAGCAGAGAAGGAATGTTAAAGTGGGAAGCTGTGATGACGGTTGGGCGGTCGAAACCTAGGACTCCGAGGTTATCCGGAAGCGCCTGTACCAGATGCAAGTTTTAAATGTCGATTTCAATGTTGATTTAGGCTGGTCAAAAAGGAAATTTGTCGACTTTTTGATCAATTGTATATGAAAATTTTGTATTATTGAAGGAAAGGCTTTGGTGAAAATTTGTCTGATTTCAATTAAATTTCAATTGATTTCAGTTCGAATATAAATCTATTTTGGAATGTGGAAAAATATGGGGTTTTCACTGAAATTATGGAATTTTCAATGAAATTGTCCGAAAAAACAGAATGTCGGATTTGGGTCAAATTTCAATCATTTTGGCTGACATTTCATTATATTGGAGCAAAATTTCATACTATTAAATTTTGGGACAATTTCTATGTCAGATCCTCAAAAAAAAGATATACTTTTCTGTGATTTTATATAAAATTTGTCAACATTTGATTCCATGATCGAATGAGGCTATTCCCGAGGGAGTGGGCTTATCGAACCAAGGGAAATTGTGGGGCGTCCGAGCGAACCGTGATGGTCCAGGTTTGGTTCAGGTCCTGGGTGTTCAAGCTGGTGCAATCAACTCGATTGGTTCTCCAACGGCTCCTGTCACGGTCAATTGTCCCATCCAACGAAAAATCGTACAAGGTTGTCCTGCCAAAGAGCCTACTAACTGGTGCACTAATCTGAGCGCGCGTGTTGGATATGGGCTGACATCTCTCTTTCAGGTCATAGGGGAAGTTTTGGATGGTAAGGATTAATTGGTGATGTGTCACTAACGATGCAGTTAATGAGAGGGCCTTGGTTGTTCGGCCTAACACCAGAGGTGAGTCCTCACGGCCAGAGAGTGGCACGCATTATGCCACATAGCCTATCATTGTGCTGAGAAATCACGGGCGAGGCTTGGGAGTGATCAATTTCACCCGTTACTTGGGATGCAATGCAAGCTTATCAGTATGCGGTAGTCATCATGTTATCAGTTGACCCCATCTCCTGGTTTATCCTATACAGACTTCAAAAGATACAAATAACCCCTCACAGGGCTCACAACGTTTTCTGCAGGAGGGCCTTACTTGATGGTCAGTTGTGAGGTCGATCAGCTCCCTCCCAGGGCACACCAGTGAAGGCCACAATTGGTCTTGCCGTCTTGGCCATGATCCGTCGAACTAGAAAATGGGCTCAACGATGGCAGCACTGCATGAGAAGCCGAGGGTTTAGCTATCACCCAGCGGTCCTTCGTCCTTCTCGAGGTGGACGCAAGGGGTCTTATAGTCACGGCGTTGGGGTGGGCTACTAGCACCTTCAACTTGGCGGCCCTCCTTGGCATCCTTCTCGAGGTGGGCGCAAGCAATGTTCAAAATCTCGAGAAATATCGTGAAATATCTCGTTTTTTTGAAACCTCGGCACAAAATCCCGCCTGCGATTTCGAGTGGAATGGAAATCACATATAAATCGCGATATTTCGCGAGACATCGTGCGAAATGTAAAGTCTGCGAAATATCGCGAAATATCGGTCAGACAGATGGGTCCCGCATCACGTGCTGTGCAGAGCGCGACCGACCGAAAGCCGGTTGACCGCGATATTTCGCGAAATATCGCACGAAATTGAAAGAAACGCGAGAGATCGTGAAATCTCGAGCCGACAGCTGAGGCCCACCCACGTGGGGCGGCCGAGAGCGACAGGCGGTTGTCGTTTTCGGGGCGATATTTCACGGTTTATTAGGGATTTTCGCGATATTTCGTCCGGCCTGTCGCTTTCGAGACAGCTAGGGCCCACCCACGTGGACTAGCCGAAAGTAACTGGCTCATTTCGAATGACATGTGATATTTCACGATTCTCTGTGAGATTTTCACGATATCTAGGCGAAATATCACGATATTTCGCGATATCTGGGCGAAATCTCTGTCCATAAAATCACAATATTTCCACACTGTCGAAATATTTCCACGAAATATTTCCATTTTCCAGAAGGTCGAATATTGACCGAAATGGAAATTTCGAACCTTGGGCGCAAGGGGGCTTATAGTCACGACATTGGGGTCAGCTACTGGCACCTTCAATTTGGCAACCCTCCTTGAATTATAGTTCTAAATAAGCTAGTTAAAATATATTAAATCTTCAAATATGTATAGTTCAAATTTAATAACCAGTTATAAGATTTCAAATATGATATTATAGCACACAAAAAATAAATAGTGAATGATTGAATGTGTTATTTCATCCGTGTGCATGTGCACATGCTTCTAAATCAGTATGAAATGTACAAATCGAGAGAGAATGAAACTTATTGAATCTTGTAATAGTTGAAATAATATCAAAGTTATCAAATCCAACCCACAATTGCTCATATGGTCCTACCTAAAAACTATAACAAATAATTTTGAATGTAAATAATATTCAATCAATTTGCCAATACTTACCTAGGCTCCATGCTCCAGGCGTACCTGGTTGAACCATGTGCAATTATGTGCTTGCACTTGATATTTTTGGCAATATGATAAAGTTATAAGTAGATTTGAATGTAAATAATATTCAATCAATTTGCCAATACTTGGACTATTGCAATAATGAATCAAATCTACTTAATAACTTTATCATATTGCCAAAAATATCAAGTGCAAGCACATAATTGCACATGGTTCAACCAGGTACGCCTAGAGCATGGAGCCTAGGTGCGCGCCTTTCTAACAGAGCTTTACCTCGTGCTTTTTGAGGCGCAGGGGGTGATTCTAGTTGAGCCTAAGCCTAAGCACGCGCCTTTAATAGCACTGCATCCAAGGATATCATGTAGCTCCAATACATGTATCACCCATTATTTCTTAGTTGCATCTGCCTACTGATAATTTTCATGAAGTTTTCTCTTCATGGCCTCTAACTTTGCTCGAAGGGACAAATCTTCAAAGTTATTCATGTTTACTGAGTCGGAGGGAGGGCATTCACTTTCAGTCATGTATTAGGGAGGGCTTCACAGTTTGTTGAGTAGGAGGGAGGGGAGTTGAATTATGCTGAGTAGAAATTGAGGGTTTCATGTTATGCTAAGTTGAGGGAGGGTGATCACTTTCTGCCGCGTAGGAGGCATCACGTTCTACTGAGTAGGAGGCAGGAGGGTTACTTTTTGCTAAGAATAGAGGGCTTCACATTATGCTAAGTAAGAGGAAGGGGGGGTAACTTTCTATCGTGTAGAAGGGGAGGCATCACGTTCTGATGAGTAGGAAGGAGGGGGGTTACTTTCTACTGAGTAGGAATGGGGTGTTTCATGTCTTGTTGAGTAAGAGTGGGGGGACTTCACTTTCTGGTGAGTATGATCTTTTTCGGTGTAGAGTTTCTCGGCAATATGATCCGCCTTGCTCTCGATCTTTTTCAGGTAGTCGGTTGCGGCGACAAGAATGACACACTCGATCACTTCGATGATATCGAAGTTACAGCAGCAGAAGAACTTCCTCCAATAATCAAGCATTCTAGATGAACTCGACATATCAACTTCTTTCTCTCATTTCTTCTCTCCTCTCTATCTTCTTAATTTCTCTTCTCCCTTCTCCCTTCTCTCCTCTCTTATTTCTTTTTTTCTCCTCTCTTCCATATGCTTGGTGTGAAGAAACATTACCCAAGCCCCCCCCCCCCACCCCACCCCCGCCGCAATATAGGCCTGGTTAGGGGGGTGGGGGGAGCATGCGCCCGAAACCATCCCCACTCGACTGATACTGAGTCGTATTGGCCGATACCTGTCTGACATGGTCAATACGAACAGGTATCGGCCGATACGGGGGTGGTTTCGATTTCGGCGAGGGTTATCGGTTCGGTTTTGGCCCAAACACGAGTCGTACTGGTCGGTACGACTCAATATCGACCGAGTTTTAAAACCATGTTATAGTCTAAAGAATGGTAATATCTTGGTTGGGAACTTAAATAATAAATTTACAAAACTAGAAATTATATGTTAGGAATTTAAAATAATAAATCTAGCATTATCAAGGGTGGTAAATTTTATTTTGAGCTTTGCAATCACAATGTCAAAAGCATTCCAACTATATTTGGGGATGAACCCAGATAGGAGAAGATTTGAACAAATCTACAATTGGGGATGAATTTTGATTTTCACTAAATCTAGGGTTTGGGAGGTCTTTTGGGTAAGAAAGTAGGTTGAGGGGGCTCTTCGGGATTTAGGGAAAAAGGGAGGAAAAAAATTCAAGCAATGCTTGCAAAAAAGGAAAATTTTATAACCTTTAAATCGGGCACCCTAGGCAAGCTAGTCCTGGGCGCAGCTAGACGTACCTATGCCTCAAGGGACCTAGGTATTGCCTAGGTGAGGCACCAGACATAAACCTTGAGGAGCCAGATAAGCCTAGACGTGCTTTGGCAGCTTAGATCCTAGATTGACCTTTGGTCAATCAGGGTACTCCTCCCAATGACACTTTTTGGAGGGAAGAGAACCAACACTTAATTTTTCCAAGTGTTGGGTGTGCCTACTGCCACTGTATGGTCCGGACCTCATACTTAGGGGTGGGACTTGGGCGGGTCTGACCCGAACCCGACCCGCCCAACCCGAACAATGGACAAACATGGGCAAAGCTAGTTAAAAAAACTTGGACGGGTTTGGACAAAAAAAGATCAACCCAATTTCAATTTGGACGGGTTTGGGCACCGATCTTCCCAACACGAGGAACCCGAGGAAGTGACACACTAAGGTTGAATGCTTTGGTAGTTTTTTTTAATGGAAATCAAAGACTGTCTATTTGATGTTGAATGCTAAAAATTCGTTTGAAATATGTGAGGATATGGGTTGGACTTTATGTTTTCGTTATGCAATTCAAAGATTTTTTTATCCAATTCAAAAATCTGTTGGGTTTTTTTTCCATCTATTTATGTGCACATGCATTTCTAATTGGGCAACCCGCCCATTATTTTGCAAATTGGGCAACCCGAGGAACCCGAGCAACTAGAATAGGCAAGCACGGGTTGGGCTTCCACAGGTTTCCTGAGTTCCACGAGCAAAACGGGTTAAGGTTTGTGCAAGTCGGGTTGGGCATGGGCAGACCCTTCAACCCGCCCAAGTCCCACCCCTACTCCTACTTGACGGTCCGGACCGCTACAGTGGACGGTCTGGACCTCGGAAAGGCAGTCGGGACCGTAAGGGATTTCCCAGATACTCGTTGTGTCTGCGGTCCCTGCAGAGGACCGGATCGTCAATTTCCTCGCGGTCTAGATTGCCTCATTAAACGGTCCGAACTACATTGGGCAGATGCGAGTCGTTTCACTTGCCTTGGGCATTTTTGGATTGTTGGATGCTTGGGAGAGGTAACTCTTTGGGAATGCGTGCAGGGGAGTTTTAGGAGCAGAGAACCGAGTTTTTTAGGGTTTTTGAGAAGGTTTGCTTAATCTTGAAGGGAGGGAGAGAATTTCTTTCCTAATTTGGTAATCGCCTCTAACCTTGCTCCAATCGATTCCCTCGATGTCTTTTGATTAGATCATCTTTAGGGAATCCTTTGTTTTTTGATTTGGAGCACTTAAAGGAGAGGAATCTCTTGATGCATTTGACTCTAGTCTAGTTTGTGGACTCAAATCCGTGATTGAAATTCATTTTGTTCTTCTCGGTTTGATTGATTCCTCTTTTGGTGCAAGTGTGAATCTTCCCTAGTAGATTGAGCCCATCATTGATTAAGTAGGAAATGCTTTTTCTTTAGTTATTCGACCTCTACTTCCGAAGACCGAAAATCCCACATGTTGGGTCACCTCTAGAGCTGGGGTAGAAAATCCTCCATGGAGGGTCCTCCCATGAGCAATTGGGAGAGAGAAATCCTTTTTAAGGCTCCCACATTATGGTTTCAGTATGTTGGAACCCTAGGGTTCATCCTTAGGGAATAGGGTGTGGTGCCTCGTGGTGATGAGTATCTGTACATGCATGTACATGTTGAGCTAAAAAGCTAGCGGTGCTTATGAGGCCGATGATGGAAAACCGCAAAGTTTAAGTAAAGGAGGTTTTGGGAGATTGCATATGACAGTCGAAGAGCAGCAAGCTAAGCAACGTCGTGGAACGCCAGTTCGGGGATACCTCTGACGTTTGGCTGTTAATCGTTGCAAATCATCCGAGGCAACTCTTTGTACTTTGCACATTTGCCCTTTCTAGTGGATACACCTATGGGATCACAAGTTCCCAGCGTGGTTTTTCCCTTCGGGTTCCCACATAAAAAAAACATTTGTGTGCTTTACATTCAACTGTTATATTTAGGACCTTGTATGTTTTAAGCCGGTAAAGCCTCTAGCATGCCTCGGTCTTTGAGAGAAATGGAGGTGAGAGAACTTGCACTTTACGTTTGCTACTTAAAATCTACCAAGTGTTTGTCCAAGTTCTTGTGAAAAGAGCAAGAAGAAGCACAGACCGAATCTATCAGAGATAGAATTTTACAGCTAAGCCCAGGGGTCATTCTACAAACTATTATCCCTGGTGTGTCTTACTCAAGAAGACCGATTTTGCTTCAAACAAAATTTTAATTGGTATTGTTCCCTCCGCACTAAGGGAACCACCCTTGCAGGGACTTTGCGAATTACAAACATCCCATACCAAAAGGTACTTTTATGTTCTTGTTATCTAGTTCTCTATGGTCCACTGCAAGTTTCCAAGGAGCCTTATAGTTTATACTCGGCATTTTCAGTAGAAGTATTATAGTTTCCCTGCATTCTTTATTTTCAAAAATTGCATGCTTCATGACTAAAAGGATCTTACTATCAGCACCGCATAGCATTCCATGATACTCCAGGCCTCATCAGCATAATACCATATGCTAGTACATAATCTAGATATTGTACTATATAGTGTGAACCCCAGTGCTTGAAAATCCTGATGTATATATCAGAAGGCAAAATGCAATAGAATCATAAATGTGACATTTATCATCCAACCATGGACTGGACAAAAAGGCAAGCTCAGTTTATAATTTATTATCGAAGATGATCTCTGATCAATGTTTAGTATGATATACAACAACAGGTTGGTACATTTGAGCTATAAGCTGCATGAAACAAAATTTTAGTACTACATCAACAAAAATGAATGATTAAATTGCATACAATAAAAACCTAGAATTTTTCAGATTTAAAGATACATAATTATCATTTCAGAAGAGAGAAATATACAAAAATCATGATTATATGTGGATGAAGGCAAATATGATATTATAATTGAACTTATATATTGTCTCCCTCCTTATCCTAGTCATATAAGTAGGATGCTTCTGGCACCACTTAGCCTTTGTAAACTTAAAAGTGAATGAAAAAGGGAAGAGGAAAAGAAAATAAATGGAAATATGAATGGAAAAGCACCGGGAGTCCATCAGAAGATGTAGAAAATTAAATGAAGGCAGACAAAGTCTTTAAAAAGATATTTGCATGTTTATTATTGATTACATGTGTGTGCACATATTTATGCAAGCAAAGTATACATCACAAGCTTAATACAAGTTGATAACAAAGGAAAAGAAAAACATGGTACATGGGACTAATGCAGACCTGCCACTGCGATTTTATGATTTCATACTCTGATTTCTTCACTGAAGTAAGATATTCCCTCTCAGCATAGGTTGAATCATATTCATGGTATCCCAGCAAAAGTTTCCAAACCTGCAAGGTTACGGGTACAAGTACATGAATGTAAATCAGCAAAATGATTAAGCATAGAAGTCACCAACAAGCAGCTAGATGACTACAAGCTACAGACCCCTTTACGCAGATTGTGCTCAACTCCTCCATAGAATATTCTTTTCCTTAGTGCCTTTGAATCCATCACTCGCCCTTCAGAGTCTATTAGAGCAGTCCACTGTCACAAGAATTCAGAGATACGTGACAAAAGTAACCAATGACGTAGAAAGCTAGGACTTTAAAAGAAAGTTCTTGCTAAAACCATGCAAATAAAATTGACAAGAGAACCACATCATGTGGAAAGTGGTGCAAAGTAAATCATGAAAGAACATCAATAATATTGGCTACCAGGCGACATGCTTTCTTCCAAACTCTTGGGGTCACCTTCACTTATAGTTATAGGCTTATACCATGATTTCTTGCTTTTAAATTTTCCATCAACAAGTGGGAGCCACCTTAAAAATTTCCATTTTTTCATTCGAATGAGACCAGAATTTGCTCTGTTTTTCAGGAATGTGAAGGCACATTAAGAAATAATGATTTGCTATATAAAGCATTGATCTGAATACGCCCGTAGATGGTGGTCTTCCTAAGATAACTAAGGGAAGACTCAAGAAAAAGTCAAGACCCTCTCTAAAATAAATCTACTTCCGACAATATAAGCTCTTCCTAGATGATTTACCGTAGTGGGCATAATTGCAAGAATGACAAGATTCAAGTTTCCTCAAAAAGATTTAATATTACTCAAACAAAATAATACCTGCAAGCTAACACAAATAATATATCTTACAAAAATAAATAAGTCCCAACACACAAAGAGAGACTAACAAAAATATGGATATGAAAACAAACCCAAAAGAGAATATGGCTCGGTGCTAGGCACGTTTCTTGATAGATTTGGAGAGGAAGGAAAGCCCAAAGTGCTTATATAATCTTCCGGTTGGCTGCTCGGATGTGTCCGTCGCTCAGTGAATAAGCCCAAAACAACCCCAAAATGTAGAAGATGGAGGGTAGAGAAGGTTGGAAATGATCCTAGAAGGGTGGGGATAGAAGCTAGTTGAGGTTTGAGTGGAGGAGAGGGAGAAACAAGTCCAAATCCAGCACTTTACAATCAAAATTTGCTCATATATTTTCTAATTTTTTCAAGGAGAAAGGGTCCTATATATAGGGTTTCATGGAAGAAGAAGGGGAGGAAGACGAAGAGTAACATGTCCAAGGAGGCTAAACCCATGGGAAATCAAAGGCCAAGAGGGTGAGAGAAAGAGAAACCGGGGGGGAAGAACCCGCGCCTCATGCCCGCGGGATTCTCCCTCCCCGAAGGTTGAACTCGGACGAGAGGGAAGGAGGGGGTTGTCGTCCGATCAAAGAAACCCCCCCTAGTTGGGCTTATCTTAAGCCCACTAAGGTCTTTATAAATGGTCTTAAGTGAAATCAATTCACAACGAGCCATCACCTACCCTATTCTAAGTTGGGTTCGATACTTGAGTTGGGTTTAGTTAGGTGGGGCAACCCCCACACCTAGGTTCATACATAAAGGCCATCCGGGTGTCAGATCGGACCCAAAGATAGGTGTTGGAAATTTAAAATTACAACGAAGCAAACTAATACATCAAACTTATGCATGGCAAAATGGTAAATTGTCCTGAACGGTAAAACAATCATTTTGCCCGACTGATAAACATTGGTCTGCATCAAGAATTGAAGTATTCACAAACCTAATAAAAGTGAAGCACATATTAAACAACATAAAATTTTAGATTGGTCATATCCTGACAGTGTGTGGTAGATTGTTGTTTATGCTCAAAAAATTCCATCAGGCAAATATATTTGATCCTCATGGCATCAAAGTATTTGGCGAACCCAAATAAGTTAGGTGAGGCCATGCAATACTACAAATTGCATGCTCCTTGAATTTCTAGAATGGTTACTTACTGTGATGGAGGAAAGACTTTTTTTGGTGCATTAGCATCCTTTCAAGAACCTGCAATTTAGTGAATTTATAGGTGCAACTTATTTGGTTCTATCTTCTGATATAGTTTACTATCAACATAAATTCATCAACGGATCAAGCACTATCTTAATTTCTCTATTACTTTAACCATAACAATTGAGCTTTGTCCATCTATTTGGGTTGGATTTATGAATCCTTCCTCATCGGCATTTCTATTGAAATGACAATCTTTGTTGTCAGCGAACCTTTTTCATATCTTTTCAAATAACTTTCATCAATGTTACTTTAGGTCATGCCTTCCTCTTCCGTAACCCTGCCACAGTATTTCGAGATCCTCTTCTAAGATCCTCTCCTTAAGAGTCGCCTCTGCAGTTTGTTGTCCATATCCATAACCTCTGAATATGTTCATCAGTATGTCCTCAATGATGCAACTCTTAACACTTCGTCTATACACCTTCCTCACGCTATCCATCCTAGTTTCGACACGCATCCATCTCAATAACCTCATCTCTGTCATACTCATCTTATGTGATTGACCCTCTCTTTATG
This sequence comes from Chamaelirium japonicum, assembly GCA_947650365.1. Classification (NCBI taxonomy): domain Eukaryota; kingdom Viridiplantae; phylum Streptophyta; class Magnoliopsida; order Liliales; family Melanthiaceae; genus Chamaelirium; species Chamaelirium japonicum. The sequence continues at coordinate 68,236,269 of OX393553.1, read as the reverse complement.
GCCCACCATTCTGAATCATATAACACGAGACTTATTGATGTTTTGTAACATTTATTATTGTGTCTTAAATGCATGTGTCGACTGAATAGATCTCCCGAAGCTTCTCTCTTCTTCTGTCCAATTTATTGGATATATCATCATCTACCTCTCCATTGTTCTTTATAATAGTTTCAAGCGATCACCATAGTTGTCAAGGCGCTGAGAGGCTGAGGCGAGCCTAGGCACTTGGGGGCACCTGAGAGCCTAGGGCATCGCCTTAATGTGTGTGTGTGTGTGTGTGTGTATATATATATATATATATATATATATATATATATATATATATATATATATATATATATATATATATATATATAAGAATCTAATTCTTCATGGGTATATGTTTCATGGCCTATTAAATATTTTATTATGTAATTTAAGATTAAGTATGTATATCTATATATGAGTCAGGTATATGCTTCATGGCTTATTGAACGAAATCCAATGATGCCTATATATACTGATTAAAATACATATATATACTTGCAATTATATTATATATTTCGAATATCAGCTATATTTTGCACTACATGTAGTCAAAATAATTCAACTTACGATCAATTTACTGCAGCAAGATGTAGAACAATATAAAATTCCAATGTTTTATGTACTGGAAAGTATTGCCTTAAAGTACAACATTAACTAAACAAATTACGTGATAGTTACAATTGCAATGACTCTAATCAAATACAACATCAACTACATCAACTGTGAGAGGACTGGGGATTAGCCTGTCAGTCTTCTCACTAAAATATGAAAGGTGCACTCATTTTCTAAGGTGCCTAGGCGCATCTAGGCGTGCCTAGGTGCAAGCCTTATACAAACTGTCAAGGCGCCCATTGTGTGGGCACCTCCGAATAGCCTTATCGACTAGGCATTGTCAAGGTGCTCACCTTGAGAACTATGGCGATCACAAATGAAAAATGATTAATTATCATTACTATTTTCCATGGACATTGCACTCCTTTTAATCTATTTTCGTCTAACTAATTTTTTAACTTATTTTTCCTTTGTAAGTTCAATTTAGCATTTTACTCTTTCGTTGTCTCATCAACTAGCACCATATCATCTGTGGTGCATAAAATATCCACCCTCTCATCACCCATGAGGACAAACAAACGACAGGAACGAGGCATCAAAGCAACCTCCCCGAGGGTGGATGAGACAAGTGTTTTAAAAAACGCACCCTGGGCGTACCCCCCAGGACGAGGCAGTCCTAAAACGCCAGGGACGGTTCAATCTGGGGCTTTTTTTCCTGTGGGGCTTACGTCTGAACCACTGGGGCGTACGCCCCGAACATCCGAGCATGCCTTTTACGCCCCAATGGCCTAGGCTTATGCCCTACTGGAGTTTATCTGTATAGTTGAATAAAAATGATTTGATTGCCACCGCATGAACTTTTTATATGCGCCCTACTTTCTTGGATGACGATTATGATATTTTTGGGAACTAAAGTTGTAATAAATTGGTTCTATATCATGTATGGAACGATAGAATCTATGGAATATAAACATACATAGTTTGAATTTTGGTTTGAAATTTAGAATTAGATCTTAAATGATATTGAAAGACAATGACAAGTTCATTTTTATTATCGGTTTCTATATATTTGAGATTTACCAATCATGTTTGCATGCATAAATGCTTTGTTTGCTCATAGTATTTTTTATTTTGTTTGTTTTTAATCTATTTTCACTATTTTATATAATATTTTTTATTTTTATATATTTTTTAAATTAAAAAAATAAAAATTCGTGGGGCTTACCCACAGCCGGCAATACGCCCCCGCCTTACGCCCCCACCTCTGAAAACACTAGATGGGACACATCAGGCAGTCTAATAACTTGGCCCATAGGGATCCATTCGACCTCAAGAGATTGACCAAGGGTGCCCAGGTCAACTCTTCATGTCCACTGGCCTCCCAAAGCATTCAAAAGTCTAGACAAGGACCACAAAAGTCCCAAAACTGGTGTAATCTATCGATCGGGCGCATGATCAAAATATTGGTATCGGTCATTGTATCGGTCGGCCCTAAAAATGGTATGTACCGGCAGTATGTATCGGTATCGGTCGTGTATCGGTCCGTATCGGTGTGAATAGACTTTTTTGTTCAAAAAATTATAAAAAAATATGCAAAAAAATCCAAAATAATCTAAAGTGTTGGTTTTTATATTTGTTTCCATTAGTATATAACATATTGGTACGTATCGGTCTTCCTAAGTTATTAAAGTGAGGTATAGATGATTATTTTGATTTATTGATTATTCTATTATTTAAGTAATCATATAAAGCAAAACACAAGTCATAACTCATAAAATTCAAGCCATAAGTCAGAAATACAAGTCATAGTACACAAATGAAACATAATCCATGTCATTCAAACAAAAAATTAGAGTCAATTCAATGAAAATTTGAAAAACCCAAAAATTTGGCAATGAACCCATCATCCAAAAGTTGAATTTTCCATTTTGGAGAACAAAGATCCATCAAAATAAATGGATCTACTTAGATCCATGCTTAAACAACAAAATCCATGTCATTCGAACAAAAAAATAGAGTCAATTCAACTAAAATTTTAAACCTCCCTAAATTTGGCGATGAACCCATCAGCCAAAATAAGAATTCTCCAATTTGGAGAACAAAGATCCATCAAAATTAATAGATCTACAATGATCCATACTCAAACAACAAAATCAATGTCATTCAAACGAAAAATTAGAGTCAATTCAACGAAAATCTGAAACCCCCCAAATTTGGCGATGAACCCATCACCAAAAATGTGGATTTTCCATTTTAGAGAACAAGTATCCATCAAAATTAATGGATCTACTTAGATGCATGCTCAAACGTCAAAATCCATATCATTCAAATGAAAAAAAAAACATACATTTCTTCTTAAAATCAAATTTTTGATACATTCGAGAGTAAATCTGACCACTCCCGAGTTTGATTCAGGCTTTGATTCGTCGAAAACAAGTAAATCTAGCCTTAGGAAGGTTAAAAGATGCCTCATTCCTCTTCCCCAAGCTCAATCAACAAGAGAAACAAAAAAAAAAGAAGCTAAAATGAGTTTTGAACCCATTATAAGGGTCGATCGATACATACCGGCTGGTACTTTCCGGTTGGTATCGGTTGTATCAGCCGGTACATGACCGGTACCCCGTGAAATGACCTATACAGGCCGGTACACAGTACGTACCGACAGGTACGATATGTATCGGCCAAGATTTGATCCTTGGTAGATCAGCTTGATCTCCAATGATCGCTACAAGACCAAGGACATATCACATACTCTCCACACCCGGACTCTTTTCGACCTTCTCAACAGGACTCACATGACATAGTCCAAAACCCGGCGGGTTCTACAAGTCGGGCAACGTCTCATGTTTATCAATAGACTCACCGAGGGTGCCGTGCAGACTCTCCACACCCGATGGCCTCTCTACACCTACAATACCCTCCATATGACCCTCAAGCCAATGCCCCAAGGTTGCCGGACTCTTCACGACAGGCGGCATCGTCTTCCTACGGTCTCCACGGGACCGATACAGATTCTCGCACATACGTACAGGCTCGGATATTGCACATGCCATCCGATTTGTTAGTCAGTTTGTCAGCGCTCCTCGCTCAGTTCAGTATATTGCATTACTGAGGATTTTTCGCTATCTTAGAGGTACATTGACTTGCTCCATGTTGCTATCATCCTATTCCTCTTTAGAGCTCCGCACCTTTTAGATGTGTACTGGGCAAGCGATCCCACTGATCGACGATCCATCACGGGCTTCTGCATCTTCTTAGGCGACATGCTTATCTCTTGGAAGAGCAAATAGCAGGATGTCATTTCACTCTTCAACAACACTAATGGTGAGTATCATGCTATAGCACGAACTACCTGTGAGGTCGTTTGGCTACGTCGTCTACTCGGTGACAAGGGTGTTCAGTTGAACTCGTCGACTCCCCTCTACTATGACAACCGGAGTGCTATTCAGATTGCCAACAATTCGTTGTTTCATTAGTGCACGAAACACGTCGAGCTTGATTGCAACTTTATGCGACATCGCCATGTGGACCGCACACACGCTTCTGTATGTGTCTTCTACAAAGCAGTATGTAGACTTCTTTACGAAGACACAAACCTTCAGCGTTTTTGGTATCTCCATAGAAAACTTTTGGTGTATGATCCATCTTAAGCTGGAGGGGGTGTTATGAATATACTTAGCCTCTTAGAATAGGTTAGTCAGTCCTTTATTGGGGTATGGTCACTTTTGATGACCCCATCTCATGTACACCATATATAGGGCCATTGCCCCATTGAGTGAAGCATTCCATTCACTCCCAACATTCTCTCTCCTTTTTGGATTATCAATAACTATTGGAGATAATTGGCATGATTTGATAATAACTATTGGAGATAATTGGGACACTTCCTATGAATATGAAAATAGAATAATATCTCATGTGGCTTTTTTACCCCAAAACATTCAAAGACTTTGACCAAAAATATATGTGGAAGTAAAAGATAGAGTTGGTCTACACCCAGAAGTTGAGAAATGTTCCCTACCTGGGCAGGAAAAAAGAGAAATGCTATTCAGCCCGAAGGTTTGTCCTGATTTCACCAGCCCGATTGACGTGGCAGCGTGCAACTGGTGGCTGAAACCCACTAGCGATTTTAAAATCTTTAACAACACTAGTTGCACACTGCCACGTCAATCAGGCCGGCGAAATCGCGAAAAACCTTCGGGCTGAATAGCATTTCTCCAGGAAAAAATCATGCAATTTCTGCAGTTAAACAAAAGCAATAGAAACAACAATTTTCTCATGTGAGATTCAAACAAAAGCTTATTAGAACTTTTCAATGTTAATGGCTATCAATTAAAAGGAAAACGACTCCTAAAGGATGATTTCCTATTACTAATGCAAGACAACCATAATGGAGTAGAAATGACACACACACACATGATAGTATACAGAAGTATGCAATAAAGGATATAAACTACTAACCTCATTGAGACTCAAAGGAGGTTGTCTTTGCTTTCCCCATACTAGCGGTAATTTATCAGACTGCCAAAAATATTGATATCAATCAAACTATTGAACTGAAATAACTTATTGGTCCTTCAATATATGCAAAAATTATCACATATTAGCAAGAAAATACGAAATAAATGAATCATGATGTAAATTCAAGTGCCAAAAGGTTAATTATCTATATAGCAGTTCAAGATTCTCTTGACACTCCCAACCAATTGTAATTCAGTATATGAGTGAAGCCCCTAATAAGAACTATATCCCATCGGAAGTTCATAACAAGACAATAGAGATTATATACCTAAAATGGCTAAAATCCTCGCCTAGAAGCAAGAGTGAAGGGTTTAACTCATTATTGATGGGAAATTCATGCAATAGAGAATAGCAGTTGGAACCAAAGATGGTATGACATCATCAGGGTCATCAAATCTTGCTGAATTTTTTTTTAATTTCCACAATTATTTATATTCATTTTCAGCCAGAAAAATTAAGAATCATTCATCACATTCGTCAACCCAAACAATACATTCTGTGTTGTTTTGTGGTTGTATATATTACGTGATTTTCTTTTAATTGACATATTCAACATATCGAGAATCATAGTAGTCCCGAATCTTATAAAAGGTGCGGGCAAAGACAAGGGAAAGGAATCTGCAACAATATCCAGGTCTATTGAAGCTTAGAGGTTGATTTAAGGCCCAAAAAGCAGGGGCTGGGATTGGAACCAAAAAAGTAAATCAAAATAGCGACAAAATTGTAAAAGATTCAACAGAATTGGCCCTACTAGTCTATGGTCTCATTCAGCCTCTTGATTTGCTACAACCTGCACACTGCCAATACGAAACAAATGATCCAACGGGTTAATCTTGGTATTTCTTAACTTATAAATTGTCACATGACTTGGACTTGCCTAACATGTGATAATGACTACTACTCAAATAAGGTTCAACATGAACTCCAGTTGATTTTAGACCATAGGTACCAGTTATAAGACAGTAGGAGATCACAGAAGAAGGAAGTTCGATATTTCATCTAAAAGTAAAAACTAACAGCTTCTACTTGAGGAAAAACTGCATATATTTTTAAAGATGGCAATACCAAAAATAACTGAACCTCCAGTAATGAGCTCCAGATAAGGGCTAAAAAGAGCCATTCATACTGAGCAGGCCCAAATCAACATGCCAATGGCCAGCCATACTATCACCTAGTCTCACAAAGGGCTATAAAATACTAAATGGCTGACCTAATCAATTTGTAGTGAATAATGCAAAAGCAAAACAGGATACGATACAAGTCATTAGTCATGGGGTCTTTGTTTACTCTTATTCTAGACATCATCACATTAATTTTTAGACAACTATTAAAATTCTTTTAGATTTTTCCTAGCCAAAAGTTTAAATTCTTTTACGATTTTTTGCCCTTGAGAGAGTCAATAGTAGTGCACCATGCTCGTACGGTTCAAGCAATAATCGATGTAAATTCTCATACAGTTATCTTTATAGATATATTTGATGGATCCCTTAATTATTTGATGTAAATCATGTGACATCCAGAGAAACACCGAGTATGGAGAATTAATTGGAATTCAAGAACCAAATTTTCCCCCGGCCCGTCCTGTGCCCATCTCCTACTCACCAGGTATCTCTCTCTCTCTCTCTCTCTCTCTCTCTCTCTCTCTCTCTCTCTCTCTCTCTCTCTCTCTCTCTCTCTCATGTTGTGATGTACGTCTCTCTTTATTTTTCTCTTTCTTTCTCTCTCATGTTGTGCGGTACTCTGTTCGGTAAGTCTCTCTCTCTCTCATGCTATTGTGCGGTATAAGACAAACCATCTTTTTGCGCCTATAGTCGTACCAGTCAAAGTAGTGTTCCATGATCGCTACTTAATCGATGTAAATTATAGGAACAAGGGGTCCGTCAAAGCTTGGTGCTTCGACTTTAACACCTTGTATCACTTTTTCATCGCGATCTTGATAGTTGTAACGCTCCTCTTGCCAGGGTGGAGGTGACAGTTGGTTCCCAATGATTCTTCCTTGACCTTGACCTCGACCTCTTCCCTGATCTCCATGGTGAGACTCATCGTCGTCCTCTTGTTGACGACACCCATGGCGAGCTGCCTCTAAAACCTCCACGCGTGCTCAAGTATCGGCCCTTTGCTCGTGTCACTGCCACCTAGTCTCCATCTTAGTTAGTTAGGTGATCGGGCCAGATAACGCTTCTAGGATAGGCTTCTGATCTGGGGTACCCATGTTTGACGGGTACTCAATCCCACTTCGAGCTTGTATACAATGATGACCCTATGCTATATGATACGGATGACATTATGGAATGTAGGATTATGATCAAGCAGATAAATGCATTCCCTAAGCCTAACCATGCTCTGATACCAAAAATGATGCGAGACACTCATGCAAATGGATGAAATTGAGTTTTAAGGAAGATTATTGATTTTAATAATTCAAAATAAAAAACTCATGATTTACTTCAGTCTTCTAAGTTAGAAGAAATACAAGAGGATTGGTATTTATGAGAAATAGATACGTATAGGCAATGAGGCCAGACTTTTCAGAAGCTTAAAAAGATACGACCATTTGGGAGTTAAGAAACTCCTGAGGCTTGGGCAGTCTGACAATCAAGATCAGGTCTACAATCCTCTAAAGGATTTCAACCATTATTATCAGCTCAAAGTAAAACGGAGAATGGTCACAGGTTCATGTAGTGTTCATAGTACTATCCAAACAAAGCAGTGATAAATTCAACGAAATATGGATCTAAGTTTTCAATAATGATTTATCAAAAAAAGGTGCACAAATAGCTGAGGCCACGGGGTGCGAGCCGGGCACACTGACAGTTGGAAGCCGAGGGGTGCGAGGCCGGGCACACGGATGACTGGCGATCGCAGGACACACGAACAGTTGGTGACCGTGTAATTAGACCCCGAGCACGAGGACGGAGCGAAAAGGATTTGGGCAGCCGACGGTGTTGATGGTGATGATGTCATTGATGGTGATGCTCCAAGACGATGATGATGATGGTGAGAAGAAAAAGATGGTCACAAGAAAGCAACTCAACGAAGATCCTAGCTCAAATCCCGATGTCTCTCCCCTCAAAATTATGAATTTTCTCTTGGCCAAAAATCCAAGAGAAAACTCATAATTTTTATTTCATCATTGTCTAATGAAGATGACAGCTATAAGCATTTAAATAACTCTCTCCAATAACCCTAATAGCTAATGGGCTAAAAAAAGTACCAAAACGGGCTCTTATAACATGGGCTTACAAGAAACAAAAATTAGACTATTAACTAATCCAAAAATTAACAAATAAAGCCTACTAAATAAGTGAAAAAATAAACGGGGGCCAATTGGGTAAGCCTAATGTCTACGAAGTGCCTCCAAGCCAAAGCCCCAGTGCTTGGGTTGTCCTCCTCCAAACCAATCGCCCGATGTCCCCACTAGAGATGAAATCCAAGAGATCTTGAACTCCAAGCAAAGGGTTTCTCCTCTTTCCCCTCTAAACATCCACACCAACCCAATGGGGAAAGGGCATTAAATACCTAGGGTAGCTCGCTGGTCCTAGCTCGAATTCACCCTATTTAAGCGAGAATAAACTCACCCAAATAAGTAAAAAAAAGTCAAGAAGCCGGTTTAGCCCGCACCAGGATTGATGTGGTTTGAAAACTGTTCGAACGGCTTTAAATCAGGTAGTCTGAATGGCTGTTTGAACCATAGTCTCATGAAAAAACTGAGTCAACGCAGTTCGAATAACTGTTTGGATGCCTTGCACAAAGGTGACCTAAGCTGTCGAACAACTTAAGAGGATCAGAACTGACTCACTAGGAGTCCAAAAAACTTTTCGGACTGCTAGACACCGAATCCCAACACTTGTTCGACTGCTAGTTTAAAAATTTTAAGTATTGAACCTCTACGAGACCGAAATTTCAACAAAAAAAATTCATTTTTTAAGCCACGAAAATATTTTATTTTTCAAAATCAAAACACAAGAAATTCATTTTCAGAATCGCATCGAAACTCGAAAAGCGTGTCACGATGAAAACGATAAAATCTCACGCAAATCGATACGATGGAAACCCTAAAAGACCCTTGTAAATCCTACCCCTCTCACGCCACTCAACCAAAAATCTAGAGCCGTGTGATGGACTGTCAGGTCATCAGATGAGCTTTGGCTTCGATGTAATGTACTTGATTGATCTTCGGTAATGCGAGCGCAATGACAACCCAACAAAACATATTACATGTAATTTCTCACAAACTAGCAAAAACAAATAAAGCCAACAAAAATGAGAACCGGCAATGCGATAACACATATGATATAGTTCACGGGGAGCAAATTAATGCTATTCATGATGGGATTACCCAAGTTGTCATTGCTCTAGTAATAGACTTTATCATAGCATAACTCGTCCTTGCACAAGTTGATCGAGGGATCCTTTATTGCTACCTGAGCTTGAGCACGCAATCACTCGAGCTACCTCACTGCCTGACAAAGACACATCTTTCTTCACCATCATATGTGAGTGCACCTTCATGCCCCACCTAATGCTCACAGCGTGCCTTTTCATGCCCGCAGTTCCATATCTACTCATGTAAACTTTGTGTGAGAACTAGTAGATGATTAACATGTGAGTCATGTGACATGTCAATGATGTCATCCATTCGACCATTGCTGGATTTCCATCACCAGATTCGGAATCTAAGCCTCTAATCCTAACAAATGCAACTCCTAGTCCGACACCATAGAACTCAAGGGCGAGTTCTATCAAAATATAAGCATATCATGAAGAGTCGAATCCGTGTTCACCATTTCGTATGAGTATCAGAGCAAATATTTTATGTGTGGATTTCCATGCATGACTCGTACTATTTTATTGGTTTCATAACTAGATTTTTATTACCCTCACCACCAGGCACCATCTACCACCTCCAAACAACACCAACAAAAGAAAAAGAAAAAGAAAAGAAAAGAGAATTTATTTACGGATCTTGAAGAAAAAGGGAAGAAAGAACCCCGTCCACCACGCCACCAACAAAACTGATATCTTCAAGAGTTTCTCTTTTTATGGTTAATGGGACAAGCATCACGGCTAAAATCTCGAGATAAAAGAGGAAGGGGCACGGTTTTAAGAACGAAGCGAGGGAAGTAATTAGATCCGCAAGAGGAGCAGAATTTCATATGGAAAATGAGAAGGGGGGTGTCATGCTGAAAAGGGATCCTGTATGCATGATCCTCGTGGGTAGGGAAAGAAGTACAGTAATGTGCCTTCTTTCTTCTGTTTTCCACACCCAATAAACCACTTTGAGGGCCAGTTGTCCCACAGGTCACAACATCTGCCTGCCCTCTCTTTAAGTTGTGCCCTTTTAGCCGTCGGATCAAATCTACTTTCTACCGCCGGGCACTCCAGCTTAGCCTATTTACTAATTGTAGCTTATGTTATGCACCTGAATTATGCTAGATTGAACCGAAAGCTAGCCCCAAGTGCAAATGTGGACATGACATTCCCCAAATCTAGACTTCTTACAACTGATAAATTAAGTAAAATTACATCAACTAAAATGTAGTATAGTGACAAATAAATTAATGACAGTAACTGACATATCACGCTACTCTATCGTTGGTTACCCCAACCTAGCCTATTTAACATATTTTAGTTTAAGTTATGCACACCCGAATTAGCCCGGACACAACCAGAAGCTAATCCAAAGTGCAAATGTAATGTCCCCCGCATCTAGACATGTTACAGCTGATAAATTAAGAAACATTGATAAAATGCAGTAAAGTGATAAATAAATTAATGAAAATGACATACGACACTGCATCAATATCATCGCTCGGCACCACATCCTCTATAATCCATTTCCTCCTTGGTTACTTTTAATATCTTCCTCCTATATTTTACCATGTCTGATGCATGTGCATTCAAGGTGCCAAAATACCAATGTTCACAAGAATCGCAAGGCTTACGCATCAAGATCTGTTTGCACAAAGGACTAAATCAAGATCTAATTTAGCACTCTTTTACAGCTGGTTGTCAACCTTGCAATCCCCACGCCACGAACCGCCAAAATAAAGCATTTGATTAACATTCCTAGCTAGCACTGATAGGTGTATAGGGTGGTAGTTATACCGAAAAGGAAAGCGATATCACTTACATAAAAACCAAAAAATGGATAGATATAATACTAATTAAGTTACAAGTGAGTTTGGTAGTGTCACGGTAACAATTGAAAAGGGTAACAAAATGACAATTTTCTAAAAAAAGAATTCTGACATCAAAACCAGTGGAGACCATATTTTGATAACCAGATATCATGATCTGGTATACTGAAACAGAAAGAGATAATCTCAAACTGCCCAAAGACAAGTGAGTTTGTATGTTGTATTGTACAAATAGTCATCTAAGAGATATCAAATGAATAATGGTAGTAAGTTATTGAATGGTTCTACTTCTACCAGTTAAATTTTAAAAGTGCTACATCTTCTTCGTCTAAAGTTCGATCCCCACTAGAATAACTCATACATTTAAACACTACAGATATTAATTTCAAGGATACATAAAATTGTCAAAGAGAAGTGTCAAAAAATTAAGTTAAAAAGCGTTTTTTATTCTAACATTGTGCCATAACAATGACTTTTACAGTTTTACCAGAGTAAGTAAACGTTTTAAAGTAGGTTAATTGAGATAACTAATTACCTCCAATGGATCTGAGACCCCAAGTATTTCATCGGAAGTTGTTTGTGTCTCCTTGGACCCACTAACAGTTACATTAAGTGAACCAGAATTATCATACTGCTTTTTTTCATAGGGAGTAAAGTCATTATTATGACTTTCACGGAAGAGATGTGAGGTTGTCTCACGGGCAAACTTGGTAACAAGTGAAAATTTCTCCAAGACTTGGATTGAGATATCGCGAGCAGGGTCATGAACCTTGTGCTTGAGTCTCCCACCATATTCTGAAGCACTAGAAGTCTCACCGTAGCTAACCCCATTTACCATCTCGGAGTTATTAACTGAGGACACTGAACCAACTGAATTATGTAAAGATGCCCCATTTGCAACAGAAACAGCCCTTGGCAGCTCCAAGGATGACAGGCTTCTCTGCAACAAACAAACAAAAACATTTAAGAGATTCGAACTGCAGGTGTGAACTGCAGAAATGAAATATATAATGCATATCTATTGATTCCTCCTCATCTAACAAGTCTTCTCCAAACATTTGAAGTGGATAAAAACTAAAAAGAATTGAAGATGCAGATCATGTACAGATGTTCTCACAATCAATAGATGCCAAAAGAACCAAATTAAAATCAGAGTTAGAAGGTTATCCTATTTATCTGATAAAAGAAAAAAACAGCTTTATGTATGAGCAAAGAGAATTTTTTACTGATACACACCATGGTTATGGCTATGGTTATGGTTATGTGGAAAATAAACCACAAGAATCCCAATCAATCAAATGCAGTTTCTATAAGAAGAACAACAAGGTTTGGAGCAGTTGCTCAGCAGATACCAAGAGTATCTCCGAAGAGTACAACTGGGACATCTATGGAATTCAGTAGTAGGATACTTGCCGAATACTCATGAATCATAATCAGGAAGTTTACACTTAGCACATATGACAGAAATTATTAGAGTGCAAATGAGAAATCTATGGAACTCAGTAATAGGATACTTGCCGAATACTCGTGAAGCATAATCAGAAAATTTACATTTAGCAAATATGAGGACAGATCATTTCGAATGATCGAACTAAACAGTGAAGCATAAATAGCTTACTCTTGTAGATGAAAGACCAAAAACAAGAATCATACAAAAAATGTTGTTCAAAATGCATATATATGACCAGTGTTTTAAAAACACGCTCGGCGCGAGGCCGCAAGGCTCACCCAAAATGCCCCAGGGTGAGCAATCTGGGACAGGAATCCATCTGGGATTACGCCTAACTGGCTGGACGCATGCCCCGGGTGCCTAGGGCTCGCCTTTTGCGCCCTAACTGGTTAGGCGTACGCCCAGATGGAATAGCATATATTAAAAGAACTATAACTTAATGCTAAAACTAAACATAGGGCACGTCTTTTTATCAGTAATTTGTCTCATAATTGTAAAGGTCAACCTTCATTTAGGAACAGGTAAAGATAGAGCTGAAGGCAAAACGATCATATATGGACTCCAAAAGAGGAAGATATAGACATAAAGTTAGTGGGGAGAGTTCATGATGGAAGCTTCCCCGACATAGACCCATTAGATGAAAATGATAGTATTGTTGAGAAAGAGTTGATGTAATCATTTGATATGTTAAACCCTTTGAATTTAGGTTGTATGAATCTTGGATAACCCTAGATGAATCATAAAAGACAATAATAAGGTTGTTTCAAGTTTTTTTTTATACTAACTAGTGACTAGTATATAGGGGTGGGATTTGGGCGGGTCTGACCCGAACCCGACCCGCCCAACCCGAACAATCGACATCTGGCCTTGCTTCCTGAGTGGGATCATCAGCGCATCAGCGCATTCTCGTATCGACCCACGACGGAAATCTCAGGCATTATCTATCCTTTATTTCATCTTTTCTCCGCTCCCGCATCATTTTCCATTTATTTCCACCGCTTACGCTCCGCATCGCAGCCATATACACCTCCGTTTCATCTCTAGTTGAAGTCCCAGATATGCCTAATCATCTTATTTGTCATATTTAGTCTATCGGTAACCCTAGCAAGCACTCATAGACCTATTTTCTATTAAAATTTGATGCACGCTACTTTTTAAACTTGCTATTTATTGCTGCGATTAGAATTATTATATGTTGAATTCCATTTTCGTGATATTGTTGCATCTTAATTTATTAGGTTTTAATTCATGCTTAGTGATTGATACATAGATCCTTAGAACTACGTGAGATAACCTTTGTTTGTTGTCCTTTGAGTTATACGGCGCCATATTGATAACTAAACCCTAGTTTGTTGACCAAAGGGAAACCCTAAAGGCTTAAGATTGTAGTGTGCCTTATCGGAGCCTACACCACGCTAGGTAGTCAAGGTGATCAGGGACAAGAATGTACTTTAGTGTGCCTTATCGGAGCCTACACCACCCTAGGTAATCAAGGTGATCAGGGACAAGAATGTATTTTAAAGCAACAGTACAAGTTTCGAACCAGTTGTAAAATGTTTGCGAGAAACCAAATCCACACATTTTTGTCCATGCACACACCCTCCAACATCAGAAGTTCCTTTCACCAAGATAATGTAAGGATCAGAAACTGTACTAGAATCGTTTTCAAGAGCAGGACGCAATGAGGATGATGTTGGACTCTCCACTCCATCAGCTTCAGCCATCAGATTGGCCTCAACACCCACATCTCCAGTTCCGAAATTCCTGACTGTAGGGGGACTAGAACCGAATCAACTGGAGCAGACGTCCTCTAGGAGTACACCCTCACTAGCTGACTACACTCTAACCAACTGCATCATTCAAAATCTTTCCAAGTACAAACCAATTGCTTGCTCAATTAGTAACAACAATGTCTATTTCCTTAGTCATAGCTTCAATATCCACTAATAACAATGTAAATTCTACATCCGTACATGATGTCTAATCAAAATCTACCACCCAGTGAAAATTATATTTCAGTTTGAATCTTTCTAACCATCTCAACTGACATGAAACTAGATGTTTTAGCATAAGCAAATGTATCACTGACCAATCCAATACGATGTTTAACTATTGCCTGATCTAATGTCTATCCGATACATATTCAATGCAAACTTTTCTATTAACTTAAAATAATTGCAATGATTTAGATATAAGCACAAGTCTCTTATCCTTGTACCTTAATTATCATATTCGTGGAGAGAGAAAAAAAGGGAAAGGAGAACAGACAGATTACAATGACAACGTGAAAAAACTAATAACTAAGACCACGATATTTTACAAAGTAAATTGTAATGAGAAAGACCACAAGAAATCTATAATTGAACATAAATATTAGATAAAGGTTTCCCCATCTGGGTGTCCAGTGAAAGAAGAACATGGGGGAGTGGGCAGGGTCTTTCGAAAAATTAATGGAAGAAACAGAAGTAGGGATGGCAGCAAATCAGGATGGCACATTGGGCTTTCCTGATAAGCCCAAAATTATCCAGATCGCCCCTACATCTTGGCCCAGTTTTCAGGAAAGGCCCAAAAACCATCATTCCTCTCCATACATAAAATTCAAGCAATCCTAAAAACCAAATCCATTCCATCTTATTCATCAGTTATGGTTTACAAAAAACCCAAACAAAGTCAGGCATATAGGTCAAGTCATTTTGTAACCTGATGAGCAGTCACGCCTGACCCAGACTGTTGACAAAGAATTTCCAACATGACTTGGTATTTAATAAATATATGAAATTATAATATCTGTAACCACTAAAGAAGATTGAAATTTAGTAAAGCAAAAGAAAAGCCTCTAATACAATGAAAAGCCATGGGACATCAAGCAACTAATCAAGACAAAAGAAAATAAGCAATTAAGTGTGCACCTGAAGAGGATCTTGGAAATTATTCACCAGATAGACATTTGAATCATCTGCAGACCTGGGAACAGTGTTTTCTAGAATAAGATAATTTCATAACCAGCCTGGACATTAAAAAAGGGAAGCCATGTTTGAAGAAGTGTCACAAAAGAAACGTGAATGCAACCCTATATATGCATTTTCCTAACATGTTGCCTAGAATAAATAGTTTATTAACTCGGGTCATCAATGAAATATGGAAAGCAGCAAATTAATCTTATAGCAAAATGATGCAAACAAACAAGACACAACATAATAAAAAAAAAAACTTTATAATACAAACAAAGAGAACCAACCTGACAATATAAACATGCTGCTTCAGTATTGCAATAAATTCACGGACCCCGCCACTATAGAAGTAAAGAGGAGGAAATGCAAGCCCTACATATAATTTCCAATTAAAACAGACCCATATATACATATATAAAATGTCAAATGCGCAAGCTTCAAAATATGTTGGTAAGACAAGCAGGATGTCTGTCAATTCTGCCAGGAAAGTGTCACATGCAAAGTTAAGTAAACCAGATATATGAAAAATCTACCATGCAACATTATATTCGTTAGGGTTGGAACAATCAATCGCATTCCATGGGGGCACAGCCAATATGTATATACAAGTGGTGTGAGTCCACCATATACAAGATCATGTATAAGCCTATACTACCCTATACAAGTATATATACAGCTATACAGGTGTATCTAAACACCCCCCCCCCCCCCCCCTCAAAATCACGGCGGATCAATCACCGAGAGTTTGCCAACCAAATACCGAAATCGCGTAACTATATGAGCCTTGGTGAAGAAGTCTACGATCTGCTCGGTAAATAAGACATAAGGAAGGGATAGAGTAGCAAGGTAGTAATGACGGACGAAGTGATAATCAACTTCTATGCGTTTCGTCCGTTCATAAAAGACTAGATTGGTAGCTATCATAATAGCAATCCGAATGTCACAATGCAGCGGAGTAGGAGTAGAGAATACAACACCTAGATTAGAGAGGAGACAACAAAGCCAAGTGACCTCCGCACCAGTCTGGGACATTGCACGGCCTCTATAATAGAGCGAGAAATTATCTTCTGCTTCTTGCTCTTCCATAAAATCAAAGAGTCACAGAGAAAGACACAAAACCCGGTAGTAGATCGACGATCAGTGGGATCACCAGCTCAATCAACATCCTCATTAGGGATGGCAACAGGACTGGCTAAATGGGAAACCGGATCTGACCCTATTAAGATGGGTTTGGAATGGAACTAGTTGGGTTTGGGCGGGTTTGGGATTTATGAAATAAACCCGATCGGGTTTGGGATGGTGTCGGGATTAGCCAACTCTGATCTTACCTGACCCAACCCGATTACATAAATGTTCTTTCCTTTGTTGTTTGATCACTGAGAAGTTCAAGATCTCTAAAAGATCTACCATCTGGCTTTGAAGATTGGGGGGTAATAACCTTCTTAATTTTAGTTCCTATTGAGTCGAAATGACCTGATTTTAGTTCAGATCTGACGCTAGCTCTCTTGTGCCATGCAATATTGTAAAGATCTGAGAATAAGGTTTTGAAAAGCAATTCCCTTACCGAATATCTTTCCAAAGAATTTTTAAACCTTCTCCCAAAACGAGTTTGTTCCCACACTTATAGGCATTCTTAGTTTTGATAAAAACCATTCAAAAATGTGTATTTTACTTCGCATTTGGTTAGGTGAAAATATTCGAAAATATATTGCCTTTATGACTGCTTTCTAAATATCATTCTCAGCTTGTTACAACATCCACCACACTTCCCCAACATTGATTTGTTGAGACCTATGAAGCACGGACACTTCTTGGAGGGCCCCGTGTCAGTGCCGGGCCCGGACACGTGTCGATTACAACATCCACCACACTTCCCCAACATTGATTTGTTGAGACCTATAAAGCACGGACACTTCTTGGAGGGCCCTGTGTCAGTTTCAGGCCCGGACAAGTGTCGGACACGGCTCCACTGTGTCCTGGTTTTTTTTTTGTCCCGAACACGACCGGGACACGGCACAGCCGTTCATTGCATGCGATCGGGGCTAAGTTGGATGATTTATTTGGGGCTCGGTATAATGGATGGTTGTGATTAAGATTTGGCTTTAACCTATATCCTCTGAGGTTATAACCTCATAGGATATAATTAATGGGGTTTTTCTTACAAATATTACGATCATCTTTTAGCAATAATTAAAACTTGGTGAATTTTGTGGACTTTATTGGACAGTTGTCATTACCCTTATGACCTTAAGTGAGGATCCCATAGTACCAAACCAAACCCCATAGTTAATAAACTTCATTTTGCCCCCTTCAATTCAATTTTGATTAGATTGAAATTACCAAACGAGGAAATTTAGCAATTGTCAAAAGGGGGTATTGTGCTACCATTAAAATTTCTTAAACATAATCATCAAGTAATTTCCCATCTACTTGGAACGTGCTTTATGAATTCTTCTTCGAAGTTAAGCATCTCTATGTAGTATTCATATATTATATATTATTTATCTAAAATTATATATATTAATTGTCGTGTCCTGTCTTTTTGAGAAAATATTGTTTCGTCGTGTCCATGTCGTATTACCACACCCGTTTTTGTGCTTCATAGGTTGAGACTAATCACTCTGAAATATCCTTGGTCTTTAGACTTACAGACCACTCCCCCTTTCACTAGATGATAAAGATTTTGAGGTACTGTCAGAACCTGCTCAAAAGATACTACTCTCAATATTATTAATCCTCTAGATCACCCAAGATGGCAAGCGGTAAAAAGCTAGAAAGTATGAGTGGATAGTTGAACGGAGAGAGTGAGTCTCCCTCCCATAAATACTTGTTTTCCTTTACATCCTGAATTCCTTTCCTCCACTCGCTATAAGTTTGTGGCAGTCTTCTTGATGGATTCGTCGATCATTGATTGAAAGGCCAAGATATTCGATAGGAAGGATTGCGCTTTTGCAAATGAGAATACAAGAAAACTTCTCACCTTTGTCTTCATAGAATTTATACATGATTTGAGACCTGAAAAAAGCTCTAGGATTAAAGAATTATCTTCAAAAATATAAGTTATGAGGGCTTCGCTTCATGGAGTACCAGGGTATCATCAATAAAATGTAGACTATATGTTATCTACCAGAACCCCTGAGGCGATAAAAGATATCCAAGTTAGCAGCTCTTCTAATAATCGTGTCAAAAATATCAATTGTCAAGGAAAATAAAAGCTGAAAAGGAGATAGGGAGCAAGCATGTTTCAGACCCTGCTTATTTTGAAATGATGGTCCTTCTCTCCAATCTCTATTTAACAAGTAACGAATAGTTGAGGCTTTTGAGGCTACTTCTTTGGTTTTAAAAAAAAAATGTAGACATTATGACCAATAAATTCGCACTAATTCTGAAATAAATTAGGAGAACTGTCTGATCGTGGGAGCACCATCTCCTCCATATCAAAACTTGCTTTCTTGATTTCTGAGTGTTGGAATTCTGAGTCAAGAGAGTGCAGCATCTCTAGGACTTTTTCCAAAACTAAAGAGAGTCAGTTGAAATCTAGAGTTACTTGGTTGTCTCTATGAAAATTGGACTAAGCCTCTTTGAAAATTGAATATAGAGTCTTGAGATGAAATTTCTTCTCTATTTGACATTGCAATCCTATGAAAACAAGTTTTTATTCTAGTCTCCAAGCTAGACCCAATCTCGCTAGAAGTTTGTCTCTACATGATTACTTATCTGCTAAGAAGCACGGATAAGGATACGGATACGGGATATGGGTACGGAGATACGACAAATCTTAAAAAAGTAGGATACGAGTACGGCTAAGGATACGACAATAAATTATTATTTTTTAAATATAAATTTTAAATAAATTATTAAATTATTAATTTATAGAACTATTAATTGATAGAATGTATCATAAAGAACATATTCAATATAGAAGCACGGGTTGTTGCATATTCAATATAAACAAAATATTAATTGCTGTAATTTATCACTGTTTTTAAAAAAAATTAATAAAATTTTCATAATTGGCTCAATATTTTATCACTGTTTTTTATCGATCTTATTGCATACCTGCAGATCCTGGCGGCGGGTTAGAAGTGCTGCAAATGGGGCTATGAGGGAGAGGGAGAGGGAGAGGGAGAGGGAGAGCGAAAGAGAGAGAAAGAGAGAGAGAGAGAGAGAGAGAGAGAGATGGGGCTGTGAGAAAAGAGACGGGCGAACGACGGACGGCTGCAATCGGGCAGCGGACGGGTGCGGAGGGACGGTGGGCGGCTGCAGTCAGGCGACGGACGAGCGGCTAACAACTGTAGTCGGGCGCGGACGGCGGACGGCTACAGTCAGGCGGACGACGGGAGCGGAAGATGGGTGACAGCGGATGAAGGGCGCAGGCCTGCCTCTCTGCTCTCCCTCTCCTCTCGCTCAATACAGAAAACAGGGTGGGGTGGGGTTAAATCTTGGGTAAATTACATATAGGCCCTATACAGTTTGAAAAACATATCACTTGGACCCCCTCCAGAGGGGGCATTTGTAGGGTTTTAAACATGAGGGGGTGTAAGTGATAATCGGTCAAACTACAGGGGTCTTTGTGCAATTTATCCTTAAATCTTTTAGTGTGAGACAGTGGGTTTGGGTTTGGATTTGAGTTAAACTTTTAACCAAACCCAAACTCGATAACCCAAGTCCAAACCGGTCAGTCGTATCCCTCCCGTATCCTGTCGTATCCCTCCCGTATCCTGCCATATCCCTGCCATATCCAGCCCGTATCCCGGCCGTATCCTGGCATTTTTAAATCCAGGATACGCCCGAAACGTATCAGACACGTATCCGAGCCGTATCCGGACCGTATTCGTGTTTGATACGTATCCAATACGGGTAATTCATGTATTTTGAAGTATCCGTGCTTCATAGCTTATCTGATAAGTAATTGCTGCAAATAAAGTTTTAGCTAGCTAGGGTTAGATGGATGCAGGATGATTCAGGACGGGTCGATATTGTTGTTCCAAGATAAGTCCGTTCGAAGTCAAGCATTGGAAAGGGGATGTGAACAGAACCTTTAAAACTAAACCAAAGTTTCTTTGCACAGGCCCTTGATCAAATGGATTCTGAAGTACAAGCAAGCATAGATCAAAAGATTGTACCATAGTGTTGGATGGAGTAAGTACCATCCCTATCATTGCCTTTAGTCACAAGCACCCAGTATATAAAAGATTTCATCAACAAAATGCCTCCATACAATACCTGAACTCTCTACATGCTAAAAAAGAAGAAAATGAGGCATTGGTGTTTCACAATAAGATAGCCACGATAAATTACTTGGATAAATGATAATGGATAACCTTTTATTCCACTTATGAAGCTGTGTTTCTCACAACTTCTGTTCAAATGAATTTCCAGTACTTTTCTTGTTGGTTATCAAGTCACACAACATTCTGCAACAGTGCAACTAGTAGCAAATTAGCAGTGACTCTTAACACATATAAGTACTTCTATCCGATCAAACTTTCAACCCTTCAATAGTCACTCTAGTCCTATAGGTCGAAATGAAGCCCATATGAACTTGTGAAGCCTGAATAAAACCAAAAGCTCTCTTGCCGTTGCATCAAATCTTAACAGATCATAAATTATCATTAACTTCTAAAACTTTGAAGTTCTGAAACAGTAAGCATACTCAAAGAATGGTTCAAAGCTTCAAGATTGCTAGAGATATATCCCAATTTCAAACATTAAGGTGACTGTAGCAATAGTTAGCTTCACCGAAAATGATTAACGGTCCATTAAACTAAATGAACCAATTGTGACCACAAGCAATTAAGTATGTAAAATAGATCAAATTGAAATCAAGCTCAACACGAAATTTTCATAAAGACAGCCAATATACATTTAAAAAAAAAACAGTAGAGAAACCATTCCCATTGAGAACAGAAATACATCAATTCACCTGAAGACAAGACAACTATTATATATTGCCAGTTGAACGGCGAATTGTGTTTGCGAACAGAACGGACATCAGTTAGAGGCACAGCTTTGATAGCATAAAGGTTTCGATCTGCAATTCATCGTCCGAGTAGAGAGTAAGAAGTAGGCAAAAAAAAAAAATCAATCAAATAACCTTGGAAAACCAAACTCGGCAAGATTTAGGCCGACCTTTCTCCGGTATGCCCGAGGTTGAGGTCGAGGTAAGCCCTGCTGGATTAGGATTAAGCTGGCTGGGTATCCATGACTGAAATACATTTTTTTAAAAAAAAAATTATTAATTTGTCAGAAATAACACAAAATTCCAGATTGGAATGCTTGAAGTATTGAGATTAATTTGTCAGAAATAACACCAAATTCCAAGAAATTTGAGATCAAAAACTAGGAAACGGCACAAAGGGGGTTTTTACCAAGAACAAGGAGGAACCCTGCTTGATGAGGCGTAAGCGGCCGCTGATCCCGACGTCGGCGTACTGAGTCGGGCGGACGGTGACATTTTCCTTCGAGTACACCACCTCACCGGATCCATTCAACACGCTGGCCTCGCCCATCTTGCCGGAATCGCAACGCAGAGCGCTCACCGATGCCTTCAAGAAATCAAGAAACGTGTTGATTGTGCATCAATTCGCTGTGGACGATGTGATTGGAAGGTGATCTTCCGAGGATGACAGAGGGTTTGTGTGATCGATTGGCTTGCCTGCTGCTGCGAGGCGGCGTAGTCCGGGTCGTCGGACAGGTCGTGCAGCTCCGCCTCATGCATCGCCGCCGGGGGGGAGGAGGAGGGAGGAGGAGTAGGGAGCGTAAATGGAAGAGTTGGGGAAGACACTGGGGCCCCCACCAAACTCACGACTTCAGGAGGCGATTCCCGCGGATCCAATCCTCGCGGGTCCAGTTGGCTTTAAACCGGACGAGTTCGACTCCTCTCCAATAATTTGGAGGGGTGTTGCTATTAACACCCATTAGTCCTCGCAGGCCTACCAGGGATATTGATAAGGGCACCACTGCCTCCGTAACTCCGTTGCCAGAGCCGTCATCCCTTGCACCCCACCGTTGTCGGTCTTGTGCAACCTATCATCGCTTATACCGCCATCGGTCCTCCTCCTCCCTTCGGTCTTCCTTTTTCTCCTCCTTCCAGGAGACATGTCGGTCCAGAACAACTGACAACTATGTTTGTCGGAAAAAACCAATATGTCTCTAAGAAAAGAGGGGAAGAGGCAGAAACAGATGAGGAGGAGGAAGGTGAAATTCCCATAAAAGGGAGGTACCCGGTAGCGTGGAGGTAATACTCAACGTAAATAAAATGACCGCACTCGATCAATTACCTTGGCAGCACAGTGCAAGTAAACGTTGGATTAGTGTATCAAATTAATCTTCCTTTAGTTTGCTCGCTATGCGTCGCTCCACAAAAACTTATTGTTCATTATATACTAAGGGGATTGTGCACTCAGCCGCTCCACTCAAAATGGACCTATGAGTCCATCTATGTGCTACAAGGTGTAAGCATGCAAGACTTGTAATAACCGTAAAGCACACGTATGATTTTTACATGGAAACTGTGTGTACCTCGGCTGTGAACCAAGGAAGCCCGAAAAGAGGACCCGGCCGATCGCGCATGAGTACCCCCCCCCCCCGGGCTGGTTGCGCCATGGAAGACCAGGCCGGTCGCGCGTTTCGCGCTGGCCGGCCGCGCATGAGGAACCCCCCCCCCCCCCCCCCGGGCTGGTTGCACCATGGAAGACCCAACCGATCGCGCTTTTCGCACTGGCCAGTCACGCACGAGGAGCAAGTCCTTATTTTCGCGCAACGAACTCGTGCGAAGATCACACATCCCAGTCATATGACAGTTACTTCCAAGAATCCCAGTCGGGTGACGATTACGGGAAGTAAACCCACACCCGAGATTTTCGGTCGACTAGTATGGCAAGTTACACCCTGGCCACAACTGTCGAGCACCCGCTAGGCGACACATTACCCCCACGCAAATAGTTGAGCAAATTACGGGATCACTTCATCAATGCTGCTCCGTGCGAAGCGCCCCAGCTGTCATCCTGAGGCGCTATAAAAAGGGACCTACCCCTTCAGAAGAAAGGACCAAAGCTGGAGGAGGTGTTGTCCATTGCATTACTAAATTTTCGAAGCTAGAGTGAGAGGCTTGAGAGGTCAGCAATTGGGAGGCCGGTCCTTTCTGGGTATAATTAGGTCAGGGTGAGTGCTTGTACCTTGTTTAGCTTACTAGTGCATTCTCGTCTCACCCCGTGGTTTTTTTCCTTCGACGTTGCGAAGGGTTCTTCCACTTAAACCCGATCCACTTCATTCTTTGGTTTGTTAGATTGTGCTCTCCAATTGAACCACCCGATTCCAGAAAAATCCCCACACAATCTTGGCACCGTCTGTGGGATCAGTCTTTGAGACTTCCTATTAGAACTCTTGACCGTAGACCCATGGGTGTCAATCGGTCAGTCATTACATCTTGTTGCAACCTCGAGTACCCGGCCTGTATCCTACCAAAATCTACCGACCGGCCGACCCGTGGGTGTCGACCGGCCAGTAAGCTCAAGAGTCATCACCACGACCTCACGGTTGAAAAGAGATGGCAGGAGGACCATACCATAATCGCTCGACCTCGCAACTTCAGTCCAACACTGTTGCACCCGGTGATGCAGGAAATGCTGGACATCCAACCCAACCTCCCACCAACTCGAATTGCACCATCCCGCTAGCAAACCCTACACTAGGGGTCAGGGAACCGAGTCAAGCTCCGGTAGTAGCCATGGCCACCCAGGGAGGATGTGACGACCAAGATCCAATAGCCAAGAGCCAAGACTCCTGAGGCGGGAATGCCAAGATGGATGAGGTGAGGTGAAGTGAGGTGTACAAGGCCATGAGTTAGCCCCACATCGCCTGGAGACAAGGAGATCCTGAGCTACTTATATAATTTCCCCTTCCAAACATAGAAGACGCGTTTTAAAACCGTGCGCCACTACGGAATTCGTAAGAACTACATAGTTAAGCGTGCTCGGGCGAGAGTAGTACTAGGATAGGTGACCACCCTGGGAAGTTCTCGTGCGAGCACGGGCAAAACGGACAATATCTTATGTGTTTGGGGCAGATGTTACAAAATGATATCAGAGCAGGTTCTCCTCGGGATAGGGGGGTCTAACCCTACACGAGGACATGTAGCCCTAAGGGGGGTGAATTGTGATGACCAAGATCCAATAGGCCAATAGCCAAGAGCCAAGACTCTTGAGGCGGGAATGCCAAGATGGATAAGGTAAGGTGAGGTGAGGTGTACAAGGCCATGAGTTAGCCCTACATCGCCTGGAGATAAGGAGATCCTGAGCTACTTATATAATTTCCCCTTTCAAACATAGAAGACGCATTTTAAAACCATGCGCCACTACGGAATTCATAAGAACTCCATAGTTAAGCGTGCTCGGGCGAGAGTAGTACTAGGATGGGTGACCACCCTGGGAAGTTCTCGTGCGAGCACGGGCAAAGCGGACAATATCTTGTGTGTTTGGGGCGGATGTTACAAAATGGTATCAGAGCCGGTTCTCCTCGGGATGGGGGGGTCTAACCCTACACGAGGACGTGTAGCCCTAAGGGGGATGGATTGTGACGACCAAGATCTAATAGGCCAATAGCCAAGAGCCAAGACTCTTGAGACGGGAATACCAAGATGGATGAGGTAAGGTGTACAAGGCCATGAGTTAGCCCCACATCACCTAGAGAGAAGGAGATCCTGAGCTACTTATATAATTTCCCCTTCCAAACATAGAAGACGCATTTTAAAACCGTGCGCTACTACGGAATTCGTAAGAACTCCGTAGTTAAGCGTGCTCGGGCGAGAGTAGTACTAGGATGGGTGATCTTAAAAAATGCTACCTAGTCCAATCAGCTTGTCAATGCCTCGCTCATCAAGCGCATACTCAATACAATCGATGAGCTATCTCGTCGAGTCGAGAAATACATCAAAATTGAAGATGTGGACTGCAAAAGGAAGGCTGTGGAAATCAAGGCTCCACACCAAGGCTATGCTAAGCCAGGGACAGTAAAGAATGTCAACAAGGAGCAAGATGAGGCATCTCGACGAGACACAAAGAGGCAAAGGCAAGACGGACCTACAAGGCCACAATAAAACAGGGAGTTCATAGTATTGAACGCCCATATCGACCAGATATTGGAGACCATCAAAGGTAAACCTTACTTCAAGTGGGCGCCATCGCTTGAATCGAGAGAAAGGGGAGCCAGAGACACGTCGAGGTATTGCAAATACCATCAAGGTCAAGGCCATACTACGATACAGTGTCGGGCGCTCAAGCATCACATTGAGAATCTCATCGAAGCGGGACATCTTGATTGCTTCATTGACCTACCTCAATGCAAGGAAACCAAAGCCGTGGGAGAATTCCAACGGGGATCAACAACAACACGTCTTCCCAGCCCCCCACCCGAAAGACACCAGCTCCGGGAAGTCGATGCAGTCTACGAGTATCATGGCCCCGTGCCATCTTCCAACTCTGCCGATCGTCAGGTCAGGCGTATAGAACAAGCCCGTCAAGTTCACTGTGGGGGAGGATTTCGGCCGTCGTACGTGACCCTCCTCCAACAGTCGATTGAAGGTTTGACCCTTCGGGATCTGGCGTGCTTCGAAGCACTGAGTTGTGACTTGCTGGGCTGTCACACAAGCACTATAGAGTAATAAGGTAGAAAAAGAGATGACACAGGATGTGGTGACGAAGTTCGACCGAAGCCTACGTCTCTGTGCGATAAGACGCAACCTTTGAATCTACTATCTCTGAGTAAACAATAGAGCTACTCTCGACAGGCCAATGAGTGCTTCTTACAAGTAATCAGAGGGTGGAAAAGGAGTCTGAAAACCAGAAAACTCGAAGAGCTCTGGATTACAGAAAGTGGGTGTCTTGTCTTGAATTTCGATCCGGAATCATTTACAGGGTTTGCTATTTATAAGGGCTTAGTTTATCTGGAGAATATTCCAGGAATATTTTCAGGAATATCCGGGGTTTGGTAAATACCCGGAGGGATTTACCAGACCCCATATAGTGCAAGTAGACCCCAACAGGCTACGGGTCCCACCGTTGGACTCGTGGGCCCCAGGCAGGACTGCGGGTCCCAGCATTGGACTTGTGGACCCCAGGTAGGGCTGTGGGTCCCACCATTGGGCGTTAGCCAGATTTTGCACCCACAGTTACCCCCTCCCAGCTAGATAGGTATTAACCTAGCTGGTTGGGATTTTCTGGTGCAAAGTCGGTCGCTCGTCTGTCGATCCTTTGTCCGGGGTTGGTTGTCATTTGTCTATCGACCTGCTACGTGAGGCTGACCGTTGGGTCTGTCGACTCCCTGCCAGGGGTCGACCGGGTGTGCATCTGCCGACCCATTGTGCGGGGCCGACCATTGTCTGTCTGCTAACCCGTTGCGCGGGGCCGACTGTTGTCTGCCTGCCGACCCCCTGTCCCGGGTTGACAGCTGCCTGTCTACCGACCCCCTGTCCGGGGCTAACTGCTATCTGTCTGCCGACCCCCTGTCCGGGGCCAACCATCGTCTGTCTATCGACCCCCTGTCCGGGGCCGACTGCTGTGCGTCTGCCGACCCATTGCGTAGGGCCACCATCGTCTGACTGCCGACCCATTGCACGGGGCCAATCGTCGTCTGTCTGCCGACCCGTTGCGCGGGGCTGACCATCGTCTGTCTGCCGACCCGTTGCGAGGGGCCGACCGTCGTCTGCCTGCCGACCCCCTGTCCGGGGCCGACTGTTGTGCGTCTGCCGACCCGTTGTGCGGGGTCGACCACTGGTGTGTTACCCCCTCCCAGTTGGGTAGGTGGTAACCTGGTTGACTGGGGTTACAAAAATAGCTGCGCGCAAGTCGGTTCGAGCTAAAAAACCTGGAGGGCGTTGGTCAAAAAATATTAGGGGTAGGGGGTTTTGTGCAAAAAGTCAGGGCACTGGGTTTTGTGTAAAAAGTTAGGGGCAGGGGTGGTTTGTGCGAAAAATCATGGGGCAGGGGAGTTCTCTGCAAAAAAAGTCAGGGGTAGGGGTCCTGTGCAAAAAGTTAGGGACAGGGGGTTTTTTGTGAAAAAAATCATAGATGAGGGTTTATTTGAAAAAAAGTCAGTTGAAATCCTGAAAAAAATAAGAAGCAGGGGGGTTTCATCAAAGATTCTAGGTGGCAGAGGTTTTTTGTAAAAAAAAACTTGAGCTATGTTTATTGTTAAAAAAAAAAAAAGATAAAAGGGGTTATGGGCAGAAGTTTTAGGACTGGGGGGTTTTTTGTAAAAACCCAGGTTGGGTTTTTGGGAGTCGGTAGAAGTGTACATGGAGACTCCCGGGATAGACCCAAGAGCACCCGGGATGATAGGTGGGATTTTCTCCTATTGGCAGTCGGGAGAAATGCTGACCGGAATTATGACTATACGATTAAACATCAAATGAGTGCAATACACTCAGCCCGAATCCAGCAGCGATCCGTGATGCCACCTCAGCAGGGGAGGGGGGTTTTGTTTTGTAGTGGGTCGGGTGTTGTGTTTTGTCCTGTACGGGGTCGGGTGTTTGGTGAGAGAGAGGGGCGGGGGGGGGGTCGGGAGAAATGCAGGGGGGGTCGCCGGAGACGGGGACGAGGAGTTCGCCGGCACGAGGGGGGTCGGCCAGAGACGGAGATGGAGATCGGGGGGTCGGGCGCGCGGCGCAGAGTCCGGAGACAGAGTGGCGGGGGTCGGCCGGAGACGGAGAAGAGGGCTGCGGGCTCGGGTGCGCGGCGCAGCGGCCGGAGACGGAGTGGCGGGGGTCGGCCGGAGATGGAGAAGGGGGCTGCGGCTCGGGTGCGCGGCGCAGCGGCCGGGGATGGAGTGGCGGGGGTCGGCCGGAGACGGAGAAGGGGGCTGCGGGCTCGGGTTTGACGGCACGGGTGAGTGGGGGGTGGGGCTCGGGAGTTTGGGCGCCGGCCGGAGTGGGCGGGGGGGGGGGGGGGGGGGGGGGGGAGGGGGGGGGAGGGTCGGGTGCAGGGCCGGGGCCGGCTCTCTTCTTTCTTTTCTCTTTTCTCTCTCTCGCCCACTCTCACTCTCATTCACCCACTAACTCTCACCCTCTCTCTCTCTAACTCACTCACCTACTAATTTACTCACTCTCTCTCTGTTTGTTGTGGGGGGGGGGGGGGGGGGGGTAGCGTAGATGGGGTTAATTGGTAGTTTGAAGGTGAAGAAGGGGTAGTACAGTAGGTGGGGTTAATTGGTGACCAGCGAGCGAGCGAGCGAGTGAGTGAGTGAGTGAGTGAGTGAGTGAGTGGGCCGGGCCGAGAGGAGCTTTGGCCTATTTGTGCTTGTCTTGTTTATCAAGCGAGCCTAAACTCCGGCGTCGATCGTCGCACCTACCGATGCGTCGTCCGGCATCAGCCACCGCGCACGCACCGACCCCCTACCAAGGGTCAGCCGGGGGTGCGTTTGCCGAGACGTAGGCCGCCTCGGGCTTCATCTTCGAGTGCCGAAGCAGGGCTTTCGAGCTTTGTTGAATACCGAGGCGAAGGCCGCCATGGGCTTCGTCTTCGAGTGCCGAAGCGAGGGCTTCGGGCTTCGTCGAATACCGAGGCGAAGGCTGCCTTGGGTTTCGTCAATGAGTGCCGAAGTGAGGGCTTCGGGCTTCGTCGAATACCGAGGTCTTGGTTTTCGTCTTCGGGTGCCGAAGCGAGGGCTTCGAGCTTCGTCGAATACCGAGGCGAAGGCCGCCTTGGGTTTCGTCAGTGAGTGCCGAAGTGAGGGCTTCGGGCTTCATCAAATACCGAGGCGAAGGCCGTCTTGGTTTTCGTCTTCGAGTACCGAAGCGAGGGCTTCGGGCTTCGTCGAATACCGAGGCGAAGGCCGCCTTGGGTTTCGTCAGTGTCGAGGCGAAGGCCACCTTGGGCTGAGACGGTGTCGATGTCTCGAGTTTTGCCAAATACCGAGGGCGGCGAAGTCTGCCACGTACTTTGTCTTCGAATGCCGAGGTGACTGTGATCTCGGGCCGAGACGGTGCTGACGTCTCAGGCTTCGTCAGGTGCTGAAGTGGTGAAGCCTGCCTCGGACTTTGTTTTCGAATGCTGAGGTGAAGGTCGCCTCGGGCCGAGACGGTGCCGACGTCTCCGACTTCGTCAGGTGCCGAGGCGGTGAAGCCTGCCTCGGACTTTGTCTTCGAATACCGAGGTGAAGGTCGCCTCGGGCCGAGATGTTGCCGACGTCTCGGGCTTCGTCAGGTGCCGAGGCGGTGAAGCTTGCCTCGAACTTTGTTTTCGGATGCCAATGCGAGGGTCACCTCGGGCCGAGATGTTACCGACGTCTCGAGCTTCGTCAGGTGCCGAGGCGGTGAAGCCTGCCTCGGACTTTGTCTTCGAATGTCGAGGCAAAGTTTGCCTCGAGCCGAGACGGTGCCGATGTCTCAGGCTTCATCAGGTGCCGAGGCGGTGCTGACGTCTCAGGCTTCGTCAAGTGCCGAGGCGGTGAAGCCTGCCTTGGACTTTGTCTTCGAATGACGAGGCGAAGGTTGCCTCGGGTCGAGACGTTGCCGATGTCTCGGGCTTCGTCAGGTGCCGAGGCGGTGAAGCCTGCCTCGGACTTTGTCTTCGAATGCCGAGGCTGTCACCTTGGGCCGAGACGATTTCGCCATCTCGGGCTTTGTCTTTGTATGCTAAAGGTGGGACCTTGGACGTACTGATTGACGGGGGTATGAATTCGGAGTACTCAGTGTGGTGCCTTTGTATCGGTTGGACTTAGGCGACGCGTCGTTTCAGTCGAACCTACGTATTGTGACACGTAGCTTTGTACTGTTGCAGGTTAGTCGGCCATGTCACAACGCGAACCGAACTAACTGTGGCAGGGCACTAGTGCATATGTCCTTATGTGACAACGGGAGCACGTACGATGCCAATGATTCGGAGTACTCTGTGTAGTGCCTTTGTATCGATTGGACTTAGGCAAAGCGTCATTTCAGTCGAACCTACGTATTGTGACATGTAGCTTTGTACTGTTGCAGGTTAGTTGGCCGTGTCGTAACGCGAACCGAACTAACTGTGGCGTGGCACTAGTGCATGTGTCCTTATGTGACAACGGGAGCATGTGCGATGCCCATGATTCGGAGAACTCAGTGTAGCACCCTTGTATCGATTGGACTTAGGTGAAGCGTCGTTTCAGTCGAACCTATGTATCGGGATACGTAGCTTTGTACTGTTGCAGGTTAGTTGGCCATGTCGCAACGCGAACCAAACTAACTGTGGCGAGGCACTAGTGCATGTGTCCTTACGTGACAACGGGAGCATATGCGACGCCAATAATTCGGAGTACTCGGCGTAGCGCCCTTGTATCGGTTGGACTTAGGCAAAGCACCGTTTTAGTCAAACCTACGTATCGGGACACATAGCTTTGTACCGTTGCAGGTTAGTTGGCCGTGTCGCAATGTGAACCGAACTAACTATGGCATTGAGTAGAGGTTGAGATAGAATTTGATAGTCTTCGATAGAACTTGAAGCAACTGTTATTTCATTGATAACTTGGAAGATGTTACATCATGGGTTTCAGATGAGGGATCTTCCGAGTTGTTGATAGTCGATGGTATTTTACTCTGATCGGTCAATGGGGTGCTTCCCTTTGGTATCCGTGGTTTTCTGAGACTCTGTAAGTCTATCGCCTGACTGCCTCAATCTCTTGGAGGCTCTATCTTTGTCAGCCTGAGTGTTGCGAGCTTGAGCTGTTGGTTCTTTTTCAAAAAGATGCTTCTTGAGATCATGTTTCTTGCGAGTGGCTTGATCATCCTCCACCTCAATCTCTTTTTGAATTCGATCGAATAGAACTCCGAGCGAGGCAGAAGGATTGCGGATGAGGTCATTGTAGATGTGGAGGTCAAAGCGTAGGGCATTCTGGAATGCGAGCATGATGGCTTCATCGTCAAGGTGGTGTCTGGAGAGTGCAGCATGCTCATTCCGGAACCTCCGAGAGAACTCTCGGAGGGTTTCATTCGATCCCATCCTGAGTCGGTAAAGGGAGTCCAGCTTCTTTTCCGGCTTAAGGTTCAACCGATAGTGCTGAACAAAGAGATCTGCCAGATCCTCGAACCAACTCACTTAACCAGTTGGGAAGTTGTGATACCAATCGAGCGACATGTTGTCCAGGCTGCCAGCAAAGGTGCGACATAGAACCTGGTTGTCACTATCATGTGGCATCAACGCTTGCCTGAAGGCGAGGACGTGCAACGTCGGATCTCCAGTCAAGCAGTTGAACTTGGGGAGAGCGGGGGCTTTCCAGCTTCGAGGAAATAGGGCGTGAAGAATATGCCGATGAAGTGGGCCTTCGGAGGCATGATCGTTCCTTCTATTGCTTCGCTGGTTGGTGAGGTGTCTTGGAAGAATAGGAGGTAGAGAGGGCGTCGGAGTCCATCTCGTCATCCGATGCCCAGCTGGGGCTTGGTCGTCATTATAATATTATCGAACTCTAGAGCGGTGTCCGTCATTCCGAACATCCCTCACGATGCGGGGATCGAAGGATGACTCGGAACCGAGAGGCTCAGGATAGCGAGCAGATTCATTGAGAAGTTCCCAGACCGTTGGCTTGGGAGGAATATGCGAGGGTCTTCTTGAGAGGGATTCAAGGGACTGTCGAGGGATGTCAACGGCGGATCGTCTGGAAAGATCGAAAGATTGGTCAACCGACTGGTGGATGTTTGCTCCGTCATTGATGTCGGCGGCTGACTGTGGGGGATTGATTCTTGCATTGATGGTGATTTGTAGGAGAGAGTCTCTCTCAACCATAAGAGCAGTATTCTGCTTCATTAGAGTGAGGAACTGGAAATCCTCTGCAGTGATCTGATACTTCGCTTGAGCATCGGCACTGGAAGAGATATGTGATTTCCCCAAGCGCTGAGGAGTTAGGTCGGCGAGTTAAGGCGACTGTCGAGGTTGAGCCTGGGCGACGCGATCAACCGACGGGCAACTCTTTGGATTAGTAGCGAGTTGCTGTTCCGGATGCTGACTTGTTGCAAACCGGTGACTCATTGATCGAGCCGTCGGAATCTGAGCGTCTAGGTGCATGCCGCTTTTCTCTGGCTGGTCCATCGGTGTCTTCGCCATTTAAGTGCAGCGATGGAGGTAGATGGGTTACTCGAGTAACCGGTACCTGCTACCGAAGGAGTTGGAAAACTTAGAAGTTGTAAGTTGATAGGATCGTGACCCCACAGACGGTGCCAAACTGTAGGGGAGGATTTCGGCCGTCGTACGTGACCCTCCTCCAACAGTCGATTGAAGGTTTGACCCTTCGGGATCTGGCGTGCTTTGAAGCACTGAGTTGTGACTTGCTGGGCTGTCACACAAGCACTATAGAGTAGTAAGGTAGAGAAAGAGATGACACAGGATGTGGTGACGAAGTTCGACCGAAGCCTACGTCTCCGTGCGGTAAGACGCAACCTTTGAATCCACTATCTCTGAGTAAACAATAGAGCTACTCTCGACAGGCCGATGAGTGCTTCTTACAAGTAATCAGAGGGTGGAAAAGGAGTCTGAAAACCAGAAAACTCGAAAAGCTCTGGATTACAGAAAGTAGGTTTCTGGTCTTGAATTTTGATCCGGAATCATTTACAGGGTTTGCTATTTATAAGGGCTTAGTTTATCTGGGGAATATTTCAGGAATATTCCCAAAAATATCCGGGGTTTGGTAAATACTTTACCAGACCCCAGATAGTGCAAGTGGACCCCAAGCAGGGCTGCGGGTCCCACCGTTGGACTCGTGGGCCCTAGGCAGGGCTGCGGGTCCCAGCATTGGACTTGTGGGCCCCAGGCGGGGCTGTGGGTCCCACCATTGGGCGTTAGCCAGATTTTGCACCCACATTCACCATATTGTAATTGACCCCATTATTCGCCCTGAGCCAAAGGTGGAAGCAGTGGTACAGTTTTCAGCGACTGATTTGGTCGGGATTGAGAGGCCCCATAACCATCCCCTGGTTATACGGTTGCAAATAGCAAACTGCCTAGTGAAAAGGATTCTGGTCGACGCGGGAAGTTCAGTAAATATATGGTTTCTCAGTGCCTTCGATGCCATGCAATTAGATCGTGGCCAGTTGATAAACTCTACAGCAACGATAACGGGATTCACGGGAGAAGCTACAGGGTGGTTGGTGAGATCACCCTCCCGATCACAACAGGGCACCTTACCAATCTCACCCGGTTCATTGTGATCGAAGCTAATTCCGCATACAACATCATCCTCGGGAGGCCGTGGCTTCACTATTTGGATGCGGTCCCCTTATTGGTCCACCAAGTTGTTAAGTTCTGGACTGACCGAGGTGTGATGAGCGTTCAAGGCGACCAGTCCGCAGCAGCCAAATGCCAGTTTAGCGCTATACATATGAAGACAACATGCCAGATTGAGGGAGGAGACTCAAGCAAAGATGAAGCTGAATCATTCATTGTCAACCTCTGGACTACGAAGCAGAGTCAAGCGACATAGACAATTAAGCACCTCATTGAACCAAACTTGAAAACTCAAAAGAGCCAATCACCACAGAAGACCGATCGGGCAGCTAAATTTAAAGAGTTGACCGAACTGATGAACCTGTTGAAGGCCGATCGGTCAATTGAACGTAAAGAACTGACCATGTCGATGTACCCAAAGAAGACCGTTCGGGCAGCTGAACTTAAAGAAATAACCGAATCGATGAGCCTGTTGAAGACCGACCGGTCAGTTAAACGTAAAGAACTGACCGCGTCAACGAACCCTAAGAAGACCGGTCGGGAAGCTGAATTTAAAGAGTTGACAGAACCGAAGAACCTGTTGAAGACCGATCGGTCAGTTGAACGTAAAAAACTAACCGTGTCGATGAACCCAAAAAGGATCGGTCGTGCAGCTGAACTTAAAGAGTTGAACGAGCCGATTTGCCCGCAGAAAACCAATCAAGTGGTTGAATCTAAAGAATTAGTCGAGTCGGAGAAGTCAAGAATGACCGATACGAATATTGAATGGGAGGCATCACCTACAGTCGAGCCCATACTACCTATTGACCTGGGGGAAATAGGGAATATGAGGATTACGTTCCTTGGGTCGCAACTGCCAAAGCCCCATGTTGAAGAAATGATGACCTTCCTCAAGGTAAACCAAGATGTGTTTGTATGGTCAGTCGAAGACATGCCAGGCATCAAGCCGGAGATAGCTTGCCATCACCTCAATATATGGGAAGGAGCTGCTCCCGTCCGTCAAAAGCCCCGGTCATTAGCACCGGAAAAGGCAGCTGCTGTCAACGCGAAGGTAGAGAAGTTACTACGAGCCGACATCATCCAAGAGGCCCAATATTCGAGGTGGATTGCTAATGTGGTCGCCGTCCCAAAGAAGTATAGAGCTATACGGGTCTGCATAGATTTCACGAATCTCAATTAGGCTTGCCCAAAGGACAGCTACCCGCTACCTCAAATTGATACTTTGGTCGATTCAATGGTTGGGCATGAGAGCCTCTCATTCATGGATGGGTACTTGGGTTATCACCAAATCACCATGTACCTGGAGGTCCAAGAACATACGACCTTTATCACCAGCTGAGGGCTTTACTGCTACAAGATGATGCCTTTCGAGTTGAAAAACGCAGGAGCAACTTACAAAAGGCTGGTCAACAAAATGTTCATTGAGCAAATTGGGAGGAATGTGAAGGTCTACGACGATGACTTACTCGTGAAAAGCAGGGTGGAGGAGACGCATATGCAAGACTTGGAAGAGACCTTTGTAACTCTGCGAAGGTAAAGCATGAAATTAAACCCAGCTAAGTGCGTCTTTGGCGTGACGTCGGGAAAATTCCTAGGCTACTTGGTCACTCGGTGGGGGATCGAAGCCAACCCGGAGAAAATCCGAGCCTTAGAGGAGATGCCATCACCCAAGTCGCAAAAGGAAGTGCAGAAGCTAACCGGACGGATAAATGCCCTTAATCATTTTATATCCAAATCCTCCGATCGATGTCGGCCGCTGTTCGAAAAGCTAAGCAAGCTTGCACCATTCGTATGGGATCAACGCTGTGAGGAAGCATTTCAAGAGCTGAAGTCATACCTCAGTCGGCCTCCTATCCTGACAACCCCGGAGCCTGATACAATGTTGGGGGTGTATCTTTCAGTATCTGAAGTAGCAGTTAGTGCGATACTGATATGCGAGCAAGACAAAGTAGAGAGACATGTCTACTACGTCAGTCGCATCATGACTTCGGTCGAGACTAGATATGCGTGGATTGAGAAAGTAGCTCTGGCCTTGGTGTACGCGTCCAGAAGGCTCCGCCCATACTTCGTTGCCCATCTTATTGAAGTCATCACTGAGCATCCCCTAAAGGAGGTACTAGACAACTCTACTCGAGTTGGTCGTCTGAGCAAATGGGCTGCTGAGCTTCAAGAGTTTGGCCTAAGATACGTGCCTCGGAAAGCGATCAAAGGCCAAGCACTCGCTGACTTCCTCAACGACTTCCCAGCGGAAGACTCAGCACCATTACCAGGGATATTAGAAGGCCTGTCAAATGCTATCGACCGACCCGTGGGAGTCGGGATGGCTGCAGGACAGGAAAGGAATGAAGATGCATGGAGATTATTCGTTGATGGCTCGTTATGCGTGACCGAAAGTGGCGTGGGGGTAGTGTTGATTACTCCTGACCACATGAAGCTCGAGAAGTCAGTACGATTACTTTTCTCAGCAACCAACAACGAAGCCGAATACGAAGCGATGTTGACGAGACTGGAGATGTCAGAAGCACTGAGGGTTACCAATTTGCAGGTCTACGGCGACTCCCAGCTCGTGATCAACCAGATCATTGGCAAGTATGAAGCCCACGATACCAAAAGATGTCTTACCTGATGCTAGTGCGGGAATTGATGGCCAAGTTCGAGAGCATAAGCTTCCATCAATTCTCCCGAGTGGAGAACAAGCGAGCTGATACCCTTGCTAATCTAGCATCAGTCCTTAGAGAAGATGAGGGGAAGCGTGTCATCATCGAAGTACAGACCAGGCCACGAGTTATAGGCCGCACTGAAGAAGGCGCCCACAATAAAGAAACTCGAGTCATTGAAATCGTCGGTATCATCACTGCAAGCGCAGACTGGGTGACCAGCTTGAGAGGCTACTTACTCGACGGGATACTACCAGAGGACCCAGAAGAATCAAAGAGGGTCAAGACTCACGCCCCTAGGTACACCCTCATTGAGGACGAGCTCTACAAGCGTTCATTCGGTGGGCCTTATCTCAAGTGCCTTACCAAGGAGCAAGTAGTAGAAGTCATGAGGGAGATTCATGAAGGCAGGTGCGGGAATCATTCAGGATAAAAGGTTGCTCACTCAGAAGATCAAGTTGCAGAGCTACTATTGGCCCACTATGGAGAGAGACATGGGAGAATAAGTGAAGGGTTGCATTTAGTGCAGAGGTTTGCAACCAACATCCATCAACCGGTAGAAGAGCTACAGCTGGTTTCTAGCCCCTGGTCGTTCCATCAGTGGGGGTTAGACATCTTGGGTCCCTTCCGAAAGTCTCCTAATCGTCGAAAGTTCCTACTCGTCGCTACTGACTACTTCACAAAGTGGGTAGAAGCGATACCACTCTTGAAGATCGGAGAAGTACAGGTTGGTAAATTCCTATGAAGCAACTGTTAGAATTGGTGAGGTCTATAGCTCGTAAAAACCTATAGTTTAGCTATGTATGGTTGATAGTATAAGATTGCATCTTGGTACGTACTTTAGTACGTGTTCTGATTATAGAACAGAGAGCCATGGCTACATGGTAATCCACTTGAGTAGGAGACTCGAGGGACTGGTCCCATGTAACCTAAATAAGTTTGCAGCTCTGATTAGGGTTGGTCGCCCTATCAGGATAAGCTGTTGGGATGACAGAACGTGGATATCTCCACCACGATCATTACCAGGCACAGTGTCTGTGGCCGAACGGAACCAACATGGTGCACAGATCGGTGAGCAGACACCGGTGCACTAAGCCGTGTTTCTGCTTAGGGTAAAACAATCCTAAACCCTGAGGAACCATGTTTGGTGGACTAACTAGTTGTGTGGTGCTTTGGCGCACCAATGTGTGAGGATCTGGACGTAGTGATCCAAAACCACGGTGTACTGGGTTACCCGGCTGGTGTTGCATCAGCATGTCACTCCTGCAGGCTATCCACACCCCTAACGGGAGGTACGTTCCTTGGTCTGACCTACGTCATATTAAACCCTGGTCAGGTGGTCATCAGTTGGACTGGTGATGGATTCGGTTACTCGTCAAAGTAATTGGAGGTACGATGTATATGGTCAACCTGAAAGGAACCGAGTCATATGAGCACTCGAGTCTGACGGTATTCTCCACCGCTCGAGTTGCATCATGGCACCAGTGGAGGGATAGCGGGTTTACCATACTAAATAGAGAGCAGGGGTATGAGGGAGAACATAGTAAGTCCGTGGGAATTGGAGTGCAACCTGTGTCGCACTCTGGGTGGCCACGCAGGTTAACTTGAACTCAGAGGATCGATGGTACACTCGGGTAGTGTGTCGATCGAGTCTAAGTTGAAAGCTATGAACCCTGGTCCCTGAAGGTTCCACCTTATCGACATTATGTACGGTTCTTATACCATCTCCTTGAAACACATAACGTAGTTAAAGGAAGCAAGAAGTCCAAGCCTACGCTTCATGAGTGCTTCGCACTAGTGCACGGTAGATGCGTAGCTACGTGTGTGCACTAAGGGGAAACCCTAGGTTAGCGCAGAGACGCATGTAGAAATTTCTTGCCATAAGTGGACTTTGCCACATGGGTGCGATGCACAATGACATTTTGCAGGTTGACTAGTTGACTTCACTAGGGGCACCCTACGGGAACCTTAGAGAATAGTGAAATCACTGGTGCACTTCACTTATGTGTGCCTTGCAAGTTCTCGTACACGAGGAAAGGCCAACTAGTGACATAAGGGTGTTTTGGTCATACCATGCACCACTATGCACTAAGGGGGGCGGCCTTAAGTGTTGGGAGACTGGTCAAGGCCGGCCCTATTGGTTTCAGAAGGTTGTTGCCACCAATGAATGGGCCAGTGATGAGGCACAAAAAATGGGCTAGTTTTGACTGTTTTCAAAACCAAGGAAAAGATAGAGATAAAAGAAGAGATATATAGGGAGAGGTTTGAATCAGTCAAACTTATCCGTACTAGCCTCATCCATAAGGATAGGGCAGCCCTATATAAGGGAAAGGGGAGAGGGGGGTCGACAATGGATGCAAGCCCTAGGGGCCGGCCATGCCATGGGGAAACCCTAGCTGCCCCCTCTCCTCTATTCTCTTCTCCTCTCTCGTCTCTCTCTCCCTCGCTTGCGTCATTGGATGGCGACTCATCTTCCTCATGTAGGGTTTCGTAGAAGGAGAAGGATCATCAGATGGAGGCACTCAGAGATCCATCAACGAGGTGCCGTGCATTGCGTAAGATCGGGTGAACTAGAAGGCATCTCCCGCAACTTTTTGCTGTCCAGAATCTGCACAGAAAATCAGAGTTGTTTCTATGATTCTGGGAGATACAGAAGTCCAAACGAGGTGAAACTTTTTGCAAAAGTTATGTCTCGAAGTGGCTACCTACAGTCCAAATTTCAGCCCAATACGAGTTCGAAGCAGAAAGTTATGGCTGTCGCACCAAAGCTATGTCGATCAGATCCGAGCTCGTCTCCATCGACAAAGAAGAAATTTGTCGCGGTGAAAGAATCCGCACGCAGGTATAATCTCTAACATGTACATCTAACATAGATAGAACATGCATACATGCTAGATTGTTCTTTCGCGTTAGATCATCGTTAGGGGTTCGCGTAGTTGCTATGCTAGATTAATACACGCACGTGTAGATCGTTTCAATGAAATTTTTGATATGTAACGCATATCGCTCATGGTCTTCGGACCTTCACTTTGCTTCCGCTGCGGGCCTCTACCATGAATTTATTTCCTACAATTAGTATCAGAGCTATGCTAGTGGTGTGCATTTCATGTTTTTTCATAAAACCATCATGTGCGCGTATGAATAGTTTGTGCCGCCATCGGGGTTCTACGAGTAGATCATGCATAGTATATTTTGTGTGTTCTATGAATCGTTCTTGTAGGGTGCCGCTTCTAAAATTAATTTGGATATACGATTGCTTGCTATCGGGGGTCGGACCCCGTGTTAGCAAATATTGTCTGGATGTTTTTCTTCTGTGTGTGGATAGGTTTTAGAGCCATAGTCGGGCAAGTGGTGGAGGTTGACCACCCTTAATTCCCAGGCTTTTTTGTTAGGTTTGTTTTCCTTTTCTTTCTAGGAAATTGTGTATGAGCGAGCATTTGCTCGAAGCGTACTAGAGCTTTTTCGGTTACAGATTGAAGAGAAGGACTTGCCGCGGAGATCCACCACCGGGAGGATGAGCGAAACCTTGGCGGACAACGGAGATCCGACGAAGCGTACACGATGACGGCAAAGGGCAGAAAACGTCAGGAGATCGTATACAGAGGCTTGCACCGGATCGAGGAACCTTGCGAAGAAGACAGAGAGCCTGCACTGTGCCAGTCAGGTTCAGGGGTCAGACCCTAAACTTGATTCAGTTGTGTGGTTGTTTTTTTTTCCAGTAGTTCTTTATGTTTCAGTAGAGAACCCCGATGTGATAATTTAATTATCAGTGTGTTAGAGGGATGCCCTTTTCCCCTCGGGTCCAAGCGACCTTATTAGGATAGGATTCTACTAGTGACGCCTATTATTTAATTGATTATTGATGATAGTGTGAATTCCTCATATTTGGTTATGCCACAATTAGGTCAACACCCGATTAGTCAGGTGTGCCTATTTGGCCAGCATCGAAACCTAGAATGAGTTAGAATTCTACTATGACATCATTCGTCAAATTTATAAGCGAGACACCATGGTAGTGAAGACCTTTCCTATCAATATGACCTTAGGCTAGGCTCCAGAGCATTAGCGTGATAGCTAGGTTTGTAGAGCATCGATGTTCTTGGGATATGTAATGTGACCCTTGAGTCGAGAAATCCACTCGAGGCAGTAACTATGATATTCCGAGATCGATTAATGCTTCGCGAAAGGCTTGAAACGCTAGTGGGAGCATAGTATAACTAGGGTCTAGTGTATAGGTTGTCATGACCTTAGTATACACTAATACTTGCATAAAATAGCTCTCAAATTTAATAAGGGATGTTAGAGAGGATTTTTTTAGAGATCCTCTGGCCTCCACAACCAACTGCTTTGTGTTTGGGTAGAAGGACGTAGCTCGACACCCCCTAGGGTAAGGGTTATGTTTTTTCTATGCTAGATGACTTAGTAGTCTCTTTTAAGATATGGTGGTTACGGGGTGAGGAGAGAAGGGCTTTTTATCCCACCCTAGTGGGGGCCGCATGAACTCCCGTATCGTAACTACCTAGGCTTGTGGGTAAGCATCTGTAGACACACGAATTTTGTCTAACCCGGAACCGACTTACGTGCGCCAACGCGGATGCAAACCCGACGCGCACTCCGACTCGGACCCGACTTGCACGCACCAGTGCGGACTCGGACCCGACTCGCGCCCGACAAAGGAGCCGGGCGGGCCCACCCTCAAGTGGGGCCCACCCGGTCGGCCCTATACTAGAACCCGAACCCCCTAGGGGGCCGGCCCTATACTAGGGTCCGGACCCCTATGGGGTGGCCGGCCTGTGGGTGCAAATTTGGCAAGAAGTCTGCAAACAGCGGGACCCACCGGCCCTGCCCGGTGGGCCCCCGAAGACTACAGCGGGACCCACCGGCCCTGCCTGGTGGGCCCATGAAGACTACCGCGAGACCCACCGGCCCTGCCTGGTGGGCCCAAGTGTCTGTGGAATCCCCCAGGAGACGGTAGCGGGGCCCACCAACTTTACCTGGAGAATCCCCAGATACGACAGCAGAAACCGCCATTTACCACCAGAAAATCCTATAAATAGCAGCCCTTCGAATGTAAATAGATCCGATTTTCAGTTATGAGATCTGATTTTCAGAAACCAGAGCTCTTGATTTCAGTTTCCATCCCCCCTCTTCCTCTCTTCGATCTTCTTCTTGTCTTTGAAGAGATCAGAGTGGTTTCAGTGATACTCGGCCTGTCGAGATCACTTCGATACAAGTGTTAGTGAATTCGGGTTGCTCCCTATAGCACGGAGACGTAGGCTTCGGCTGAACTCCGAGATCACACCTCTCGTGTCAAACTCTCTCTGTTTGCATATCGAAAGCATCAATTTCAATCAATAGATCGAACAACGATCTTCGACTCGAACCTTTAATTGACTGGTGCGGTGAAGTCTTCGGGTCGGCACGAAGATTTTTCCCCACAGTTTGGCGTCGTCTGTGGGATCGAGCGAAAAGTCAAGTTCGCCCTACAACAAGTCAGATCGGTTGAGCAGACAACCGATCAGACTTCCTAGCCCCTTCGGTTGAACAGACAACCGTTAGGACATCGGCACTCTCGTTGCACCATTCGCTCTCTAAATGGCGAGGACGAAGCATCAGGGTCAACCAGAAGGAAGTAACACCCAACAAGCTCGTCCTGAGACTCGTTCGATGAGTCAAAGGCTCAACTTCGGACAGCCCCTTGCTGTCCCCGAGATGGGGGTTCACTCAGGAAGTGGGAGATCAGTCGATCGACCGATTGCCCAACCTACACGACAGTCAATTGGGCAAATTGTCCCCGCTCCTGCTGAAGACCCTCCGTCGACCTATCAAATCTCGGCGATCGACTTCCAATTGCTTCAATTGGCAAAACAGAACACCGCCCTCACCGCTGAGAGGGATGCTCTCAAGAAGGCAACCTCCGAGGCTGGGATCGCTCTTCCTATCCCCTCTACTAATGAGAAAGTCAATCTTCCACGATAATCAATCCACTCAGAGCAACGGAGGTCAATGGGCACTGCTGCCCTTGAGAGGATTCATCGCGACCCAACTCCCTCTACTGCCCCATAGAAGTAGAGTGTTTGGGATCGCCTCGATGACGAGTCCTCCCAATCCTCTTCTGGTCGCAACTGCGACAGAAAGGCACCTTCAAAGCCTGGCATATCAAGGAAACACCAGATGAAAGGGGCTCCCTCGAAGAATAGAGCTTCTCTATCCATTCCGCTTCAGCATGGGCTCAGATCGGACCTTCGTCACCGACTCCAACCTGTTGATACTCAAAGGCCCGAACAAGACCTCTTGATCTTGCCTCTTGATCTACATCCGAGTCGAGGACATGATCGTAGAGACGGATACTCCTCTGCGAGGCCACTCCATCGAAGTCTGTTCGAAACTACATTTCCAAGGGGATGGAGAACTCCCACTCTCCCCAAATTCAACTGCGTCAAGGGAGATCCAACTCTCTATGTACTCGCCTTCAAGCAAGCTCTGACGCCGCACGAGGAGGAAAACAACGTACTCTGCCGCACCTTCGCGGGGAGTCTCGACGAACCATCCCTCGATTGGTATCATAATCTCCGAGCTGGGTCCATCACCCAGTTCAGTGTTTTGGCCAATCTCTTCGTGCAATATTATCAGCTGAATTTGAAGCCTGAGAAGAAACTCGACTCCCTCTACCGGCTGAGGATGGGTGCTGACGAGAGTCTCCGCAGCTTCACAAGGAGATTCCGCAACGAGCACGCCGCCCTCTCCGAGAGGCATCTGGATGATGAAGCTATCATGTTGGCTTTCCAGAATGTACTCCGCTTCGATTTGCATATGTACAATGACTTCATCCGCAATCCTCCTCCTTCCCTGGGTTCAATGTTTGATCGAATTCAAAGGGAAATTGAGGTTGAGGATGATCAAGTAGCTTGAAAAGGGCGGGAGACAAAGCGAAGGCCTGCCGAGAGGGAAGCTCCGAAGTATGCTGCCAAAGCTCACAACGCTGAGGCAGCAGCTCCCCCTGCCAACAAACGGTCAAGGAATGATGGACGCTGATCTCCTCCAAAGAAGACCACTTTTACCGAGTGGAATCTACCGATCGAGTAGATCCTCGACCGAATTCAACACGAAGAATTTCTCCGGAGGCCTAATCCTCTGCAGCCTGACACCAAAGTCACGGCTGACAAAACAGTTTATTGCGACTTCCATCGAAGTCACGGCCATTCCACCGATCGATGCTATCGACTGAGATATCACCTCGACGATCTACTGCGCGAAGGCCATCTTCAAGAGTTCGTCAAAGGCGGACAAGATCAACACCGAACCTCCGCCAAGGGGAAAGAGGCTTGCTGGGTCCATCAAATCTCTTCTAACCGGTCATCTCTCACTGTGAATGCTAATGTCTTTGATATTCACGGAACATTGTACAATCAAGCACTGACCGGAAAAGAAGTGGATCGACAAGTTCAACGCATTTTCCACGTCCGTTCTACGGCGAACAAGGAGGACACCTGGATCGAGAAGCCCATCAAAGGCTTAGCTTGGCCTTCTATCGTCTTCAACGACACCGACCTTCAAGGAGTCCATACTCCACATCGAGACCCTTTGGTCTTAAAGCTCCTCATTGACGGGAGCACCGTCAATTGAATCCTCATCGACACCGGAAGCTCCATCGACATTATGTTCTCAGACTGCTTCAAACATCTGGGACATAAATATTCAAGCCTTGACGTCGTTCCAACGGTGATCACGGGCTTCAACGGCGAGCAAAGTATAACGGTGGGCGAATCAAGATTCACCCTCGACCTCAGCTAAGAGACTCGAGTCTCGGTGAGATTCGCAATTGTCGAAGGAACGTCCAGCTACAACGCCATTCTCGGGCGACCATTCTCCACCAGATTAATGCCATCTCCTCGTCTTACCATCAACTTCTCAAGTTTGCAACGGGAGAAGGCATTGTCTGCATTCGAGGTGATCAACAAGCCGGTCGATCTTGCGAAGCTGCTGCTGCGAAAACAGATCGCAAGATCAATTTTGCTCCTCCAAAGCGACCACGAGATGAAGCTGGTCCTTC
Organism: Chamaelirium japonicum; assembly: GCA_947650365.1. Classification (NCBI taxonomy): domain Eukaryota; kingdom Viridiplantae; phylum Streptophyta; class Magnoliopsida; order Liliales; family Melanthiaceae; genus Chamaelirium; species Chamaelirium japonicum. The sequence continues at coordinate 68,191,739 of OX393553.1, read as the reverse complement.
TTCAACATAGCAATCAAAGGAGATCCCGCTAGCCGAGCCCCCACTAATTGAGTGGATAACTTCACCTTCGATCGAAGAAATCATTCCAGTCAATATCGGCAACGGAGATCTCCCACAACAAACATTTATTGGTACCAGTCTCAACGACGCAGAAGCACGAGACATGGTATCCTTCCTCCAGTCCAATATAAACGTATTCGCCTGGTGATTTAAAGACATGCCTGGGATCAACGCAGATGACGCGTGCCATCGATTAGCAATCAAAGAAGAAGTGAAGCCTGTCAAGCAAAAGCCGCGCTCAATCCGACCAGAACTATAAATTGCTGTTCAAGAAGAGATCAGTAAGCTACTCGCAGCAGGCTTGATTCGTGAAGTAGAGTACCCTATTTGGATCTCCAATATAGTTGCCATCCCAAAGAAGAACGGGAAAGTCAGAGTGTGTATCGACTTCACCAACCTCAATAAGGCTTGCCCCAAAGATCCATTTCCCATGCCAAGGATTGATAGACTCGTCGATGCCACTGCTGGCCACGCGCTATTATCTTTCATGGATGGATACTCTAGGTACAATCAAATTCCACTTCACTCTGATGATCAAGAGAAGACGTGCTTTGTGACTAGCCGAGGTCTCTACTGCTACAACGTAATGCCATTCGGCCTCAAAAATGCTGGTTCTACCTATCAAAGGTTAGTCACAAAGATGTTCGAAGATCAGATTGGTCGCAACGTCGAAGTCTACGTCGATGATCTCCTCACCAAGAGCTCCACTCGAGGAAGACATCTATCCGATCTGGCAGAAACCTTTCAAGTCCTTCGAAAGTATCGTATGAAGCTCAATCCGGCCAAGTGTGCTTTCGGAGTACAATCGGGCAAATTCCTAGGTCACCTTGTGACCAAGAGGGGCATCGAAGCCAACCCAGATCAAATTCGAGCTATTCTGGATATGCCCTCACCTACAAATCGAAAGGAAGTTCAACGCCTCACTGGAAGGTTGGCAGCTCTTAATCGATTCATCTCAAAATCTTCCGACAAGTGTAAACTGCTCTTCGACAAGCTACGAAAGGCGGATACATCTGGGTGGAGTCCAATTTGCGAAGAAGCTTTTCAAAACATCAAGAAATATCTTGTGCAAGCTCCTATCCTGACTACTCCACTTCCAAAAGAAGACTTATGGCTCTATCTCGCCGTCACCGATCAAGCGATCAGTGCGGTCCTAGTCAGCAGAAGAGAAGGAATCGAGCATCCAATCTACTACATCAGCCATACTCTTCTTCTGGCCGAGACTCGCTATTCAAAGACGGAGAAGGTCATACTAGCCTTACTCACGACATCACGTTGTCTCCAACCTTATTTTGTTTCCCATCAGATCACAGTCATTTCAGAACACCCACTCAAAGATATCATCGACAAAGCAGGTCGAGCTGGTCGAATGACCAAATGGGTGATCGAGATGAGTGCTCTTGGGATCCAATTTGAATCTCGCACTTCAATCAAAGGTCAGGCAATTGCTGATTTTCTAGCTGACTTTCCAGTTGAAGACCCCATAACTTGGGAAGAAGATGTCGATATGCGTCTAGAAGATGAAGCTGAACCTCTGTTCAAACCGACTATAAAAGCCGATCCAAGCCTTCAAGATATTGTCACAACTCTTCCATGGAAGCTCTATACTGATGGAGCTTCAAGTGTGATCGGTTTGGGAACTGGGATAGTCTTGATATCCCCCGAACTTGATCATCTTCAGAAGGCCACCCTCCTCGGATTTAATGCCACCAACAACGAAGCCGAATACGAAGCACTCATTTCCGGGCTCGAAATGGCTGAATCCCTGGGGGTGGATCGAATCATCATCTACAGCGACTCCCAGCTGATTATAAGACAAATCAACAGAGAGTACACAGCTCATGAAGAAAGAATGCATAATTATTTGGCCCTAGTGTGATATCTTCAACAACGTTTCACTAGCACCGAATTCATTCAAATTCCAAGAGTAGAGAATCAAGAAGCCGATGCTTTAGCCAATGCCGCCTCAATTCTTGGAGATTCGCTTGGAGGAAGACAAATACAAATCGATTACCAAGAAGCGCCCAAGACCACCCTAGAACAACAGATCGTCGCCACTACAGAAAAATCTGGGGGTGGAGGACAATTGGCCTCGAACCCTACCACTTCAAATGAGCTCGAGGATTGGAGACAGTCAATCTTCAACTTCTTCAAACATGGCAAAATACCCAAAGATCCAAATCAAGCCCGAAGACTTCAAAGAAAGCTTCCATGCTATATCATTCAAGGAGAAGATCTATACTTCAAGTCTCACAACGGGATGTTGCTCAAGTGCATTGGCCCTGAACAAGCAAAGGCAATCCTGATTGATATCCACTCTGGAGCCTGCAAGAATCATTCGGGAGGACGATCACTTGAAGCCAAGACGAAGCTACAAGGTTACTACTGGCCAATAATGTCAAAAGACGCTCGCCAGGTGGTTCAAAGATGTGAGCCTTGCCAAAGACACGCTCGAGCTATCCATCTTCCAGCTGATGAGCTTCATCAATTAACAAGCCCATGGCCTTTCCATCAATGGGGGTTGGACTTCTTAGGTCCTTTTCCACCAACTCCAAGCAAGAAGAAGTATCTGCTGCTAGCCACAGATTACTTCACTAAGTGGGTCAAGGCAGTGCCACTCTTCCGGGAGACCGACGATGAAGTGATCAAGTTCATCAGACATAATATCTTCTCAAGGTTTGGCATACCACAAGTCCTAGTTGCTGACAATAGAGCCCAATTCGACTCCGACAAGTTTCGGGAGTTATGCCTGAACAACGGAATCAAGCTCTTCTACTCAACTCCAAGATACCCTCAATGCAATGGTCAAGCTGAAGCCTCAAACAGAACCATTTTGGGTATACTCAAGAAAAAACTTGATAGCAAGAAAGGACTGTGGGAGCAAGTTTTACCAGAAGTTCTATGGGGCTATCGAACAACTCCTAGAAGATCAACTGGGTTCTCACCCTTCCGCCTAACCTATGGGTCTGAAGCAGTACTCCCAACAGAAAACATATCAAGTACTTTGAAGACCAGAGCAGTTGAAGAAGGAATCAATGAAGAACTTCGAGCCAACGATCTGGATTTCTCTGAAGAACTACGAGATCAAGCAATCGTTCGAATTGCCAAGTATCAATAGAAGATCAAGCGAGCCTACGATCAGAAGATCTACAAGAGACAGTTCCCGATTGGCAGCCTAGTCCTCAGAGCAGTTTTTTACAACACTAAAGAACACAGCAGCGGGAAACTAGCTCCGAACTGGGAAGGACCCTACATTGTGGAATCAGTAGGAGGCAAAGGATCTTACCGACTGATCTCACCAGAAGGAGATAGACTACCACGAGCTTGGAATGCCAGACATCTCAAATTGTTCTATCCATGATATAAATTCCATGATGAATAAAGTTCTCTTTCAAGTGTTCAAATGCTCAGCTTTTTCAATTCAAGTTCTGAAGCAGTTTCAAATTATCTACATTCAAATTACAAGGCCGTTTAACAAGTTTGGGTGCTTGAGTTGCGACTCAACCCCTTACGGGCAAATGCTAAACGGTTTCGGGTTGTCATGCAAAACAACCTTCAAGTTACTAGTCAATTTAATAGGTTTGGGAGTTTGTATTGCGACACTACCCCTTACAAATGTTAAATGACCTTCAATTTCAATCAATTTCGATATCGTCTAACAGGTTTGGGTGCTTGAGTTGCGACTCGACCCCTCACATACAAATGTTAAACGAATTCAAGTTCAAATTTTTAAGTTACTTAACCAGTTTGGGTGATCAAGTTGCGACTTGGCCCCTTACATTCAAGTGTATGTATATTCAAACATTCCAATACCATCCAGAACTCAACATTCAAAGATATTCAACAAGAGGCATTAAGTTTCTAATACCAAAAAGATCTTTATTATCAAAAAATTTCAAGTACAGGAGTGAGCTTTTACATGTCAAGAGTTTACAAGTACAACAACAAAAAAGAAGATAGAAGATATCAAGGTTTGGCCACACTTTGCGCGCGCGACTTCTCTCCTTCGGATCCACCACGAGCTTTGCTCGCCGCAAAAGCCTTAGAAGATCAGACACTGCTAGCATGCACCCTGAGTGCTTCCACCGCCTTCTCGGCCGTCTCCCTGAAGCTCTCGCATTCAGCACGAGTATGCTCCAACTCCTTCTTCAAGGTCTCCTCCTTGGCAGCAGAAGCAGCATCCGTCGCAGCAAGTTGAGCCTCCAATTCCTTTACTCGAGCCGCGCGATCGAAGGACAAAGTCTCGATCTTGAAGAATCGGTTCTTCAACTCTTCAAGCTCGTGACCCTGAGCCTCATAACCATTTTTGCCACCCCTTGCTCTCCAGCTTCTCCTTGCGAAGGGCCTCGATCTTGGCTTTCAAGGCCTCCTTCTTGGAAGAAAGAATTTCTCTCAGCTTATCCTTCTCTTCGTTCGCAGCCTCCAGTTCAGCTGTCAAACGGGATACCTCAGATAAAGCTTCCCGCTCTCCTGCCTTCCTGAAGAGCTTGCTAGCGAACTTCAAAACTGCTGAGTTCTGCAAGTAAACAAAAGAGTTAGAATTATTCTGAAAATACAACTCAAAGATCGAGTCAAGCTGATGCATATACCACTACTTCAAGCCTGTCAAAGGCTTCTTCTAGAGTAGCATCCGGAAGGTTACAGAGCTTCCGGATCACACTCGTTGGGTGGTTGATATCAACCTCACCCAAGTTTTTCAATTTCTGAGCCGTGCCAGCAGGAGTACCTACAATCAACACAAAAGTTCAAAGAGTTAGAATATTTTCAAACTTCAAAGACAAGGCATTCAAGAAGGTGAGTTAATATGGATACCTGAGGCATCGACTCGAGATACTTTTCCCTTCCCACGGTCAGAGCTCTTACCCTTGGGGGTCGACTTCTCCTTGGCGGGGGTTGGCTCCGGCTGAGGTTGGAGAGTCCCATCGCCCACGCGGCTCTCTCTCTCTATATGTATGGGAGAAGGAACACCTCGAGGAGGTGAGATCTCCCCTTCATCTTGTTGCCCGCTCGACTGCTCGAGCCCGGCCACAATGGCTGCCATTTTCTCTGCCAAAGAACGCGACGGGGGTGGAGGTTGCTCAACCTCCAGACCCCCGCTCGTAGTCGCACCCTCAAGACGGAGAACATCTGGAGGCATTTGGTCGAGGGGCGTGGGGTTGCTACCAACCCCACCACTCCCCGAAAACTTGATCTTCAAGCGCACTGGGCGCTTCTTCAACTCTTCAAAGTGGTAGGTGGGAACTAACCTCTGGCCATCGCCCTCTGCATCCATCACCTCCTCCATACGACGGGCCTTAGCCTCGTCGATGGGGATAGGCTACGAGTCTTCCCCTCATTCTTCACCACCAGTGAGGGTGGGAGGAATTTCTTTCTCACCACCCCATGTCCTTCGTCACCACCAGTGGGGGTGGGAGGAATTTCTTCCTCACCACCACCATTTCCGCCATCACCACCCGTGGGGGTGGGAGGAATATCTTCCTCACCACCCCCATCTTCATCGTTGTCATTATCATCAGCTCCATCGCCATCACCGTCCTCCCCGTTATCGTCATCAGCATCATCACATCCATCATCTTTATCTTCTCCACCTTCTTCTTCTCCCCCATCTTCATCTTTTTCCTCTTCTCTCTCTTTCTCTTCTTCTTCCTTCTTTTTCTCTTCGACGATGACCATTCTCTTCTTCGCCTGGCCCTGGCGGCGTATCACCAGCTTCTCTTCTGTGGTAGGCAATCGACGCCTCGCACCATACTCCTTCTTCTCAGCCCGGATTTTTCTAATAATCTTGATCGATTGAGGATCCTCCTCGTAATCGGAGTACAAGACTTCGTTATCCTCGTATCGGACCCGCAGCCGGTGGAGGAGATTGGCGTTGCCATACCTGACCGGGCAGTTCGAAAACTGCTTCCAGGATCGAGTACCGCATGTCAACTCCAGAAACAGATTGTCGATGGCACCAACCCGCTCCAAAGGCCAAGCATAGATACCCCCCTGTGCAGTACATCTTTATCTCCTTGTGCACATCGTTCCGAGGGGTCTCGGGCACTGACAGAGGCGTCCATACACCGGAGACCAAAATCGGCCAGTCGGTGTAGAGCTTGTCAGATGGGACGGTGTCGACGATCGGGCGTAGGGCAGACACGTCGGTCAAGTTGAAGAACGGGCTGTCTTTCCTTGATGCCCATTTGTAATGGTAGAAGAAGTACCCCAGCTTGATCCGGGCAACTTCACCCTCCGGTATGCTGGAGTAGCAAGCCTTCAAATCCTCCTGGAAGTCCGATTCTACGCGGCAGAAGGCGTAGATGATCCTCCAAGCGTTCCCGGAGATCTGCCCGGGGCAAAGGCCTGAGGTGTTCAGTAGCCTCGCGGCGAACGGTGGCAGTGGGAGACGCAACCCGCAGTTCAACTAACCTACGGTGACTACTGTCCCCATCACTTGCTCCTGGCTGGCGAAGTTTGTGAAGATCGTCCGCTTGTCGATGCCGAAAGCAGACTGAACCCCCGGGAGCAATGGGCGAATCTTCCCTTCTGTGAAATAAGCCAGCAGCTTCTGCCATTTAGCCCTCTTCACATCGGTGAACTTGCCACCAGTGTTATACACATATGCAGGTTCCTCCGTCAGTGACATTAGGGGCGCCAGAACGAACTTCGCCTTGGGAATGTGCTCTGGCCTTGATGGAGCAGAGGCAAATCCGACTCCCATGTGCCTTTTGCCCAATTCACCCAGCTCCACGAGCACCGCCTTGCCCTTGCCACAACCTTTCGGAGGGGATGAAACTTCGACAATCTCCTTCCCCTTCCTCTTCGAGGGGACCATCTTCTTCGCGCTACCAGATGAGGCCATTTCGATCGATCGAGAGAAAACAGAGAACAAGAGATCGAGAGCAAAGATTCTGGACTTCGAAAAATTCTGAAAGCGTGAGGCGAAAATGATAGCCAGAGAAGCTTATATACCCAGAAGAAATTAGCGCGAAGATCGAGAGGACACGTGTCATTACTATATCAAATCCCGTATTTTTTCAGGGACACGTGGCATCAATCCGTAGCAAACACAAAACCAGGCGAACCGTCGGACCAGACGAAGCGTCGAACCACCGGTCCAAGCGAACCGCCGATCCAAGCGAACCGCCGGTCCAAGCGAATCGCCTGTCTAACCGGACCGCCGGTTCAAGAGACTCCCCGATCCAGATGGACCGAAGATTCAAGCAGAAAAAATCAAACTCCATCGCAGCTCGAAGACTTTACCCGATCGACAGGCAGACGATCGGGTAAGTTACCAAAAGATCTCACAGAGAAACAGACTCTTCTGCCACCTCCACTCGGCAGGTTCAAAACTTAACCTCGACCGGTTGAATTTAATCGATCGGTTAGACTTGATCGATCGGTCAAATTCATCCGATTGGTCGATTTTCTACTGGATCAGGCAAAAAACTTAGCTTTTTGCTCGATCCCGCCAACCTCGACCGGTTGAATTTAACCGATCGGTCAGACTTGACCGATCGGTCAAATTCATCCGATCGGTCGATTTTCTACTGGATCAGGCAAAAAACTTGGCTTTTTGCCCGATCCCGCCAACCTCGACCGGTTGAATTTAACCGATCGGTCAGACTTGACCGATCAGTCAAATTCATCCGATCGGTCGATTTTCTACTGGATCAAGCAAAAAAACTTTGCTTTTTGCCCGATCCCGCCAACCTCGACCACTTGAATTTAACTGATCGGTCAGACTTGACCGATCGGTCAAATTCATCCGATCGGTCGATTTTCTACTGGATCAGGCAAAAAACTTAGCTTTTTGCCCGATCTCGCCAACCTCGACCGGTTGAATTTAACTGATCGGTCAGACTTGACCAATCGGTCAAAATTCAACCGATCAGTCGAATTTTTGCTGGATCGGTCAGAAAACTGTGTTTTCTGACCGATCACTCCAACCTCGACCGGTTGAATTTAACCGATCGGTCAGACTTGACCGATCGGTCAAAATTCAACCGATCGGTCGAAATTCTACTGGATCAGTCAAAAAACTGTATTTTCTGACCGATCACTCCAACCTCGATCAGTTGAAATTAACCGATCGGTCAAATTCAACCGATCGGTTAAATTTCTACTGGATCGGTCAGAAAACTGTGTTTTCTGACCGATCACTCCAACCTCGACCGGTTGAATTTAACCAATCGGTCAGACTTGACCGATCGGTCAAAATTCAACCGATCGGTCGAAATTCTACTGGATCGGTCAGAAAACTGTGTTTTCTGACCGATCACTCCAACCTCGACCGGTTGAATTTGACCGATCGGTCAGACTTGACCGATCGGTCAAAATTGACCGATCGGTTATGTTTGACCGATCAGTCAGAACGTGACCAATTAATCTTATTTCGACGCTAACACTTGACAAAGCTCCTCTGCGTGTGTGACAGGGGGTAGTTAGCTTTGCACCACGAATCCAAGCCAGCCAAGGTGGCCTCTTAGCTAACTTGGAGGGGGTAACTGTGGGTGCAAATTTTGGCAAGAAGTCTGCAAACAGCGGGACCCACCGGCCCTGCCCGGTGGGCCCCCGAAGACTACAGCGGGACCCACCGGCCCTGCCTGGTGGGCCCACGAAGACTACCGCGGGACCCACCGACCCTTCCTGTTGGGCCCAAGTGTCTGTGGAATCCCCCAGGAGACGGTAGCGGGGCCCACCAACTTTACCTGGAGAATCCCCAGATACGACAGCTGAAACCGCCATTTACCACCAGAAAATTCTATAAATAGTAGCCCTTCGAATGTAAATAGATCCGATTTCCAGTTCTGAGATCTGATTTTCAGAAACCAGAGCTCTGGATTTCAGTTTCCATCCCCCCTCTTCCACTCTTCGATCTTCTTCTTGTCTTTGAAGAGATCAGAGTGGTTTCAGTGATACTCGGCCTGTCGAGATCACTTCGATACAAGTGTTAGTGAATTCGGGTTGCTCCATATAGCACGGAGACGTAGGCTTCGGCTGAACTCCGAGATCACACCTCTCGTGTCAAACTCTCTCTGTTTGCATATCGAAAGCACCAACTTCAATCAATAGATCGAACAACGATCTTCGACTCGAACCTTCAATTGATTGGTGCGGTGTAGTCTTCGGGTCGGCACGAAGATTTTCCCCCACACGGCCTTGCAAAGGAAAAAAGAAAGGAAAGGAAAGAAAAGGAAAGGAAAGAAAAGAAAGGAAAGAAAAGAAAAGGAAAAAGAAAAGAAAGGAAAGAAAAGAAAAGGAAAGAAAAGAAAGAAAAGGAAAGAACTACCGCCATGCGCGGGGGGAGGTTATGTATGATGTCTGCTCACGCGCGGATCTGTGCCGATCCCTCGATCCGACGGACAAGAAGAAGAGCCGGGTCGCCATCGATTTCGTGTGCAAAATCCAGCCATAATTGTCCCGCCAGGAAAGGAAAGCAAATAAATGTTATTCCCCTCATCAATGGATGAATAAATCACGGGTAATTATGAGGGAGATATTAAAGGGATTTAAAATTAAAACTTCCCATATCTGTGACGACCAAGATCCAATAGGCCAATAGCCAAGAGCCAAGACTCCTGATGCGGGAATGCCAAGATGGATGAGGTGAGGTGAGGTGAGGTTATAGGCCAATAGCCAAGAGCCAAGACTCCTGAGGCGGGAATGCCAAGATGGATGAGGTGAGGTGAGGTGTACAAGGCCATGAGTTAGCCCCACATCGCCTGGAGAGAAGGAGATCCTGAGCTAGTTATATAATTTCCCCTCCCAAACATAGAAGACGCGTTTTAAAACCGTGCACCGCTACGGATTTCGTAAGAACTCTGTAGTTAAGCGTGCTCGGGCGAGAGCAGTACCAGGATGGGTGACCTCCCTGGGAAGTTCTCGTGCGGGCACGGGCAAAGCGGACAATATCTTATATGTTTGGGGCGGATGTTACAAAATGGTGTCAGAGCCGGTTCTCCTCGCTATGGGGGGGTCTAACCCTACACGAGGACGTGTAGCCCTAAGGGGGTTGGATTGTGACGACCAAGATCCAATAGGCCAATAGCCAAGAGCCAAGACTCCTGAGGCGGGAATGCCAAGATGGATGAGGTGAGGTGAGGTGAGGTTATAGGCCAATAGCCAAGAGCCAAGACTCCTGAGGCGGGAATGCCAAGATGGATGAGGTGAGGTGAGGTGAGGTGAGGTGTACAAGGCCATGAGTTAGCCCCACATCGCCTGGAGAGAAGGAGATCCTGAGCTAGTTATATAATTTCCCCTCCCAAACATAGAAGACGCGTTTTAAAACCGTGCGCCGCTACGGATTTCGTAAGAACTCTGTAGTTAAGCGTGCTCGGGCGAGAGCAGTACCAGGATGGGTGACCTCCTTGGGAAGTTCTCGTGCGGGCACGGGCAAAGCGGACAATATCTTATATGTTTGGGGCGGATGTTACAATATCTCTCCCCCCTCCCCTTTTGCCTATAAATAGAGGGGGAGGGGGAAGGCTCAAGAGGTCGGATGGCAAGAAGCGAAGCTCTGCAGAAGAGGAGACGCGCTCTCCATCGACCCAAGGCTTCACGAGGCACGGGCAAGCTTGTCCCTTCGGGATCGGCTTAGTCCATTGAAAGTCCTCATCAACGTGAAGACCCTTGCACAAGAAGATCATCCCTTCGACTCCGTGCACGAAGAAGAAAGCTCGGAGAAGAAGACCCTTCGACTCCGAAGACGCCAGAAGCAAAGGCCGGAGAAGAAGCTCGGAGCGGCACTACCCCGTCGGCTCCAACAAATCCTCGACTCCGATCAAGCTCCAAAGCCCGGAGAAGAGGAACGAAGCATCATCACCCCGTCGCCTTCGACAAACGTCTGCATCATCCACGAAGAAGAAGGCCTGGAACAGACTACCTGAAGCGTCGCTACCCCCGTTGTCTTCATCGATAAAAGCCAATGCTACAACCGTCGCACGGAGACCGTCGCTACCTCGCCATCTTCATCAATAAAAACTGACGCCACAACCGTCGCACGGAGATCGGTGCTACCCCCACCATCTTCGAAAGCATTCTTCGACTCCGATCACGCCAAAGAAGCCCGGAGAAGAAGAGAAGTCCCGCCAACACCCGGACCGTCGAAGCACCGAAGAAGTAGCCTACGTCATTCGGGAAGAAGACCGAGCTGACTCTGAAGCTAAAGCTCACGCAAGAAGCCGAAGCAAAAGCCCCGGTAAAGCCCGTGCCAAAGCAACGCAAGTGCCAAAGCCAAGCGACTACGCCGGTCTCGAGCAAAAGCACCGCACGTTCTAGCCGATACGACGCGAAGTCCGGAAGAACAAAAGCATCACAAGTCTCCCCCGTCTACGTCCAAGCGCAAGCGCCGAAGCAAAGCAAAAGCCAGAGCCACGCCGGAGCCAAGCCAAAGCTAAAAAATGCCAAAGCCGAAGCCGACGCCAAAAGCACGATCGACACCGCGAACCGACGATCAAGGACGCCGAGGTCAAGCAAGGAGCGAGGAAGACACGAAGACCGAGGAACGAAGCTGAAGACCCCCTAGCCGAGGAAGCGCGAAGCACGGAAGGGACCAAAGGAACGGCAGACATTTCTTGGCCTCTCAAAAGCCCTCACCTTGTAAAAACCCCTGTCCTGGGCAACCCCTTTAGAGCTCTCGCACGAACACCATGTGGAGACGCGGATCAAAAGGATCCTCCAGAAGATCTCTCCCACAATCCCCTGATTAACACTCGCCGCGACCCGGACTCGCCACACCCGAGCCACCCGGGTCCCGGCCACACTTGTAATCTCGTTTTGTGCAATAAAGACGACCCGTACCTTTCCTGCGCATACAGATTTCTGGCACGCCCGGTGGGACGTCTTCTCCTTTCATCCATACGACTGAAGAAGCTGCTTGAAGTTTGCAATGGCCGGGACAAGCAACGATGCATTTGCTCCAAGCCTTTCACTGATCGCCGAGTCTCCTCTACTCCGACACGGTGATCCAGTAAACCCGGAGGGTGATGCTCCCCCGATGGTACGCGTCTACACTCGGCGTACTCGAACCCTTGCGGATGTCTTCATGCCAGAAACTACTGCCGAAGATGCTCGCCAGAATGCCGATGAGGCCTTGGTATATGAAGAAACAAGCCTCGATCCTGGAGTCCATGTCCAGAAGTTTGGGGAGGACCAGCCCCAACCCCGAGCCCGTTCGGATTCTCCAACGGACGTTGCACCTCCTCTGCAGGGGGCAAACATCAATCATCAACCAGAAGCAAGTCGGCGTAACTACGTCTCAGACGACGACGGCGAGGATGCTAGCATGCAACATCGAGACGTCCTCCGTCACCATCCTCCGTCCGCTCTTCAGCTTCAAGTCATGCAGATGAGTGAGCACATGGCGCAGATTACTCGGCTGATAGAGGAGAAGGATCGTCACATTAATACTCTGCTCCAAAAGCTAAGCGCAAAGGACACTGCAGCAGTTGGTCAACCCGTTGCTTCCTCGGTAGCTGTTCCAACTCCGTCTTCAACTCCCGCTCCTGCAGAAGTTGTTCCGATGATTCAAGCAGTTACTCCAGCACTCTCCTTGGCTCCTGTCTCAGTGGAAGTCGTCTCCCCAGCGCCAGCCTCGGTGTCCACACAACCTCCGGCAACGGCAACGATAAATGCTCAGCAAGTCCAAGCGTTGGTAACTGACATGATGCGCTCCCACGGCAGTGGCCTTCCTCCGATCACGGCAGCATGTTCGAAGCCCTACACCGTGAGGATCCAGCAGCTATGCTTCCCAGTCGGATGTCAGCCACCAAAGTTCCAGCACTTCGACAGAAAGGGAAATCCAAGACAGCACGTTGCTCACTTCATCGAAACCTGCAACAACGCCAGTACATATGGCGACGAGATGGTGAAACAATTCGTTCGTACCCTTAAAGGGAATGCGTTCGACTGGTACGTTGATATTCCTCCAGGGACCATCAACAGTTGAGATCAGATGGAGAGGGAGTTCCTCAATCGCTTCTACAGCACCAGACGAACCGTCAGCATGACCGAGCTTACTGCAGTCAAGCAAAGGAAGGACGAGCCGGTGATCAACTACATCGACAGATGGAGGAACCTCACGCTGAATTCACGAGACCACTTGTCTGAAGACTCGGTCATCGAGATGTGCACCCAAGGCATGCACTGGGGCCTGCTCTACATCCTCAAAGGTATCAAACCTCGGTCTTTCGAAGAACTCGCGACTCAGGCTCACGACATGGAACTCAGCCTAGCAAGCCGCGGGGACTCGAAGAACAAAGACTTCTTGAAGGTGGAGAAGAAGGACAAGCCATCGGCACCGAAACCAAAATAAGTCAATATTGCGGACATCGCTTCAACCTCCAAACCGCTCAAGATCGGTGGCAAGCCGGATCAGAAGAAGAGAGTCGCCATACCACCGCCTCCGCCGCCAAGACAAAGGATGACTCTCGAGGAGCTCGAAGCCAAGGAGTACCCCTTCCCAGACTCGGAAGTCTCCTCCATGTTCGACCAACTGTTGCAAGAGAAGATGATAGAGCTCCCTCCTTCGAAGAGGCCCGAGCAGATGCATCGCGTCGACGACCCTCTCTTCTGCAAATACCACCGGGTGGTAAGTCATCCCATCGAAAGATGCTTCGTCTTCAAGGAAAGAATCATGGCACTCGCAAAGCAAGGAAAGATAGAAATTGACACCGGGGAGGTCGCTACGGCCAATATGACGTCCATCGCCTTTGACTCCTTCTCGTCGGTACTCGTTGCTGCTCGGCGAAGCGTGCCCAAATTGCGCATCAACCATCAAGCGCCAACCGCTAAGTCAATTTCTCAGCCGAAAGTCTCGAAGCGACGTCAACGTACTCTTGCGCTCACTAAGGAAGAAACGTCGCTGCCCTGGGGGCAACCATCGCTCACGCCAGCACCTCTTTCAAGCAATGCTACATCCCAACGATCGCTCCAAAGGAGATACGAGCAAGGAGATCCAGAAGTCGGTTTGCTGGGCCAGCCTTCGGGGAAGTTCGACTATTACGTCCTCTACTCAAAGCCCCCATCTGTTTCGATCGAAGAAATCAAGCCCACCGGCTGGGGATCGGAAGACGAGCCAGTAGAGCCTCCGGAAGAACAAGTGCCTTCAAGGGAACCGGTTGCTGCTACCGATCATCATCTTAGCGGAGGGGGATCCACCGACGAAGAGGCATGGGTCATGCTACCACGGCGGCAAAAGCCAGGACAAGAAAGGCAACAGAAGCAAGACCGTGTGATGAGGAGATTTCCAGAACGCCAAACCTACAAGAAGAAAAGCAAGACTCCAGGAAGGAAAGCGTTCAAAGTGCCGCCAGCAAGCCAAAACGATCTCCTTCAGCAAAGCCTTCCAGAACCCGCAACACTGCAAGAATTCTTTCCGGATCACTTCCTCCCAGTCGATCAGCACATCAGGGTGTCTTGTTGCATGGTCGAAGTTCATAAGGCATCGAAAGGAAAAGACGAAAGCGAAACTTCTGAAGAAGGCGACTCTACTGACGAGAGAGACGATTCCGACAAAGGGGGCACTGCCTCTCATGACGAAGCAATCCTGCACTTGCCACTCGTAGAAGCTTTGCATCTCCCGAAGAAGGCTCGCCTGGCAATGGCTGCAGCTTTGGCTGACCCAGATAGCTACAAGAGGAAAAGGAAGGATGACAAGAAGGGTAAAACTGTGGCCTCGTGCGATGCAACGATAACCTTTTCAGACGAGGACTTGCAACTCGGAACGCGACTGCACAATCGGCCTGTCTACGTCTCGGGATATATCAAGGAGAAGCCGGTAAACCGAATTTTGCTAGACTGTGGCTCCGCCGTCAATATCATGCCTATCCAGATAATGCGGCAACTCGGCATCGCCAACGACCAGCTCTCTCCCAACCAATTGGTCATTCAAGGGTTCAACCAGGGGGGACAGTCCACTATCGGAATCATCCACCTAAAGCTTTCAATCGGCCCGCCAGATACAACGGTCCTCTTCCACATCATCGATTGCCAGACGTCATATCGCCTCCTATTGGGCAAGCCTTGGCTACACGAGAATGGCGTCGTGGTGTCCACCTGGCACCAGTGCCTCAAGTACTACGAAGAAGGCATGGAGAAATACATAATTGTTGATGACAAGCCATTCAATGAGACCGAGGCACATTTGGCCGACGCCAAGTTCTACCAAGCAAGAGACCTAGTCGCGGAAGTCCTTCCGACTAAAGCCCCTCGAGTCCAGAAGACTGAAGAAGTAAAGCAGGATAAGACTCATCTTTCTGCAAATCCGGTGCAACCCTCCGACAAGGCGAAACTCCAGGTCCAAGAAGCACCAAGATCAAGGCAAAGGATGCGCATCAGTTCCGAGTCAAGAGCAATGCAACATACTCCGTTGCCCGTCCAAGCCACTGCGTCTTGCACCTCAATGGCTCCGTAAATCCGAGCGATCGCCTTCTACTCCAGCAAGAAAACTAGCCTCGCCATTATCACAGGCCAACGTTATCACTCTTCAAGAAATGACGTTGCCATTACCTACTCTGACGCAAGCTCCGAACCCAAGCAGACCTGTCAGATCAACCGACCCCGATCAACTCGGATTCAAGCTGAAAGGGAGTTGGGGGCAAAACTCTGCCAAGTTGCTGTTCAGAGCCGGCTACAATGAAGAAAGCGCCATGGGCACACTTCCCCCAGCAGCAATTCCACATGGGATGACGAAGACTCAAGCTGGGTTGTTTCAAAATGGCAAACAAATTCTCCCGAACCGTCGAGGCATTGGCTCCAGTCAAACTCCGATGGTCGTCAGGATTGCAGCGAAAAAGACCTTCACCTCCAACTACATCGGGGCGAAGATGGTAGACGAAGCAGCTTAAGGATCGACAATCTCCGATGCACGCTCTGCCTACGCAAGCCGTCCCGACAGCAAAAGAAGACGGCGATGGGCTCGATGCCAAGCCTTGCTCCAGAAGCAAATCAGAGGTGGTAAAAACTGGTCGAATCGAAAATGCACGTCTGTATTCGAAAGGCTCGGACCAGTTAAGCAATCAAAGAAGAAGTCGGTGTTCGATCGTTTGGGAATGCCAGTCGAGGACCTCGTTTGAACACCCACCTACCCACCTATGGCAGCCGTCAACCATATCTCCGTCATCGAAACTGACAACGGTGATACTTCTACTTCGGACGACGAGTTGCAAGAAGCCTCGTCAGTCCTCGCAGAAGGGGGGCAGTCCACCGTTGATGACTCAAAAAAGGGGGGCAGTTCAAGAAGACGACGAGGGCATGCTCCTTCAGTACCTAGGGCCAAATCCTTACTGTCTTGGGGGCAACCACCTCTTATGCAAGCACTCCCTTTTCCAAACAAAGCTACATTCCGGCACATGCTCAAAGCGAGAGACGAACAAAGAAGCCCCGAAGTCAACCTGCTAGGCCAACCATCGGGCAAATTTGACTATTACATCCTCTACTCCAGGCCTCCTTCGATTCCAAACGAAGAAGTCAAGCCAACTGGCTGGGGATCAGAAGATGAATCAATACAGTCTCTAAAATAGCAGCTCCTTCCGATCAAAGAAGTGCCTTCAGTCGCAGCACCAGTTCTTCACCTTGGCAAGGAAGATTTTACTGATGAAAACACATGGGCTATGGCGTCTCGAAGGAGAAGGCCACGACGGTCAAGCTACAGGATATCGTGTCTAGTTAACCACAAGAAAGACCGAACGACAAGAAAACTCCCCAGAAGAAAGTCCTTCAAGGAAAAGAATGAAGCTCCAGGAAGAAATACGTCCGAAGTACCACCAGTAGGTCCGAAAAATCTTCTCCAGTAAATATCCCCAAAGCTGGCGACACTCCAGGAGTTCTTTCCCAATCGCTTCCTTGAAGCTGATCAAGACTTCAAGGTCTCCTGCTACGTGATGGAAGTCCACCAAGTGCTCCGGGAAGATGATGAAGAAAGCGACATCAATATCAAAAGCATGGGGAGAAGCATCACTGCCAACGACAAACTGTTCAACGAGGCTGAAGCATACGTTGCTGACGTCCAGGTCCACCAGGCCAAAGACTTCATTGCAGAAGCTCCTCCAGCAAAGGCTCCATGAGCCCAGGGAGTCAAAGCAGCTGCGAAGGACAAAACCTCTCCACTTGCAAAACCAGTGGCATCTTCCAGCCAGACGGTGCACAAAGACAAAGAAGCGCCAGCATCAAGACGAAAAATTCACAGCAACTTCAAATCAAGGTTGATGCGATACATTCCGTTGCCTGCTCAAGCTGCTTTAGTCCTGCAGCTCGTACCTCAATGGCTTCGCAAACTAGGACGATCGCCTTCCACTCCAGCAAAGAAACCAGCGTCTGCATTTCAAAGGACAACTTCATCACTTTGCAAGAAACGACACTACCGTTACATGATTTGTTGCACGTCTCGAGCTCAATCGAGTCTTCCGAGAACACCAGCCCCAAGCAACTCGCAATCAAGCCAGAAAATACTTGGGGGCAAAACTCCACCGAGTTGATGTTCAAATCCAGTCGCAACAAAGAAAGCATGGTGCACATAGGTTCACTACCCTCAGCTGCAATACCACATCGCCTGACAAAGGCTCAAGCTCGTCTCTGCAAAAGCGACGAACAAATCCTTCCAAATCGCCAATGCATCGACTCCAGTCAAACTCCAGCAACCATCAAAACTCCGATCAAGAATATCTTCACTTCTAACTACATTGAAGCGAAGAAGACGAGCGATAGCTGCGAACCAGTGGCGACTCTGCCTACCAGCGGCAAGTGCCTCGAAAGGTACTTTGCCTAGCGCAAGGTTACCCCCCCCTTGCCAAAAAAAAAAAAAAGGAATAAACGAACTACGTGTGACTTGATCCCTCCCAGTAGGGTACGTAGGCAGCCTACAAAGGTTCAGTCCAGACAAAAAAGAAACATCCCTAGCATCATCGCAGAAGACCAGCCCAGAGAAGAACAAGTGCAAATCCACAAGCCCAGTCAGCTAACCAAAAGATGACAAGAAAGTCAAAGTCTTTAAGGCGCCGAAGTAGCTCGCCTCCCGCAGCTTACACGCGCTGCAACTTACGGGATAGAAAAGCTGTCAACTTCCGACGCATCGCCAGTTATGCACGCTGCTTCGCAAGGTTCGCTCCGGAAGCCTTCTCGATCACTCCACCAGCTTCCGGTACTTCGTCAGCTCTTCACGCCGCCTTGCAAGTCCTGCTCCAGAAGTCTTCTCGGTCACTTGAGTTTTCCCCCAAACGGAACTCCAGCTTCTAAAGCGACGCACGAGTAGCAAGTCGAAGTCCTTAAGGCATCGAAGTAGCTCGCCTTCTGCAGCTTACACACACTGCAACTCCGGAGGTAGAAAAGCTGTCAACTTCCGACGCATCGCCAGCTACGCATGCTCCTTCGCAAGGTTCACTGCGGAAGCCTTTTCGATCGCTCCACCAGCTTCCGGCACTTCGTCAGCCCTTCTCGCTGTTTCGTGAACTCTGCTCCAGACGTCTTCTCGGTCGCTTGAGCATCCCCCAAATGGGACTCCGACTTCTGAAGCGACGCACGAGCGACCTCCACCTTCTTCTGCATCCGAACCAAGTCTGCAGTAGCAAGAGTGTGAAACCCCTCAAGCCGACGTCTCTCTGCCTCGGTCGCAGCTAAGCCCAAGGAAGCATCCTCCAGCGAAGACCGTCGTAAACAACGAAGCTCACCACCCTCCAAGAAGGTGTGCGTCTACTCTGCTAACAAAGAGTCATCCGCCCTGAAATCTGTCAAGCTCGTGTAAAAGCTCAGGCCTCTCCGAAGGTCATCAGTCCCTTAAAGACAAAGACCCGAAGGATTGGAACTGCCACCGGAGTCAGATGTAGTAACCCAAAGATAGGCGGATACATCGGCAACGACCGTATCCTTCGCGACCTCAAAAAAAAAAAAGACGAAGGAGCTACCTTCCCTGGCCTCCGAAATATCTGACTTGTCCTCACACCAAGCGAGCGTCACCACACTCGGCTTCGTCTTGTCCTCTCGCCGTGCCGTTGTCATTACGCTCCCGCACCAAGAAGGCGACAATACTCCGCTGAAGAGTCCTCCACCTCCGAGCCGCCAAGCGAGTCTTCGTCTCCGAGCCGTCGAAGAGTCCTCTACTTCCAAGCCACCGAAGAATCCTTCATCTCAAAGCCGCAGAGGTACTAAACGTCCCCCCGAGGCCAGAAGTCGACACCCCGGCGAAGCCAAAACCTCCGAAGCTCGTATCCTGAAAAGGCACAAGGGGAAGCGAAAGCGCAACTCCCGTAGGAGAAGCCCTCAGCAACTCACCCCGACGAATCCAAACCTTCGAAGCTTGAATCCTGAAAAGACACAAGGGGAAGCAAGTCAAGTCTGGTGGAGAAGTCGGTAAAAAAAAAAAAAGGGGATGGATGCAGCCACCCTTTTATCTGATCCAAACCCAGGCATGGGGGGGGGAGCCGCTCGTCACAAGCCAAAAAGGGAGAAGCGGGCCCGTAGCCCCCCTTCTTCCCCGATTCAGTCGGAGGCTATCCGACTCAGAGCCCGACCAAGCCGGAGACGCCGCCATTTCCATCGCGTCCCTTCTCTGACCCGATCGAGGCCCGCCCAACTCGGAGCCGCAGCCGCCTGCACTCGACCCCACGCGCCGTGCCGCAGCTGCACCCCGCGCCCCGGCCACCACCGCTCGCCTGCGCCCCGGCCTCCGCGCCCGGCGCTACGCCCCGCACTCGGAGCCGCAGCCGCCTGCACCGTGTCCCACGTCCTTCGCCGGCTCGCACGAAGCCCTCGCGTCCGCACTACAGGCCGCTTGCGCCCGCTCCGTGCTCGTCCCGCGCCCATGACGGATGCCACCGCACCGCAGCTCGTGCGTCATTCACCACTGATGCTGCTATTCTCCGCACCCGACCAAAGAAAAAAAAAGGGGAAAGAAGGAGAACAGAAAAAGAAATAAAGAGAAAAGGGGAAGAAAGGACCAAAAAAAAAACCCTAAGGAAAGTGGGTCCCACGGCCTCCTTTCTCCCGTCCGAACTCGCGAAGGGGGCAAGAGGGGGGCCCGCAGCCCCTGTCTTCTCCGACCAAGCCGGAGCTGCGGCCGACCGGCCCGTGACCCTCGCCGACCCGATCGGGGCCCGCCCGAATCGGAGTCGCACCACCGGCCGCCTTGTCCCGTGCCCGCGCCATACGTTGCTGTTGCACCCCGGCCCGTGCCGCCTTCGCACCCGACCGGCAGAGAAAAAAAAAAAAAGAAGAAGAAGAAAAGAAAGGGGGGGCCCTGTAACGCCCCGATATTTTACGAATTAATTCAACCCGTATGATACTGGGGTGTTAGGAAAAAACTTGATATAAATAAATTCCATCAAATATGGAAAATACTGAGCCATTATATTAAAACATCATTGTTTGATACAATTTATTGAACATGAAAGCCTATGCTAAGACTTTCCATATTGACACATCATATTCCAGCTCCGTCGTCATCATAGAAAGGAGTGTAGAGTGGGTCTTCAACTCCTTCTGGGTCGCATCCCGATCGCTCCTCATCTTCTCCGGTTACTGCAGGGTTGGTCTCTGTAGGGTGCACATCATCTGTAGGGGGGTGAGTTCTATCCACTGACTCACCAATGACTTAGTTTTGTTCATGCTAAATAATATGTATTGAAAGCAGTAAACATGACTACGAAAAGTAAATAATTAAAACATTAATCACCCGATTCCCTTTTTGGCTCTTCCTGCCAGGGTAGGAATCTCAATCCTTACCCGGGTACTTTTAGTCCGCAACAAGGCTAGCCCCACACCTAGGATTATCTTTTTGGCCCGCAGCCAGGGACAGCCCCACACCCAGGATTATCTTTTTGGCCCGCAGCCAGGGACAGCCCCACACCCAGGATTTATCTTTTAGGCTCGCAAGCCAGGGACAGCCCCATACCCAGGATTTATCTTTTAGGCTCGCAAGCCAGGGACAGCCCCACACCCAGGTACTTTTTGGCCTCAGCCAGGGCTAGCCCCACACCCACATAAGTGATTACGTATTTCAAAATTTACCATTCCATATCAAATTACCGACATCCTATAGTATATAATTAGCATGAATAAACTGAGTTTAAATCCCCTACCTGAACCGTTGCAAACTCTTACTCCTGATAAGGAAGCT
This sequence comes from Chamaelirium japonicum, assembly GCA_947650365.1. Classification (NCBI taxonomy): domain Eukaryota; kingdom Viridiplantae; phylum Streptophyta; class Magnoliopsida; order Liliales; family Melanthiaceae; genus Chamaelirium; species Chamaelirium japonicum. Next base: position 68,170,591 of record OX393553.1, on the reverse strand, counting down.
TTAGTACGCTCAAAACCTGAAAATATGTTACTAATAATCGGTTAGTTTTTATCTTAATTTTTCCAGGATTTTTCCAATATTTCCCGATATGAACTAATGGGTTTTCTTCTTTAGGGGCATTTTGGTCAATTCCAAAATATTTTAAATTTATATTCATTTTGTAGAACTTTTTATTAGGAACTCGTGGCCGCAGACGGAACTCAATTCCGATTTAGAATGAAAAGGTTATGACCATTTTACCCTAGGGGTAAAATGGTAATTTTACTTTTTAATTGTCGGTTATGGTATTTTATAATCTAAGTAGGTGTATTTTGTCATTACGAATCCAACGCCACTGACGGAACTCAATTCCGAGTCCGTATGGGTAAGATAAGGTCAATATAGTTTACATAAATAATCTATATATTTAATTATAGGTGATTTATAAACATAAGATGTAAATGGATCTATTGGTTAGCCTAAAGGGCCGTGGTTTCTAAATCAAGTATAGTCTTTTTGCAATAGATTTAAAAATCCGAACGGGTTAACGGGTTTAAATTACATACCCGACCCAACAACCCGGGGTGTTGTGAGGCGGTGCTCGGCCGGAGGCGGCGGCGGCGGCCGGCGGCCGGAGGTGGACGGCGACCGGCGGCGGGTGGCGGTGGCCGGCGGTGCCGGCGACGGGCGGCGACCGGCGGCGGCGGCGGTGGCCGGCGGCCGGCAAGCGGCGGTCGGTGGCGGCCGGAGGTTGTGGTCGGCCGCGACGGCGACCGTCGGTGGCTGGCGGCGGTGGCCGGCGGCGGCGACCGGCAGCGGGGGTGGCCAGCGGCGACGGGTGGCGACCGGCGGTGGCCGGCGGCGGCCGACGGTCGGCAGGCGGCGGCGGCTGAGTGTGGTCGGTGGTGGGGCCCGCTTGGTCGCGAGGATTGTTGTGCAGATGTTTGTGGGAGGGGGGGTTTATATAGGCCCCCCGGGAATACGAAGAGTCCCGGGGGCTTTATTGCAAATCTACCGTTTCGTATTCTGGCCGTCCGATTTAGAAACGAACGGTCACAGATGACGATTGGTATTCCATGTGTCGTTTCGTATTCTGGCCGTTCGATTGTGATCGAACGGTCAGATGTCGCTTGGTATTCCTAGTTATAGAATAACAATTATTTTTACTATATTTAAACAGAAAAATCTTAAGGGATTTTTGGTTAGAGGAAATTGTTTTAAGAATTTAATAAAAGGTCTTGAGTTCGAATCCTTCTATTGACTATTTATGTTTACATATGTATATAGTCTTTTTCTTTTAATTTTTTAATGTTTTAAATGAGTTCAAAACGGAAAAGTTTATATATGGTTTTTAATCGTTTCGACGTGACGGACACAATGACGCTGTCCGATTTTTATTTTAAATTTTGTATCAAAAATTTTCATATAGTGATCTATAATAATAGTGATTTTTAAATTATTATTTTATTTTGGGTTGTTACAGGCCCACAGCCCTCCTCCCTCCTATCCATGCTCGCGCAGGACGACAGTCCGTCACAAGTCAAAGGGGGAAAGGGGGGGACCCGCATCCCCCCTTCTTCTCCGATCCGCTCGGAGGCCACCCAAATCGGGCCCGCGGCCCCTTCCGACCCGATCGGGGCCCGCTGACCTCCGCGTCTCGCGCCCGAGGCCACCGCGCGCCAGCCCCGACCGCCGCTCGCCTGCACCCGGCACCCGCGCCCGCACCCGGCACCCGCAGCCCTGGCCCCGCACGCGCGCACCGCTGCCCCGCGTCGGTCGCCGCCGCCCGTGCGCCACCGCGCTGCAGCCCCGCCGTCGCCCGCGTGCCGGCCCCCGCTGCTGCTCCCACGGCCCGGAGCCGAAGCAGAGGAAGAAAGAAAGAAAGAAAGAGAAAAAGAAATATGAAAAAAAAGAAAAAGAAAACGAAAAAGAAAAGAAGAAGAAGAAGAAGAAAGAGGAAGAAAGAGGCGGCGAAGGCAGATCGCACCTCAGCCGCGCTCCTCCAACTTCCTCGCCGCAATCGCCATCGCCGCATCGCTTCGAGCCAGTTTTCGCAACCACCTTCAGATCGCGCACCATCGTCACCGCCGCCGACGAAAGAGGCGACACCGGGAAGACAGAGCAAGTCGCGTGCAACCCCAGACAGCTCTCTTCCGACGGCGGTCTCCAGAAGCCGGCGAAACCTTCACGAAGAGCAGAACGTCGGATGAAGGAGGTGGGGGTCCTTAAATAGACCCCCGACCCCGCCCACAAAAGAAATCAAGGACATGTGCTCTACGATTCTTACGTGTCCAAACCCTACACGTTCTCATCGACACACTCGTCCTTGAGGGGGCATTTGTAGACACACGAATTTTGTCTAACCCGGACCCGACTTACGTGCGCCAACGCGGATGCAAACCCGACGCGCGCTCCGACTCGGACCCGATTTGCACGCACCAGTGCGGACCCGGACCCGACTCGTGCCCGACAAAGGAGTCGGGCGGGCCCACCCTCAAGTGGGGCCCACCCGGCCGGCCCTACACTAGAACCCGAACCCCCTAGGGGGCCGGCCCTATACTAGGGTCCGGACCCCTATGGGGTGGCCGGCCTTGCAAAGGGAAAAAGAAAAGAAAGGAAAGAAAAGAAAAGGAAAGAAAAGAAAGAAAAGAAAAGAAAAGGAAAAAGAAAAGAAAGGAAAGAAAAGAAAAGGAAAGAAAAGAAAGAAAAGGAAAGAACTACCGCCATGCGCGGGGGGAGGTTGCGTATGACGTCTGCTCATGCACGGATCTGCGCCGATCCCTTGATCCGACGGACAAGAAGAAGAGCCGGGTCGCCATCGATTTCGTGTGCAAAATCCAGCCATAATTGCCCCGCCAGGAAAGGAAAGCAAATAAATGTTATTCCCCTCATCAATGGATGAATAAATCACGGGTAATTATGAGGTAGATATTAAAGGGATTTAAAATTAAAACTTCCCATATCTCTCCCCCCTCCCCTTTTGCCTATAAATAGAGGGGGAGGGGGAAGGCTCAAGAGGTCGGATGGCAAGAAGCGAAGCTCTGCAGAAGAGGAGACGCGCTCTCCATCGACCCAAAGCTTCACGAGGCACGGGCAAGCCTGTCCCTTCGGGATCGGCTTAGTCCATTGAAAGTCCTCATCAACGTGAAGACCTTTGCACAAGAAGATCATCCCTTCGACTCCGTGCACGAAGAAGAAAGATTGGAGAAGAAGACCCTTCGACTCCAAAGACGCCAGAAGCAAAGGCCGGAGAAGAAGCTCGGAGCGGCACTACCCCGTCGGCTCCAACAAATTCTCGACTCCGATCAAGCTCCAAAGCCTGGAGAAGAGGAATGAAGCGTCATCACCACTTCGCCTTCGACAAACGTCTGCATCATCCATGAAGAAAAAGGCCTGGAACAGACTACCTGAAGCGTCGCTACCCCCGTCATCTTCATCGACAAAAACCGACGCTACAACCGTCACACGGAGACCATCGCTACCCCGCCGTCTTCATCAATAAAAGCCGACACCACAACCGTCGCACGGAGATCGGTGCTACCCCCACCATCTTCGAAAGCATTCTTCGACTCCGATCTCGCCAAAGAAGCCCGGAGAAAAAGAGAAGTCCCACCAACACCCGGACCGTCGAAGCACCGAAGAAGTAGCCTACGTCATTCGAGAAGAAGACCGAGTTGACTCTGAAGCTAAAGCTCACGCAAGAAGCCGAAGCAAAAGCCCCGGTAAAGCCCGTGCCAAAGCAACGCAAGTGCCAAAGCCAAGCGACTACGCCGGTCTCGAGCAAAAGCACCGCACGTTCTAGCCGATACGACGCAAAGTCCGGAAGAACGAAAGCATCGCAAGTCTCCCCCGTCTACGTCCAAGCGCAAGCGCCGAAGCAAAGCAAAAGCCAGAGCCACGCTGGAGCCAAGCCAAAGCTAAAAAAAGCCAAAGCCGAAGCCGACACCAAAAGCACGATCGACACCGCGAACCGACGATCAAGGACGCCGAGGTCAAGCAAGGAGCGAGGAAGACACAAAGACCGAGGAACGAAGCTGAAGACCCCCTAGCCGAGGAAGCGCGAAGCACGGAAGGGACAAAGAAACGGTGGACATTCCTTGGCCTCTCAAAAGCCCTCACCTTGTAAAAACCCCTGTCTTGGGCAACCCCTTCAGAGCTCTCGCACGAACACCACGTGGAGACGTGGATCAAAGGGATCCTCCAGAAGATCTCTCCCACAATCCCCTGATCAACACTCACCGCGACCCGGACTCGCCACACCCGAGCCACCCGGGTCCCGGCCACACTTGTAATCTCGTTTTGTGCAATAAAGACGACCCGTACCTTTTATGTGCATACAGCATCCGAAGTGGACGTGAGGCATCCTTTGCTTGTATAATGGGGATCACGTGGCACTGGCCAAAAGATAACCATGGTCCATCAAAGCCCTTAGTTGGCAGATTTGGATAGGGTCAAGGAAAGGCCCGTGTAAGCGGATTGACGCTGCATGATGCCCCCTAGGGCAGGTGCAGTTGATTCCGAGATCTTACATACATGGTTAATTAATCCATAGATGTGTCTTCGCTGTGAGGGTAGCGTTGGCATTTGGATATAATTAGCTTATTTTCAAAATCCATAAAATAAGTTATTTTGCATTCGTTTTCATTCAACCATATAGTTCCCCTATCCGCTATCCCATAAGAGAACCAGTTATCGGGTCTCTAACTACGTAGAGCGGAAGCGCTATCTGTAGCTTATGCTTAGGGTAGTAAACATACATTGGCTTGCAATCTAAATATCCCTGTACTAGACCTAACGGGTCCAGATGTCACTAGGGCACTAACTAGGGCATATGACGACTAACGAGAATCTGAGGAGATGTGCAAATTCTGTGTCATAGCAGACTTGCTGACAACTCTTTAGAAACAAGTCAGAGATATGCTGGGTCTTCTCAAATAATATTTTACTTGCATTAGATGTCTGCTAGGCGAAGTCGGTAGACTCATCGCTTTTCCACCAAGATACTTGTCGGTACAGAGATGTCTGAGGGTATGCTTGTTCAGGAATATATACTTGAGTTCCAGATCGAACTAGATTCCAAAGACATGGTGCCAGATGACGATGTGGTGGAAGACGTCTGTCTTGCATCCTTGTCTGGAACTTTCGAAGGCATTATCAGAGACTTTAGCTTTAACAAGTTAGAGATGATAAACGCAGAACTTCTAAGGAGATTTTCGAGAGACAAAGGATGGGATCAAGATTAAAGGCAATGCCTTTAGTGCTTAACCTAGGTCTTCTTTAGAAGAACCTAAAGGGGTAACTTATAGATCGAAAACTATTCTAGTGCAGAAACTAGTGTGGACTCCTAAGTCTGGTAACGCTAAGGACGAAAGTGTTTCCGTTTTGACGAGTATAGGGGGTATTTGAAGATTGATTATGGCCTCAGGATGTTAGGAGTTGAGTCACTATCTAGTAGCAGTTCTTATGCTTCTTGGAATGTAGACTTCGGGTCTACAGAGTATCAAGGAAAGCATAAGGCTACTTTATAGTGAAATAATCCTAATATAGGTACTGATGCCATAAGCCGCTATGAAAGCTGTTAGATATGATTGTCTTAGTTTTTCCAAAACACGGATTTTGATTTTTAGAGATTTCGTTCTGTTTGCTCTTCTGTAAATGAAGTTTTTAGTTTTAGACAGCACCGTAGGTGTGTATCTTAAACTAAATAGATAGCTTCATTACTAGAGGAATAGATCAGAATAATCTCTTTGTATTTAATCTTAATTCGAAAATAGATTTTATGACAGCTGCAGCATCTAATTTAAATTCATCTAAATCCTTCGGAGACGCTATCCCATTTGTGACCCCTTTGATTTAGATATTTTGCCTCAGAAAAATTCAGAGGTAATAGAAAGCTGAGTTTCTATTCATAGATTCATCGGAGATCCTTCTAACCTATGAGTGTAATCTGGAAGGCAGAATAACTAAAAGGGCCACTAAGGTATTGGAGTTAGTTATTTTTGACGTCTATGGTTCTAAGAGCGTCCAGACGATAGGAGTCTCTTCGATTTAATCAAAGGAACGAGAATCAATCGGATGGGTTACATAGGATCCTGAAGGAGCATGTGATTATCTCCCAGTTAAATGCTCCAAGGATAACATGTCAGAATGAAGTCTCCGAGAGAAGGCATCGGACCTTGTTTGACATGGTCCATAGTATGATGAATATTGACAAGTGTACTACCCACCTTTTGGTGGGGTTGTACCTTAAAACAGTAGCTTATATCTGAAACTATCTTTCATCTAGATAAGTATCTCAGACCTATAGAGAGCTATGATCTAAGCGAAAGCTGATACTATAGTGTCTCGAGATATAGGGTTGTCATGTACTCGTGCAAAAGGACAAAAGGGATGAGATGGAGATGTAGTTCCAGGTATATTTGTTTATAGTTTACCCTAGGGAGGCATAAGGTGGACTATTCTATGATCTTGAGGTTTGGAAGGTAATCGTTTTTACGAACACCATCTACCTAGACCAAGATTATATTATAGACTATAAGTTTATCAGTAAGGTAGTTATGGGTGAACTACTGGGTACTGGTAGAGAGTGCGCATCTGAAAAACGTAGTGGGAGTAGATAATACAAGAAACTAGTATACCAGACACTGTAGAAATAATTCACTTTTGTACCACCATTATCTCGTCGTTGTGGGACCATCAGAGCTCCTGAAAGAGACTATGGAGAAACTTTGATAGTTAATCCAGAGTTTTAAGAGGATGATCCCTAGAGCTACGAAGAAGTAGTGGGAGCTTCCGACAGCTCTGACTGACAAAAGACCATGGAGGCAAATTTGCATCAATATCCCTTGGAACAGTCTTGACACTTATAGCACTATCACCCTTCAGGGTGTAGGAGGTGTATAAGAAGAGCACCTGGTTAAGACTTAAGTAGCTAGATTAGTTACCAAAGGAGAGGGATTGACTATGTCAAAACCATCTCACTGATAGCTATGCCTAAGTCTATTTGGGATCCTCTTAATCCATCGCATCCCATTATAGTTGGGAGATCTAGCTGATTGATATCAAGACAATTATTCCCTAACAAAAATTTGGAAAGGACATATGGATGATGTAGCCCCAGGGTTTGTGTTAGTAGGTCAGAAAGATATGAAATGCAAGTTACAAAGGTCCATTTATGGACTGATGCAAGCATCCAAGTTGGAATATCTATTTTGATCAAGGGAATCCGCTCACACAGATTTGATCAGAATGAGGATAAACCAAGTGGGTACAAGGAAGGTGAAAGTGCTACAAGGGTGTACGTAGTACTTTACATTAACGATATCCAACTGATTGAAAATGATGTAAGAATATTGTTTACGGTAAATGTTTGTAGTCATTACAATTCGATGTGAAAGACCCTAGTGAGGCAAGTTATGCTCTGGGAATCAAAGTAACTCGAGATAACCAGAGCAAGGTTCTCTTACTGTCACAGGCTACGCATAAAAATAAGATTCTAGCCAGATTTGGTTTACGAGGCTAGATATCTATTGCGCAGCAAGATTCATGGGTTAGTTTCAGTCGAACCCGGGTCCAGATCACTAGAATAAAGTGAAGGGTATACTCTGAAGTCCTCATCAAGTGAGGATTATGAGTTAGCTTGCACTTCACAGGTCCTGATATCGATTGGACACGCAGAGTCTGACTTTGGTGTCAGATGTGCGTTCCAGAGAATCGATTTCAGGAATAGGTTTCATCTCGGGATTAGAAGCGGTAGTTGGTAGAGTGTAAAGCAAGTGCATCACAGACTCCACCACAAAGGCTTAGCACATTGTTGCGTGCGAGGTAGTTTATCAGGTGGTAAGGCTTAGGAAGTTCTTAGAGAACTTGGGACGCGTACCAGAGGCTCAGTTATCTGTTGTTGCAACAGAAGAGCGGTAAGCAAGGTCCAAGGAGCCTAGGCACCACAATGAGGAAAAAACCATCAAGTACAAACTCCACTTGATCTGACAGTTATAGGAGGAAATGCAAGTAGTGGTACTGAGGTAGAATCTACAGATAATGTTGCCAATTCCTTTAGGGAATTCCTACAAAGGCTTTTGGGCAGCATGTAGAAGCTACAGAGCTCAGCACCGTTATTCCTCGTTAGACCTAGTGGGAGATTGTTAGAATTGGTAAGGTCTACAACTCGTAAAAACCTATAGTTTAACTATGTATGGTTAATAGTATAAGATTGCATTTTGGTACGTACTTTAGTACGTATTCTGATTACAGAACAGAGAGCTATGGCTACATGGTAATCCACTTGAGTAGGAGACTCAAGAGACTGATCCCATGTAACCTAAATACATTCGCAGCTCTGATTAGGGTTGGTCGCCCTATCAGGATAAGCTGTTGGGATGACAGAGCATGGATTTCTCCACCACGGTTATTACCAGGTACAGTGTCTATGGCCGAACGGAACCAACACGGTGCACAAATCAGTGAGCAGACACCGGTGCACTAAGCCGTATTTCTGCTTAGGGTAAAACGGTCCTAAACCTGAGGAACCATGTTTGGTGGACTAACCAGTTGTGTGGTGCTTTGGCGCACCAATGTATGAGGATCCGGATGCAGTGATCCAAAACCACGATGTACTGGGTTACCCGGCTGGTGTTGCATCAGCATGTCACTCCTGCAGGCTATCCACACCCCTAACGAGAGGTGCGTTCCTTGGTCTGACCTACGTCGTATTAAACCCTGGCCAGGTGGTCATCAGTTGGACTGGTAATGGATCCGGTTGCTCGTTAGAGTAATCGGAGGTATGATGTATATGGTCAACCTAGAAGGAACCGAGTCATATGAGCACTCGAGTCTGACGGTATTCTCCACCGCTTGAGTTGCATCATGGCACCAGTGGAGGGACAGCGGGTTTACCATACTAAGCGGAGAGCAGGGGTATGAGGGAGAACATGGTAAGTCCGGGGAATTAGAGTGCAGCCTGCGTCGCACTCTAGGTGGCCACGCAGGTTAACTCAGACTCAGAGGATCGATAGTACACTCGGGTAGTGTGTCGATCGAGTCTAAGTTGGAAGCCATGAATCCTGGTCCCTGAAAGTTCCACCTTATCGACATTATATACGGTTCTTATACCATCTCCTTGAAACATAGAACGTAGTTAGAGGAAGCGAGAAGTCCAAGCCTATGCTCCGTGAGTGCTTTGCACTAGTGCACGGTAGATGCGTAGCTACGTGTGTGCACTAAGGGGAAACCCTAGGTTAGCGCAGAGACGTATGTAGAAATTCCTTACCATAAGTGGGCTTTGCCATATGGGTGTGATGCACCAGGATATATTGCGGGTTGACTAGTTAACTTCACTAGGGGCATCCTATGGGAACCTCAGAGAATAGTGAAATCACTGGTGCACTTCACTTATGTGTGCCTTGCAAGGTCTCGTACACGAGGAAAGGCCAAATAGTGACATAAGGGCGTTTTGGTCATACCATGCGTCACTATGCACTAAGGGGGCCGACCCTAAGTGTTGGGAGACTGGTCAAGGCCGGCCCTATTGGTTTCAGGAGGTTGTCACCTCCAATGAATGGGCCGGTGATGAGGCACAGAAAATGGGCTAGTTTTGATCGTTTTCAAAACCAAGGAAAAGATAGAGATAAAAGAAGAGATATATAGGGAGATGTTTGAATCAGTCAAACTTATCCGTACTAGCCTCATCAATAAGAATAGGCCAGCCCTATATAAGGTAAAGGGGAGAGGGGGGTCGGCAATGGATGCAAGCCCTAGGGGCCGGCCATGCCATGGGAAAACCTTAGCCGCCCCCTCTCCTCTCTTCTCTCTCTCTCTCCCTCGCTTGCGCCATTGGATGGCGACTCATTTTCCTTGCGTAGGGTTTCGTAGAAGGAGAAGGATCATCAGATGGAGGTACTCAGAGATCCATCGATGAGGTGCCATGCATCGTGTGAGATCGGGTGAACTAGAAGGCATCTCCCGCAACCTTTTGCTGTTCAGAATCTGCACAGAAAATCAGCGTTGTTTCTGTGATTCCAGGAGCTACAGAAGTCCAAACGAGGTGAAACTTATTGCAAAAGTTGTGTCTCGAAGTTGGATACCTGCAGTCCAAATTTCAGCCCAATATAAGTTTGGAGTAGAAAGATATGACCGTCATACCAAAGCTAATCTGAGCTCGTCTTCATCGACAAAGAAGAAACTTATCACGGTGAAAGAATCTGCACGCAGGTATGATCTCTAACATGTAGATCTAACATAGATAGAACATGCATACATGCTAGATTATTCTTTCACGTTAGATTGTCGTTAGGGGTTCCCGTAGCTGCTATGCTATATTCATACACGCACGTGTAGATCGTTTCGATGAAAATTTTGATATATAACGCACACCGCTCATGGTCTTCGTACCTTCACTTTGCTTCCGCTGCGGGCCTCAACCATGGATTTATTTCCTACAGCAACATCATCTGTCGATTCGACTTGCCCAAGGCATTTGTCGCTGATAATGGCTGCCAGTTCAACGCGGAGTCAATCAAGAAATTTTGTACTGATAACAGTATCAAACTATTTTTCTCAACCCCTCGATACTCTCAGAGCAATGGGCAGGTGGAATCTTCGAATCGAGCCATCCTGGATATGTTGAAGAAGAAGATAAGGCAGAAGAAGGGCCTGTGGGAAGACACTCTACCGGGAGTTCTATGGGCCTATCGCACATCACCCAAGAGGCCGACGGGAGAATCTCCATTTAGCCTTACCTATGGCTCCGAAGCGGTCCTCCCCACTGAATCGCTAGTACCAATATTGCGGACAGTTGTGGCTGCCGACCCAGAGGTGAACGATGAGCTCCTGCGTGATAACCTAGATCTGCTGGAAGAAAAAAGGGAAAGAGCTAGAGCCCGCTTGGCTAGTTACCACCAAATGATCAAGAGAGCCTATGACCGCAAAGTCAGGGAGTGACAAGCTGGGAGCTACTTGGGAAGGACCGTACATCATTGATAGTGTGGGAAATAATGGAGCCTATCGATTGAAGACTCAAGATGGCAACTTACTGGCGAAACCATGGAATGCAACCAACTTGCGCAAGTTCTACCAAGGCAACTGATCCGAGGGAATGATTGAAACCTTCTTATCTTCTTGTACTTCGAATTCAATTCAATAAAGTCACACCTTCTTGACACTTCTATACATGTGTAATGGTGTGAATCGTTTTGAGCAGCTTAAACCATGTGGTATATAACACTCCAAGTGAGTTCTACCACCTGGCCGACCGATCAACATGTCCCTTTGTAGGGCTTGACCGGCCGAAGAACACATTAGAGGATCAATCGACAGACCTCGCTTGGGCACGACCGATCAACCAACTTAAAACTACATGGTATATAACACTCCAAGTGAGTTCTACCACCTGGCTGACCGATCAACAGGTCCCTTTTGTAGGGCGTGACCGACCGGAGAACACATTGGAAGATCGGTTGACAGACCCCACTTAGGTACGACCGATCAACCAACTTAAACCACGTGCTATATAACACTCCAATTGAGTTCTACCACCTGGCCGACCGATTAATAGGTCTATTCGTAGGGCGTGACCAGCCGAAGAATACATTAGAAGATCAATCAATAGACCCTGCTTGGGTACAGTTGATCAACCAACTTAGACCGAGTGGTATGTAACACTCTGGTCCACTGGTCGACAGACCCCGCTTGGGCACGGCCGATCAATCAACTTAAACCGAGTGTTATGTGATACTCCGAGTGAATTCTATCGCCTAGCCGATCGATCGATATGTCTCTTCGATGGACGAGGGTGGTCGGCGTGCGGTCGATATTAAGGATTGATGAAATACAATCAGGTGCAAATAAAATCAAAGCAGGAAGATAGATAACCACAAATAGTTCTAATGCAAGATAAAAGATCAGTTCATTATATCACAAAATACAAAAAGGAGGGGGTCAAGTGTATCAATCCTCTGCAGGGCCCTTCCTTTTCCATTTCGATAGCTGACTGCGCAGCTTGTCAACCTTCCTCCGCCACCCGGCCACCTGAGTGTCAAGGGCCGCCTGTGCTTCCTTGTTGAATGCCTCTAACTACTAAGCGAGCACAGCCTTGTGCGAGGCAGCTGTCTGCTCTGCAGCAAGCTGGTGGATAGAATTCAGCACGGTGACTTCAGCCTCGTAAACCGCTCGGGCTGTGTTCGTCTCGCTTCGGAGTGTCCTAACCATAATGCTTTGATCTACGAACCGAGCATTCGCTGCAGCAAAGATCGGACTTCGCAGTCTGTAGGGCGGCCTCAAGGTCGAATCGGTCTGTAGTAAGATCCGCCTTCGCAAGCTCTAGTTGGGCCTAGAGTCCGGCCACCTCCTCGGAGTAGAGCTTCCTGGCCTCAGACAGTGCGTCCATAGTCTGAACCAGTTCCCGCTGGGCGGTCCTCAGAGAGTGCTCGAGCTCAGCAACCCTTTGCGCGCTACCTTCAGCGACCCGGTCAGCCAGCAGGTTGATGCGACTGCCCATCTGTCAAAGATAGAAACGATGAATATCATAGAATGTGTAGAGTGAATCACTACTGGAAATAAACCACAGGTTCTGGGAAGAATCACCTCGCGAAGGTCGACAAGCGAGTCTTGCCAACTTGCACTACCGGCTGCAGTCCTCTCCCTCTCCTGTCCCTGGGGAGGAGCCAAATCCTCTTCCTCCATCTCATGGTAAGTCGAGGCCTCGCTAGAGCGACGAGGAGGAGCAGACTCAGCAGCACCGCTAGGGGACCCAGGAGGAGGCCTAGCAGCACCCATAGAAGTAAAAAGGGAAGGCGAAGGAAGACGGGACCATAAGCCTAAGAGACCCCCCAGCATAGCAGAGGTTGGAGCAGTAGCAGCGCGGGCTGAAGTTCGAGCTCGGGACTCCGCAGAGTCTGATGACACGACATGCCCCCTCCTCCCATAAGAAGGGGAGAGTGTAGCCGCGCGACATTTCTACTGCATCCACCTCCACAAGACTTGGACTATGGGGAAGGACATCCTCAACCCAGTCGTCAGGAAGAGATTGCAGTACCTTGAACACAGATTGCCTCAAGACACATCCTTCCACAATGTCCTCATCCTCAACAAGATTGGTAGAATCATCGAGGGCAAGACGTCTCCTTGAACCTTCTCGCCTGGTTGAGCCGGCAGCGCCTTCGGGAGAACCTACTCTACTGCCTTCACCTACAGCCGCAGTAGATCGTGTACAGCGCCTGAGAATTATGCAAAACTTAGACATCACAGTGTTGGGATTGTAACGTCTAATGGAGCTTATGTCCCTATCAAGAATTTCCAAAGTAGAAGCAGATCGCCCTCATCTTCCGCTAGTCGCTGCAGGGGGTTAACGGGTTATGTTATCCTCTTCCCTTTCTTAGAAGTCGAGCTGGTATGATGAGCCCTAACTATTGGAAGCCTCGAGAATAGTCGCCTCCAGTCATCATCGCCTTCAGTGATCCTCTTGATCACCTCATCCAATTCCACCTCCACAGTCTCTTGACACTTGAGTGGCTCGGTGGGGTAATAGTCCTCTATTACATAAGCAAGATGAGAAGGAGCACCAGGAACCTTGTAGCGTCCTCTCCATGGCCCCCCAACAACAAGAGGGCAGTCTTTCCAGCCCCTCATCGAGTCAGACAAGCCACCGATAGGAGGATGGCAGCCAACACGGGCTTGAAGGCTAAAGTAGGAATACTCGGCATCGACGGTTACCTTATAATCCTTGAGAGCATACTTCCTGAACAGATAAGCAACGCAAAGTTGTTGCCTAGCTAGTTGTTCTACTGATTCCATACAACAAAGGATTCTCCAACCGTTGCCAGAAATCTGACTGGGTGCAACTCCCATGTGCTCCAGTAGTCGGCCGGAGAAACTCGCCAAAGAAAGCCTCAGGCCTCATCTCAGTTGCCCTAAGGTGACCATTGTCTAGTCGTCTGAAGGATCTAGAGGGCCAGTTGCGAAGGAGAGGGAGATATTGCTAGGGATGCCGAAGGCTAGCCTGATGTCTTTCATCAGGGGGGGCTTATTGGAAGGAGAGAACCACTCGAAGGCCATAGTCTATGAAGTAGAAGCAGAGCGACGGATGGACCCGAAACGCGCGACTGGCCGAGAAGCTTGACGGAATGACTTGATCGACAAAAGGGGAGGTCGAGTTCTAAGCGCGCGACCGACCCACGTAGCACACGACCAACCCGAGAAACGCTTAACCAGCAGATGAGAATGAGAGAAAAATTTGAAGCAGAGGTGAAAATTGTGAAGCCTCTAGGCTCTATTTATAGAGAAACTCAAAGTCTTGGGGGTTGGTTCAAATCCCCAGGAAGGCAGGAAGCTGGGTGGCAGCATGCATGGATGCCATGTGGCACGAACAAGAAGAAGCATGTCTAACATTTGGGACTCCTATAACACTGAAGCTGGGTTGGAGCCACAATGACACACAAACCGAGACAAAAGGGTCCTGATCAATCGGAACCGAAAATTGACCAATCAGGAGGGGGTATTGTGTGTACCTCGGTTGTTAACCAAGGAAGCCTGAAGCAGGACCCGGGCGGTCGCGCATGAGTCACCCCCCCCAGGCCGGCCGTGCATGAGGACCCCCCCCCCCTCGGGCTGGTTGCACCATGGAAGACCCGATCGGTCGCGCGTTTCGTGCCAACCGGCCGTGCATGAGGACCCCCCCCCCCCCCCCCCCCACCCCCCTCGGACTGGTTGCGCCATGGAAGACCCGGCCGGTCGCGCGTTTCACGCTGGCCGGTCATGCATGAGGAACCCCCCCTTGGGTGGTTGCGCCATGGAAGACCCGACTGGGCGCACGTTTTGCGCCGGACGGCCGTGCATGAGGAACCCCCCCCCCCCCCGAACTAGTTGCACCATGGAAGACTCGGCCGGTCGCGCATTTCGCATCGGCCGGTCACACTTGAGGAGTAAACCCCCCCTCCTCGGGGCTAGCTGTACCATGGAGACACGACAACACGACTCAACCGGTCGCGCTTTTCGCGCTGGCTAGTCACGCACGAGGAGCAAGTCCCTATATTCGCGCAACAAACTCGTGCGAAGATCACGCATCACAGTCATGTGGCAGTTAATTCCGAGAATCCCGGTCGGGCGACAGTTACAGGAAGTCAACCCACGCCCCGAGATTCCCATGGCAAGTTACACCCCGGCCACAACTACCGAGCACCTGCTAGGCGACATGTTACCCCCACGCAGACAGTTGAGCAAATTACGAGATCACTTCATCAATGTCGTCCTATGCGAAGCGCCCCAGCTATCATCCCGAAGCGCTATAAAAATGGACCTACCCCTTCAGAAGAAAGGACCGAATGCTGGAGGAGGTGATGTCCATTGCATTACTGAATTTTCGAAGCTAAAGAGAGAGAGAGGCTTGAGAGGTCAGCAATTGGGAGACCGGTCCTCTCTGGGTGTAATTGGGTCAGGGTGAGTGCTTGTACCTTGTTTAGCTTACTAGTGCATTCTCGTCCCACCCTGTGGTTTTTTTCCTTTGACGTTGTGAAGGGTTTTTCCATGTAAACCTGGTCCACTTTGTTCTTTGGCTTGTTAGATTGTGCTCTCTAATTAAACCGCCCGATTCCAGAAAAATCCCCCCACAGAAACCTCCAAGGAAAAAAAACATGTCGGTTGCAAACCAGGAGATACAAGCAATCCACTAGAAAAGGGTGAAGGGTACATAGTACATAGCATTACTTAGGAG
Source organism: Chamaelirium japonicum (assembly GCA_947650365.1). Lineage (NCBI taxonomy): Eukaryota > Viridiplantae > Streptophyta > Magnoliopsida > Liliales > Melanthiaceae > Chamaelirium > Chamaelirium japonicum. The sequence continues at coordinate 68,154,909 of OX393553.1, read as the reverse complement.
GTCTATGGCAATTCATAACCTGATTCCCTTTGCCTCAATCTTCCCGCAACCTCCACAACCTCCTTTGCTTAATCCCTGCCACTTCCTGTACTCGGCCAATCCCACTAACTGCTAGCTTCAAAGCTTAGCTTGCATGTGTAAGCACTCAAACTCCACAAGGCATTACCACTCATTCCTTATGAGTGGACCCAAGGGTTCTACCCCTCTCTCTCTCTCCTACAAGAGTATTCTTCAAGAATTGTTCTCTCTTAATTCCCTATGAGAGAACCCTTCACGAGGGATTTGCTACCCTAACACTAGGAGCGACCCAAAATATTGGGATTTCAAAGGGTGGTTGGTTATCAATCCCGAAATAATGTAAAATGGATGAAAATAATTGAATGATATGTCTGCATGAAAATAATGTAAAATGGATGAAATAATGCAAATGATGTGGTTCACAAGAACCAAATCTCGCAAATGATATGTCTGCATGAAGGATTTAAGGGCTTGCACACAAACTCTAAAGAATCGAAGGCTAATTAAGCAAATCATGAGATGAAACCCTCGAAGCAAGAAAGAGTTTATCTAATTTGGGTAAAGGGTTTACCCAATTTGGGGGTTCCCTCTTGAGAGACCAATTTCCTGCAAAAGCAGCTCTTCCTCCTTACAATAATAAGGGTAAACATGGCCATATACAGTGGATGCACCAAAGTAAGGATGGCCCTAAGATCTGGGCATCTAATGTGTTATCACATTGTGGGGTCTCATCTTTTTAGCTTAATTAGTGTTAAACCACTTTGTGAGAAATTTGTTGGAACTTTATTTTGTTGGGTTATGATTGTGCTTGCATTCACAAAGATCAGTTAAGTGCATCATAACGAAGTCAAAGTATATCTAAAAGACTCGGTAATCCATCACACTGCTCTAGATGCTTAAATGAGAGGCATGTGATGGGTCAAGTTTGCAGAGATGGTTAGAGTTTCTCGATTGTATCAATTTATATTTCGAAGCGATTTCAAAATAAATTTCACTTTAGATTTTTTTTTTTTAAAAAAAGTATTATTTTGTTACTCTAAAAAATGATTTAAGATTCATCGGATTCCCGGTCGAGAGGGTTCAACACTTGGAATTTTCCTAAGTGTTAAAAGGACCACACTAGCAGTTTGGACAGGGTGTCATAGCCATTCGAACAATTGTTCGAACGCATAGTAAGCCAATTCGAGCAGTTCGCATCTATCGAACAGCTTTGGTCATGTTAGGAGATGACGGCTAGGGTTTGGAGAGGAATAGAGAAACTCAAGCCCAATATATATGTACATGTATGACCATACAACCCGACCCGACTGTACATGTAACCCGACCCATCTCTATACATTAACACTCCCCCTCAAACTCACGGTGGATCATGAACCGAGAGTTTGCCGATAAAGTGCCGGAAGCGAGCAATCGTAAGGGGCTTCGTCAGAAAATCAGCCGTCTGCTCCAATGATGGAATGAATGGCAAGGAGATGGTGTGGTCGAGAAACTCCTGGCGAACATAATGACAATCAACCTCAATATGTTTTGTTCGGTCGTGGAAGACTGGGTTGCTAGCAATCTGAATAGCACTCCGGTTGTCACAGAAGAGAGGCGTGGGCCCGGATATCACAACTCCCAAGTCGAGCAGAAGGCGGCGAAGCCAGACAATCTCTGCGGTGGTGGAAGCCATAGCCCTGTATTCGGCTTCAGTGTTGGAGCGAGCAACAGACTCCTGTTTCTTGCTGCGCCACGAAATAAGTGAGTCACCCAGTACACACAGTATCCTGTATTAGAGCGTCGAGTGGCTGCATCTCCTGCCCAATCTGCATCGGAGTAGGCACGCAGCACCAACGGAGAGGTGGAGGGAAACAATAGTGAGCGGGTGACGGTGCCTCGGAGGTAGCGGATAATTCGAAGGACAGCTGCATAGTGAACTGAACGTGGAGCCTGAACAAACTGATTAACAATGCCAACAGCATGGGCAATGTCTGGCCGGGTCATAGTGAGGTAGACGAGCATCCCAACCAGCCTCTGGTAGCGGGAGACATCCTGAAGCGGCTCACCATGTGTAGGTAGAAGCTTCAAATTGAGCTCCATGGGTGTATCAGCAGTGCGAGAGTCAGTATGAGCAGTATCAGTAAAGATATCGGAGATGTACTTTTGCTGGGAGACCAACATACCACGAGCTGACTGGGCAATCTCAAGGCCCAAAAAGTAGCGAAGAGAGCCCAAATCTTTCATCTCAAACTGACTCTGGAGGTGACGCTGAAGGGATGCTATGGTGGCACTATCATCCCCGGTGATGATCATATCATCCACATAGAGAAGAAGAACTGCAATACCCTGACTAGAGGAGCGAGTGAACAGGACATAGTCGGAGTGGCGCTCAACAAACACGGCGGCCAGGACTGCACTGTGAAATCGCTCAAACCAGGCACAAGGAGCCTGTTTGAGCCTATAAATGGCTCGGCGCAAACGACACACGTGCCCTAGAGGAACTGAAACACCCGGAGGAGGAGCCATGTAGATTTCCTCGGAGAGGTCACTGTGGTGGAACGCATTGGTGACATCCATCTGATGGAGAGGCCACCCTCGAGCAGCTGCCACAGCTAAGAGGGTGCGCACAGTAGTCATCCGAGCAACTGGAGCAAATGTCTCCTCGTAATCAATTCCATACTCCTGGGAGAAGCCACGAGCAACGATGTGAGCCTTGTGCCGCTCAATGGATCCGTCAGGTCGAGTCTTGACCTTGAATATCCACTTGCAGCTAACAGGCACCACACCTGAGGGACAAGGCACCAAATCCCATGTCTGGGTCCGCTGAAAAGCCTCAAGCTCAACTGACATGACCTGCCACCACTCTGGATGTAAAGCTGCCTCACGGTACGATTGGGGCTCCCGGTGGGTGTGTATAGCAATAAGAAAAGCCTGATAAGATGGCGAATAGGAGGCAATGACAGAGTAGCCAGAGGAGTCAGGAGAGTCAAAGAGAAAGGCAAAGTAGCCAAACCTGTCAGGAGAGTAGTCATATCTGTCAGGAGGGTGATGTTCGCGCGCTGGGTAGCGCCGAACAGGAGCAGGATCCACGACCGGGGAACAGGGGGCAGCAGTATCAGGCGAGGGAGTACCAGTGTGAACCGACTCTGGAGGAGGAGCTACAGACCGACGAACATAGACACAAGTAACAGGTGGTGTGGGAGGTGTCGAGGAAGACAGAGGAGGTGGTGGCGGTGGTGGGGAAGATGGTGGTGGAGTAGGCGTGGATGGGACAACAGAGAACGAGGATGTGGAGATGTGAGGAAGGCGAAGAGGGTGACGCAAGAGGCAAGGAAAGATCTCGAGACTCAGGGAAAAAGTATGGGACACCTCAACAAAGGAGACATGACGGGAAAGGCGAGCCAAGGGATCGTAGCACCGATACCCCTTGTGCTCCCGACTGAGCCCCAAGTGAACACACCTAACAGACCTCGCAGAGAGTTTGGTGCTCTCATGGGGAGGAAGAAGAACGAAGCACGTGTAGCCAAACGTGCGAAGAAGAGAGTAGTCAGGTGGGTTGGAGTGGAGGCGCTCAGATGGGGTGGCACCGGACAAGGCAGACGACAGAGTGATATTGATGAGGTGGACAACCATCATGACAGCTTCAGCCCAGTAGGAGTGAGGAACAGACGTAGAGAGAAGCAAGGCTCGTGCAGTCTCAAGGACATGACGATGCTTGCGTTTGGCAACATCGTCCTGCTCATGGGTGTGGGGACAGGACTGCTGGTGAAGAGTGCCGTGAGACTAAAGAATCTCACGCATCTCGAGGAGAGATACTCCTTGGCACAATCAGACCGAAAGGTCTTGATGCGCCGACCAAACTGAGTGTGTATGCATAGTGGTGAATCTCCAAAAGATGTGAGGTACTTCAGATCGATGACGCATAAGATAAACCCAGGTGCACCTAGAATAGTCATCAATAAAGCACACATAATACATGTAACCCGAAATAGATGCAACAGGAGCAGGACCCCAAATGTCCGAATGGACTAAATCAAATAAAGCATCAGACTGGGAAGCACTAGCAGAGAATGGGAGAGCTAGATGCTTTGCCAGTCTACAACCCGTACAAACAGAGAGGGGGGAGAAGGACGCTCGACCCAAAGCGCCCGAACGGAATACGCTTTTGAGTCGATCACTCGATATATGACCTAACCTTCTGTGCCACAGGTCGGCATCAGAGGTAACAGACATGACAGACGCAACAGGAACGGAAGACACATGTAGATGGTCCAGTTGGTAAAGTCCTCCTGCTCTACGGCCCAGCCCAATCCTCTGACCCGTCCGCGAATCCTACACAACACAAACAGAAGGGGTGAAGGTGACAGTCAGGCCAGAGTCGCAAAGAGAACTGATAAAGATTAGATTAATGTTAAGACGGGGGGCATGATGGACATGGGGTAGGGTTAAGCGACCAGAAGGGTCAGAGGTGGTAGTGATGGATCCACATTACGTAATAGGGACAAGAGTCCCATCCGCAGTGCAAACCTCCTGGTGGGTGGTAGTGGGAGAACAGTCCGTGAGGACAGTGGAGTTAAAGGTGAGGTGACAGGAGGCACCCGAATCGAAGATCCATGGTGCAGTAGTACCAGAGGTGGCAGACAAGCCGTGAGCAGTCGCGGAGCCGGTGGAGGCTAGGTGGCGAAGAAGGAGCTCCTCGAGGCGCTGAGTGGTCGGGGGGGCTGCCGGGGCAGAGGGAGGAGCCGGTGGTGAGCTGCCGGGTGGAGGAGAGGCCGGAGTTGGGTGCCGTCGTCGCCGTCGTCGCGCGAGAAACCCTAGAGCTCTGATACCATGTTAGGAGATGACGGCTAGGGTTTGGAGAGGAATATAATGCTCTCTATTGAGGGACTCAAGCCCAATATATATGTACATGTATGACCATACAACCCGACCTGACTGTACATGTAACCCAACCCATCTCTATACATTAACAGGTCAAAAGTATTTAGGCCGTTCGAACAGCCTCAACCCACTCACGAGGCTCCTAAGTCTGGGGTCTTAACAGTTCGGACCACCTGGTTGAGTCGTCTGAAAGGCTGACCATGCATGTACAAGTGCAGGCTAAATCAACTCCTTGACGGATTTGGCTTGTTGGGATAAGTCTAATCTCACCCGTTAGTACCTAATGAACCTTGAAGACAAGCGGGCTGAACACGGAGTTCTATACTGGTTATGCAGCTAAAATCATGCAATCAGAGAGCAAGCCACTAAGAGATCACACTCTAAATCTAATTTTGCAAAATCCAGACAGTAGAAAACACTTACAATTAACCCATCATAAAGGTCATTAATAATGCAATATATATATACTTATCCAGAAATTCCTTTTCTATCAGAAGCAACAGCAACAGAAGTTTGATGATCTATTGTGTCATCACAAAAATCCCAGCCTATTGATATCCCAACTTAAAATTCCTTTTTCTATCAGAAGCAACAACAACAAGCAGAAACCTTAACAATGAACCTTATAAAGCATTCCCCATCCAAGCTGAAGTTTGATGATCTATATACTCAATCGCTAACGCATACTAGCTAGCATGTCGTGCTGCTGCTGCTGCCAAGACGTTTAACATCATCTCTTGAATCATTCTCACCCGAAATAGAGTTTGAGCTGTCGTCGCCACCTGATAATCCTCGATAGCCCTCGGTTAGATCAGGCATGAACATCTCATCGTTTTCCAGATTCAGCAGCTTCTCCTTTGATTCCCCTTTGAGCATGTCCACTACCTCGAGCATTGTGGGCCTCCTCTCGGGCCGGCTCTGAGCACAAATGAGCGCAACGAGCACTACCCTCCTCAACTCTGCCTCCACAAACTTCCCATCGAGCTTCGGATCCGCCATTTCCTCGAACTTCCTCTCTCGAACCAGTGGAAGAGCCCAATCTGTGATCGATCGCTTCAATGTTGAGCTCAGCTTCTCTAAGGGTTTCCTTCCACTTGCTAGCTCTAGGAGGACTATCCCGAAGCTGTATACATCACAGCTTTCCGAGGCCTTCCCAAACATTGCATACTCAGGAGCAAGATACCCAAGAGTTCCTTTCACCTTTGTGGTAACATGAGTCGCACCATCTGGGACGAGCTTTGCAAATCCAAAATCCGCAACCTTTGCCTGAAAATCCGAGTCTAATAGAACATTACTTGCTTTTATGTCCCTGTGGATGATATGAGGTGTTGCATTGTGATGAAGATATCTGTAAGGCAATAAAACAGTAAGTACATTCCACCAGAGTAAAAGATTTGGCATTTGAGAATAACTCGGCAAGGAGGCAAAATTCACAGTTGAAAAATCCGGAATACGAATGAGTTCGGGTAAAACATAAATCTTTTATACTACATTAGCATTTTCTATAGATTATATCAAAGTATATATTTATAGCTAAAATAAAATAATCATCATAAAAGAAGGAAAATTTGTGATTTATTTGTAAAATTCACGAATAATTCATGAACTATTCAGAGACTCCACATACCATCGAATCATTTTGCATTCGCAAATTGTTTGCGAATTTTGTTAGTATGCACGTACAGAATGAATCATACTACAGAAATGGTTTGTACTTACACGATCCCCTCGGCTGATCCGATTGCAATGTTCATTCGCCGGCCCCAGTCAAGAAGGCATTCTGCTGAATGATGTCCGTGAAGATGTGACAGCAGACTCAAATTAGGCATGTAGTCGTACACTATGAGGCGCTCTTGCCCTTCAGCACAGTATCCACGTAAATTCAGAAGGTTTCTATGTCGCACTCTGGCCAAAACCTCAACCTCAACAGCAAATTCCATTTCGGCTTTGTTACTCCAAACTTTCAACCTCTTAACTGCAATCTACATGAGTTGTGATGGAAAATGAATTAATGTGGCAAAATTTATAGCAGCATGGTGGAGGGGTACCAAATAAGAGAGACACTATTGAACAAAGGTAAGTGCATATTTGCCTCTAATAGACTTGATAGGAGTCACTACTATGATAGTTGAATCTAACAAAAGAGCAATTACCATAGGGAAGCTTATTTCATCCCATAAAAAATAGATTACAATTTTTGGTTAAGAATTAATACCACAAAATGATATTATTTTTATCATTGCTTGTGTTGTGAAACGGCACTTTGGCACAGAGCCCAGGAGATGGCATTACTAGATGACCATCACGAAGCGCCTTTATTTCTAAGACAGTGCTCTAATCTTTACTCCCATGAGATGTTTCCTGGATCCAAATATGGGGAAACGAAGAAAACGTAAAACCATGCATATTCTCTTTATCAAAGAGGTCTTGGAGTCGCATAAAATTCCTACGTCATTTTGACACCTATAGTTCTGATGCAAATCCAGCAAAAATACAAAAGTTCAAAACTTGGCAGGAAATAGTGCTGCAGAGCAGTTTACGACAAGTGGCCTAGTCAGTTTATTAGAGTGCCTCAAGCCAGGAGGCCTAGAAGCTCAATTGAATAGATCAAGGTCTAACCAGGCCAGTTGCAAAAGGCGATTAAGCCACTTTGCTTTTAAGGCTCAAGGATTTGTAAAATAAAGCATCGCCTTTCTAATTCAAAATGGTCTAAGAAGTAAGGCCTGCAGGATCAATTTGATGAGAACAGTGACCTCTCAGGTTGAACTGAAGTCCATTGCAGGAGCTTTAAGGTTGAACTAGTACTTTAAAATCATGACCGAGTGGTTGACTACATGGAGGTTTTATCTTTAGATTTGGCGCTAAAATCTCAAAATAAAAAACAGCAGTGTTCATGATCTCGCTGTCGTATACCCAAGGGTATGTGGACGTAGTCGTTGACTCGTTGTGGGGGATTGTATGAATGATGATAAGGAACTGTTGTTGGTTGACTTGGTGCGTTTATGCAGGAAGGTTTCAATGCAACTCAAGGAATAGCTTGATGTTTTGTTTCTAATTACTGCACATACCGTGAGAATGCTCATCTTCTTTGGATTTGGCTCTTGTGAAGGTTGATATACTGCAGGAGTGCCATGTCAGCTAAGAATCTCTAACCTAGAGACCAGTTCATCAAGATTCTACATTTTCTGAATATTCTTGTTACGAATTTCGTCTACTTCAGGATTCGCGTAGCAAGGATAGTAAAATTCGCCTCTTCGACATGTTATGGCAATGCACCAAGTACAATAGGGTTTAGATGGGTTTTAATAGTATGTGCCATGTTCTGAAATAGGAAATCTGATATGAGATTTATCTCATTTTGAACAGTAAAGATAATCGGAATTCAGATCTAAGCCTATAGGGGTGAAAAAATGTGAGCATTGATCCGTTCATTTTGATAGATACACAAAATACGTAGGGCATTCCTCTCTTCTAAAGTTACTTCCATGTGTCCCACCACTTATTATCATCCCATTACATATATAGGGTAGTTTTTACATAAATACTTTTACCCTGGGCTATGGTTTGTATGTGTTGTTTTAGTTCATTGCATGCTTGATTTTATTTTTTGTTTTGTGTGAATGCATTTGCATATAGTTTTATTTTTCCTTTGTTTACATAGGATCATTATCATGGATAAAAATACCGGTCGCGGACAATTATCGGCCGGCCGGAAAAACGGTTCGAACCGGGTGGTATGAACCGGTATCGGTCCGAACCAGTCCATACCGGTGTGAATTGATTTTTTGTTTCAAAAAAATTTGAAAAAATAACAAAAAAATCCAGAATAATCTAAAATACTGGTTTGTGATGTTTTTTTTCATTAGTAAACTAGTTATAGGTATGAACCGGTCTTTTTAAGTTATAAAGTCATTGTTTTCACTGTATAATTCTAAAAATTTGATATAGTTATTAAATTGTATGTGCTAGATTAGCCTAGTATTATGCTTAGGGATTACAAAACACAATTCATGACCATTGCACAAACATGAATTACAAAACACAATTCAACATTTTCACCACAATTATTTGGTTTTTTTTCAAAAAAAAATACAACAAAAGAAAATAAAAATGAAAAAACCCCAAATTTGCATGAACCGATCATGCAAATTTGGAGATGATGCGTATAGATCTAAGCTTTGATGGCATAGATCTGACCCATATCAACATTTTCACCACAATTATTTGGTTTATTTTTAAAAAAATGCAAAAAAAAGAAAAGAAAATTGAAAACCCCCCAAATTTGCATGAACCAATCATGCAAATTTGGAGATGATGCTTATTGATCTATAGATCTAAGCTTTGACGGTATAGATCTAGCCCATTTCAATATTTTCACCACAATTATTTGATTTTTTTCAAAAAAAATACAACAAAACAAAAGAAAAATGAAAAAAATTATGAAAACATACCTTCAAATATGATTTTGATCTTGCAAATCCGAGTTTTTGGCTTCAAATCTTGCAAATATAGCTAGTATGGAGCTTCACCTCATGTGGGAATGAAGAAAGATGCCCAAAAAAATAAAACCGGAATGAAGAAAACACCCAAAACTATACTTAATACCCGGAACCGATTCAAACCGGCCAGTTCGAATTGGTTTGAACCAGTATTTGGTCGAACCGGCCGGTTTTTACACGATTTGACCCTCGCGACCGGTATCGACTGAATACCGGTGCGGTTCGGTCCGGTTCCCGGTTTGAACCAGCCGGTACGGTTCGTACCAGCCGGTATTTTGATCCATGATCATTATGCAATTACACATGTTTGTATGTTTGCATGGTTTGTATGTTATCCTGAAAAGTGTGTTCCTGACTTTAGTGCATACAAGAGATGTTTTCATAGTGCCTAGAAAGATCCTTTACATGTTGTGTTCAAGAGACCTACGACACTTTGAATTGTTTTCAACAGAGATCATCACTTTGTAGAAAATTACATACATTTCAATCTAACCAATGTTATGGCATGCAGTTTTTGCATTAGTATTTCTCGTACCCACCTCTAATCACTCTTCTACACATTGTCTATAGTTGGTTTATAGTGGACCAAACAAAGTTCGTTCACACAGAAACTGTCTTTAAAACTTGCATAGCTTATTTTTCTTGAACTAGGTGTTTGATAAGTGGACTTTTAAAAAAATGAGTAAAGATAGTGATCATCTTGAGAGCTAGTCTAAAGCGAAAAGTGCTAGGTCCCTAAAGCCAGGTGGCCGGCTTGGAGCTGCCAGTCGGTTTCTTGTTACACGGAATAGATCCTATCTATTTGAGCAGACTTGTTGATGAACCCGAGCAAATGTCTATAGGGGAGTATTGATGCCCGCCACCTTGCCCTCACTTGAAAGGAAGTTGTCGACTGACTACTTGCTACTCGGGAAAATCATCATTAGTACATGAGCCATTTCGTAGTGCCTAGAAAGACCCTTCACATACTTGTGTTTGAGAAACCTAGGACACTTTGAATTGTTTTCAACAAAGACCATCGGTTTCTTGAAAATTACATACATTTCAATCTAACCAACGTTATGGCATTTTGCATTAGTATTTCTGTACCCACCTCTGATCACTCTTCTACACATTGTCTATAGTTGGTTTATATTACACCAAACCTAGTTCACTCACACACATGCAGTCTTCAAAAAAATTCATAACTTATTTTTCTTGAACTAGGTATTTGATAAGTGGACTTCAAAAAAAAAAAAGGGTAAAGATAGTGATCATCTTGAGAGCTAGTCTAAACGGAAAAGTGCCAAGTATCTAAAGCCAACTGGCTTAGAGCTGCTGGTCGGTTTCTCGCTACATGGAATAGATCCTATCTATTTGAGCGAACTTGTGATGATGAACTCGAGCATCGATCTGTAGGGAAGTCTTGATGCACGCCACATTGTTCCTACTTCAAAGAGAGTTCTCGACTGACTTCTTGATACTCGGGCGAATCATCATTAGGATGAGACATATAGTGTGTGTGTGTGTGTGTTCATGGATCTCTTCATACTTTGAATTTTGGGCTTTATGAGAACTCATAAATTTGTGCATATTGTAAAAAATTTCAAAATTTTGGTATGTATTTGTGTTCTCTGAGCTTTCTTTGCATTTACAGCACATTTCGCATTGCATCAGTGCATTCATGCCTAGGACCATGTCTTGGAGGGGGAGCCATGCTTGGGAGGTCTCAATAGAGTTACACTAGGAAATTTCAACAAGAGTACTGAATTTTAAGAGTAAATTGGTCACCTAGCACGTCCGAACTTTCCTTCAGACGTTCAAGGTATCTGGTCCGAAGACTCCAAACAATCATTCAGACGGATTCTATGCAGTCAAAGTCGGTAGTCGGCCCTAGTTAGCCAAGGGCCGACTAGGACTATTCGGGACTAGTCGGCCAAAACTTATTCTAACCCCTCCCCCCCTCCCTAAACATATATGATATATGAACTAGCATAAATGTCAATAAGTATATGATATTAGTCGGTTAATAACAATACATACCTTCACACTTCATAGCATGGGTATAAATACATAAGTACAGTCTAACAGAACACAGTTGTATTGGCTTCATGCCCATGTCAGAAAACTCAGAACTAAGAATTCATCACAATATTTGTTTGATGATGTTTAATCTGTGAACAACCCCAATTTTGATTATAGGGTTATATGAATATCAACAAATAAACTAACTATTTGTCTATGTTTTTATCTGAGATTCTCAGGTGCTCAACAGATGATTACAGGGAAGAGCCATAGTTGTGAGTCTTGCGACTTAAGACTTTGAGCCAATGTAAAAAAATCCAAACAAAATTGCTTGCAAAGACTCATTTCAAAAAAAAAATTGCTTGTAGAATGCTGCCTGGGGACTAGTCGGCAGTCGCTAGTTAGGGACTAGTCGGGCTAGTCGGGGACTAGTCGAGATTCCGCCCAGCAATAACAGAATCGGAATTAATCGGTCGGCAAAATGCCGCCTGGGGACTAGTCAGGGACTAGTCCCGACTTTGATAGCATAGGACGGATTTAGTCGGTTCTAACCGTCCATTTTTTATCAGACGAAAAAAAAAAAACATTTTTGTACATGTTGTCCGAACCTTCGTTTGAACCCTTAAGCATTTTCGACTGCTTGTTGACTTTAGGGTTCGAATACTTATTCGGACACCTAGACGAAGTGGCCCAAACACTCGTTCAGGCGCTTTTGGGTTAGAGTTTTCTATAAATACTCCTCCTGGTTCTCAATTTACTCACTTTCAATCCAATTGAGCTGGGAGCTTTTTCACCCTTACCCACGTGTTTTCTCGAAAATCTTACACATGTATTCTCTGTTTTTCTTTCCGAGTGTTAGCATCTCCTCGTCGACTCTCTCTGAGAGTTTCTGTGTTCCAGAAGCATGTTCTCGTTGCTCGAGACACCTGTCTCTTGTTCGGTCCTTCGTTTTCTGAACTCAGGGTATATTTTTTATTTCATTTCCTTGCGAGTACCTTGGTTTGTTTGAGCTATGCAGCTTCTAAATCATTTTTAAACTTCTCAAAATTCGGCTAAAGTTGTCTCCAGGTATCCAGCCTGCAAATATACTTCCTGAGTCACAAGAGGATATCCGACCACCACCAGAGCATCAAGAGGCAGAGCATATCCTTGAAATGGATGCTTCGATAGCTCATGGGGACATAAAAGCTAGGTTGAACAAAACGCTTTTATGGTTGATGTCCCAGAGACTGCGGACAAAGAGTCAATGACAGAGAATGTGGCCAAATGACTGGTGCCATATGCAAAGAAGCGGAGGAGGTACAGAAAGGAATAAACTGAGAATAACATATGGACATAGTTTGCCATAGACAATTTAAGAGTCATTGAAGGTGGCAAGAGACTAAGCGGCTTATGCCATTTATCGAGCCTATCGACAAGCCATACCACTACAGAAATTCGAATTTGCAGCTAATCTTCCATCAGACTTTTGTCATCAGGTTGGTTGTTGTTGAACGGCGAGTACTCATTAGATACTTCATTAGTCTGGGCCTAGGTAAGATTTTTGTAAATCTTAGGTGGTACAGACTGCTGGAGCCGAGTAGCATTACCTACCCTACAGTGGTGAAGAGGTTCTACGCAAACATTTAAAACATCAGACCAGAGGTCCTCTCCTTCGCAACTTCAAGGGCAAGTCATCTGCATCACTCCAAATTCCATCAGGAATGTACTAGGAGTCTAGGACTTGGCATGCTTCTGCTAAAGTTGTTCCCATCCCGAGGACCCGAAAACCAATCTTAAAAAGGAGGAAAGGTGTCAGGATGAGTCGACTGTGAGACAGAGGCTGCGGGAGATCGATCTGAAAAATCGTGTCACCTATCATAACGAACTTTGCACGATACCAAATCATAGTGCCTATGAGATTCTAGAAATCTCATAGCCCAAGGACAAGTACAGAGTTATATACACTCATGGGGAGATGCTTAATCTTCCATTTCGAGCCTACTTGGCTTGGGTCAACTGGGGATTGATCTAGGGTATAGAAGCACCATTTCCTCTTTGGTGGGGTGTGGATGCTTGGAGAAGAAAGAGGAGCTCTAGCTTTGGAAAAAAAGATCCGTGGTTTTCATCTCCCTTTCTTCCTCCCTTCAAGCTGATTCCTCAAGGTAATCATCTTGTAAGGCTTGTAGGTAGCTCCCCATTTAGCTTGCATCGATTTCATCGAGTGCTTTATTGTGGTTTTTCGATTAGAATGCTTTGATTTTCTACTCGGCTTCTACTTCAGTGGGTGCTTTCATCTCTTGAATCATACATCTCTGTATCTCCCGGGCGGGTTGTTCTATACTTTCTGGGTGTGTTCTATGAGAGGAGCAAGTAGAGGGTTTGTGGGATCCGACAAACGGTGACCACATCTTAGTGTATTCTCTTGCTAGTGATAATTAAAATCCTTGATTGACTGATGAATCCGTGATGTTCGTTGTTATTGTATAGGTGTATCGTATTATCTGTGTGGTTATGAGATCTCTGCAGTGCTTCGATCCTCGAACCTCGAGCACCATCCTGAGGGCCAGAAGGCTTCCGCAGTATAAGGGATTAGCATTGGTGCAAGCCGATTCCCCAACACTAATGGTGCTCCAGCTTATTTTACAGGCAAATCCTTGGCGAGACTGTAACAATTTGCTTTAAGATGTTCTCACAGTTTCACATAGATCAAAATACATGATGATGAAAAGAACCATGAATTGGCTATTATCAGCATAGTGTAGTGCTTAAGGCCATGCAAATCAGATCTAGACCATTATCTAGGTCACGGACAGCAACTTAAACTCAGTTTTAAATCATGTGTTAAACAGAAATTAAGAAGAGATGAGAAGAATAATTGGAGTAATAGAGACAAGATATTAACTCTCCAATTGTTCTCCGAATCTGTTCAAGCACAATAGCACTCTTAAAAGCTAAAATCTTGAAACACAAGGAAAGAGAAGACGAAAAAAATTAGAGCCTGCTCTCATATTCTTTCTTTTTTAATTGCTAGGTTGTCCATGATAAGGTGAACTCAATTTGTAAGTCGTGGCTTATTTCATTCCATGTGGACACCTCTTCACTTCATCTTAACCCTTCACTAACTCTAGATAGCATCTAAGCTCAACCGTTCAACTAAAAACACTTCTGGTTACAACAAATTAAAATAAAACCTTCTTAAAACTGAAAAACAGAATTATAAATGGAATCAACACTCATGAAAGAGTGGAGGCACTCTAAATTGACACCAAGGTCTTTTTTTGAATCCCCACTGCAACAAGGCGCAGTTGGTCGCATCAGAGTTTTCAATCTTTGGGAACTACAAGAATGCAAGGTTATGACTTTAATTAGCTTCAGTTACTTGCATACCATGTGACTCGAGATCTTGGTATTGTAGTACATTGCAAATAGTTACAAGAATATAGGTTATTGACTACGACAAATCGATAGAAAAGACTAAAGAAGAAGCAAAAAGGAGAGGGAAAATAGAATGAATGGATGATGGGAAAAAAAAAGAGGAAGAGAAAGAAAGAAGAATGGAAAGGGCTACATGGGCACAAACTATCTGGGGAACAGGTATCACTCTATAGAGCTATAGCGACCATTTTTTTCTTTTTACTTTTAAGAACACCTCATCGTTTCATCTGAAGGAGGGTTAAGGCAGACCCCTACCAGATTCAATCCTAGGTCTCAGGTACAACCACCGAGAGAACTTTACCAGCTAAGCTGGCTTGTATATAGAGACCACTTAGTAAGGAATAAATCAATGACTTAACAGTAAAATAATGTTGGTTTGCAATATCATCTATTTTCAATTCATGTGAGCTTCACAATTTCAGTCCACCTGAACATAAATGGGTCCAACAAATCAATGAGGGTTGACTGACACGGGCTTATGCCTTCTATCACAGACAATTAATACCAATTTTGCATGACATACTCACATAACAACCACGGAATTGGCACTTCACCTCCATATGTTCTTAGTCACATGGTTCTAAAGTATTCTTTGCATTCAACACTATCCTTTTCATATCAATCAACAATAGCAAATAAGGTACAACATGACCCACTATGCAATAAATGCCCAATACAAGATATGACAATTTTGGCCATTTTACGAATAAATAATTACATGCAAAAAAACTCTAAATGTTCAAATATAATAGTTGTAACCAGGTCATAATATAGAGGAAAGTTTCAAGTTGAGGGATACATGGCAGTTTCTGATACATATACTAGTATCAGAAATGTTCAAATATAATAGTTGTATGATGATGGTCGTGGAGCTAGCGCTTCTGGGCTTGACGTCGTCGACTGGGTGAGCTTGAATTCTATGATGGAGAGTAGTCATTTCATAATTTCTACTATCTGTTTAGAGCCTTTATTTACTGGTTTTTGAGTTGCATCTTTTTTTTTTTGCAGGAAAAATATTAAACTTATAAGATGACCATCAGAGTTTAGAATTTTGGTTGCTAGTTAGAAGCTGAAATGAAATGGCCGAAACTGAATTGGCCTTTAAAAGTTGTTCTTGAGTTGCATCATAATTTATTCATATCCACCTCGACAGAGGCATCTCCCTCAATCATTGTATTTATAATTATAGGAAAAATTACACTTTGCTCCCCTAGATTTTCACCCAAAATCACTTAACCCCCTTCAAGTTTTTTTCTTCCCTTCAAATTTTTTTTTTTTCGTGTCAAATTAGCACCTATAGTTTCACAAAATAACACTTAACCCCCCTCTGTTAGCTATCCCCTAGTACAACTAACAAAAAAACTAGCACTCATAACTCGAATCGATCACAAAACAACACTTAATCCTCCTATGTGAGCTATATATTACTATATTTAACAAAAAAACTAGCAATTATAACTTGGAATAGAGGGGGATAAACTGTCGTTTTTTCACTCGAAGGTGATCGAGTCATTTTGAGTGAAACTACAAGGGGCCCAAAGTGTAGTTTTCACTACCCTTAATTACATCATTTTCACTACCCTTTCCGATCGAGCCTCGACCCACTTCTCTCCAAAGATCCACCAACATTGAGGACCGACGATCCGGGAACCATTCGGCATCACGGCATCACGGACAACAAAGCATCAATGAGCAATTGTGGGCAAGAATCCAAGTCAGGATCGATTGCAATCATATAAAGAAGAGACGAAGGAGAAAAGGATCCGGGGTGATCCGATACCTGAGATCCGTCCCAGAGCTGCCCCCAGTACACGCTCCCGAACCCCCCTTCCCCCAGCTTGTTGTCGTAGTTGAAGCTGTTCGTCGCGGAATGCAGCTCCTTGAGCGAGAACACCCTCCACGTCTTCTTCTTCCCCGGCTCCTCCCTGCGCCGCCGGTTTCAGATGATCTCACCCATCAAAAAAAAAAAAAATTTAAGAGAGGGAAATCATACCCATCAGAGCCCTTTCCACAGCAGATGAAAGATCGAAATCCCATCAGGAGCATCCCAATCGAGCCGAGAGAACAAGAAACCAAACCCCAACACCACCTCCTCCTCGACTCAGCAATGAGGGGCGGTGGAATGGGACCTCAGCCGAAACGCCTCCACCGCCGACATTACGACCAGCTCGGCATGGGAGTCTAGAGGAGAGGGTCAAGCGGAAAATGTAGAACGAGGAGAGGTAGGGGTTGTCTAGAGAGAGAAGAGGGATTCTAGAGAGAAGGGTGATGCAGATGGGATACGCTATCAGTCGAGACGGCCAAAGCAATGAAAGCGGAAAGGCAGCCAACCAGCAGTCTTCTTTCGGTGGGGAGCAACTTCGATGGGGAGGCCTTACCGCGTATCAGCGTGGGGACGCCTATCACGGCGCGTTCCACAGGTGAACGGTGAGTTAGGTATCCCGACGGCGTTATGCGGTAGGGCCCTCCCGCCCGAGATTTTCCGCTTTCGGTGACGGCCACTTGTTTGATTTTTTTGGCCGCTCAATCATGTGCTTGGGTCTGCTCACACGCGGAGTACGGGTTAAACCGTTGAGCAGTCCAACTCCATGTGTGTGGTCGACTCGAATCCGACGGCTACTGCTTGTTTAGTCGGAGAGGGTGGTCGATGCGAAGGAGCACCAACCAGCGTCGGTCGGAAAACAACGAGTTCGGATCTCGGATCTCGGACCTCCTCCGGTCGGTGGGCCCGCACAAATCACAGCCGCATGATGGCAGGTGACCCAAAGTGAATCGTACTCCAACCCGACTGCATGCGGCTGCGATAAAACATGTAAAACGTTGCCTATCGTCCCGGACAGAGACCAAAACTCGTTACCCAGAAAAAAACTCACCAAGACCACATAATAATTAAACGTAGTCGCCCCGAACCATGGTATCACGGTTTTTCGCATAAGGGATGGCAATGGATCAGCCTAGCCGGTCGACATGCATCACAATCGCACGATGACAAACGATCCGATAGCTCCAGTCAGACTGCCAAATCCATCCCCATCGTCTCCAATGCTTGCCGTCTCCACCGGATTTGCGGCCTGCCCTCACTGGATAAGTGATGCACCACCTGTTCATTGGTGACATGGTGCACCCGTTCCACTGGATAATTCCTCCATAATAATGGGAGAAGGTAACCCTACCCCATCATCAAAGAAAGAAAGAAAAATGCTATTCAGTCCGAAGGTTTTTTCGATTTCGACTGCCCGATTGACATGGTGATTTATGAAACCCAAGTCTTTTGCACCACCTGTTGCACGCCACCACATCAACGTCAATCGGGTTGAGCGGTTTCATTGCCCAAGAAAGAAACCAAGAAAAGGAGCCCTAGTCGTAGAAAGCATGGCCCAATCCGTTGAAGGGTTATCTCGTCTCTTGTTCTTGTTGGATACGACCGGAGATGCCAGCCAGCCGGCCGGCCTGCCTACCCAGGTATGGGCACACAATCCAAAATTACGACATTTGCATGTATGAGTTTTTTTTTTTTTTTTAATCCTCCCAGGGGTTGGTTAGGCATGGATCCCAACCAGTTTATTTTTAGGGTTTTTTCAAAAATACACCCGATAACCACATATTAAAACTCTGTTAAGCATCACAGATTAGGCTAAGCTCCAACAGCAGCAACTCTTTCTTCCTACTCTCCAAATATATAGCCAAAGATAGACAAGGTGGCCAACGTAACCCGGAGAGAATACGATCGCTCGGTACATACAAACATACATCTCACATCTGATACAGATCCATGGGAAATTAATCAATATTCCTATGATCCACACTACGTAAACGTATCTTCGCGATCACCCTCGGCGGTATCGCCCTCCTCCAGGTTAGCAAATTCAAGAAAATGAGGCGGACGGTGATCCTCGTGATAGTAGTCACGCGGAGTGCCGAGCTTCACACCGTACCGCATCCCCACTGTGTGCTTCACACCCATGAAGTTGTAGCTCCACGGACCATTGTCTGGGACCTGAGAAGCAGTACATCAAGAGACCTTGAATTAGTCATTGTGCAAATCTAATCGTAAAATTCATCGAATAAATGACTTGTTTTAGGTCTTGAGGTAGTGAAATGCATATGTTATTACCATGTAGAATCCCAAGAACCTGTCACTAAGAAGCATCTGAACCTTTTCGTAATGGGTTGGCAGGTAACCGTGTGGATTGCTTCCGCTGTCCTTGTTCAAACGCCCCCACTCGTAACCCGTTGGTGTGAGCTTATATGCAGTCAGAGAACAGGATCCCGGAGTGAAACTACAGGTTAAGATGATGCACTTCTCACCATCCCATTGCTTGCTGTTCTCCAGAACCCGTGCATGGCTTGTGAGGTCCTGCAACATAAACGATAAATAAATAAACATATATATATGTATAACGAAATATGAGGTTTCCTGGATATCGATGATGTCCATAAAAATGTACAAGGGGGAAAATAAACCTGAGGTGATAGCTGAGGAAGTTCATTCGGCTGTGTATGCATCCATCCCAACGGCTCTAGGTCGTTTAAGAAGTCGTGTTCGGGAAGAGCTGATGGCAGATGAACTTGCTGATGGGTTCCCCATTGTGGTGGCATGACTATGCACCGGATTTCCTTCACCTGTGGATTATCTTGAGGGCTCAAGCCATATAGATAACCAGCGATTTGAGTTCGAAGATCTGCTATACAGATAAACTTCTTCAAGATGTTCTTTGGCATGATGTAAGTGTATCCCGTCTCCTGTTTGTTAACGAAATGATATTAAGGTCAGTAATCCACGACATCAAAAACTTGGGAGATTTGAATGGCAATCGTAAAAAAGAAGCTCATCCTAGGAAATGAATCCCCATTCAACAATTGTTAATGCTAGTGCATCGTCAGTTAAAACAGAGCTACCCCTCAAACAAAAACGAATGACGAAGAAGGATTCATTAAAATGGCCCTAAATAGATGGGATAAGGTTCGATAGGTTATGGCATGGTTATCATAATCCATATAAGAAATTAGAAAATCAAGAGAGAGAGAGAGAGAGAGTGCCCCGGATTGATCATACCTTAATGTCGTCTGAGTTAACGTAAATATGATTGACACGAAGATAAAGATTTGTTGCTGAAATAGCCCTCACACGCCAATCAGTTTTAGACCCATATGCTTGTTGCTCATAGGGACTAGTCGTCGTGACAATAAGCTCATCACCATGTACATTTGTTGTCCTTGTTGTAACTGCAGTCAACTGGCTTGCTTCTTTGGACTGCAAAAAAGTAAACACCAAATGGTAAGTACAATGAAGTGATAAACACCGCAGGGATTTCACAACTATCTATTCGATCATTACACATCACCTGTTTCTCAATCTCTGCAATCTGCTGTCTCTGTTGTGAGGGTGGAGTTATCTCAGCACCAAGTATTATATCGCGAATCTCAGACTGCGTCAGTGCTGATGTGTTCACATTGTTCTTCTTTGCATAATCAGAGAGTATAAGATCCCTCAGAGCAACCTCCACCTTCATCCACTGATCATCAGTGAGAGAAGGCCAGATATGGTGTGGTTCAGTGACGATCGTCTTGTCAGGCTTCAATAACATCTTTGCCTTTTCATTGTTCACGTGGAGTGCACGCAATATCAAAATGAGACGAGAGAAGGCAGTGTACGATGATATACTCTTCAACCAATCGTCATAGATATTAAAGAGAACCATCTGGGGCTCTGTAGCCTTAAGAATCAAATCACCAAACTTCTCGATCTTCAAGCAAGCCTGGAATGGCAACTGCAGCTCACTACCCTTGATTACAATGTTCGGAAAATCAAGCAAGTGAACCTCTAAAGGATCTAACATCCCTTTGCGGGTAACGATAATTTGCTTCGGCTGTTCTTCAACAGGCAGTGACCGCACAAGAGCAGCCACCTCCTCAGCTGTTTTCCACTTGGCCAGCTGACCGAGACGCTTTTGCCCAGCCCATACACTTGTGTGGATGACCTGCAACATATTACAGCTTCACGTAAAATAAATCTACATAGAGAAGGCTACAATATGCTTCAGTAGAACAGAAAAAAAAAAAAAGAGCAGTACCTTCAGAAAGAGTTGTCCTGTTCTTGGATTAAATATAAAGATGGCACCATTTATAGGTTTGGTAGTGAGATTTCCCTCGAACGTCTTATGGATTGTGACTCGGTACACGTTGGTGTCATCAACAAACCATATGATTTGATTGCTGAAGATCTCCCCATAGTTTTGAGACGAAAGATATGGCTCTGTAGGTTCAGATGAATACAGCTGCAAACCTTTCCTTATTCTCTCCCTCAAAACATATAAAGCTGGATTTGACTGTGGGGAGCATTAAATATTGAATCATAAGTAAGATTGCATAGATTAGTCTGGAAAACTAAGAAACTATGTGTTCAATAAAATGAACATTAGGATGTATAACATTACCTTCATGATTTTGTTCATTGCTTGAGCCAATAGAGGTTTTGACCCAGGGAACCAATTCCCAAAGGCAGAATGCAAGTTGTATGCTAGATCAATACCAATCATTACTCCTGTAATAGAAGAAAAACACTATTAATTTAAAATTTTGAAACACGACATAACCAACAAAGAAGTGAAATCAAAGAGAGATTACCAGTTGGAGAGGGATAAATGGACATGTTGTCAGTTGTGTAATCCATAAATTTGGCCCTTGTATAACGTTCTATATCATGTGAATCATAGTCTCCCCAGCGAAGTTGGACATCTATCCAATATTTATTGCTTGCTTTCTGATCAAAAACATCCTTTGACTCAGCAACAAGGCTAGGCTTCGACATTGGCCATCTATGTGCAGCAAAGAGAAGGACATCAGCGCAAGAACTGTTCATCTTGTAACTCTTTCTTGGATGTATCGTCTCTTTCTGCACGGTCTCAATTTCCAAAGCATCCAGCTCTTGATCCAAGACCTGGCAGAGGTCCATAACAACACTCTCGTGGACCTTTTGCCAAAGATGAGCACGGAATATCTGAATCAAAGATATCTTCAAGGTCGGAATTTTTCCATGCATGAATATTCCTGTGAGATCTAATTGCACTTGGAAGCCTACATAAACATTTGCACGATTTATGGTAGGAGACCACCAGAGAGTAAACCTACGGTTAGGGATTTGATTCAACCCAGACCGTTGGGCATTAGTTAGTTTCTTGTACTTCATGGACTCCTCAAAACCAGATGCCTTCTCCCAAAAGAGACCTTCCCAGGTGGGGAAACTGGAAGGAAAGAAAAAAAAAAAAGAGCCATAATCAGTTAAATGTTATCAAACAGTAAGGCTCGAAGCATGTGTATGCAGAGCACCCAAATCATGGATACACTGTTCAAAACTACCTGAAGGCATCAGAAAACAGCCGTAATACCAACAATAAAATTACAAAATAAAGTGGAGAATTAAAGCAACCTAGAGTGGAATTAGAAAAGGGTATGTAAAGTATTGTCGAAGCTTTAACTTACTATGTGCCTTTAAATAAAGTATGCTCCAGAATACCCTCAACTCCTCCAAGCGCCTGGATGACGTCAGTCCGATAATTGTTCAAGTTCCACAACTTGCCATCATGCCGCTGGTGGGTCCACCAAAATGGATTTTG
This sequence comes from Chamaelirium japonicum, assembly GCA_947650365.1. NCBI lineage: Eukaryota > Viridiplantae > Streptophyta > Magnoliopsida > Liliales > Melanthiaceae > Chamaelirium > Chamaelirium japonicum. The sequence goes on along the minus strand of OX393553.1, from coordinate 68,132,495 downwards.
TTTCAGAACTTGGTACTGCTTAAAATCAGTGCGCACTCTCCAACCTTTATCATATGCCAGGGTGTGACGGTCTTTCTGGAAAAGAGTGTTGATTCGTGGTATTCCCCTATCCCAGGAATCCTGACAATTTATCAGGCATAAGTCAAGCCATGCTTGATAGAAGTAAAAAAAAGCTGCTCATTTTTCAATGCACACAAAATCAAATACCTCAAGGTTTGATTATCAGGATAAAAACAAACCATCTACAATAAAACTATGACCAACAAATCTATTCTAGTGATAATATCAATGCCACATGAATGGTACTAACATGAATTGTATTATACTCAAATACGAAATAGCTAATAATCTTGGTTGAAAGTTGAAACAAAAACTATTACATAATAGAATTAAGTCATTTACATAATAGAAGCCACTAGGAAGTAGGAACTTAATTCATTATAATAGATTAAATATTTTCAACAATGGTAACAATAGACGCACGCAACCATACCTATTCAAACGTTTCACTAAAAATTTAAGATTCTAAAATGTACATTTAGCTTGAAAATAAGTTAGCGTTGCCACAAGTTCAAGTTTCTTGCATGGCTTCATCTTTAGCCCATAAGGCTACAGAAGGGGCAACCGAGGTTAGGTCTCGTCTTTTTTGAATGGATATTAACTGTTTCGATTTTTTTTTGCTCTCCTTTATGATGGAAGGAAGAGGGGATATACCGTCCGTTTTGTGTGTTTCTTTACTCATCAACATTGGGAAAGAGAGTGCATCTATTATTAAAGGTAGTGTGTTTTTCAAATCCCTACTATATCCCATTGCTTTAAATAAAATCTAATGAATATTTAATATTGTATGATTTGATATTTCACATTCGACCTTGACACCAATCTTGGAGGGCTGATGCTAGATGACAGCCGGTAAGAAAATTTGATGCGAAACGATGCACGTGGACAGGAAATCAATAGTTTAATTGTACTAGCAGTGTTTTGCTATGAATTAAAAGTTTCAGGCCGGTAGGAAGTTTTGTTCAAGCCATCAGCAGGGAATAATGGGTTTTAAAAGAAACTACTCGCATCATGCAGTTCAATCTCAGTTCTGAGAGTTACAATGAATAATGCTTAAATTAAACGGCACGAGTCCGTCCCGCAATATCAAATGCCAATGAACTTAACAGGCAGGTAGGGACGCACAATCTCACGAAGCTGGACAGCCGTCGACACAGATAATATACTGGAGATCCGATTAGTAGAATTACCGGAAATACCCTACTGGAAAGAGACGTACCTACTGAGGATCATGCCTGGCCTCAGGAATAGGAACTCCGAAAATGGTGATCAAATATCCAGGAGTCGTCAGCATCCTCAATCGAACCCGTGATCAGCATCCGGGTCAGCCGTCAGCTCCCTCAATTGAACCCGTGATCAGCGTCCGGGTCAACCATCCAGTCGTGTGGCCATGTAAGCATGCTGAAGTGCGTCGGGGGACACGAACTCGGGCACGGGACGAAGCCGGGGATGAGGGTTAGGGTCAGGTTGGCGGCGAACTGTAGAGTAGAGGAGGGTCGGGTCGGGTTGGGGGTCGGGCTGCAGAGGAGAGACAGAAGGGGAGGAAAGGAGGAGGGTATCGGGTCGGGTTCGGGTGGCGGAGGAGAGGGAGGTGGGATCGGGCACGGGGTGAGGGGTGTGGGGTGGGGGGCTCGGCTGCGGGATAGGAGGACAGTGGAGACGGGCGGCGGGGTTGAGGGAAGGAGGGAGGCGGAGCTGGTCTGTGGGGGGGTCGCGGGCGGTGAGGAGGCGGGGGCCGGGCTGGGCTGTGGGTCCGCCGGGAGGAGGGGACGGGACCAGGGTGGTTGGCGGCACCGGGAGGCGGGCCGGGGCCGGGGGGCTGGCACGGGCGGGGTCGGTCGACCGGGTGGGAGAGGAGGGAGGGGATCGGGGTGGGAGGGCGGCACAGGTGGGGCTGGGCCGGTCGGGTGGGAGAGGAAGGAGGGGATCGAGGATGGCTCGCGGGAGAGAGGGAGAGAGAGCGAGAGAATGGGGCCGGTGGACTTGGGGGGGGGGGGATGAGGTAAGGGTTGGGCTAGGGTTTCACACGCCTAGTACCCACCTAGGGTTTCACACGCCTAGGGTTGGGATTGGGGTTTCACACACCTTACCCTGATTTCTCTCAACAAGCATGTAGAGGAAAACAAAATTTTATTTCATTCTTCAGTGCCATTACATGATCCATGGGCAGGCCTATATAAAGGCCTGCGATAACAAACGAAAGTCCCTGAAAGTCGAGGTGGGACTAAATAACACAATGCAAAAAAATAAAAACAAATGAAAACATCCATGATGGTGCTGACTGTCTGATCAGAGCCATAGGCTCAGGTGGCGCCTCCTGCGCTGATACACGCGCCATGGGCGCTGCTCGATGTCCCCATCATTCTTCTGGGGTGGGAGAGAGCTCGATTCCGTCGAGTAAGGCTCGGTGCGGCTCTTGTATAGCTCCAGCAGGTCTGGGTCCATCTGCTGGGGTCCCTGATGCTCACTCCAAGCGTCCTCAGAATGATGCCTTCCTTTCCAGCGAACCAGGTACCGCCGGATTCCACTGTCGTCTACAAGAGACAATCTCGTCATCCAGAATATTATCAATGCCTTTTGCTGTATATGGCGGGGATATTTCTGGGAGTGGGGGTAGGGGGGCACTCAGGGGCAGGGTCCAGGGTAGGCTCAACTATCAGCGGATTTCCAGGGTTAAAATATGGGCCATTATAAGCCACTAGATCTTTAATATTGAAGGTGGGACTGATGCCAAAACCATCGGGTAATACAATAAAATAAGCATTATCATTTATATCTTTTAGAACCCGAAAAGGACCCGCACTGCGCGTATGTAGTTTCTTAACGGCTCCCGAAGGAAGCCGTTCCAGACGAATCCGGACCATCACATAATCTCCCATACGGAAAGTCTGAACTCGCTTCCGGGCATCGGCCCTTAATTTATAGCTCGCATTGCTCTGTTCAATTTTTTTACTGATTTCCTTATGTAGTTCATGCACATGAGATGCCAAAGCAGATGCCGACTCAGAAATTCTATGATGCTCAGATATGGGAATAAGATCGACTGGTTGCCTATGTTTAAACCCATGCATGACTTCATGAGGACTCATACCGGTGGATCTATTGACAGATTTATTATATGCAAACTCGGCTACTGACAGTTTCAGATCCCAAGTCTTAACGTGTTCACCCATCAAGGTACGTACAAGGTTTCCCGGACTCCTATTGACAACTTTAGTCTGGTCATCGGTCTGGGAATGGAAGGCAGTGGAGAACTGGAGCCTGGTGCCCAGCTTGGGCCATGGGATTTTCCAACAGAAACTTGTGATCTTGACATCCTTGTTGGGCATGATTTCAGGCAATCCGTGTAACTTCATGACGCCATCGGACGTCTTGGAATAAGGGAGAAAAAGGGTCACCTCGGCGAACCGGTCTACGAAGACTAGGACCAACTCAGGCTCCTTGAAAATCTTCTTAGCTAGGGTTGATTGCTGCTCGGCCTGACTACTCTTAGGTTAGGAGGGACCTAGTTTAACCTTCTTGTCCTCATGCTCAAATAGGCACATGTTCGAACGACCATAAATAAGGACATTATTGTCAAACAGACAAGGTCGTCCCAAAATAACTTGACCAGCATCCATGGTCAGAATATCACACCATATTTTGTCCAGGTAGACATCGAAGTTTATAGGAAGAAGGCATCGTTGCTTGATTTCCATGGTGGTCGAATTGATCTAGGGGACCTGATAGGGTCGAGGGTGGGGGACGGCCTTTAGGCCAGTCTTAGCTATCACGGTTGATGACACAGTATTGATGCAACTACCGCTATCAACGATGATCTTACAGTTCTTATCCCCAATCTTTGTGAACGTGTGGGAAATGACAGTACGTCTCCAGTTATCTTGATCCTTGGGTTGAGACAGGGTGCACCTAACAACTGACATAGAGGGAGATGAGGAAACTCAAGATGGCTTCGTCATCATCATCAAAGTCTCCATCTTCTTCTTCAGCTTGATAGATGAATTCTGCCTCTCTGGCCTCTATCACTTCAATTAGATTGCCATCAATAATGTTGACTTTGACATGGCTTGCGCAGTTTGCGGCCACATGTCCGTAGCCTTGGCATTTACAACACATGATGAGGGGACTTCCTTTGGAGAAGTCTTTCTCAGGGCCCTTGTCATGGTTGTCTCTCTCATTGCTTCGACTGGTGGAGTCGGCTCTTGGTTGGGATTCGTTGGGGTGGGGCCAACTTAGGTAGTTGTCCGAGAAGGGCCGAGGGACTTTGCTTCGGGAATCTTGATCCCGATGGAAATGATTGGACCTAATGCTATCGAGGTTCTGAACTAAGGCATAGGCTCTTTCCAACTCTGTAACATCTCGGGCAAGGAGCTCACTCCTCAGGTCTTCTCTCAAACCTGATCGAAAACGTGCCAGGACCTGGGCAGGGGTTTCTGTTCCGAGGACATTGCAGCGAGTTCGAAACTCGTCGAATTTGGTGACATAGTCCCTGACTGATTTATTGCCTTGGGTGAATTGGTACCATTGGTCCAATAGGCGGGCTCGATATGATGGGGGCACATACTTGCCCTTTAGCTCATTCTTCATGGCGACCCAAGTATCAATGGGGTCCTGAGTTTTGGCAGCTCTCAAGGCTTCTACATCAGCCCAGTATTGGCTGGCAGGTCCACTAAGCTTCATGGCAGCGAATTGCACTTTTTGCGGTTCGGTTAAAGGGTACCAGGCAAAGTATCGGTCCATGGACTGGAGCCAGTCCAAAAAGAATTGGGGATCGTGCCTGCCATCGAAAGAGGGCACATCTAACCTGATGCTTCGGAGATACCGTTCATTCGGGTCTTGATTGTTCTGCCAAGGTGGCCGAGAATCTTGAGGGTCTAGGGGTGATGGAGCTTGAGGTGGAGCTTGAGGTGGAGCTTGGTCCAGACGGTCAAAACGGGCATTGGTGTCACGCTGACAAGCGGTGAGGTTCTGGTTCATAGTTGCTATTCCTTGGGCTAACTCGGCAAGTGCCCTAGTTAAGACCTTGGGATCCATATTGTCCGACTCACTCGACTCTCCTAACAGATAGGACCTACCTCTACAGGTTGGCATGCAAAGACAAACTCACAACATGATGCGTGCGGATGATGAAATTTTTTTTTTTTTTTAATATGGCGATCGAATACAATAACTAAAAGAAAATCTTCCTAGATGCAAGTATGCAACACAACTACAGTTCTTACCTACAACCATGCTCTGATACCAAAAATGATGCGAAACGATGCAGGTGGAAAGGAAATCAGTAGTTTAATTGTACTAGCAGTGTTTTGCTATGAATTAAAAGTTTCAGGCCGGTAGGAAGTTTTGTTCAAGCCATCAGCAGGGAATAATGGGTTTTAAAAGAAACTACTCGCATCATGCAGTTCGATCTCAGTTCTGAGAGTTACAATGAATAATGCTTAAATTAAACGGCACAAGTCCGTCCCGCAATATCAAATGTCAATGAACTTAACAGGCAGGTAGGGACGCACAATCTCACGAAGTTGGACAGCCGTCAGCACAGATAATATACTGGAGATCCGATTAGTAGAATTACCGGAAATACCCTACTGGAAAGAGACGTACCTACTGAGGATCATGCTTGGCCTCAGGAATAGGAACTCCGAAAATGGTGATCAAATATCCAGGAGTCGTCAGCATCCTCAATCGAACCCATGATCAGCATCCGGGTCAGCCGTCAGCTCCCTCAATTGAACCCGTGATCAGCGTCCGGGTCAACCATCCAGTCGTGTGGCCATGTAAGCATGCTGAAGTGCGTCGGGGGACACGAACTCGGGCACGGGGCAAAGCCGGGGATGAGGGTTAGGGTCGGGTTGGCGGCGAACTGTAGAGTAGAGGAGGGTCGGGTCGGGTTGGGGGTCGGGCTGCAGAGGAGAGACAGAAGGGGAGGAAAGAGGAGGGTATCGGGTCGGGTTCGGGTGGCGGAGGAGAGGGAGGTGGGATCGGGCACGGGGTGAGGGGTGTGGGGTGGGGGGCTCGGCTGCGGGATAGGAGGGCAGTGGAGACGGGCGGCGGGGCTGAGGGAAGGAGGGAGGCGGAGCTGGGCTGTGGGGGGGTCGCGGGCGGTGAGGAGGCGGGGGCCGGGCTGGGCTGCGGGTCCGCCGGGAGGAGGGGACGGGACCGGGGTGGTTGGCGGCACCGGGAGGCGGGCCGGGGCCGGGGGGCTGGCACGGGCGGGGTTGGTTGACCGGGTGGGAGAGGAGGGAGGGGATCGGGGTGGGAGGGCGGCACAGGTGGGGCTGGGCCGGTCGGGTGGGAGAGGAAGGAGGGGATTGGGGATGGCTCGAGGGAGAGAGGGAGAGAGAGAGAGAATGGGGCCGGTGGACTTGGGGGGGGGGATGAGGTAAGGGTTGGGCTAGGGTTTCACACGCCTAGTACCCACCTAGGGTTTCACACGCCTAGGGTTGGGATTGGGGTTTCACACACCTCATCCTGGTTTCTCTCAACAAGCATGTAGAGGAAAACAAAATTTTATTTCATTCTTCAGTGCCATTACATGATCCATGGGTAGGCCTATATAAAGGCCTGCGACGAAAGTCCCTGAAAGTCGAGGTGGGACTAAATAACACAATGCAAAAAAATAAAAACAAATGAAAACATCCATGATGGTGCTGACTGTCTGATCAGAGCCATAGGCTCAGGTGGCGCCTCCTGCGCTGATACACGCGCCATGGGCGCTGCTCGATGTCCCCATCAAAATTCTTCTCAATCCTCTTTTATTCTTGTCAATCTTCTTTATAGTCGTCCCCATTTTGATGGGATGAAGACTTGCATTATGATGAGTTGTGGAACTCAGAACCAATTTTTGGAACTAAATTGGTTCCTCCAAAATTTAACATTTATTAGAGTTTATCATTAGTGTGCTTTTCAAATTCCTTTCTATCTCATAACTCCAGGTAAAATCTAGTGGATACTTTGTATTATATAATAACACTTGGGCCACTTGGCATTATTATTTACCTCCAAATTTTCATTACTTACTACATATAATCGATTATCAAAATATAATATAATAGAGGGCTTACCCTGACTTTTCAAGAAGCCCTACAAAGATAACTTAGGGACAAAATGGCATCTGCCGGCACAAAATACAACCAAATTTTTTCTGTAAATCATGAAACTCACCTCAAGGTCTTCAAGGGTTAGGCGTCTATTTTGCGATTGTGCTTCTTGTCTTTTCAATGCATATTCAGCCCATACACGCTGAGAATCAATAAATTCACTCTCCCATGGCTGGAGGGATAAAAAGAAAGGAACAGCAGAATTAGTATGATAATGATGCATAAATAAAAAAAGAAAACAAACAAGAGTCATACAACCAACCTGAATATAGCGATAAAGATTAGGAATGAGCTGATCCTCCTCATGGCTCATACCACTCCTAAAATGAGTTACCCCAACATCAGTCTGCTGACTATACCGAAGATCACTTTGAGGGATCAATATGTGACCCATGGATAGCATGCCAAGACCTCCTATTTCTTTGGGTGTGTAAAAGATGACGGGAGGAAACCTGACAAGTAGATGAGGTATCAAAACCACATTGTAAAATTATCAGCCGTTGCGATTGACATGTATTTACAGTTGCAACACACACAAGCACACGCACGCACATGCACGCATGCACACCCGTGCACACACACACATGGAACTAATATGCAATCTTGCCATGGAAGTATACTACCTGCTAGGCATCTTTGAATTCAACCCAATCTTAATTCGAGTCTGAATCTTGTTTTCACACTTGACCAACAAATCCAACAGTTCCTGGGTATGGACGGTTGCTTCACGAAAATATGTCATCAGGCCTGGAGATAGGAAAAAAAGAGGCAGAAAAGAATGAGAATGCTATCAGCATGTGCATCAAACAACAGTGTCAAGTCTCAAGAACACAAAATTGTCGGTGAAGAAAAGAACTAGTCAACATACCAATGAGGGCAGTATTCCATTTGTTGACAATCTTCGTAAATGTTGTCGACCCTGATGACATAAGAATCTGCCTCACACGATTCTCAAACACCTTCAGGTGTTCATCATCAACACGTAAGAAGGCAATTGCTGTTCTCTCTTTGGTCTGCTCATTCTGTAAATTCCAAACTCCATCCTTTGTGTTGCTGAATGCCTCTTGAGTCATTCTTATTTTTGGCAATATTCGAACCTCAAATCCACACCTACAGAACACCATAGTTCAATAAAACGAAGTGTCAAAGAAGAAAAATGAAGACAAGCACTAAACTAACAAAAATTTCAATACAAAGGTTCTTTGCTTGAATGAAGCCTAAGGCAATGCCAGATCAGTTCAGCAAGCATGCTCAAACACCTAGACTCAAAAGAACAAAAGTGTGCAAACATTAAAGAAAGACATGTTATGCAGACTGATTGGGTAAGAGGATTCACTACGGGCAAGAGGATTAACTAGGTTACAGCTCAAAATTGAGATGACTAAAAAATTGAACACAACGCAGAAAATAGGGGTTCATTCTGTTTTGTGCCTCAATAAGAAAATTTTCAAGACAGTTCGGAATCTATGTAACTTGTTAAAGGGCATTCCCCACATCATCAAAAAGCACTCACAAATCAAAATCAAAAGAAGATTACGCGAAAAAGGGGGAAAAATACAGGAAGAAAGAGAACAAAGTTGAAAAACTAGAAAGTATGTCCGATAATTTCATGATTTATCAAATGAATCCCTTCAAAATAAAAAACGAATCGGAATCTGCAGAAGAATTTATAACCATCCAAATAAACAGGGCTTTTCACTATAATTATTGGTAGCCTTGGTGACTGTAATATCAAAGGGGTTAAGAATAAATGATACAGTATGAACCTTTGGGGCCTAACCATGAAACTTGATTAAGTCAAAGATGCAGAACATACAGAAACTCGTGAAATAACTTGTATTATCCTTGTTATGGTTCCCACACGGGCCACACCAAACTTAAGATGCTAAATACAACCCAATGGTCATTCATACATTATAAAGAAGTGAAGCACTAAGCAAAACATCATGAATTAAATAAAGCATCAGAAGAAAAAGAAAATGCTTACATGCTGAACAGCAAGTTAGGGTTGTCCTTGCTGTAGACTGAAACGAAGCTATTCTCCCACTCTAATGTTGTGATACTTCGTGGAAGTCGGTTCTTCATGTCCCAAAACACACTTCTCCCAAGGTTGACTGTAAAGCACACGAAAAGAAAATTAATTTTAATCATACAGCATATATGAGTGAGGTCTCAAGTCAATACTAAATATGACGGAAGTGGAGTAGAAAAATATTGTAAAGAAAAAGATAAGTACCATCATGTTTCATTAGCCTCATTCGTGCATCTCTTGGCCAACACTTCTTGTTATTATATCCAACCATATTTTCATTATTTGGATCAGGATGTTCCGTAAGATATCTTTGAATGAGGTCACGTGCCTCTTCATGAGTGAAGCGGAGAAGTATGTGTACCTTGTCAATGTACCGTGAATACAACCTGATTGGATGTCTGGTTTCAATTTTGGTGTCCGCATAGGTAATGAATTCATTTGGCATCTGAGGAGGCCCAGCAATTTCACTGGCTCGAGTTAAACCAAGAAGCAAGAGATCAAGCACAAGGCCATAGTACTGGACTACAAATGAAGCAAACTGAAGACCACGAATGAGACCATATGAGTTTGTGTGACTCATATCTTTGTATGATAAGACCACATTGTTTTTAGCAGTGACATAGTCAGCGATGTTGTGATCCAGAACCAAACGTAGAAGCCTGCAAACGATATGACAAAAAAAATTCATCTACTTTAATTGGCAAAAAAAAATCAACTACTTTACAATTAAAAAAAAACCTTGTATTCATAACACAAGTACAAACAAAATTACCGATTCAACATGGTCAGATCAATCTTCTCAAAGAACTTCTCAAATTTTGTTTGGAGCATCACAACACACTGCCCGTCACTTGTATCCCATATGGCTTGTAAATTATTTATGCCTTGACACCATTTATAGACAAGAAGAGGTGGTGGTTCTGAATCAGCAGGCTTAATCCAATTGGGGAAAAGATGTCGCTTGTCACCTTCATACCATAGATACTGATCAAGGTATGCATCTGTGATTTTCTCGAGTGGCTCAATTTCATACACAGGAATCAAGTAACTATACAAATCCATGAACTCAATGCCAACCTGGAAAAAGAGCATTTAATTTTATTAACATGCTTATGCCAAATGGTTGAAATTGCTAATAGAGTAATAGGTACATCTCGAAATCAAATGAGCTTACTTCTTTGAAGGCGCGCTGCGTAAGCAAGTGCCTTTTTATCCTTGATAATGCTTCATGCGGATTGTCATATGCTTGTTCAATAAGACCCAGTTCTTCCCTTTGCAATTGGTTCAGCCTCACCGCAACACTGTAAGATTCTTTCAGCCTTTCCAGTGCGAGGATAAGAAGTTTGGTATCATGCTTGTACGATAATGGAGGGAAAGGGATAGGGGAGAACTTCCTCGATTCTAGCCAATGCACAGTTGTAGTATAGATAGCCACTGCTTCTTCAGGAGTGACATATGGACCATCTTTCAAATAATTGTGCTGACGTTCCTGCAAGAGAAAAAATGATAACAAGATGAGACCAATCATTACTAGAAGAAGTTTAATTTGCACAAATGAAACCAGAATATCACAAAATCAAGGAGAATCGTAGTAAGAACAAAAGCATTACGAAGGAATAAACACTGTTAAACGAATAACAGAAAGTAAAATAATCAAAACCTGCTCAGCCTTTAACCATAAACGGGTTAATCTTCCTAGGTTCTTTCGACAAACGGTCTTGTCAACTGTAGCACCCCGTCTAATACGCTCACGATTATAGTGAGCAACATTGGTCCACCAATCTGCCTTAGACTTCACATAACGAAGAATCATGTTCTCAATGGGGACTGGCAGCCCCGGAACCTGAAAATTATTTACTGAGACAACAATATGGCAGAACATAACGCTGTAAGCAATAGTAGTATGGTACAATAAGTATACCTTCCAAGGGATGTTAGCTTTCCAACAACGCCATGCTTCACTGAGATGTTGTAAGATAGTCCTAGCCTTGTTTTGCTTGATGCCCTCTGCAACAGATCCAAAATCATATATCTCAGTTTCGTTTGCCAATCAGTAGTTTAAAGTTCAGAAAAGATGGTACTTATCGACATTATGAATATAATTTGAGTCTTACTATAAAAATCACTTTAGAAGAGGAAACTGAAAGCAGTGCGAATAAAAAAGTTTACCTGGCATTGCGTCAAGAACATCATGCATAACAGCAGCTCGAAGTTCCAAATCAAAGTGGCTCTCCACACGTTGCTTTGTAACAGTCTTGGCAACTCCTTTAGAATGACGACCTTCAAACTGACGTGCAAGTAAATTACCCAACCATCTTTCTAGCAAGGGCACAATGCCACGAAGGAAAAACAGCCAGACCCTCCACATCGGTGCCCAAAATCCACAGCCAGGTCCCTTCCCAACGGGTCCAGTATTGAAGCGGTAGTATATTAGGTGCTTCAGATCCTTGCACATTCTGATCTGCCGCATTAGCCGATACTTGTAACGATACATACCAGTTAACTGGCCAACATGTGAAAATGTATACTGCAAACCGTCAGCCAACTGAAATGCATCCACATTTCCCAAGCGAAATTGAATATTGGCATCAACAACAAGCTTTGTCAGTCGCAAAATTTCACGGCATAAATGAAATGCATTTCCAAAACGTGATTTTTTCCGCTCCTTTGTGGTGAGCGTTTTTACGGGTTTCAAATTAAAATTGTAGTCAAGATGAAGATAATTCAGATTTTTTCTATGAATCAACAGATTCAGCATGTTGTAACCCTGCTTACAAACTTGTAGACCTGCTTCTGCCCAATCTAGTTCTGTAGTTTGAAAGAACTTAGTCGCTTGAAGTGACCGAAACAGATGTTTCTTCTTCTGAGCCTTAGGAGGCCGGTGATGCAGCTCGTTTAGCACAAAACACTTCAATAGCTTTTGATAGCTGACACGAACTTTAACTGGATATGATGGAGGGCTGTAAATTAAGTGCAGCAGCAACAAGCATCATATCAGCTAGTTAAATGAGATCGAATATAGAAGCAGTGTATCGAGAGATGGAACTTACCAGTGTTCCTTGTACCATTCCGATACAAGAGGAATGTCTTCAGCACGGCGCGTTCGACCAGATCTCATGCTGAAAGGGCAAGGTGCAAACAACAATGAGATACCCGCAGCTGTAGTATCAGTATAAAGTTGAGTGTTTTGCAGCAGAGGTTCCACCCCATCTGGAAGAGAAAAGTCTTCCTCGTCTTCCTCTTCATAGGCTTTCTTCTCCCTCCGATCAACCTTGTTGATGGATGTAATGGGGTGTATCAAGGGATCATAGTAGAATGCAGGTAAGTCAGGGTCCTCGGTTTTTATGTACATTATCATCGGAGTATGATATATGCCAAGTTTTACTTTCCTGGGTCGATTATTGTAGAGATGAGGAAAAGCAATTCGGTACTCTGTCCTGAGTGGCTGACGAATGATGAGCTTGTTGATGTCATTGAATTCATTCCAGTCCTCATCTCCTTTCTCCATGTCACGATACAGAGGCTCAAACTTAGGTCCTCCTGCAAAAGATACATCAAGTATGAAGACAGAGTACCAGGGAGCTCAAAATCACAGTCTTGCATAACCAAACATACCAATCTTCATTGAATTCATTTCAGTAGTGTTCCTTATACTTAACACAAACATCACGCAGTATTTGTTTGTTACATGATGAGGTGTCACGAACTGTTTAATTTAATACAATGCATCAGTCCAATTGGCATGATTTAATATTTTAAACGGAATAATCACCATGTTGCATGGAACATATATCCGTTGTTCAGACGATATGATCCAACAAATTTCTAACAAGATCCTAGACGATCATCGACATCTAGTGAATATAGAACAAGCATACCTGGTATGCACATGTTAAGTGCTTTAGCAGTGAAAAATGACTCCATGTCAAACAAGTAGAAATAGTTACGGTCAATCAAATCAGAAAGCAGCTGCCCTGCAAGTCGATGAAGGGTTGCCATTATCGGAAGCGAGAGGTGCCATTTTCTGTAACTAGGGCCATTAATAAGCTTTGTTTTCACAAGAGGTTTATGATCGTAAAACCACGTATGTACAGCAGAATCTTCTTCTTCATCCAATTCAAGTTGTATTGCCTCCAATGGTTCCACATCTAACAAATTATCTGCATAGTCTAATGGAGGCTCCTCGTCATCAAAAGGGGGAAACCTCATTCTTTTGAAGTGCCTCCGATCTCTTTTCTCTCTTCGCATCATGATCCACATCGTACCCCACTGTAAGATACATCGAACACGGGACAAGTCACTAACAAACTAAAGACTACAAGGATTATAGCAAGATTATAAAAAAAAAACACAATCAACCTTTCTGGTTAAGGAAAATATGAATCATAACCTATGCTGGGCATCGGAGATTATTGACTACTATCCTTCTATTTGACAGTCAAGATGTTATTTAACTTACATTATGCGACACTCAAGCACAATCACAACTAAACAAAAGAGTCGATATTGACCAGGGTTTTGAAATCTTTAACCTGCTTCTAAGAAACCAACAAAATCACTTATCATACCTGTGCTAAATATATGGGTTCGACCACCCACGGAATCTCGTTCACGAACGTGATTGCACCCGTAATATGATACAAAATTTTCACATTCCGAACCTAGAATCACAAAAGAATTATGAGACAATCAAGCTAGCAGACATTGTAACACACATAAGTTCAACAAGTACCTGCTCCCATGGCATGGGCATGTTCTCGAGAAGCTTGTAAACTGCATGAGGGACAAACTTGAGAGCTCCAAGATATACTCGCTTGTCATGACGGTATTTCTTCGATGACATGTCCCCATGATCTCTGTTGAAGATAGTGAAGATTGAGAAACAATAAACATGGTTGGGATTGGTTATTTTGCAAAGTTCCCCTAAACCAAATCATACAACAAATCAAATATAATTTGAAATCTTCAATTACCAATTATTACAAGCTAACATTTCTTCAAAATAATCATTAAAATGTGTTCCATAATTCACCAAAAACCGCAACAACATAAAAAAAAAGTTTCTCAAAATCCCCATTATCCCCCCTTTCTACTTTGACTGATTTCATCTCGGCTGGAAATCACTGCTCTCTTTGCTCAACTTGGAAATCGAAGCATACAAGTAAGAGAGAGAGAGAGAGAGAGAGAGAGAGAGAGTGAGGAGTACCTGATAATCTTGCGGACGTGCTCGGGGGGCATGTCCTCCTTCTGGGTCTCGACGAAGCCGAACTTCCGCTTGTCACCATATCGCTTGGAGTTGAGCTGGTGCCACTTACGGGCCTTCTCCACCAGGCGAGCCTCCAGCTCCGCCGGGGACGGGGGTATGCTGTACGAGGGCTGCACCACCGCAAGAGGAGGGGGGGGAGGAGGTGCCGCTGGCCCCCCTGTGGTCCCCGGCGGCGCCATCGGCGACGACGATGCCCCGCTATTCCACATCTGTAAGGTTTACAGAAGACGCCCCACTATTTGGCCGGAGGGTGGCCGGAGCGTGGCCGGGGAAGCGGAAGGATCTGAACTCTGAAGGGTTTACGGAGGACGAGCTGTTCTTAACTAGGGGTGGAAATCGGTGGGGTTCGGGTCGGACCCTATCATATCCATACCCATACCCATACCCAAACCCATTCAGTTATTGTAGGGTCCATACCCGACCCATACCCATTCGGTTAGAAGAGGATCCACACCCGATCCATACACAATCGGGTTTTGGGTTTTAGTTCGGTTTTGGGTATGAATTGGGTATAATTTTATATATTTTTCTCCATTATCTATTCAATTATTTTAGAAAAAAACTCAAGGTATCATAATGCAATGTTAAGAAGCTCTTTTGGTTTCTTGTTACGATGGTTTTTTTAGAGTAAAAGTTTGGTAGGGATATGGGTTCGGTTAGAATTTGGGTACATGACTATGAGTTTGGAGGCGAACTGTATTATCTAGTACTAGTGCATGCTCGTTCCTGTCGGCACTGCAACAGGCCGTCTTCGGCAGCAATACACCTGAACATCTTCGGCAACAAAACACTTTCGACGACAATACCGGCATTTATAGAGATACCCATTTCCTCGCAGGACCGTTGTCTTCACCGAATTGCAGTTCTGCTAGTTTTATGACTTGTGTAGATTTTACATGGCTAGTACTGAGTTGCCTCGAAAGAAGCCATATGATCATCAACTGTTTTACAATTGAAAGATCATTTCTTAAAACATTGAAAGCCTGGGTCTCGGACGGATGCATGGATCGGGAGATAGGGAATGACTGTGATCGGTTGGGATTAGGAGAGAGAAAGAAGACCATCGGGAAGGAGAGAAAGAGAAAGCTGTGATCTAATGAGGGATATCAGATAGTGGATAAGCTAGAATCAGGGTTAGATAAGGAAAGAGATGAGAGGGGTATGGGCGGTATTGGGTTTACAGACAGGATCTTGCGATGAGGATCCGAGAGGGGGGGGGGGATCACATGGGGTGCAAATGACGGTTGTGAATAATTTAAGAAAAAGAAAGGAGAAGGAGGAGGAGGGAACGGGATTTCTGCACGGGGGTTAGCAGGGATAGCTATGATCGAGTAAGAGAGAGAGACGGGATTTAGAGAGATAAATTTAAGGGAGAGAGAGCTTCGTGAGGGGATCATTGTTCATGGGTTGCCATGCTGGATCCGGGTGGAAGTTTGTATGGGACGGCTGTGATTGTCTGCTTGCGGGTAAGGGATAAAGAGAGATTTCAAGGGGGGAACTGGTGCGCTCGTATGAGCATCGGTTGTGGATGGGTACATAAGGGAAGAGGATTAAGAGAGGGACGTTCGGGTACAGCTGGAGATCGTGAGGGAGAGGAAGAGTTGAACACAAGCGAGAGATGATCGCCATCTTTTTAGAGGGGGAGAGAGAGACGAAAAGAGAGATATATATAGAGAAAAAGATCGTGGGGAAGAGAGAGAGAGAGAACCGGGAAGAGAGAAAGAGTCGGGGGAGAGAGAGAGAAAGACGGAGAGAGAACCGGGAAGAGAGAAAGAGTTGGGGGGAGAGAGAGAGAAAGACGGAGAGAGAACCGGAGAGAGAGAGAGAGAGAGAGAGAGAAAGAGATCGTGGGGAAGAGAGAGATCAGATAGAGAGATACATAGATCGTGGGGGGAGAGAGAGAGACGAGGAGAAAGAGATAAGGGGAAGAGAGAGACCGGTGGGAAGAAAGAGATACAGAGAGAAAGAGAGATACGGGGAGGAAGAGATCGGGGAAGAGAGAGTGATAGAGAGAGATCGGGGGAATAGAGAGAGCGAACGACTCACCTGAACATCTTCGGCAACAAAACACTTTCGACGACAACACCGGCATTTATAGAGACACCCATTTTCTCGCGGGACCGTTGTCTTCTCTGAATTGCAGTTCTGCTAGTTTTGTGACTTTTGTAGATTTACGTGATTAGTACTGGGTTGCCTTGAAAGAAACCATATGATCATCAACTGTTTTACAATTGAAATATCATTTCTCAAAACATTAAAAGGTTGCGTCTCGGACAGATGCATGGATCGGGAGATAGGGAATGACTGTGATTGGCTGGGATTAGGAGAGAGAGAAGAATATTGGGAAGGAGAGAGAGAAAGCTGCGATCTAATGAGGGATATCGGATTGTGGATGAGCTAGAATTGGGATCAGATAAGGAAAGAGATGAGAGAGGTCTGGGCGGTATCGGGTTTAGAGAGGGGATCTCGCAATGAGGATCCGAGAGCGGGGGATCACATGGGGTGCAAAGGACGGTTGTGAATGATCTAAAAGAGAGAAAGAAGAAGGAAGAGGAACGGGATTTCTGCATGGGAGATTGCAGCGATAGCTATGATCGAGTTAGAGAGAGAGAGACGGGATTTAGAGAGAGAAAGTTAAGGGAGAAAGAGATTCGCGAGAGGATTGTTGTGCATAGCTTGCCAGGCTGGATCCGGGTGGAAGTTTGCATGGGATGGTTGTGATTGTTTGCATGCGGGTAAGGGATAAATAGAGATTTCAAGGGGGGATCTGGTGGGCTCATATGGGCATCGGTTGTGGGTGGGTACGTAAGGGAAGAGAATTAAGAGAGAGAAAGAGAGGGACATTTCGGATACAGCTGGAGATCGCGAGGAAGAGAAAGAGCCAGACACCAAGCTGGAGATGATCGCCATCTTTTTAGGGGGGAGAGAGATATATATTTAGAGAGAAATAGATCATAGGGAAGGGAGAGAGAGAGAGAGAGAGAGAGAGAGAGAGAAAATCGAGAAGAGAGAAAGAGCTGAGGGGGGAGAAAGAAACGGAGAAAGAACCAGGGATAGAGAGAGAAAGAGAGAGAGATAAAGAGATCGTGGAGAAGAGAGAGAGAGAAAGAGATCGTGGGGAAGAGAGAGAGAGAGAAAGATAAGAGAGAGACAGATCGTGGGGGGGAAGAGAGAGAGACGGGGAGAGGGTGATAAGGGGAAGAAAGAGAGAGAGAGAGACCGGGGGAAGAGAGAGATACGGAGAGAAAGAGAGAGATATGGGGGGAGAGAGATCGGGGAAGAGATAGAGATAAAGAGAGATCGGGGGAAGAGAGAGAGCGAACAACTGTGATCGCGTGCGTGTGAGAGTTTTGTCTAATCAGCTTGCTCTGTGTTTTGTCCTAGTCAGCTTTTTTTTTGTTCCATTTTGTCTAGTCAGCACAAAACCAACGCCCCTTGTTATATAGATACACAAGTTAGAGAAACAATCGGGTTTCGGATTTCGGATATGGATATTGAGGTATTGATCGATCCCGATCACATCGGTATCTTATGTCCGAATTGTTTGTAGTAAGGGCTAATACCAGTATCATATTATGAGGATTGTGAATTGGTAACTACAGTCTAATTCTAAGGGTTAAAGCAATTAGGGAGAATGAGTTGTTTGATGATTATGGTCTTAATTAAAATTACTAAAAGGTGATTAAAGTAAACGAGGGAAAACACAGAGAAAGAGTCTAGGGCGGAGAATCCACCACTAGCCACGATCTAGTCTACTTATGTCAACTAGGGTTTGTTTCTTCTAATGGGGCGTTTCAATCTATTACAATGGAAATCGTAATAGATTTCAACGAAGATTATCATCTTCAACAGGCATGAGTTATGTTCGGTCGGCACGGTCCATCCTTTAGGGGCACGGACCATATCCCCTTGGCATAACTCATCTCATCAAGGATAAATAATTGAAATAAAGGATTCATCTCACCACACACATGGCATGCACCATCTTAGTTTAGCACGGTCCGTCTTTTGAGGACACAGATCGTCTTTCTAGGTATGGCGCATCTCTTACAAGATATGAGGAGCAATAAACACGTAGCAAGACAAGTGAATTCGGTTCATAATATAGATCATCATTGAAGCATTCAGAATCGAGGGAAAAAGAACTACAGATTATGATTATTGAAATACTTGTCAAGCCAATCCCTAAACAAAAGGTTCAAAACCTTAATTAAACATAAGAAAAACTAAAACATGGTTAGGGCTTCATCCGAAGCCCTAGAGAAGGACTAGCCGCTCATGGCAGGGATGACGGCGTGAATGTTGATGGAGAGCGAGCATGGATCCATGGCGGCAATTCTTCGTCTTCCCTTGATCTTCCTCCGGAGACAACAACTTCTGAGCTCTCGGTTTGGATTAGAGGACGACTCGAACTTCGACTTGCAAAATTAATACGTTTCTTCATACGAAACGTGGATAAATAGGGCTCCCAGCGTACATGGTTTGTCGTCCTCCCACAGCAATCTTGGACCATCCGATCCAAGGTGTCACAGGGTTCAAATGGGTACCTCCGATCGATCGGGCCTCGCGGCCGATCGATCGGAGATCATAAACCTTCTGTCTATGACGCAGGCCTTCTCCGATCGATCGGGCCTCGCGGCTGATCGATCGTGAATTGCGAACCTTCTGTCTCGGACTGTTGGACGCGTGACTGTCTTTAGAAATTTCCTTTCTAGAGGTTGCTATTATTAATTCTTGTACGCTGGGTTGCTTTTGATGTATTCTTCGTTCTTCAGGATGCTTTTCTATAAATCACATAGATGCAGGTAATCAGACCAATTGAAGGCATAATTTATATGATTTATCAGAATTTAATAGCTAAGATAAGGCGCATTTATGCGCCGATCAGGTATCCATACCCATACCCAAAAGTTAATCGGGTAGAGTTCCTATATCCATACCCTACCCAAATCATGTTTCAGGTGCAAAATCTATACCCATACCTAATGTTTCAGGTCGAGTTTCGATCGAGGTTTCAGGTTGTTGAAGTCTAACGCCACCCCTATTCTTAATTCAGTGCTTATAACTAGGGGTGACAATGGATCGATTTGGTTCAGATTGAGACGTAGGTACAAGGCCAAAACATCCAACCCGAACCCGATCCATTTAATAAACAGGTAAAAAACTTAATCCGAAACCTGACCCGTTTAACTCGTTTAATAAACGGTCAGGTTGGATTGGGCCAGGTTGGCTAGGGTTGGATCAACAGAACCCACAGCATCTATTCGATGACGTGTCTCCATGATCTCTGTTGAAGATAGTGAAGATCGATAAAGACTTAACATGGTTGGGATTGGTTATTTTGCAAAGTTACCCTAAACCAAATCATACGACAAATAAAATATAATTTGAAATATTCAATTACCAAATATCACAAGCTAACATTTTTTCAAAATAATCATTAAAATATGTTCGACAATTTACCAAAAACCACAACAACAACAACAAAAAAGTTTCTCAAAATCTCATTATCCCCCCTTTCTACTTTGTCTAATTTCATCTCGGCTGGAAATCATTGTTCTCTTTGCTCAACTTGGAAATCGAAGCATACAATTACAAGAGAGAGAAGGTGAGGAGTACCTGACAATCTTGCGGTCGTGCTCGGAGGGCATGTCCTCCTTCTGGGTCTCGACGAAGCCGAACTTCCGCTTATCACCATATCGTTTGGAGTTGAGCTGGCGCCACTTATAGGCCTTCTCCATCAGGCGAGCCTCCAGCTCCGCCAGGGACGGGGGGATACTAGAGGAGGGATGCACAAACCGCCAGAGGGGGAGGGGGGGGGGGGGAGGGAGGGAGGTGCCATTGGCCCTTCTATGGTCCCCGGCGGCGCCATCAGCGAGCCACCGCCCCACTATTTCACAATTGTACCTTGTATTTTATACTAGATTTGGCTGGGAGGGTGGCCGGGGAAGCGGAAGAAGGATCTGCAAGTGTTTCTACAGAGGACAGGCTCTCTTCTTAACTCACCAGTGCTTATAACTAGGGGTGGCATTGGGTCGGTTCGGGTCAGATTGAGATGTAGGTACAAGGCAAAAACACCCAACCCGAACCCATTCCGTTTAATAAATAGGTAAAAAACTTAAACCGAAACCCAACCCATTTAATAAACGAGTCAGGTCGAATTGGGCCAGGTTAGCTCGGGTTGGGTCAATAGAACCCACGGTATTTCTTCGATGACATGTCCCCATGATCTATGTTGAAGATATTAAAGATTGAGAAACACTAAACATGGTTGGGATTGGTTATTTTGCAAAGTTCCAATAAACCAAATCATACGACAAATCAAATATAATTTGAAATCTTCAATTACCAAAGATTACAAGCTAATATTTCTTCAAAATAATCATTAAAATGTGTTCCATAATTCACCAAAAACCCCAAAAACAAAGTAAAAGTTTCTCAAAATCCCCATTATCCCCCCTTTCTACTTTGTCTGATTTCATCTCGGCTGGAAATCACTGCTCTCTTTGCTCAACTTGGAAAGCGAAGCATACAAGTAAAAGAGAGAGATAGAGAGAGAGAGAGAGAGAGAGAGGATAATCTTGCGGACGTGCTCGTGAGGCATGTCCTCTTTCTGGGTCTCGACGAAGCCGAACTTCTGCTTGTCACCATATCGCTTGGAGTTGAGCTGATGCCACTTACGAGCCTTCTCCACCAGACGAGCCTCCAGCTCCGCCGGGGACGGGGGTATGATGTACAAGGGTTGCACCACCGCCAGAGGAGGGGGGGAGGAGGTGCCGCTGGTCTCCCTGTGGTCCCCGGTGGCGCCATCGGCGAACACGATGCCCCACAATTCCATATTTGTACCTTGTCTTCTATACTAGATTTGGTCGGAGGGTGGCCGGGGAAGGGGAAGAAGGATCTGCTAGGGTTTCTACAGAGGACAGTCTTCTTAATTCATCAGTGCATATAACTAGGGGTGGCAATGGGTCGGTTCGGGTCAGATTGAGACGTAGGTACAAGGCCAAAACACCCAACCCGAACCCGATCAGTTTAATAAATGGGTCAAAAAATTTAACCGAAACCCAACCCGTTTAACCCATTTAATAAACGGGTTAGGTCGGATTGGGCCAGGTTGGCTCGGGTTGGGTCAACAGAACCCACGATATTTCTTCAATGACTTGTCCCTATGATCTCTGTTGAAGATAGTAAAAATTGAGAAACACTAAACATGGTTGGGATTGGTTATTTGCAAAGTTCCCCTAAACCAAATCATACGACAAATCAAATATAATTTGAAATTTTCAATTACCAAATATTACAAGCTAACATTTCTTCAAAATAATCATTAAAATGTGTTCCATAATTCACCAAAAACCCCAGCAACAACAAAAAAAAGTTTATCAAAATCTCCATTATCCCCCCTTTTTACTTTGCCTGATTTCATCTCGGCTGGAAATCACTACTCTCTTTGATCCGCTTGAAAATCGAAGCATACAAGTAAGAGAGAGAGAGAGAGAGAGAGAGAGAGAGAGAGAGAGAGAGAGAGAGAGAGGATAATCTTGCGGACGTGCTCGGGGGGCATGTCCTTCTTATGGTTCTTGACGAAGACGAACTTTCACGTGTCACTATATCGCTTGGAGTTGAGCTGGTGGCACTTACGGGTCTTCTCCACCTGGCGAGCCTCCAGCTCCGCCGGGGACGGGGGTACTCTGTACGAGGGAGGGGGGGGGGGGAGGATGTGCCACTGGCCCTCCTGTGGTCCCCGGCGGTGCCATCGGCGACGACGATGCCCCACTTCCACATCGGTAACTTACCTTTTATACTAGATTTGGCTGGAGGGTGGCCGGGGAAGTGGAAGAAGGATATGCTAGGGTTTCTACAGAGGATGGGCTCTCTTCTTAATTCACCAGTGCTTATAACTAGGGGTGGCAATGGGTCAGTTCGGGTCAGATTGAGACGTATGTACAAGGCCAAAACACCCAAACCGAACTCGATCCATTTAATAAACTGGTCAAAAACTTAAACTGAAACCCGAACCATTTAACCCGTTTAATAAACGGGTCAGGTCGGATTGGGCCAGGTTGGCTCGGGTTGCGTCAACAGAACCCACGGTATTTCTTCGATGACATGTCCCCATGATCTCTGTTGAAGATAGTAAAGATTTAGAAATACTAAACATGGTTGGATTTGGTTATTTTGCAAAGTTCCCTAAACCAAATCATACAACAAACGAAATATAATTTGAAATTTTCAATTATCAAAAATTACAAGCTAAATTTCTTCAAAATAATCATTAAAATGTATTCCATAATTCACCAAAAACCCCAAAAAGATCAAAAAAAAAGTTTCTCAAATCTCCATTATCCCCCCCTTTCTTCTTTGCCTGATTTTATCTCGGCTGGAAATCACTGCTCTCTTTGCTCAACTTGGAAATCGAAGCATACAAGTACGACAGAAAGTGAGGAGTACCTGATAATCTTGCGAACGTGCTCAGGGGGCATGTCCTCCTATGGGTCTCGACGAAGCTAAACTTTTGCTTGTACCATATCGCTTGGAGTTGAGCTGGTGCCACTTACGGGCCTTCTCCACAAGGTGAGCCTCCAGCTCCGCCGGGACGGGGGGATGCTGTACGAGGGCTACACCACCGCCAGAGGAGGGGGGGAGGAGGTGCCGTTGGCCCTCCTGTGGTCCCCGGCAACACCATTACAGATGACAACGCCCCGCTGTTCCACATCTGCAACTTGCCTTTTATACTAGACTAGTAAGAAACCTGGGCAATGCCCGAATGTGCTTGATGCACGCCTTTTGGCAAAGACGACATTGCAACTATTCGAAGAAGTGTAAAATCTGAAGTGAGTGTGATTCACTTGTTAGAGAGAGAGAGAGAGAGAGAGAGAGAGAGAGAGAGAGAGATTAACATCAAATGACCATTAAATGTCATTGAATGAAAATTTATCATCTTTATGATATGTTTTTAAATGAATTTAAAAGAGAGCCGCGTTCACACACGGGAGAAGAATTCTAGCTCTTTAAAAGACGTCCACATGTCACAAAAACGAGAGAGAGGCTTCCATTTTAGTATAGATATATAGATTTGGCCGGAGGGTGGCCGGGGAAGCGGAAGAAGGATCTGCTAGGGTTTAGCTCTCTTCTTATTTCACCAGTGCTTATAACTAGGGGTGGCAATGGGATGGTTCAGGTCAGATTGAGACGTAGGTACAAGGCCAAAACACCCAACCTGAACCCGATCCGTTTAATAAACGGGTCAAAAACTTAAACCGAAACCCGACCGTTTAATAAATGGGTCAGGTCGGATTGGGCCAAGTTGGCTCATGTTGGGTCAACAGAACCCACGATATTTCTTCGATAACATATCCTCATGTTCTCTATTGAAGATAGTGAAGATTAAAAAACACTTAATATGGTTGGGATTAGTTATTTTGCAACGTTCCCCTAAACCAAATCATACGACAAATCAAATATAATTTGAAATCTTCAAATACCAAAGATTACAAGCTAACATTTTTTCAAAATAATCATTAAAATGTGTTCCATAATTCACCAAAAACCCCAATAATAACAAAAAAAAGTTTCTCAAAATCGCCATGATCCCCCCTTTCTACTTTGCCTAATTTCATCTCGGCTGGAAATCATTGCTCTCTTTGCTCAACTTAGAAATCAAAGCATACAAGTTGAGAGAGAGGGAGAGAGAGTTAGGAGTACCTGATAATCTTGCGGACGTGCTCGGGGGGCATGCCCTCCTTTTGGGTCTCGATGAAGTCGAACTTTCGCTTGTCACCATATCGCTTGGAGTTGAGCTGGTGCCACTTACGAGCCTTCTCCACCAGGTACGTAACCCCCCTCCAACAGTCAATAGAAGGGTTGAATATTCGAGGTGTGGCACTGTGAGATGCCTAGCTATCGTGTGCTTAGCGGACACACAGACACTGTAGACTAGAGAGAGACAAAGAAGGATAAAGAGAGAGATAGAGATAGAAAGAGTTGACACAAGATGTGGTAACAAAGTTCGGCCGAAGCCTACGTCTCCTTGCGGTAAGATACAACCTTTGAATTCACTATCTCTGAGAAAGTAGAGCTACTCTAGATAGACCGATAAGTGCTTCTTACGAGTAGATAGAGGGTGAAGTAGGCTTGAGAGACTAAAGACTAGAAGGCTCTGAGAGCTCTAGAAAACGAAAAGTGGAGTTCGGAATAATTTATTTTTGATATGGTTTATTTACAAAATTGGCTATATATAGAGGTTTGGAAATATCCAGAGAACACTCGAAGGATATTACTGGGAATACCTGGGCTTTGAGAAATTATTTGGGGATGTTTAAAAGATCTCGGATAGTCTTCGTGGGCCCCAGGCAGGACTGCGGGTCCCACGGTCATCTCCGTGGGGCCTAGACAGGGCTACGAGCCCCACGATCATCTCTGTGGGCCCCAGGCAGGACTGTAGGCCCCACAGTGGTCTCCATGGGCCCTAGGTAGGGCTACGGGCCCCACGATTGTCTCCATGGGCCCCAAGCAGGCTGCAGGCCCCACGGTCATCTTTGTGGGTCCCAGGCAGGACTGTGGGTCCCACTGTCAGGCGTTAGTCAGATTTTACGCCCATAGTTATCCCCTCCCAGCTACGCAGGTGCTAACCTAACTGGTTGGGACTCTATGGTGCAAAACTACTTTGTCGATGTAGGAGTGACTTTAACTTTTCTTTTAACGGGGTACTGAGCTTTTTGTAGGAGGCTCGCCTTGGTGGAATCGGTCATGCAAGGGTGGGTCTGCCGACCCCCTACAAGGACTGATCAAAGTGCCTGCCAATCCCCTGCCAAGGGCCGACCGTTGAGTCCGTCGATTCCCTATCGAGGGTCGACCATTGGGTCTGCCGACACCAATTTGTCTGCATCAAAGAGTATCAATTCGCTAGCCAAACTCTAATCCTAATTAATATCCTAAATAGTGAACCCTAACCCTAATTCTGTACACTAAATAATGAACCCTAACCCTAAACCTAATTCTATACCCCTAACCCTAATTCTATATCCAAACAGTGAAGTCTAACATAAACCTCTAATCGAAATCACTGTAGCAATTTTTTTTTGAGGAATCTCGCTATTAAAAAAATATTACAGTGAAATCACAGTAGCAAAGAGTGACAATTGCTATAGTGATTTGTGTCAACATCCGGATTCTGTATAGACGAATTGATACTCTTGCTGGAGGGGTTACGGAGGGACAACTTTGTTAGCTAAAGGGTTAAAAAAGTTGATATTTCAGTAAGGGATTTGCTATACAAATGTGTCTTTTGGGAGAGACCTTAGCTAAATTTCTATCAAATCGTATCCTTAAGCTTAAAAAATGATCTACGGATGGATTTAAGATTAATTAATTCATAAAAAAACTTTTTAGAATTAAAGAAAATCAACTCTAATTTGAGGGAAAGAAATTAATGAAAGCTCCCTTTTTTGCTGCCATTTAAAATTTGAGATTTTTTTTTAAAAATAATATTTTAAAAATAAATATTTAATTCAATAGCATTTGATCGAAAGTATTTATCAATTTAGCACTCTGACAACCACGTGGCATGTCAGCGTCGTAAAACGAGTCGTAAGTTTTTTTTTTTTTTGTTTCATGTAGAACCTGGTATTTGGATTATAGAGTTTAAACCCGGTATTATATATACTGAGTTTAACCGAAGACCCCTTATTTAGCGTTCCTATACTTAGCCTTTTTCTCATTGAATTTCAGATAAACCCGATATCCATAATACCGGGTTTAAACCCTGCAATCCAAATACCGGATTCTACTTGAAACAAAAAAAAAAAAAAAAAATCTTGCGGCTCGCTTTACGGCGCTGACATGCCACGTGAGTGTCAGAGTGCTAGTATGGCAATTACCTTTGATCAAACGCTATTTGTTTAAATATTTTATTTTTAGATATTATTTTGAAAAAAAACCCCTTAAAACTTTGAGCTTCCAAGAGAGGATCAGTTTTCGGTGAAACGTCAGACATGTTCAGCCTCCGCATCCACACCGTGGAGTCCTCCCCCGCTGAAGAAGGCCACAGCGGTGCCGCCACTACCGCCCACCACCCACCACCAGAAGCCGAGGCCGAAACCGAGGAACCCCAAGCATCGGGCAGCAGCAGAGCAACGGCCGCAAGAAACCCTAACCCTAGAATCCAAGCCATCAGGGGCATCGTCCACCTCTACCGCAATGCATCTCCCCCCTCCTCCTCCTCCTCCGCCTCCTCCGACTCCCTTCTCCCCGTACGTAATCTCGTTTAGTCGATCGCTCTACACCTCTTACCCTCGTTTCCAGCATCGCTTTTAACATCGGATCTCACCTCGTTTCGTAGGCCGGGCGCGGAGCGCTCCTGTTCGTCCTCGCCATCCCCCATTGCCTATCACCGGAGGACTTCCTCCGCTTCTGCGGCTCGGATGCCGACCGCTCCTCTGAAATCCGGTTCATAAGGTAGCCCTCAAAACTCAAACCTTTAAATAGAAAAAAAAAAAAGAAGAAAAGACAGGAAAAGAAGCCCAATGCAGAAGAGCAAGAAACAATGAGTATTTCCTGTATATTTAGGTAGTTTGGCTATGGTGTTTGCAGGAACGATGGGATGGAGGACCGCTACAGCGCGCTGGTTAAGTTCGATGATCAGAAGAGTGCTGATGCCTTTTATCTCAATCTCAACGAGTGGCGCTTCCCTTCTGCAGAGGTTGTTGATCTGTTCTATTGGGTCGATTCGTCATGTTCTTCGTTTTTCACTCTTAAACTTCAGTAAGTAGGTTGGTCTGCTGATTGTGTTTTGGTGGGGATTGCAGGGAGAGGTTTGCCACATATTGTTTTTAGTTTCTGTGGAGTACACCGAGTCCACAGAGATTGCCGATACTCCTCCCACTGGGTTTAGTGAGCTGCCCACTTGTCCTGTTTGCCTCGGTGAGATCATCCCGGAACCAGAAATTTTTTCATTTTAGAGTTACTTTCATACCAAATACCGTTCCTTGCATCTTCTTAGGGATCTAATTTGTTTGAGATCATAAGTTAAATTATGGGTTTATTGTTGACCCTCTAATGTATTTAGGATCAAATTCTTAGTAATTTTAAGCAAGATTGTGTTGGAAGTACTAACAGAATTAGGACAAGATTGATTTACTTTAACAAGTAATATTGCATGCGAATATGCAATGCTATTAGACAACAAATCTATATAACTAATGATGAAAGAGAAAGGTGTAGAGATGAATTGTGGGAGGACGAAGTGCGATGCCGCTGTCCTAAGAATCCAATTGCTCCCTTATGTAATTTTAAGCAAGATTGTTTGTAGGTTTGTCTTAGTATTCTTATACAAAGAACATCCTTTTGTGATATTACCCATTAGGATTCAAAAGAGCACATCTTCTTTACTTCACTATTCACACCATCATCCTTTTAGATGTTCATTACCCGTATGACCTTGTTGCTCGTAGCCTAATATATGCCATTTGCATGACAGTCCCAATACATATATTTTTTTGTGTTCAATGATGGCTGGTTTTCAACAAGCTCTAACATGTTCTGCAACCAAATATACCTACCAGTATTTGAGAATTAGAGAAATTTTTTTAGCCATTCATTCCTTTGATTTTTTTTATTTTTGGTTATCCAAACTTAATTTCAATAGGACGGGGATACCCAGAGATCCACATTGAGAGTTATATTTCCATTTAGGGTCCGTTATTTGGTATTACCAAATACATAAGATCATCCAACTTATCCATATACTCAGTCATACTCGTGGTATTACTATTACCTTGACGAAGTGCATATTACTGTTCTTAAAGCCAATCTTATTAGACATTAAGAGGTATTTTTTCTCCAATATATCTTTCATGACTGCTCAACTATGCAGTCAAAGTCGGTAGTCGGCCCTAGTCGGCCAAGGGCCGACTAGGACTAGTCGGGACTAGTCGGGACTAATTCGGGACTAGTCGGCCAAAACTTATTCTAACCCCTCCCCCCCTCCCTAAACATATATGATATATGAACTAGTATAAATGTCAATAAGTATATGATATTAGTCGGTTAATAACAATGCATACCTTCACACTTCACAACATGGGTATAAATACATAGTAACAGTCTAACAGAACACAGTTGTATTGGCTTCATGCCCATGCCAAAAGACTCAGAACTAAGAATTCATCACAATGTTTGTTTGATGATGTTTAATCAGTGAACAACCCCAATTTTGATTATAGGGTTATATGAATATCAACAAATAAACTAATTATTTGTCTATGTTTTTATCGGAGATTCTCAGGTGCTCAACAGATGATTGCATGGAAGAGCCATAGTTGTGAGTCTTGCTACTCAAGACTTTGAGCCAATGTAAAAAAATCCAAACAAAATTGCTTGCGAAGACTCCTTTCAAAAAAAAATTTGCTTGCAAAATGCTGCCTGGGGACTAGTCGGCAGTCGTTAGTTGGGGACTAGTCGGGCTAGTCGGGTCTAGTCGGGGACTAGTCGGGCTACCGCCCAGCAATGAAAAATCCAAAATAAATCGGTCGGCAAAATGCCGCCCAGCGACTAGTCGGGGACTAGTCCCGACTTTGATAGCATAGCTGCTCAATGCTCAATAGGTTGATGACCAAGTCGTTGGATATGGCTTTTGACATTATTCCAATGCAACTTTGCTTGTTTCGTCAATCTCATATTTGGCAGATCAAACCCTTTGACTTTCTAATATTTCTACTAGTTAGAATGTGAAGTATGCTAACCAATTGGCAAGGCCTTAGGGTCCATCCACCTATCATAACTTGGGAGTTGGGGTGTCTACCTTGGTCCCCTTTTAATTGTGTCTTCATCGGAGTCTCAATAGCATCCTTATCTCTCTTACCCAATATGGTGTAGACTGTGGATTGCGTGGATGAGCACTACTAATGCTGGCACATGAGGAGTTGATGGGGGGCTTAAAATTTTGCATATGGATTCTTAGGGCCTCAACATGACGTAGATCAAACTTGAAGGGCCTATTCTATCCCCATGTGTGGATTCTGGCCATCAGTAAGCTCAACCACATTGCCTACCCCGACTTGTCTCAGACCTATCATCTTGAGGGTTAGGTGGAAGATGACCTTCTAATGGTGCTAGTCGGGTCTTAGTGTTGTAAGTTGCTATTCAAGTGTTACAATCCATAAAGAAAGTTACGTGCGATGTGCGATTACACAACTCATACTGAGCTGATCGTTTATGCGGTCGCATATGTGATTGCACATCCATGTTGCACACTTTTTTTATAGAGAAAAATAAAAAACAACTGAAAAATCTAAATAACTTAGGAAAAATCTAAAAAATTAATTAGAAGACTTTAGAACTTAGAAAATGGAGAACTCACTCTTTATTGGGTATAGGTTAGGCTTTGACTCTGACTAATATACTAGAAAAACAATTTGGACCGCATAGGCACATGAAAATTTGTGGTCGTATAATATACTATGCGGTCTCAATGTCTCATAACCACATAACCACACAACTCCATTGTGTGACTGCATAATACACTGCGACCGCACAAGCTCCTATTAGTGTGTGCGGTGTTCGCACAACCCAAATACTGTTCTATTTTTGCACTTACGATTGCACTTGCCAACATTGCTTGTAAGTTGGTCAAACATCTTATTCCTCTGTTTGTCGATCAGATTATCAGAATCCTCTAAAAGTCGCTTGGTCGGGTAGTGTTATGGGTCAAAACCGTCGGGTAGCTATGGGTCAAAACCTTGGCTATGATACCATATATGATCTAGGATGACCTCAGAGGACTTGCTAGCATGCTATGCAATGAGAAACAATGAACTATTAATGATGCAATCTATTCTATATGCAATGACTCAAATCTTAGTGGAAGCCTAGGATCTAACCCTATGGCCAATGCAACTAGATGATTTTGCAATTTGTTATGCTTTGTTGAAATTGAAATATTAATTAAGTCGACACGAGCCAAGAATAACGAAAAGGAAACAATGATAGTAAGAGACTACCCTTTGGAGCTGTTGGATGCTTGATCGGATGATAACTTGGCTTTCCGGGTAGGCTTGGTACTCCATCGGATGTCGTGCCTTAGTTCTGATTTAAGACATGAAACCAATACTTATACTCACCAAAATGAGGCAACACTAAGGTTCTGAGGTGTGTATATAACTCTACAGAAATATGGCTTGTACAATATCTACACCTCTTCACCACTAATATATTTCTAAGACAAAAGAACTAAGGTTTGTTTGGGTTCAGCTTCTAGATCAAATATTTTTTTTCCCATATAGATTGAAGAAGGACTAGCCATCATATTCACCCTTCTATTGTAAAGGGAATAAATTATTTATGTATTTATCATTTTTTGTGCCCTACCATTGGATGAAATTAATTGTCATCATAAAATTCAGAACTTAGGCTAAAAGATTTTTGATTTTTTTTTAGGTTAAACTTGATGTTCTTTATTGTGAGAGATGATGTTTGTTCTTGTTAGGACTTAGGACCAATAGGCATACTGGCTATTAAGTTGTTAGTGCTTGTTCCAGCAAAAACACTAAGTTAATCTTCTACTCTTTCTATTCCTGATGTATCCTTTTGGTTACACAACGATAGACTATTGGATTAGGCTACACTTGTTCTCATCTATTTTCGAGATTGTACTGATAATCCACCGCATGAAGAGGATGCTTGCTGAATCTCCAAGCCATGATTTGCTAACCATAATGATCAACTCAATTCTTCCCTAGGTGGTATATACTATATTGCTTATATATGGTGTGGCATGTGAGGTTTAATCACCGAAAGAATCCTTGCTTTTCCTTGGTGTGAACTCTAGAAACTAGGCAGGGGGTGTATAAAGATAAATGCTACTTTGATGTTATCACAGAAACTAACACTTGCGTTGGATTAGTGCCATGCTCATTACTCATGGCTTCTAGTGTTCTCTTTTGCAGCGGAAGATGTCAACAAGTTTTATCTAGAAAATTACCATATATCTTCCAATATATGGATAAAAATGTTAATTTCGTTCGATATTAAGATTCAAATGCAACATAAATTAGTTATACAGTTTGGTTTGAAGTGCTTGATAACATAATATTCCTTCAGGCTTTAATGAAGATTATCACTACTGCAGAAAACATTGAAATTTATTCTGGACAATTTTTTGCTTATTCATGATGTACACTGTTTTTATGATTTTGGATCGCTGGATTCTCAGATCAATATATTTCCCACCTCGTTAGGTTGAGATGAAAATTGACTTAATTTTGAAATCAATTGGAAGGATTTATTTTTTTATCGCCCATAGTGACAACTCCATGCTTGAAGCTGATGATTCTTTCAACCTAGGTACTGATTTTATTTGTCGTGACTAGTGATTTAAAAAACGTGCCCCGGATGCGCCCTGAGATGTGCCTCGAGACGAGGTGGCAGCAAAAAGCCCTGGGCAGTTGAGGTTCGGTAAGGCGGCGGCTAAAAACTCTAATCTGAGACCAAAACTCTAAATTTTAGGCCCCCCCCCCCCCCCCCCCCCCCGCGCAGCAGAACCGCCGACGGATGGCAAGAGGAGGAGGAGAAGTGGAGGAGAAAAAAAGGAAGAAAAACCTGCTGCCATCACAGCCTCTGGCGCCCTCGAGAGCGATCATTGGCGTCTTAGTTACCATCTAGAGCCATCGTTGTAGTCTTCGTCACCCTCGAGAGTCATTGACTTCGTCGTCCTCTCTCTCGATCGTAGACCGTCGAAACCCTAACCACCTCGCCTGCTCTCTCTCTATCTCTTGATTAGGTGTCGGGCTGGGTCTTTGGGTCGGGGGTTATAACTTATAACTTAAGTTATAATTTTATAAAAGGATAAATTACACTTTCCCCCTTGAAGTTTAGCTAAAAAACACTTAACCCCCCTATAGTTAAAAAACTACATTTCCCCTCCTTCAATTTAGTTTTGATCAGAGAAAAATTACCAAATCAGGAAATCAAGTAATTGACAAAAGGGTATTGTGCTAACATTTTAAACTTTAGGGAGCGATTTGGAACAAAATAAACTACATAGGGGTTAAGTATTTTTGAGCTAAACTTCAAGGGGGCAAAGTGTAATTTACCCTATATAAAATATGTATATATTTTTAAAATAAAAAAATCGTGGGGCTTACGCCCCGTCCCATGTTAGACAAAATGCCCCGCCTTACGCCCCCGCCTCTGAAAACACTGATTGTGACTAATCAACGCTTGCCAATTTGACTTCAGTCACTTATTACTTTAAAACCTTTTTCTAAACTCCAGACCAGACATCCTCACTAAGACTGTCATTTTGACCTTACTACGCAACGTTTATCAAACAAGTCTGCTGGATGGTTCTTTGAGTACTTGCCTTTTAACTTTTTTGTTGGAGAACCCATTAGGTTCCTTCCTACATCTGTGCTTGGCCCAAATGCATTAAAAAAAAAATTGAAATTAACTTTTGAGTCTAACTAAAAAGCCTGGTTTTATATCCTGTCCTCTCACTTTCTTAGACATGTTCATTTTAGGGAGCATTAGGTCATTTATGAATTGAGTTTGATTCATGCAAGCATAGGGTTATTTGTATGAGATTGACCTTAGTTTTCCCGTGCTGATCATATCCACTACCATCTCTATGTAAAATCCCGAATCAGCAAACCAAATCCAATTTTACATTAAATTTTTTGATTGTCCAAAATCCGTTGCATGCACCATTATATGTAAGAGACACTTGGATATAATGTTAGCATGCGAAATTCAGATACATTTCGTATTTGATATGATATATGACTCTCTTAAAATATTTGCATTTGCCTCTTAGTTGGCCATTTCTTT
Organism: Chamaelirium japonicum; assembly: GCA_947650365.1. Lineage (NCBI taxonomy): Eukaryota > Viridiplantae > Streptophyta > Magnoliopsida > Liliales > Melanthiaceae > Chamaelirium > Chamaelirium japonicum. Next base: position 68,099,215 of record OX393553.1, on the reverse strand, counting down.
TTGGTCAAACTAATTATCTAATTCTGACATCTTGCTTCTTTATTGCATTTCAATGGCCTAGAGAGACTGGACCATGACACTAGCGGTATTGTTTCAACTACTTGTGACCATTCTTTCCAGTGCTCATGCATTTCAAAGTGGGTTAATTCATCTTGCACGGTAAGTACATTAATTTTTAATTCTAGCAACCAAATATTGCTACCTATTAGATGAGTGCAAGAAAGTATGTCCCTTTCTTTTTAGTTTTTTGCTACATCGTCATGATCATCCAGTTCGTTGATCATCTTTTACTGTAATATAGAATTAGGAAAATGAAGAATTGCGAAATTCTTGATAATAGGAAATTGATATCTCCACCCTCTTTGATTGCCCTCCCTGACTTGCTATAGCAGGTTGCCACTATTTTCTATGCCCGGTATCCGGACGAATCAGGTTCCCATCTGGCAACTGTTTGCAGTAAGTAGGGAAAAAGAGGGGGTGAGGTGGTCTGATGTCGAAGAGGGGGTGACAAAGTCAACCCTCTCAATCTTATTGAAGTTACTTTGAACCCATTTTATGCAGAGGGCACCCAGTTACTTAATATGTTATTTGTTACTATTTTGAATATAGTTATGATTCTTTACAACCAGTCGGGAAATTCTTTTCTGTCTTCCTTATAGTCGACCCCATTTGATGGGATAAAGACTTGGATGACGATGATGATGACTGTGATTATGATTCTTTAGGTATTCATTATGCTTAAGGTTTGCTTCAATTTTTTCTCCCATGTGTTTCGGTGGGTTTAGGATAAGATCTTCACAAATAGTCAATTATGTGATATCTTTGAAACTTTGTTCTTTATGTTTTTCGGTTGATCGAGAAGACCAGTTCAGTGTAAGCATTTAGCAGACTAGGAAAAAATTATTTTTACCAACAATACTAAGCCTCAACCATCTTTTACACTGGGTCAGGACTTTTACTCAAAATTCTCATCTTCAAATAAATTATACAACTGAGAAAAGGTTTAATTCTCACCTTTAACCTCACATGTGATGCTTTATATTTTTGATTGGTGCCATGGCCATCATATCTTCATTAACATCAAGAACAGATTGTGCATCAGACCAATAATATGGGATGAGGCATGCAGGTCATGGTTTTGTTTGTATATTGATGAAAAAGCCATTGATCTTTGCTGCAGGTTTGGGTTATATCCAGGTCTATAAGTAGGAAGTAGTTCGATAACGATTAGGAAATTTAATCACTACAATGTTTATTTAATATTATTTTATGTTGCCAATTTGAAAAGATGGACATGACGTTAGGTATGCATTAGTTGGTTTTAACGCAAGCTATTTTAGGTCTGCCAATTTTTCCGGGAACATTCTCAAAAGCCTACTTGTGCAATTTGCGGAACAGCAGAAAATCTTTGGATTTGTGTGATCTGTGGTTTTGTTGGGTGTGGAAGGTATGCTGAGGCTCTTTTATCTTCCTCCAACGATGTTCTTTTTTAGAACACAGTTATCAGTTCTAATTCTAATTCTAACTTCTTTAATGTAGATACAAAGAAGGCCATGCTATTAGACACTGGACAGATACCCAGCATTGCTATTCTCTTCATTTGGAAACACAACGGGTTTGGGATTATGTTGGCGATAATTATGTTCATCGACTTAATCAATCGAAAAGTGATGATAAGCTGGTCAAGTTGAAATCCAACTGTAGATTGATTGGTGACAACTGTAAAAACTGTGAGTGCACCGATGACACGGGAGTTAGTGGAGCTATATTGAGCAGCAAACTTGAAGGAGTAAAGATTACATCATTTTTTCGTCCTTGATAATGAATTCCTTAATTTTGAAGTTCATTGATATAATTATTTCCCCCTTCTCACAAACGTGTTTATTGCATTGGTCATTGATGTGTAAATGACTACAGAAAGTGGATGAATACAACCGCCTACTTGCTAGCCAACTTGAAAATCAGCGACTGGTATTCTCTTTTATTGATATTTGTACTCTTAGGATTCATCACTACTTTTGGGATTATGATTTAGTGACAAAAGTTATGATATATAATCCGAGTATGAAATTTCCTGGGAGTGGCTACATAGGTATTTGCTCTCATTTTTGGTTTAATTTGCAGTATTATGAAACTCTACTACTAGAGGCAAAAGAAAATAAGGAGAAATACATCTATTTAGCAGTGGAAAAAGCTGTAAGTTCAAAGCTGCAGGATATTCAACATAAACTTGAAAATACTATTAAGGTGAAGAAAACTGTTGCCGAGGTAACCTTCTTTCTCCTAGTTTGGAAAGTCATAACCGTTTTTAATGCTTACAATCTCTAGTCTGATACATTCCTGTTGCTTGCACTTGTTATTTGATCAGAGCCTGTGTGTACTTCTCATGGACTAACTTTGCTTCTGCCTTTAGATTAATGACAATCTTATGAAGAATCAAAGTCTCTGGCGGGAAAAGATCAAGGAAATTGAAGAGAGGTATGTTGGTTCTTGTTTGCAGGATTCACCAATCATGTCTGATTCATAATGACCTCTTTCTTCCAGATCAAAGCCAAGTGAAATTAGGATGAACATAGTAGCAGTGTTAGCATTTCATAGCCTGGAAGTCATTTTCTATAACGAATGTTTTTACTGCATAGGGTTTCAGAATGGAACTCTGAAATTAATGAATACACTTGTTTGGTGATTAATCTGACAATAGTCACTTCAAATTCAAAGTTTTTGCTGGCATTTCTCTAATAATAATATCGGCTGTGCATGGACGCTTCAACACAGAAGATGGAGAAAGCTTGATAAAAAGAAAGAGATGGGAGATACCATGGACAAGCTATCAAGAAGGAACTGCACTATCAGCTAGCATATGTTAAATACATGCTTCCTCTATATCACCCAAAGTTACCATTTTGAGTGATGGTTGGCACTGGATAACAGAATAATCAATGCATAATTGAAATATATTCGTATTGGGTTTGGAAGATTTACAATGGTAACATAAAAATATATGGACAGTTATTGGCTCTACAGCTTGGAGTTAGCACTAGAATATTCAAATAATATAAGTTGGCAAAGGTGGACAGTAGTTTTGGGAACTGTTATTTGTGAGGAGGATTGAAGATGTAGAAAAAATCCTCAATGTGAAGGATAATGCCCCCAATATATAGATGGGTAGAAAGAGAATAGAGAGAGGTGAATAGAAATTTCCTCAATGATTTTTTGTTGATTCTTGCTGAAGTGCCCCCTTACTTCCCTACCGAGATTGCAAATAAGAAGGAAAATTTATGAGAAGGGGGCTAATCTTATGAGGTTTGGTGCCGGCACCGCTGCTACTATCATCCTCTTCTTCCCCTGGTGTTCCACTTCCAGTGCTTCTCAGTTCTTCCGGGCAGTTTGGAAGCTATGATGGCCCATCTAATATCCAGCAAACAAATGGTGCTATGTGAATTAAAGCTAATATTAATTCAAAAAATTAATATGAATTAATATTCATATTTATTTTTATAAATATCATCTGTTGCATAAAACCCTCATTATCGCTCTGATCGTCGTTGAAGTTGCAACATATCCTGATACTCGCCCTTCTTCCCCATCAAAACCTGTGTTATATATGTGTGGCATTATCGTTTATGTGGACTAATATATGAGTTTGGTTCTACGGTCAGTTCTATCCAAGCCCCAACCCGGAACCGACCGGTATTTAGTTGGGTCCACAAAACTTAGAACCGAAGTAACCCATTTGGTCAAAATACCCAAAACCAACCCAATCCTTTTAGGTTGGGTTGGGTCAGTTCTCGGTTTTACCCGACCCACATTGCACCCTTAATAGAAACCCAAATCCTTTTTCAAACCCCTTAATCAGAACCCATTTAACTTAAATCCTTACCTGTTAATTCTACTAGGACCTGATAGCCTAAACGATCTAGACTTACTAGTTAACTATTTTCTCCCACAACCGTTAAACATTAGAACATACAACTCGATATCCCAGTTAACTTAAACCCTGTATCCATAACCTTTTAAGTTATAAACCCGATAACCATTAGTTAGACCCGATCCAGATGCACTAAACCTACCTGATCCACAGACCCAATAACACCTATTTGAATGGCTTTTTAGCCATATCTTGATCTTTTGGAGCGACATTGACGCACCGCTTGGAGTTAGCACTAGAATATTCAAATAATATAAGTTGGCAAAGGTGGACAGTAGTTTTGGGAACTGTTATTTGTGAGGAGGATTGAAGATGTAGAAAAAATCCTCAATGTGAAGGATAATGCCCCCAATATATAGATGGGTAGAAAGAGAATAGAGAGAGGTGAATAGAAATTTCCTCAATGATTTTTTGTTGATTCTTGCTGAAGTGCCCCCTTACTTCCCTACCGAGATTGCAAATAAGAAGGAAAATTTATGAGAAGGGGGCTAATCTTATGAGGTTTGGTGCCGGCGCCGCTGCTACTATCATCCTCTTCTTCCCCTGGTGTTCCACTTCCAGTGCTTCTCAGTTCTTCCGGGCAGTTTGGAAGCTATGATGGCCCATCTAATATCCAGCAAACAAATGGTGCTATGTGAATTAAAGCTAATATTAATTCAAAAAATTAATATGAATTAATATTCATATTTATTTTTATAAATATCATCTGTTGCATAAAACCCTCATTATCGCTCTGATCGTCGTTGAAGTTGCAACATATCCTGATACTCGCCCTTCTTCCCCATCAAAACCTGTGTTATATATGTGTGGCATTATCGTTTATGTGGACTAATATATGAGTTTGGTTCTACGGTCAGTTCTATCCAAGCCCCAACCCGGAACCGACCGGTATTTAGTTGGGTCCACAAAACTTAGAACCGAAGTAACCCATTTGGTCAAAATACCCAAAACCAACCCAATCCTTTTAGGTTGGGTTGGGTCGGTTCTCGGTTTTACCCGACCCACATTGCACCCTTAATAGAAACCCAAATCCTTTTTCAAACCCCTTAATCAGAACCCATTTAACTTAAATCCTTACCTGTTAATTCTACTAGGACCTGATAGCCTAAACGATCTAGACTTACTAGTTAACTATTTTCTCCCACAACCGTTAAACATTAGAACATACAACTCGATAGCCCAGTTAACTTAAACCCTGTATCCATAACCTTTTAAGTTATAAACCCGATAACCATTAGTTTGACCCGATCCAGATGCACTAAACCTACCTGATCCACAGACCCAATAACACCTATTTGAATGGCTTTTTAGCCATATCTTGATCTTTTGGAGCGACATTGACGCACCGTTTGAACCTGATAGAAATTGGAGTAGAATTCATTGGTAATGATATTTGAGTATAAGGTCTTTTTTTTTTGAATGGTATTTCGTATTCAAATGTAGGTTCTCCACAACTTATTCAAACCACGAGTACTGTTCGAGCGGAATTAATGTAGCATAGGACCCTATACTTCTGCATCATTTTTTGATATAGAACATCACCTTCGTACCTATGTTGCATCATTTAGTTATTTGATTTGGAGCTAACTTGGATGGATATGCACTTGTATCACTCAGTGCAAAATTAGTATGGCTAACGGTAATCTTTCTCTGTGTTTGGATTACATTATGGTGTTATTATAGTGTCATTATAAATTTCAACAATTTTTGTATAGACATTATTATTATTCTAAGTCAAATAAAATTACTTCTTGCGCATGCTGAACAATTTCTCAAACAAACACTTCAATGACATTATGCACTCTGTTAGTTGTATCATCACATCTGTTCTCAAGAATGGACTTATAAAACATGCAGTAAAGTTGCATTTAATTCCCTAGTCATACCCATTTCTCCGATTCGTAAAAAATATTAAAAAACATAATAATAAAAAATTCTTGTCTGGTCAGTTGATTCGGGTTTTCTATCCCGAAATCCGGCCTTGATTCGGGCTTCATTCCGAACCGATATGGTGGTTTGGTTCGGGTTCGGTCGAGCCCTCGAACCATTCCATAGGTGACCCTACCATTAACGGGATAATACTTCGATGATGGTGATTTTCTAAAGAATTGATAGTTCTGTTTCATATTAATTTTGTGCTGTAACATCTATGATGCAATTCTGAGATAGGCCCAATTTAGTCTTCATGGTCTCAGCACTCAATGGCCTGCATGGATGCTACCTCTTTAATACAATGCCAATATTTCTTGCCTTGGATGAGAATTATGTTTATGTACTGCCGACTCGCAGGGAGAGAGCAGCCGTAAGGTTAAAGGACGAGAAGATCCGTGATCTTGAAGAGGAGGTAATAGGGAAATCGCCTTCTCTTGTGAAAAATTACTGCGAATTGATCAAATCTTAAACTCATTGATAAACAAATGTGTTTTCGAGTTGTAGATCAGAGATTTTACAGTTTGGATCGAGGCACAGAAGACTCTTGGGAGCATGGGAGCTGCTGATGATGATATAAGAGGGGGGACGCTGTTGCCGGTACCGCCACCACCGCCTCCACCCCCATCTGCCAGAGCTAGGAGATCTTCAAAGGTGAACCGAAGACGGAATTAACTGCTGTACTGACTATGTTACAATTCAACAACATTACCTTTTAGTGTTTGTATAGAAAAAAAAGAGTAAATAATTCTCAGTTCATGCTGCTACCTCTTAGCTCGACTTCAATCAATCTGATCGATTGATCAAGTTATTATCTCTCGCCTTTATGGCAGGTTTATCTGCCCTCCTGTGACAATCTTACAGGTAAAAGTAAGATCCAAACCTTTGTCTATCTTGTGCTCTATGCACTAGCATAGTTACAGATTCGGAGTTCCAGAATAATTTGGCTGAGTGCCCAAAATTCGGAGTTCGAAAAATATCTAGAAATTTCGAATAAGTTGGGAAACATAAAACATAAAATATATTATGTATTATCTTTTCCTCTCTTTTCCCCCCGGGTTAGGGTTAGGGTTTTCTCTCTTGGCAGCGGCTCTGGGGAGGCTAGTTCGGATTTTCGGTGGCGTGTGGCCCTCCTTCTGGTTGGAACAATGTCTTTCTGATCGGATCTGGGGTTGTGTGGGTTTTTAGACCCTTTTGCTGCACGGACGGTGATTGGTTTGAGGTGGAGCGGGGATTTCGGTGCGGCTGTCTTCTCCGCCGGAGCTGATGGTGGTGGTGGATCCGGTGGTAGATCCAATTTTGTGATATTTTTTTGTGGCTTAGCTCACTTATTTTCTTTGTTCCTCCAGCTCACTTGTTTTCTTTGTTCCTCCCCCGACGGGGTCCGGCGGTGGTGGCTGTTTGTGTTTCTCCCTCCGTTGGGGTTCGATAGTGGTGGTTGGTTGTGTTTCTTCCTCTGCCAGAGTTCGGTGGCGGTAGTTTTTTTATTTTTTTGTGGTGGCTTGGTGCCCTTTGTCCGCCGGTGAGACATTGGTGTTGTATCCGCCGGAGAGGCGGTCTTGTTTGTACACACCAGTGGGCGGTTTTGGTTTGCTGTGCCGGCATGTGGTGTCTCTTGGAAAGTCCCTTTGTACCTCCCCTTTCAATATATATAAATATATATATATATATATATATATATATATATATATATATATATATATATATAGAGAGAGAGAGAGAGAGAGAGAGAGAGAGAGAGAGAGAGAGAGAGAGAGAGAGATATGCTTGGTTGCCTTGTGCGCTGCCGCGAGAAAACGCGCTGCGGAGCCACGACCGTCCGATTGGATCGGATCAAACGGCAGAATGTAATCCCGCTCCCGCTCCCGCACCGCGCACAGCTGCACTGCACCGCAACCCGACCGTTCGATCTGCCCACCCGTCCGATCGAGCGGCATTAACAGCTTTCGCTGTTACTGTAGCGGCTACAGTAACAACGAAAACTGTTACTGGCCGTTCGATCGAAAATGATTGATGGGAATCGAGTGGCCAGTAACAGTTTTCGCTGTTACTGTAGCGGCTACAGTAACAACGAAAACTGTTTCTGGCCGTTCGATCGAAACGGATTGATGGAAATCGACGGCCAGTAACAGTTTTCGCTGTTACTGTAGCCGCTACAGTAACATCGAAAGCTGTTAATGCCGCTCGATCGGACGGGTGGGCAGATCGGACGGTCGGGTTGCGGTGCGGTGCAGCTGTGCGCGGTGCGGGAGCGGGAGCGGGATTACATTCTGCCGTTTGATCCGATCCAATCGGACGGTCGTGGCTCCGCAGCGCGTTTTCTCGCGGCAGCGCACAGCGCAACCAAGCATACCTCTCTCTCTCTCTTTCTCTCTCTCTCTCTCTCTCTCTCTCTCTCTATATATATATATATATATATATATATATATATATATATATATATATATATATATATATATATATATATATATATATATATATATATATATATATATATATATATATATATATATATATATATATAGAGGAATGTTACAGTGAGCTATGAGCTACGGAAGGAGAAAATGAGCTACAATCATTTTGACCACGCTAAAAGTTTTGGAATTTCGTGAAAATTGGTGGGTGTGTTGTCTAGGGTAACATGATCATCCTCACCAATTTTCAAGGAATTCCAAAATTTCTAGGGTCATCAAACGGTAGAAGTTTTATCCACCGTCCGTAGTAACCGTTAATTTTGCTTCTACCATTTGATGACCTTAGAAGTTTTAGAATTCCTTGAAAATTGGTGAGGAAGATCATGTTACCATAGGGATAGAGACGGGGTAAATCTCTAAATCCCTTAAATCCAGGGGTCTTTATCCGGTGGGCATCCATATCCGATGCAACCACCGTTTCATAACACTCCCCCTTGGATGACCACCATTTATCATTGATTGCCTCATTAAAACCTTTGATGGAAAAACCCAGTGGGAAAAATCCTATCAAAGGAAAAAGAGTACAACCTTAGTTCTTCAGGAACAAGTTCTTCAGGAACTATGGTGGGTGCGCATAATGCTGCCTCGTTAAAACCTTTGATGGGAAAACCCTATGGGAAAAACCCTACCAAAGGAAAAAGAGTACAGCGCGCATAAATTTGCATCTTCAGGATGCCCTCCGCCTAACAATTACATTACTGTTTGGGGGATTTTTCCTGGTCCTTGCGAGCCACCTGTAAGATCAAGAAAAGAGAAACGTGAGAACGGCTGGCTCCCTTAGGAGCGCAGACCCTCCGACGCTCAAGTCAGTTATGGAAACACAACGGAGAGCTGTTGTATACCAAAGTGGTAGTGAAAGGGATTTCGAACCTGTACTTTGGAGCCTGGGGGTGTGCATTTATAGACATGGGCGACCTATCGAGCTACGACGCGTGGAGGCTCTTTCCGGCACCTTCTAGGCCCCCACGTTCTAGCCTTCAATAGTTTCTGACAGTTCTTGGAACTTGGACCCCTGACATTCTTTGTCGTCTAGCTCTTCTGACGCAGTAGTGGGGGACAGCTGCTGCTATTCTGTTGCCGTCATAGGGATCTTCCAGAATGTTCAAGTCTAGGAGGTCTCAAACCGACTCTGACTGGCTTCCATGGACTGCAATCGTCCACGTAGCTTTAGTGGGTTCTCGACACCTGGCAATCTCAGGGAAAAAGCAAAGGCCAGCTCGCCCAACACTGCTCCGTCCTTTCGCCCATATTTATCAAGAGTTGGACCTCGCGGGAGCAACCTCTTCGATAAACAGGGGTCTAGGCGAGCTTATGGGCGAGCTTCTGAGCGAGCTTGGGCGAACTCCTGGGCGAGCTTGGGCGAGCTCCTGAGCGAGCTAGGCGAGCTCCTGAGTGAGCATGGCGTGCTCCTAAATGAGCTTGGGCGAGCTCCTATGCAAGCTAGGCGGGCTCATGAGTGAACATGGCGAGCTCCTGGGCGAGCTAGGCGAGCTCCTGAGCGAGCATGGCGAGCTCCTGGACGAGCTAGGCGAGCTCCTGAGCGAGCATTTCGAGCTCCTGGACGAGCTAGGCGAGCTCCTGAGCGAGCATGGCGAGCTTCTGGACGAGCTTGGTCGATCTCCTTCGCGCTCTTTGTCTAAGCCATTTATCGAATATGGGCGAGTATGGCGAGCTCCTGGATGAGCTTGGGCGAGCTCCTTCGCGCTCTTTGTCTAAGCCATTTATCGAATATGGGCGAGTATGGCGAGCTCCTGGATGAGCTTGGGCGAGCTCCTTCGCGCTCTTTGTCTAAGCCATTTATCGAATATGGGTGAGTATGGCGAGCTCCTGGATGAGCTTGGGCGAGCTCCTTCGCGCTCTTTGTCTAAGCCATTTATCGAATATGGGCGAGTATGGCGAGCTCCTGGATGAGCTTGGGCGAGCTCCTTCGCGCTCTTTGTCTAAGCCATTTATCGAATATGGGCGTGTCATTGTGGGGACTGGAGGTGCGAGCTGTACTTAGATACAAGATGTCCATCCAGCTCTCTATGGGGGTGAGCTCCTGAAGGGCTGAGAGGGGGAGCTCCTTGCGAGCTGGAAAGGCAAGCTCCTTGCGAGGGTTCCAACTCCTGGACGGGCTATCCAAGATATGTGGTTTTTAACTACCCCCAACAATTACCATTATTACATCTCTCCCCCTGATTATATCTCCTCCTTATTACATCAATTTGTTTGGTGATTAAGCCGTCGCAGTCCGATACCGTACACCATCTTCTGGAAAGTAGACTTGGGCAAAGCTTTGGTGAAGAGATCCGCAAGATTGTCGCTTGACCGTACTTGCTTGACTTCAATCTCCCTTTTCTTCTGAAGTTCGTGGGTGTAGAAAAACTTTGGTGAGATGTGCTTTGTTCGATCTCCCTTGATGAAGCCAGCTTGAATTTGAGCAATACATGCGGCATTATCTTCGTGGATAACTGTCGGCTCTTTGGTAACTGATGCCAACTGGCAACTGCTTCTGATGTACTACACAAGTGACCTCAACCATACGCATTCTCTACTTGCTTCATGCAGGGCTAATATTTCAGCATGGTTCGATGATGTGGCCACAAGTGTTTGTTTGGTCAATCTCCAAGAAATAGCTGCATTGTTATTCAAAAATACATACCCTGTTTGGGATCGACCCTTATGGGGGTCAGAGAGAAAACCTGAATCTGTATAACCAATCAAGTGAGAAGTACCACAAGAATAAAACAATCCCATATTAATGGTTCCTCGCAAATATCTAAATATTTGTTTTATTCCATTCCAATGCCTAAGAGTTGGTTCTGAACTGTATCTAGCCAATAGATTAACAGAAAAACATATATCTGGTCTAGTACATTGAGCTAAATACAATAAAGCACCAATAGCACTTAAATACGATTTTTCAGAACCAAAAATAGTTTCATGTTCCTCTTTAGGTCTAAATGGATCTTTATGAATATCAAGAGGTCTAACTACCATGGGAGTGCTTAGTGGGTGACATTTATCTATATTAAATTTCTTTAACAAATTTTCAGTATATAAGGATTGATGTACTAGAATCCCACTAAAGTTACGCTCGATCTGCAGGCCGAGGCAAAACTTAGTATCACCAAGTTCTTTCATTTCAAATTCCCTTTTTAGATAATCAGAAGTTTTCTTGAGCTCTTTAGGAGTCCCAATCAAGTTTATGTCATCCACATAAACTGCAATTATAGTAAATCTATTTTCTGATTTCTTTATGAAAACGCATGGGCATATGGGATCATTCTTATAACCTTTCCTAGACAAATATTCACTAAGGCGATTATACCATATCCTTCCGGATTGCTTCAGGCCGTACAATGCTCGTCTTAGTTTTATCGAGTGCGCACTCTTTGATGTTGCTTCAGGCAACTTGAATCCTTCTGGGACTTTTGATGTTGCTTCAGGCAACTTGAATCCTTCTGGGATTTTCATATAAATATCTGTGTCTAGGTTCCCGTATAGGTATGCCGTTACGACATCCATTAGTCTCATCTCTAGTTTTTCAGAAACTGTGAGACTAATGAGATATCTAAATGTAACTATATCCATAACAGGGGAATAGGTCTCTTCATAATCAATCCCGGGTTTCTGCAGGAATCCCTGGGCTACAAGCCTTGCCTTATATCTAGCGATTTCATTATTTTCATTTCTTTTCCTTACAAACACCCATTTGAAACCTATAGGGTTTACGTTATTTGGTGTTTGTACTATAGGTCCAAATACTCCACGTTTCTTGAGAGATTCAAGTTCAGCTTGAATAACATCTCTCCATTTTGGCCAATCAGTTCTATGTCGACATTCATATATACTACGTGGTTCATTATCTTCATCATCGCCCTTTGTTATTTCAGTAGCTACTTTGTATGCAAATATATCATCGATGATTATTTCCTTTTGGTCCCAAATTTCACCCCTCATATGGAATATTGAGCTCTCATTATTTGGTACCGGTACCTTATCCATAATCACTGCAGGGATCTCTTCAGGAGTTTGAGGGAAATTTGGCCGTTGGGAAATATTTTCTTCTGGAAAAATATGGTCCATAATCTCTTCTGGAGCATTATGACCAGGTTCTTCTGGAATCTTAACTTCTTCTGGAGTTTTAGGGCATGATTTCTCATTCAACTTCCTCTTCCGGGGAACTGAATCTTTGGAACCTATAGGTCTGCCACGTTTCTGACGTGCAGCAGTTTCATTAGTGGGAGTTGGAATATTAATTCTTGCAGGTACATTCTTGGCTGGAACAAACGACTTAGTTACATTAGTTGCATCATTGAAGGCATCAGGTAATTGATTTGCAATATCTTGCAAATGCAAAATCCTTTTTACTTCTACCTCACATTGGGGAGATCTAGGATCTAGATGAGACATAGTGGAAGTATTCCACGATAATTCACGCCGTTCTTCGGGAACAGGCCGTTGCCTAGAAACTTCTTTATCTCCCCCTAACGGTGGGAAGACTGTCTCATTGAAATGACAATCTGCAAATTTAGCAGTAAATAGATCACCTGTTAAGGGTTCTAAGAATCTTATTATTGAAGGTGAGTCAAAACCTATATAAATCCCCAATCTACGTTGGGGACCCATCTTAGTTCTATTTGGAGGGGGAATAGGGACCTGCACAGCACATCCAAACTTTCTAAGATGAGATATATTGGACTGAATACCTGACACAAGTTGTACAGGAGAAAAATTATGGTATGAAGTAGGTCTGAGTCTAACAAGATTAGCAGCATGCAAGATAGTATGCCCCAATGCAGAAATTGGAAGTCTGGATTGTAAGAGTAATGGTCTAGCTATTAATTGCAAGCGCTTGATAAAAGCTTCAGCAAGGCCATTCTGGGTGTGGACATGGGGGACATAATGTTCGACTTCTATTCCGATGGATGTGCAGAAGTCATTGAAGATTTTAGAAGAGAATTCAGCTGCATTATCCAATCGGATAGATTTGATAGGGTTATCAGGAAAACTAGCTCTAAGTTTGATAATCTGGGATAATAATCTAACAAATGCTAAATTTCTAGTGGAGAGTAGGCTCACATATGACCATCTAGTAGATGCATCTATTATGACCATAAAATATCTAAATGGACCACTAGGAGGGTGTATAGGACCACAAATATCACCTTGAACCCTCTGCAGGAAGGTAGGTGATTCTGTCTCTATTTTCTGAAGAGAAGGTCTAGTGATTAACTTCCCTTGGGAACAAGGGTCACAAAATGGTCATTTGAAAAAGTCAAACTTCGATTGTTAAGAGGATGACCATAGGAATTATGAATGATCTTTCTAAACATACCTGACCCTGGGTGACCTAATCTATCATGCCAAAGGACCAAATCTTCAGGATTTGTGAACTTCTGGTTCAAGTGAGTGACATAGGACTCCATAACCCCAATGTGGGTAAAGTATAACCTTAAAGATAGGGTTGAGCATTTTTCTAGTATGGAAATATGCTCTCCGTTCTTAGATGTGATGCAGAGGTATTCTAGATTGCCTTCATTTGTAGTTTCTAAATGATATCCATTTGCTCGGATGTCTTTGAAACTCAGTAAATTTCTTCTGGAATTTTCTGAGTATAGAGCATCCTTAATTAGCAAATGGGTACCATTAGGTAAAAGTATATGGGCTCTTCCGGACCCTGTAACTATGTCAGTAGGGCCAGCCACTGTAGTAACCATACGTGAATTATATTCAAGATTTGTAAAGAATTTTCTTTATTTCAGTATGGTATGTGTTGTTGCACTATCTATTAGGCAAATATCTTTGCAGTTGGTCATTGTTCCTAAATGATAAGTTATATGTATCAATAAATATCAAAAGAGAATTATCAATCATAAAACTTACTAACACAATTTCTAACTATATGCATCAGAACGATAATATAAATATCCAACAGAATATAAAAATTACTCAGCAATTTCTGACAGAATAAAAACTACTAAGCAATGTCTAACAGAAAATAAAAACTACTTAGCAATGTCTGACAGAAAAAAAAACTCATCGAAGTAGTCAGAATTTTCTAGGTACGATGTCTTCAGGACATTAGTCTTCTTCTGGTAATCTTAAGGTACGATGTCTTCAGGACATCAGTCTTCTTCTGGTAATTAGGTACGATGTCTTCAGGACATCAGTCTTCTTCTGGTAATCTTAAGGTACAATGTCTTCAGGACATCAGTCTTCTTCTGGTAATTAGGTACGATGTCTTCAGGACATCAGTCTTCTTCTGGTAATCTTAAGGTACAATGTCTTCAGGACATCAGTCTTCTTCTGGTAATCTTCAGGCCACTCATTATTTTCTCATGTTTACTAGCACGGCAGTTTCCGAACCAATGTCCTTCCTAGGACCCTAATTATCATCTCTTCCAGGATGATATTGGTGTCCACCTCTTCCAGGGTGGTCTCTACCTCTTCCAGGGTAGTTATTGCGTCCTTCACTGCCGTGTCTTCCATCTCTCTTGCCTCTACCTCTACCTTGGTAGAAATCATTGGTGTTTGCTTCTGGCAGTGCCAATGATCTAGTGGGTCTAGAATTATGATTCTTTACCAGTAAGGTATTATGTTTTTCAACGATCAGGTGGACTTTTATAAGTTCTGAGTACTTCTGGTACTTCATCCCCTGTATTACTGTTGTAGAATGATTATTTGGGTAGAAGGTAGATAGCGTTTTATCGTTCGCTCTTTGCTGCAGGCAAAGTGATCATCTTCTGGTGATCGTAACGTTTCTTGAGTGCCTTCCAGAGATCTACAGGATCTACTATGCTCATATATTTATTCTTCAAATCTATCTTAACCATAGTCATATATTCATGTATGCACGCATGTTCATATATTCATTAATTACTATGATTACTGTCACGCCCCGGATCTGACTACATGAGTAAACCCGTCAAACCCGGGGGTGATGGGGTTATAAGGGTAAGTCGATGTTGTAAGGTTGCGAGGTTGATTTTATTATTTAGTTATTTATTATTAATTTATCATTAACTATTTACTAGTTGATAGGGAATGGCTTTGAGGAGAAGCCTACCAATAGCTTGGCCTTGAGGAAAGGCCTACCGGGCATGAAGCTTTGAGAAGAAGCTTACCAAGGGAAACATTACTAATTCTGGCATTATTCAGAGCATCTAAAACATAGTTCCATAATTATTACATAATCAACTGGAAGTAATAAAAACTAGCTAATAGCTCTAGTGTCCTCTCTCGATAGTTATTTAAGATCCTCTAGGAAGCGTCTGAGAAGGATCTACGGTACCTGAAAAGAGTGTGCAACAACGGGGTGAGTTTACTAGGTAAACTCAGTGAACAGTTAACCCTAAACTAGCTAAGGTAAACCATAGTCATACCCTGCCCTTCTAGAAGTCTACGAGGGCGACAACATACACATACATATATTGCAAGTAAGTGAAATGAACTAGTTACACATGGCAATTCTACTATATTACAACTACAACTAGTATATATAAGACAAATAATCATCCAGATCAAAAGTATGTAACTAATTACCGAAGGTTAGTTCTACCTACTCCTAAAGTGAACCGGCAGTTTTCTAACTGAGTCTGCCAACAGAAACCTGGGTCCAAGTGTCCTTGGAGAGCCAGAAATACCCATATGGCCATAAGGGGGCTTGGTCTTTCACCACGGGGCACTCCCGCCCACCTTGCTTTTCGGGGTCATTACCCAGGGGTGGACTACTAGGCCACTAGGGGCTTTACCGCGTGCCCAACCCTGTGACCCTACCTACTTGATTCGGATTATGCACAGGCGGTGGTTCACCTCCCATCCTGTGCACTCGGGTCCCCTACCCATGCCCGTGAGTAGTGAGTCTTCCCTCTGGGAAGAGAACCTCAACTGAGGAAGTACAATCACCAGTCTCTCCATTGAGACCACCGGTCTCTCCACTGAGACCACCAGTCTTCGTTGCTCAATAGCAACTAGACTGCACCATGCGACCCATGGTCACCAAACACAGTCATTCAACAAAATATTAATAAATAATCAGTACAAGTATCTACTTGTTTGCATGCATCCTAGTGTGAATCTAGGTTGAGTCAATCACCGTTACAGCTATCAAAATATTACATGCATGACTATTCAGAGGTAAGGGATAGTATGCCCACCTCCCACATGCAGTACCGGTTTTCCGCCTGCATGCATTGGACATACTATGCCACATACGGTTTTATTTATTATTTTACAGATACGACTACCATCTACTCTAACTAGAATAGAATTAATCATGTTCACCTGGAGAATAGCTCGGTAGTCCACGCTCCTCACGCCTATCGGTCCGGTGTACCGTCGAAGGAGGAACTGACCACCATGATTTAAAATATATAAGTCGTTACATCTATGAATTACTTAAAATAGGGTTCTAAAAATCTTGGTTTAGGGATGAGGGACCCATGGGATCCGGTTTCGCTCGAATCCGACTTTGGTCGGAGGTTTTAGGGTCGAACCGGTGAAAACCGGTCTATGATCGGTTCAATAGGGTAAAGGGGTCTCTAGGGTCCCAAACTAGGTTTAATATATCGGCATCGATGATCTGAGCACGATACCACTGGTTTCGTCCAATTCCGAGATCGGACGGAGAATTGGCGGTCAAGCCACAGTGCACCGACTTGATCGGGTTCATAGATAAAATGGGATACTATACAGTATTATTACTGTACCTAGATATGGCCAACAGGTAGGATTTTCCAAGCCGGTCGTAATGCCGCTGGTTTCGTTCGATTCCGAGATCGGACGAAGAAATGGCGGCTAAACCAATTTCTGGTCGGTTTAAGGGTCTGGTTCAGGTGAACCAGACCGGTTCACTGCTGGATCGGGTCTGTGTTATCAGGTTGGGTCTGCGGGTCGGGTCTGGTCTGCTGTTCGGATCGGGTCTACTGTGCACTTAAGGTGGGTCGGGTTGCTGTGCAGTCGGGTCGGGTCTGGATTCAGGGTTGAGTTATTAATGGGTTAAGTTTGGGTTAATAACAATTCAAGAAATGCCACCCTTGTCCTCTTCTTCTTCAACAAAGGAAAACAGAGGAATGGGTTCACTGTGAACCCATCACTACGGCACCATTTTCTCGACCACTCCATGCCGCTCGGACATGGGATTGTGGTCTCCCAGACACCCCGACACCTTCGGATTCGTTAGAGTCCGCTTGTGACCATTATGGGATCCCCACCCAACTCGTGGAAGAGGAAGGGAAGCCATGCATGGCCGCGGGGTGCTCGGCTCCGGTGGCTTGGGGTGGCGCCGGCGGTGCCCGGCCGGTCTCCCCCGCGGGGAAGACGCGGGAGAAGGTAACATGCGTTCCATCGAAGCCCGAGAAGGCTTTGGCCGGAGGGTTCCGCGGGTTTTGGGTTTGGGTTTGGTTTTGCTCCGGCGATCGCCGGTCGAGCCTGGGGTTTTGTCCTCCCGACGAGGACCGGAGATGGGGTCGCGGTGGCGTTCACCCGAGTGGGCCGCGGCTAAGGTAGGAGAGGACCGTGGATGGGTTTGGGTCGCGGAGTGCCGATGGGTCGCCGGTGGTTACAACGAAGAAGAGAAAGGAGGAGGAGGGGAGGACTACCTGATGGGTTCGGGTTCGGTTTCGGAGTGGCTCGCCGCTGCGTGGATCGTCGGGCCGCTGCAACTCCTTCCCCTTCTCTCTTATATCTCTCTCTCTCTCTCTCTCTTGGTTCTACCGTTCTCTTTCTCTCTCTAGATTCTTCATGAAGACAGAAGTATAGAAGTAGGTTGTTAATGGTGGTAATTAAAGAAGGTTTAAAAGATCAGTTGTTAACCCCTTAATTCCTAACGAAGAGGAATGAAAAAAAGGAACGGAAGATGTTGGGCTTATTACTCCAAATCTTGCTTGATCCTCCCCATCTGAATTTTAACATTTAAAACCTTGGGGAGGGATAATTATGAGCCTTAAAGCCATCTAGGAGGTTAGAAGTCAGGTCCTTGGGTTGGTCGGCTCGGTCTCGCGCCCTGAAGTGGGCTCGGTAGGAACCCGGGTGCTATTCGAGTACCTACTGGGCTGAAAAGGATAATGAGTCGTAACTTATAAATAGGATGTCAGAATTGGGCCTAAGAGGATTCGTTGGAAAGCTCTCGTCGACATGAAAGCGTCGGCGCTTGATACACAATTTTCTGACTTATGGATCTCTTGAAAAGAAAGAAATACTTAAAAATTTAAAATAGCAGTTACTCATCACCCAGGTATCGGATCGACCCCAGCTCAGGCTCGTTGAAAAGATCTCTCAGATCCCCACCCAACGTATCCAGCCTTGCTGCGATCCGATTACCCGAACTTCCGTGGTAAATTAAACAATATCAAATGTCAGTTAATTTATCGATATTCTAGGGTATAACTACCGAACTGTCGAAACTAGCTGCGCATACACCCGATTACTGCACGGGACGTGCCATTGCGACCTGTTCGAAGCCATACCAAAAGTGAACGTAAAATATTTCATGGGTTTACGACTTATTCTTCCAGAAAAAGCCCAAAGAAAAAATTTGACTAAGAATGATGAAAATACCCAAGGCGAACTTTTATTATTCCCAAATTTAACACCACAGGTGTTACAACCTACACACCTTAAAGAAATTTTCGTCCTCGAAAATTAGTTAGAATCAGAAATCAAACATCAAAGAGATCAGGGTACAATCGCAACATATCGGACTCCACTTCCCAAGTGGCCTCATCCTCATCTCGATGACTCCACAATATCTTGACCATCTTGATGGTCTTGGTGCGAAGCACCCTATCTTCGAAAGCTAAAACACGGATCGGCCGCTCCTCAAAAGTGGCATCGGCATTTAGCTCCAAGTCTTGCCAATCTAGTACATGTGTCGGGTCTGGCATGTACCTCCGGAGCATCGACACGTGGAACACTGGGTGCACTGTTAAGAGTCGAGGTGGCAACGCCAGACGATACGCCACTTCTCG
The DNA here is from genome assembly GCA_947650365.1 of Chamaelirium japonicum. Taxonomy (NCBI): domain Eukaryota; kingdom Viridiplantae; phylum Streptophyta; class Magnoliopsida; order Liliales; family Melanthiaceae; genus Chamaelirium; species Chamaelirium japonicum. The sequence continues at coordinate 68,079,929 of OX393553.1, read as the reverse complement.
GCCGACTCGATCTAGAATCTCGAACGGTCCCGTAAACCTCGGTGCTAGTTTTCCCTTCTTTCCGAACCGAAAGACGCCACGCTTAGGGGAAACTCGCAGAAAAACATGGTCACCGACCTCAAACTCAAGGGGCCGTCTACGAATATCCGCATAACTCTTCTGTCTGCTTTGAGCTGTGCGGAGCCTTTTCTCTGATAACCTGTATCTTCTCTGTAGTCTCCTGCACTAAGTCTGGTCCCAGAAGACTACGCTCTCCGACCTCTGCCCAACAGATGGGGGATCGACAAGGCCTCCCATACAGAGCCTCATAGGGAGCCATGCCAATGCTCGCTTGATAGCTATTGTTGTACGAGAACTCCACCAAGGTCAAGTGCTCATCCCAGCTACCTCCGAAGTCTAGAGAACATGCCCGAAGCATGTCTTCCAATATCTGGATGGTCCGCTCTGATTGACCGTCTGTCTGGGGATGGAAGGCTGTGCTAAAGCTGAGCTGTGTCCCCAACGCGGTCTGCAAACTCTTCCAGAACCCTGAGACAAACCTGGGATCTCGATCAGAGACAATGGTTACTGGAATCCCATGCAATCTGACTATCTCTGCAATGTAGAGTCTGCTCAGCTCCGATAAAGAGGAAGTCGTTCGGACTGGAAGGAAGTGGGCAGACTTGGTCAGTCTGTCCACAATCACCCATACTGAATCATGCTTGCTCCTGGTTAGTGGCAACCCCGAGACGAAGTCCATCGTGATGTGCTCCCACTTCCACTCTGCGACAGGAAGGGGATGAAGTGGTCCCGCAGGCTTCTGGTGTTCTGCCTTAACCTGCTGACAGGTCAGACACTTGGCCACGAACTCAGCTACATCTCTCTTCATGCCGTTCCACCAGAATTGGCTCTTCAAGTATCGGTACATTTTGGTACTGCCAGGGTGTACCATGTATCGAGAGCGATGCGCCGCTGTTAGAACCTCCTCTCGAATCTCCAGGTTCTTCGGTAGACATAGCCTCCTCTTATACCTCAGTCCGCCATCAGAATCAAGCGACCAGTCCTCTACTGCCTCTCCCCTTATCATTCGAGAACGCATCTCCTCCAACTCCTCATCATCTGCCTGGGAGGCTATTACTTGTTTGACCAACATAGGCTGCACCCGCACACTGAATAATCGAGTACTAGCGGGATCCTCTCGCACCAACAGGTCATACCCTTCAACTGCTACAATAAAGCTCTGTCTATCTGCAATCAGTCGAGACATCTTGCTCTTGAACTTCCTGCTGAGCGCATCTGCCACTACATTAGCCTTCCCAGGGTGATAAAAGAAGTTGTAGTTGAAGTCCTTCAAGACCTCAATCCACCTCCTCTGTCGGAGATTCAGGTCCTTCTGGGTACAGATATACCTCAGACTCTTATGATCACAATACATCTCGAAGTCTTCTCCATACAGGTAGTGCCGCCGAATCTTGAGCACAAACACCACCGCTGCAAGCTCCAGATCATGGGTCGGGTAGTTCTGCTCATGAGGCTTCAATTGTCTCGATGCATAGGCTACCACTTTTCCATCTTGCATCAACACACCTCCAAGTCCAGACTGAGACGCATCTGTATAGACCACGTATCCCTTCCCACCAATTGGCACTATAAGAACAGGGGCAGTGGTGAGTCGTCGCTTCAGCTCCTGGAAGGACTGCTCGCAAGCATCCGACCACTCAAACTTCACCCCCTTCTTTGTTAACCGAGTCAGAGGCAATGCCAGTCTCGAGAAACCCTCTACGAACCTCCGGTAGTATCCCGCTAGACCCAGGAAACTCCGGATCTCAAAAACCTTCCTCGGTGACTCCCAACTCAGTACTGCCTCGATTTTTGCTGGGTCCACCGAGATGCCTCCTTCTGAAACCACATGCCCTAAGAACTTTACTTCTCTCATCCAAAACTCACACTTGCTGAGTTTGGCATAGAGCTGGTGATCTCGCAATGTCTGTAGGGCAATCCTCAGATGCTCTGCATGCTCCTCTTTTGACTTCGAGAAGATCAATACGTCATCAACGAAGACTACGATGAACCGGTCAAGGTAAGGCCTGAAGACCCGATTCATCAAGTCCATAAAAGCTGCTGGAGCATTCGTCAGACCGAACGGCATCACTAGAAACTCGTAGTGCCCGTACCGCGTCTGAAATGCTGTCTTCTGGATATCATCATCCTTCACTCTGAGCTGATGGTACCCAGTCCTCAAATCAATCTTAGAGAAGAACTGAGCACCCTTCAGCTGATCAAATAGATCCTCGATCCTTGGAAGAGGATATCGGTTCTTCACAGTAACTGCATTAAGTTTCCTATAATCAATGCAGAGCCGCTTTGAACCGTCCTTCTTCTGGGCAAACAAAACAGGGGCACCCCATGGAGAGACACTGGGGCGAATATACCCGAGACTCCGCAATTCTTCTAGTTGAGTACTTAACTCCCGTAGCTCCACTGGTGCCATCCGATACGGGGCCACTGAGATCGGTGTCATCCCCGGAACTAGCTTGATACTGAACTCTACCTCTCGAATAGGAGGAAGGCCTGGGAGCTGGTCAGGGAATACATCAAGAAAGTCTCGAACTATTGGGGAGTGCTCCAATGGATTCTCGCCCTTAATCTCATTGGCCAACTGTGCTAGGAGGCTAAGATAGGACCCTTGTCGGGGTGTCGGATATAAAATAGCCAGCTTAGCTCCCGCAAAGAAGAACTCTGTATTGTCAGGTGGACGGAAGGTGATATTCTTGGAGTAGCAGTCTAGTGAAGCATGGTATGCCACCATCCAGTCCATCCCAACTAGAACATCCAACCCTTCTAAGTCAAGGATGATCAAGTCGGCCACGAGTTCATTACCTCCAATGGAAAGCACACATCTCTTACATACTCGGTCCACATCGGTGCTAGCCCCAAGGTAGCCACAAATCTTGGGACTATGTTAGAGTGCGTCAATCCAGTGTCGAACAAAACTCGTGCAAGGTAATAAATACAAGTACAATACCTAAGACAATAGTATAATAGCTATAAGGGTATGCCTATTCTCACTATGCGAACTAGAAGTATGAACTACTGAACTATGCAAGGTAAAACTATACTACGAGGAATGGGTCTAGGGTAATTTCTATGGCATATCTAAAAGCTCTAATATCCTTCTGTCAAGCCTATAACAGAATTCTCTCCTATGACTCACAACATCTACTAATCCAAGAACTATAGAATCTATGAGAAATATATACATGCAGGATAAAGTATCCACGATAAACACAAAACACACTATAATATTAAGCCACAATCGTAAGAGGGATACAGAACAACTCAATGAGTATACCTCTCAATGATCACATCATTTCCTATAGTTACAATCCCAAAAGTATCCACTGATAAAAATTTTAAACTAAAAGGTAAAGCAAGAGCGCTTAGTACAAGTGGGTATTATCATGGTAAGTCTCATACATTACAGACTCTTAGACTAGATCCTAAACTAGAGAACTTACCAAACAACAAAGGAAGAGGCTGTAAACTACACACCTTACACAGAAACTGTCCAGAGATTACAATAATCTAACACATCTATAGGGTTGGGGATCCAATTACTCACCTTACCAAGCTAAAAAGCGTCCCTCTTAACTATTTCTACTGAAAGGAGTCCCCATCAGTAGGGTAGGAAGGTAATTAAATCCTCAAAACTAAAGCCATAAAGATAGACCCCACTATTCACTGGGAACTCTTACAACAAATCCTAATACAATGATTAACAACCTAAAGATAACCCTAAGATCATATCCCTAAGCTCTGATACCAGCTGTCACGCCCCGGATCTGACTACATGAGTAAACCCGTCAAACCCGGGGGTGATGGGGTTATAAGGGTAAGTCGATGTTGTAAGGTTGCGAGGTTGATTTTATTATTTAGTTATTTATTATTAATTTATCATTAACTATTTACTAGTTGATAGGGAATGGCTTTGAGGAGAAGCCTACCAATAGCTTGGCCTTGAGGAAAGGCCTACCGGGCATGAAGCTTTGAGAAGAAGCTTACCAAGGGAAACATTACTAATTCTGGCATTATTCAGAGCATCTAAAACATAGTTCCATAATTATTACATAATCAACTGGAAGTAATAAAAACTAGCTAATAGCTCTAGTGTCCTCTCTCGATAGTTATTTAAGATCCTCTAGGAAGCGTCTGAGAAGGATCTACGGTACCTGAAAAGAGTGTGCAACAACGGGGTGAGTTTACTAGGTAAACTCAGTGAACAGTTAACCCTAAACTAGCTAAGGTAAACCATAGTCATACCCTGCCCTTCTAGAAGTCTACGAGGGCGACAACATACACATACATATATTGCAAGTAAGTGAAATGAACTAGTTACACATGGCAATTCTACTATATTACAACTACAACTAGTATATATAAGACAAATAATCATCCAGATCAAAAGTATGTAACTAATTACCGAAGGTTAGTTCTACCTACTCCTAAAGTGAACCGGCAGTTTTCTAACTGAGTCTGCCAACAGAAACCTGGGTCCAAGTGTCCTTGGAGAGCCAGAAATACCCATATGGCCATAAGGGGGCTTGGTCTTTCACCACGGGGCACTCCCGCCCACCTTGCTTTTCGGGGTCATTACCCAGGGGTGGACTACTAGGCCACTAGGGGCTTTACCGCGTGCCCAACCCTGTGACCCTACCTACTTGATTCGGATTATGCACAGGCGGTGGTTCACCTCCCATCCTGTGCACTCGGGTCCCCTACCCATGCCCGTGAGTAGTGAGTCTTCCCTCTGGGAAGAGAACCTCAACTGAGGAAGTACAATCACCAGTCTCTCCATTGAGACCACCGGTCTCTCCACTGAGACCACCAGTCTTCGTTGCTCAATAGCAACTAGACTGCACCATGCGACCCATGGTCACCAAACACAGTCATTCAATAAAATATTAATAAATAATCAGTACAAGTATCTACTTGTTTGCATGCATCCTAGTGTGAATCTAGGTTGAGTCAATCACCGTTACAGCTATCAAAATATTACATGCATGACTATTCAGAGGTAAGGGATAGTATGCCCACCTCCCACATGCAGTACCGGTTTTCCGCCTGCATGCATTGGACATACTATGCCACATACGGTTTTATTTATTATTTTACAGATACGACTACCATCTACTCTAACTAGAATAGAATTAATCATGTTCACCTGGAGAATAGCTCGGTAGTCCACGCTCCTCACGCCTATCGGTCCGGTGTACCGTCGAAGGAGGAACTGACCACCATGATTTAAAATATATAAGTCGTTACATCTATGAATTACTTAAAATAGGGTTCTAAAAATCTTGGTTTAGGGATGAGGGACCCATGGGATCCGGTTTCGCTCGAATCCGACTTTGGTCGGAGGTTTTAGGGTCGAACCGGTGAAAACCGGTCTATGATCGGTTCAATAGGGTAAAGGGGTCTCTAGGGTCCCAAACTAGGTTTAATATATCGGCATCGATGATCTGAGCACGATACCACTGGTTTCGTCCAATTCCGAGATCGGACGGAGAATTGGCGGTCAAGCCACAGTGCACCGACTTGATCGGGTTCATAGATAAAATGGGATACTATACAGTATTATTACTGTACCTAGATATGGCCAACAGGTAGGATTTTCCAAGCCGGTCGTAATGCCGCTGGTTTCGTTCGATTCCGAGATCGGACGAAGAAATGGCGGCTAAACCAATTTCTGGTCGGTTTAAGGGTCTGGTTCAGGTGAACCAGACCGGTTCACTGCTGGATCGGGTCTGTGTTATCAGGTTGGGTCTGCGGGTCGGGTCTGGTCTGCTGTTCGGATCGGGTCTACTGTGCACTTAAGGTGGGTCGGGTTGCTGTGCAGTCGGGTCGGGTCTGGATTCAGGGTTGAGTTATTAATGGGTTAAGTTTGGGTTAATAACAATTCAAGAAATGCCACCCTTGTCCTCTTCTTCTTCAACAAAGGAAAACAGAGGAATGGGTTCACTGTGAACCCATCACTACGGCACCATTTTCTCGACCACTCCATGCCGCTCGGACATGGGATTGTGGTCTCCCAGACACCCCGACACCTTCGGATTCGTTAGAGTCCGCTTGTGACCATTATGGGATCCCCACCCAACTCGTGGAAGAGGAAGGGAAGCCATGCATGGCCGCGGGGTGCTCGGCTCCGGTGGCTTGGGGTGGCGCCGGCGGTGCCCGGCCGGTCTCCCCCGCGGGGAAGACGCGGGAGAAGGTAACATGCGTTCCATCGAAGCCCGAGAAGGCTTTGGCCGGAGGGTTCCGCGGGTTTTGGGTTTGGGTTTGGTTTTGCTCCGGCGATCGCCGGTCGAGCCTGGGGTTTTGTCCTCCCGACGAGGACCGGAGATGGGGTCGCGGTGGCGTTCACCCGAGTGGGCCGCGGCTAAGGTAGGAGAGGACCGTGGATGGGTTTGGGTCGCGGAGTGCCGATGGGTCGCCGGTGGTTACAACGAAGAAGAGAAAGGAGGAGGAGGGGAGGACTACCTGATGGGTTCGGGTTAGGTTTCGGAGTGGCTCGCCGCTGCGTGGATCGTCGGGCCGCTGCAACTCCTTCCCCTTCTCTCTTATATCTCTCTCTCTCTCTCTCTCTCTTGGTTCTACCGTTCTCTTTCTCTCTCTAGATTCTTCATGAAGACAGAAGTATAGAAGTAGGTTGTTAATGGTGGTAATTAAAGAAGGTTTAAAAGATCAGTTGTTAACCCCTTAATTCCTAACGAAGAGGAATGAAAAAAAGGAACGGAAGATGTTGGGCTTATTACTCCAAATCTTGCTTGATCCTCCCCATCTGAATTTTAACATTTAAAACCTTGGGGAGGGATAATTATGAGCCTTAAAGCCATCTAGGAGGTTAGAAGTCAGGTCCTTGGGTTGGTCGGCTCGGTCTCGCGCCCTGAAGTGGGCTCGGTAGGAACCCGGGTGCTATTCGAGTACCTACTGGGCTGAAAAGGATAATGAGTCGTAACTTATAAATAGGATGTCAGAATTGGGCCTAAGAGGATTCGTTGGAAAGCTCTCGTCGACATGAAAGCGTCGGCGCTTGATACACAATTTTCTGACTTATAGATCTCTTGAAAAGAAAGAAATACTTAAAAATTTAAAATAGCAGTTACTCATCACCCAGGTATCGGATCGACCCCAGCTCAGGCTCGTTGAAAAGATCTCTCAGATCCCCACCCAACGTATCCAGCCTTGCTGCGATCCGATTACCCGAACTTCCGTGGTAAATTAAACAATATCAAATGTCAGTTAATTTATCGATATTCTAGGGTATAACTACCGAACTGTCGAAACTAGCTGCGCATACACCCGATTACTGCACGGGACGTGCCATTGCGACCTGTTCGAAGCCATACCAAAAGTGAACGTAAAATATTTCATGGGTTTACGACTTATTCTTCCAGAAAAAGCCCAAAGAAAAAATTTGACTAAGAATGATGAAAATACCCAAGGCGAACTTTTATTATTCCCAAATTTAACACCACAGGTGTTACAATTACCATATACATCACATGTGCATATAGAGATATATTATAGAAAACAATTTGATATATCATGTACAGAGCCTATTAATACTGGGTATTAATAGGGTTCTTTTAGAAACCACTTGCCAAGGTAGAGCGGGTTCTATGGAACCGCCATGCGCCTTGCCAAGCTTTTCTAAAAGATTCTAATTACCTAAAGTACATTTAAAGAAGAAAATAACAATTTATGCACATGGAATATGTAAGAAAACACAAGATATAAGTGCATCGTAAAATCTGTTACAATTAAGTACAATTTTGTCCTTATTTGTAAAACAGATATTGCATATTGGTCCCTTAGGGGCTAAACAGTTAAATACATAAATAATATATATGAAATAGCAAAAACTGATCGTACCGATGGTCCGGAACGGTTCGGATACCCAAAATCCATATTTGGATACTCTAGATCGGATCTAAATCGGGTTCGGAATGCAATATTAAAATAGACAGTCTAGTTCAAAAACAGATTAAATAAACAGCACATTGGGCTCAAAAATAGATTGGGCCTGGATCTGGGGTGGTCTGGGCCTGGCCTAGGCTGGGTCCAGGTCTAGTCTAGTCTGGGCTTTAATATAAAGCGGGTCGGGTTGATTTGTAATCGGGTGTAAAAAACCCAATTAAAATAAAACAAACTAGATGGGTCGGGTCTGCTATAAACACAGTTGGGCCGGTATTAATATAGATCGGGTCGGGTCAGATCTGTTACTCAAGTGGTAGACGGGTTGGTTGTTCATCGGGTTTTAAAACCCAATCAAACAAAAACATAGGGTGACTGTTCATCATCTTCTCCGATTAAACCGGAGAAAAAAAAAACCTATGAACCACACCGCCGCCACCCCGTACGCAGGCCACCGCCGTCCTCGCGCTTCCTCGCGAATCGTGAGCCGACGATGCCGGCCGCCGTCGCTCGTGCAGGAAAACCACTGCCGCCGGTTCGGGCAGTCGGAGGGATCTCCGACCGGTAGCGACGACAGGCAAGAGGGGATTTCGGGGCGTACCTGACGCGATGGTTCGCTTGGTCGTCGTCGCGATTTGCGAGGGTTGATACTCCGTCCTTCTCTCTCTATCTCCCTCCGATTCTCTCTTGTGTTGTGATCGGGTAGGGGTACGGGCTGGACGTGGGAGTTGGTGTGGAGGCCTCTCTCTCCGATCTCTTTCATGGATCGGCCGGGTCGACAGCTCTCGTGCCATGCCCAGCGCAGAGAGCTTAACCTCGTTGTGGTGCTGCATGTACCACTTTTCCAGATTGACATAGAAGAACAGGGGCTTCTTGTTGGTGGAGACCTGGATCCGGTTCTTCTTCTGCGGCTCCGCCGCTCCACCACGGCCATTGGAACCTTCGGCACTTTAGCAACTACCACCGCCTCCATCTCTCTTCTTCTCTTCCTCTCTCTCTCTTCGATGGGGTCTGCCGGGTCGGGGCCGCGGACGAGATCCGGAGCCGAGGCCGGATCGTGCTCTCCCGTCGGGCTCGTGCTTCACGTATCGTGCTGATAACGTGTTGCGAAAAGCGTATCTTATTATTCACCAAAGCCCCTATATATAGGCATAATATGCCATTGGGATAGAGACGGGGTAAATCTCTAAATCCCTTAAATCCAGGGGTCTTTATCCGGTGGGCATCCATATCCGATGCAACCACAGTTTCATAACAATATATATATATATATATATATATATATATATATATAGAGGAATGTTACAGTGAGCTATGAGCTACGGAAGGAGAAAATGAGCTACAATCATTTTGACCACGCTAAAAGTTTTGGAATTTCGTAAAAATTGGTGGGTGTGTTGTCTAGGGTAACATGATCATCCTCACCAATTTTCAAGGAATTCCAAAATTTCTAGGGTCATCAAACAGTAGAAGTTTTATCCACCGTCCGTAGTAACCGTTAATTTTGCTTCTACCATTTGATGACCTTAGAAGTTTTAGAATTCCTTGAAAATTGGTGAGGAAGATCATGTTACCATAGACAACACACCCACCAATTTTCACAAAATTCCAAAACTTCTAGGGTGGTCAAAATGATCGTAGCTCATTTTCTCCTTCCGTAGCTCATAGCTCAATGCAACATTCCTCTCTCTCTCTCTCTCTCTCTCTCTCTATATATATATATATATAATATTTTTTTTTAGATAATAAAATATTACATTAGTAATTCTATATGAATAGATTTGAAAAAAATATAATTATAAATAAAATAAAAAAATACCGTACAAAATAAAAAAAATATTATCCAATAATTGGTTCGCCCTTATTGAAATTACAATTTGGCCCTCATACTTAAACGTGTGACCTTTTAAAAGAACAAAAAAACTTTTTGATAATTGATGTTTTGAACAATCTCTATCTACAAAACTTTAACAAAACAGAACCGGGGGCATGGGTGCGGATGCCGATGCACTTGGCCTTGGGCCCTGTTACTAGGGCATGGGTCTGGTTTAATTTGTCAAAGTTTTTGTCGATGGAGGTGGTTCAACTAGCATTACTTTTCTAAAATCTGCATGATAATTCTGAGGATATTGCTAGTCATATATATAAATGATTTGGTGAGACTTAGGCGGGTTTGACCCGAACCCGACCCGTCCAACCCGAACAATGGACAAGCATGGACAAAGCTAGTTAAAAATTTGGTCTAATTTGGACAAAAAAATATCTGCCAGAGTTTGGTCCACCCGAAATCGAAGCTCCAAATTACAAAAACCTCCCACGAATTATGCACATAGGGCTGGCAATTTTGGACCCGACACGAAATTAGCGGGTCTGGGCTTGGGTTAAATATGTTCGGGTTGGATGACTAACCCGATTAGTAAATGGGTCGGGTCTGGTTTTTGTCTCCGGCCTGTTTGATCCATGAAGACCCGCTTAAAATTCAACTGGTTGTGTCGGGTCTACTCGGCAATCCAATAATTAATCAAGCACCCGATGGATTTTGGCACTAATGATCTAGACTCGAATTTATATATAGTATGTCAAATGATACTTGCATCCTTTAATGACTAGTGGGATCTAAACGGGTTAGTCTGGAAAGTAAACAAGCCTAAATGGTTCAGGTCAGGTCAACTGAGGTAAACAATTATGGCGGGCCATATCGGGTTGGGTTGTGTCAGTTGAGTACGATTCGTGAGGTAAATGGGTTTAGCAGGTCTTGCCAGGTCTAGTCGTTTATAAGCAGGGCAGGTGCGGGTTTAGGGTCTAGACAGGATTAGTTAAACGGGTCGTGTTTGGGTCTTGGGGTTTTGGGTCCGACTCGAAGTCATACATGACCCAAAGGTCCCAAACACGAACTGACACGACCCATTACCAGCCCTATATACATCTCATTTCACCATGAACCACCATCACCGTCACCATGAACCAGCTTACATGCACCGTCGTCACCACCTCTACCATGCACCACCAGTACCATGTACGGCCGCCACCACCACCACCGTGCACCACCAGTACCATGAATTACGAGTTCATTTTTGCTGCCCGTTCCGTTTGCTGCGTTTGCTTCCGGCCCAATCGCAGTGTGCTATGTTATGCCCATCAAATGGTCAACGTGGCACATTGCTATTGGGCCGGAAGCAAACTCAAATAACGGAGCACTCGTGAGTTACCCTCGACGTAGTCCAGACAGCCAACGTGTTTCCTTCTTGGGAGCAGTCGATCTATAGCCGCCGCCGCGCTACCACCATGCACGTAAGGTTACATTCCATGGGTGGGTCCCTTGTTGGGATTAGAATGGGTAACTTTACCCTCCACTCCACAGTCAGACCGCCCGAAAAAACACGTGTTTCCTTGTTGTGATGAGAATGGGTGACCTTACCCTCCACTCCACAGTGAGACCGCCCGAAAAACACGGGTTTTCTTGTTGGGAGCAGGCAATCTATATAAGGAGGTTGTTAGGGCACCTCATCGTTTTATTACTGCGCCGCGTCCCACCTGAGATATCTCTCTCTCTCCGACCATCTTCAAACCCTAATCTCTCTCTCTCTCTCTCTCTCTCTCTCTCTCTCTTTCTCTCTCTCTCTCTCGTCTAGCCCTTCTACCACCTTCGAACCCTAATCTCGCTCTCTAGCTCATTGACCACCTTCAAACCCTAATCTCTCAATCTCATTCTCCCTCCCTGTTCTGGCAATGGAGCACGACAACGACGGGGATTGGGTCAAGCGAGCAAGGGATAATCCGGAGCTCGCCGCTGAGGTGTTGCTCGCCATTTCCCGTCAGCCGCCGGTAGCCGTTATTTTGCCGCCGGTTCCGGTGGGCGTCCCCAGGAGGAGGCCAAGGTCTCGGACCATTACGATGCAGGGGATACGAGAAGATGAGGAGGCAAAGCGGCAACAAACGAGTCCCGAGACGCCTGATCAGCCTTACAGCGTTGGGAACGAGAAGCACGCTAGAGCTAAGCCCCCAGCGGCGAAGCGGCGGAGGGTTGATGAGGCTCCCTCCGTCGACGTCGGCAACGCTGGTGGAGACCCAAAGCCAAAGGTGATCGATGTGCTTTTCTTCTTCTCCCCATTCCCATTGCTTCTTTCTTCTTCTTTACTCATTTTCAATCGGATTTCAGGAAATTCTTATTAACAACGATCTGATCTCTGTGAATTTCAGATGGTAATTGTGAGGCAGCCTGGTTCGTTGAAACTGAAAATTCGAATCTCCAACCCCAGCCCAGTCACCGGCGGAAGCGGCGATCTACCAGACTTGAAGACGGTGATAAGATGCCACCACAATCCGGCATCCCTCCCTCCGGCAGCGGTGGCGATCATCTACCACTTCCAGACCTTGAAGACGGTGATACGATGCCAACACAATCCGGCATCCCTCCCTCCGGCGGCGGCGGCGGCGGCGATCATCTCGAAGACAGTGATGAGATGTCACCGCAATCCGGCACCCCTCCCTACGGCGGCCGCCCGTGAGGTTGAGTTCGTTTTGTTAATTGGTTGTGTCCGGGTGGGTCTAACTAGGAGGTCGGTCGGTGTGCGTGTGGTTCAGTTGGTTGTGGTTGTGTCCGGGTCTAACTATGAGGTCTGTACTGTGCCAAGGCTACAAACGGCTAGCTGGAGATAACCGGTCATACATATATATTTGTTTGCATTTATACCGAAGATAGCCGGTCATTTATATGTATTTGTTAGCATTTATACTGAAGATACCCGGTCATAGATATGTAGGCTGAATGAGTAGTAAGATAGGGATGCGGTACGTCATTGTAACAGACTATACGACTGTGCTACAGTAAATGATTCATTCTGGTTGCTAATGCATTTCAGTGATGTAATTTTAAATTTTATTCAATATACCCCATGAATTATTGTTTAGACCCCGCTTAATTGCCAAGCCGTTTCCAGTTTTTGGTGAAGGGGTGACCATTATACCCCATAACCCTCTCCCTCCCTTTCTCCTCTTTACCCTTGCCATATTGACTTTAGGTCTCGTTTGGTTCGCGAAAATGACATGAATTCCGCAGAATTGGAATTGGTTGCTGGTTTTAATTTTCTTTATTTGGTTTGCTAAAATTGGGGACGAGTTTGATGCCAATGGAAGTCCAACTCCGGATCAAAGGATTGTGAGGAGGGCTTAGGATTCCTCCCAATATTGGAGGAAAATGGGCTGGTTACCCAGGAATTAATCCTACGTGGTAGCTATTTTCCTTCCCATCTTACCCTTGACTTGGTGCTGCATTGGTTTCGAGCTTAGAGACGGCTAGCTGCAATTTGAACGTCAATTTTTTGAATGATATAGGGCTCCGGGGACCTTCTTCGATCCCGATCTTCGACAATGGTCAATTGTTCAGTTTTCTCGTCGGGTGTTTGAAGAATCTAGGGGTCCGATGACCTACTCCGGTCCGGATCTTCGACTCCGGTCAATAGTTCGGTTTTCTCTTAAACTTTTTGAAGGATCTTTGGTTCCGATCACCTTCTTTCGGTCCCGATCTTTGACTCCGCTCAATTGTTTGGTTATCTCATTGACTTTTTGAAGGATCTAGGGCTTCGATCACCTGCAAATTCTGGTATTACTTACTTGCTTGTTAGGATTAAATTAGGGTTTTGATTCTTAGAATCCTGATTTGAGCCCAAATTAGTAGAGTTTATATAATGTTTCTACTACAGTTTCAGTTCCTACTTGTTTGTTTGGATTGAATTAGGGTTTTGATCATCAAACCTCTTATTTGAGCCCAAATTTGTGGGGATTATATGATGTTTCTACTGTATTTTTAAACCTAACTTGTTTGTTAGGAATGAATTAGGGTTCTGATCCTCAAACCCTGATTTGAGCTCAAATCGGTGGAGTTTATATGATGTTTCGACTGTATTTTCAGTCCCTACTTGTTTGTTATGATTGAATTAGGATTTTGATCCTCAAAATCTTGATTTGAGCCCAAATCGGTAAGGTTTATATGATGTTTCCACTACATTTGAGTCCTTACTTGTTTGTTAGGATTGAATTAGGGTGGGGTTTTGATCCTCAAAACCCTTATTTGAGCCTAAATTGGTGGCCGGGCTTATATGATGTTTAGGCTGCATTTTCAGTCCCTACTTATTTGTTAGGATTGAATTATATGATATTTCTGATTCCTCCGTCGGCGTCGATATCGACAGCGTTGGTGGAGACCCAAAGGTGATGTGCTTTTCTTCTTCTTCCTTATTGTTTCTTTCTTCTTCTTTTCTCCTTTTCAATCGGATTTTAGGAATTTTTTTGGAAATTCTAATTAACAACGATTTGATCTCTATGATTTTTAGATGGTTGTGAGGGGCATTCTGGTTCTTTGAGACTGAAAATTTGACTCTCCAACCCCATCCAACACCCACAAGATCAAACGGTAAGCTCAATTATGGTTGAAAATTAATCTATAGACAACCATCTCCTTGATAGATGACATATTTTTCTTTGGATGATAATCTATTTTTTTTTTAAAAATCAATGGCTAATTGATGTTATACCGTCGTTGCAGCCACCACAGATGATAATCTATATTTTTCTTTGGATGATAATCTATTTTTTTTTCGCATGCAGGTCGGGTTCGATTCGTGGATTAATTTCGGTGCCCACAGATGGAGATGGCCCTTAATGAGTTGTTTGGTTCGAAGTATCGAGTCCAATGCCCCGAAATCAGAATTGGATGCTCGGGTTTTCGGATGGAGCAAATATGTGGCGAGATAATTATAGAAGAGTAATTTTATTCATACCCCACAAATTACTGTATAGACTCTGCTTCCCAAACCATTTCCAATTTTTGTGAAGGGCTGACCATTATACCCCTGCATACCCCATTACGAGAACGATTTTGTTCCAATGGCCTTAAAGAGGTTGGAGCATCCCGCTCTCTCTCATTGGTCCATGCATCTCGAGGGTTTTTGGTCATTTCACCATGATAAACAGTATGAATTGACAAACGTACCCTTGGAATGGACCAATGAGAGAGAGCGGGATGCTCCAACCTCTTTAAAGAGGTTGGAACAAAATCGTACTCCCATAACCCTTCCTCCCTTTCTCTTTCTTCCTCTCGTCATATTTTCATTTCCAGAAGATATGAATATAGTTTGAATGTACATTTTGGCTCACACTTAAATATATGACCTTTTTAAAAGAACGACCAAACGACTCCATTAGTTGATGTGGCAATCAATGATTGGACCATACCCACTTGATATTTGTAGGATCTACCATTCCATAACCTATCATGTGCGGCCCATATATATCACCACTTTAAACTCGATCAAGGTTTTTTTTAAAATCAATTTATTTCTTGTATTGTAGTTGGCCCAATCATTGATTTCCACATCAGTTTGTTGAAGCCCGTGTCGACAACGACTAATGGAGCCAAGTATTGTTCTTTTTAAGTTGAGTAATGCTAGTTATTTGAACAATCTCCATCCACAAAACTTTTAACAGACCAAAACAATACCCTGGTGGTGGGGCTCGCTTGGTGCAGATGCACTGCGGCGTAGGCCGCGTTACTGGGGCATGGGCCTGGTATGTCGAAGTTTTTGTCGATTGGAAATTGTTCAAATAACATTGCGCTTTTAAAATTTGCAAGATAATTATGAGGGCTTAGAGTCATATTCGACCACCATGCACCACCACAGCCACCGTCATGCCCCAACACTTAGTCTACCACCACCTCCGCCATTCACCATCGTTGTTTCATTATATATGCACCACCACAACCACCATGCGCGCACCAGCACCACACTGCCTCATGAACCATGCATGCACCCCCACTGCCGCCGTCACCATGCACCACAGCCAGCACCATACATCACTATCACGCACCACCACCGCCGCCGTTACTATGTACCACCACCATCAACAGTACCTCCATACACCGTTATTGTCTCCATAATGCATGCACCACCACCGCCTTCATGAACCGCCCCATGCACCACACTGCCACTACTATCACCGCCACCGCGCCGCCGGCCACCATGCACGTAAGGCTACATTCCATGGGTGGGCTAAAATGAGTTGAATCCCTTGGTGGGATGAGAATGGGTGACTTTACCCTCCACTCCACAGTCAGACCGCCAGAAAAACACCTGTTTTCTTGTTGGGATGAGAATGGGTAACTTTACCTCCACTCCACAGTGAGACCGCCCGAAAAATACGTGTTTTCTTGTAAGGAGCAGGCAATCTATATAAGGAGGTTGTTAGGGCACCTGATCGTTTTATTACTGTGTCGCCTCCCACCTGAGATATCTCTCTCTCTGTCAGACCATCTTCAAACCCTAATCTTGCCATCTCATTTTCCCTCCCTGTTCTGGCAATGGAGGACGACAAAGACGAGGATTGGGTGAAGCGAGCAAGGGATAATCCGGAGCTCGCCGCTGAGGTGTTTCTCGCCATATTCCGTCAGCAGCCGGCCGCTGTGATTCCGCCGCCGGTTCTGATGAGCGTCCCCAAGAGGAGGCCAAGGTCTCGGACCATTACGCTGCAGGGGATACGAGAAGATGAGGAGGCAAAGCGGCAGCGAACGAGCCCCGAAACGCTTCACAGCTTTGGGAACGAGAAGCACGCCGGCGCTAAGCCCCCAGCGGCGGAGCCGCGGAGGGTTGATCAGCCTCCCTCCGTCGGCGTCGGCAACGCTGGTGGAGACCCAAAGGTGATGTACTGTTCTTCTTCTATCCCATTGTTTGTTTCTTCTTCTTTTCCCCCTTCCAATCGGATTTCAATAAATTCTAATTAACAAAGATTTGATTTCCGTGAATTTCAGATGATTGTGAGGCAGCCTGATTCTTTGAAACTGAAAATTCGACTCCCCAACCCCAGCCAATTGAGTAGCCGCGGCGGCGGCAATAGCGATGGCAGCTGCAGCGGCGACGCCGACAACGCTGGTGGAGACCGAAAGGTGATGTGTTTTTCTTCTTCTTCTTCTTCCTTAATTCCCCATTGTTTGTTTCTTCTTCTAATTAACAAAGATTTGATCTCCGTGAACTTCAGATGGTAATTGTGAGGCAGCCTGGTTCGTTGAAACTCAAAATTCTACTCTCCAAACCGAGCCCTGTCTCCGGCGATCATCTACCACTACCAGACCTTGAAGACGGTGATATGATGCCACCACAATCCGGCATCCCTCCCTCCGGCTCCGGCGGCGATCATCTACCACTACCAGACCTTGAAGACGGTGATAAGACGCCATCACAATCCGGCATCCCTCCCTCCGGCGGCGGCGATCATCTACCACTACCCGGTGATCTTGAAGACAGTGATGAGATGCCACCGCAATCTGGCACCCCTCCCTCTGGCGGCCGCCCGTGAGGTTGAGTTCGTTTTGTTGGTTGTGTCCGGGTGGGTCTAACTTGGTGGGAGGTCGCTCAGTGTGCTTGAGGTTCAGTTGGCTGTGGTTGTGTCCGGGTCTAACTATGAGGTCTGTACCGTGCCAAGGCTACAAACGGCTAGCTGGAGATAGCCGGTCACACATATATATATTTGTTTGCATTTATATCGAAGATAGCCGGTCATTTATACATATCTGTTAGCATTTATACCGAAGATAGCTGGTCATACATATGTAGGATAAATGAGCAGTTAGAAGGAATATGCAGTCATTGTAACAGATCTATACGAGTGTGCTACAGTAAATGATTCATTATGGTTGCTAATGCATTTCAGTGATGATGTATTTTTTTTTCCTTCTCATGGCAGCCTTTTTCCTTCAACTTCAATGGTTGATGCGATCATGGAGCTAGATGGTCCTTAAGGAGTTGTTTGGTTCACATAATCGTGTCTAATGCCCCGGAATCAGATATGGATGCTAGGGTTTTTGGATGGAACAATTCCGTGGCGAGGCAAATATAGAAGGGTAATTTTAGTTTTTATTCATACCCCATGATCGATCGAATTACTGTTTAGACCCCGCTTACCAAGCCGTTTCCAATTTTTGGTGAAGGGGTGACCATTATAGCCCCGCATACACTACAAAAAAAACAGTTTTTACCGACGAAAAATATCCGTCGGTAATATTAGTTTTCCGTCGGTAATTATTTATAGCGACGGACTAGATTTCCGTCGCTAGTCTGTCGGGAAAAAAGGCGTCGGAAAAAATATGCGACGGACTAAATATTTCCGTCGGTAATAATACTTAATACCGACGGTAATTTGTTAGCCGTCGGTGATATATAAATACTTAATTAAAAAAAAAATATTATTACCGACGGATAATATCCTTCTGTCGGTAATATATAAGATTATTACCGACGGGTTGTAGTTTTATCGTCGGTAATTATATATATATTACCGACGGATAATTTTCGTCCGTCGGTAATATATAAGCTTATTACCGACAGGCAGTAGTTTTACCGTCGGTACTTATATATATATTACCGACGGATCTGTCTTGTCCGTCGAAAATTTATTAATAATTTTTAAAAAATAAAAAGATTATTGCCGACGAAAAATTTAATTTCTGTCGGTAAAAAGTATATATATATTTTTAAAATAATTACCAAAATAATGTTATTTAATTCCTATGATTTACAACAATACCACAATTTATTACCACAATTTATCAAATATTACCACAATTTATAAAACATTACCACAAATTATCAAATATTACCTGAATTTATAAAATATTACCGTAAATTATCAAATATTACCACAATACCCGACAATTATAGACAAGAACAAAAAATAATCACATATTACAAAATAATTTTTACACAATCCAAAACTGAGAGAATCTGCGTGCCCTATCTCAACCACCCCACGCTGCCCGGCACCAATGCTGGTGCTCTCATCCCCTGACGCCGCCCGGCTTCTGCAATTAACATATATTTGTTAAAAAAATAGTTTATATCTATAACTGAGTCTAAGCATTAAAAAATCATAAGTTAGCGTGTTTCGGATTTGAAATAGGTTTGGATTCGATCGGATCGGCATCCGATAATTCATACTTAGAATTATTTCGTATTTCGAAGTTGCGAGCGAGTTCTAATTGGATATTTTAACAATTTACGCTCCGATTGACCAATTTAGAGTCTAAGCGTTAAAAAATCATAAGTTAGCGTGTTTCAGATTTAAAATAGGTTTGGATTCGATCGAATCATCATCGGATCGACATCCTATAATTCGTACTTGAAATTATTTCGTATTTCGGAGTTGCGAGTGAGTTCTAATTGGATATTTTAATAATTTACCCTCCGATTGACCAATTTAGAGTCTAAGAGTTGAAAAATCATAAGTTAGTGTGTTTCAGATTTGAAATAGGTTGGATTCGATCGAAACATCATCGGATCGGCATTCGATAATTCGTACTTGGAATTATTTTGTATTTCGGACTTGCGAGCGAGTTCTAATTGGATATTTTAATAATTTACGATCCGATTAACCAAATTAGAGTCTAAGTATTGAAAAATCATAAGTTAGTGTGTTTCGGATTTGAAATAGGTTTGGATTCGATCGGATCGTCATCCGATAATTAGTACTTGGAATTATTTCATATTTCGGACTTGCAAGCGAGTTCTAATTGGATATTTTAATGATTTACGCTTCGATTGACCAATTTACGCTCCGATTGACCAATTCATACTTGGAATTATTTCGTATTTCGGAGTTGCGAGCGAGTTGTAATTGGTTATTTTAACAATTTACGCTACGATTGACCAATTTAGAGTCTAAGCGTTGAAAAATCATAAGTTAGCGTATTTCGAATTTGAAATAGGTTTGGATTTGATCAGATCGTTATCGGATCGGCATCGGATAATTCATACTTGGAATTATTTCATATTTCGGACATACGCGCGAGTTCTAATTGGATATTTTACCAATTTACGCTCCGATTGACCAATTTACGCTCCGATTGACCAATTTAGAGTTTAAGCGTTGAAAAATCATAAGTTAGCATGTTTCGGATTTGAAATAGGTTTGGATTTGATCGGATCGTCATCGGATTGACATCCGGTAATTCATACTTGGAATTATTTCGTATTTTAGACTTTCGAGCGAGTTCTAATTGGATATTTTAACAATTTACTCTCCGATTGACCAATTTAGAGTCTAAGCGTTGAAATATCATAAGTTAGCGTGTTTTGGATTTGAAATAGGTTTAGATTCGATCGAATCGTCATCGGATCGGCATCCGATAATTCGTACTTGGAATTATTTCGTATTTTGGAGTTGCGAGCGAGTTCTAATTGGATATTTTAATAATTTACCCTCTGATTGACCAATTTAGAGTCTAAGTGTTGAAAAATCATAAGTTAGTGTATTTCAAATTTGAAATAGGTTGGATTCGATCGGAACGTCATCGGATCGTCATCCGATAATTCGTACTTGTAATTATTTTGTATTTCGGACTTGCGAGCGAGTTCTAATTAGATATTTTAACAATTTACCCTCCGATTGACCAATTTAGAGTCTAAGCGTTGAAAAATAATAAGTTAGCGTGTTTCAGATTTGAAATAGGTTTGGATTCGATCAGATCGTCATCGGATTGGCATCCGATAATTCATACTTGGAATTATTTCATATTTCGGACTTGCAAGCGAGTTCTAATTGGATATTTTAACAATTACGCTCTGATTGACCAATTTACGCTCAGATTGACCAATTTAGAGTCTAAGCGTTGAAAAATCATAAGTTAGCATGTTTCAGATTTGAAATAGGTTTGGATTTGATCGGATCGTCATTGGATTGACATTCGATAATTTATACTTAGAATTATTTCATATTTCGGACTTGCAAGCGAGTTCTAATTGGATATTGTAACAATTTACGCTCTGATTGATCAATTTAGAGTCTAAGCGTTGAAAAATTATAAGTTAGCGTGTTTCGGATTTGAAATAAGTTTGGATTCGATCGGATCATCATCGGATCGGCATCCGATAATTCGTACTTGAAATTATTTCGTATTTTGGATTTGCGAGCGAGTTCTAATTAGATATTTTAACAATTTACGCTCCGATTTATCAATTTAGAATCTAAGCATTGAAAAATCATAAGTTAGCGTGTTTAGGATTTGAAATAGATTTGGATTCGATCGAATCGTCATTGGATTGGCATTCGATAATTCATACTTGGAATTATTCCTTATTTCGGAGTTGCGAGCGTGTTCTAATTGGATATTTTAACAATTTATGATCCGATTGACCAATTTACGCTCCGATTGACCAATTTAGAGTCTAAGCGTTGAAAAATCATACGTTAGCGTGTTTCGGATTTGAAATAGGTTTGGATTCGATCGGATCGTCATCGGATCGGCATCTGATATTTCGTACATAAAATTATTCCGTATTTCGGATTTGCGAGCGAGTTCTAATTGGACATTTTAATAATTTACGATCCGATTGACCGATTTAGAGTCTAAGCGTTGGAAAATCATAAGTTAGCGTGTTTCGGATTTGAAATAGATTTGGATTCGATCGGATAGTCATCGGATCGGCATCCGATAATTCGTACTTAGAATTATTCTGTATTTCAGACTTGCGAGCGTGTTCTAATTAGATATTTTAACAATTTACGATCCGATTGACCGATTTAGAATCTAAGTGTTGGAAAATCATAAGTTAGCGTGTTTCAGATTTGAAATAGGTTTGGATTCGATCGAATAGTCATCGGATCGGTATCCGATAATTCATACTTGGAATTATTCCTTATTTCGGACTTACGAGCGAGTTATAATTGGATATTTTAATAATTTACGATCCGATTGACCGATTTAGATTCTAAGTGTTGTAAAATCATAAGTTAGTGTGTTTCGGATTTGAAATAGGTTTGGAGTCGATCGGATAGTCATCGGATCGGCATCCGATAATTCGTACTTAGAATTATTCCGTATTTCGGACTTGCGAGCGTGTTTTAATTGGATATTTTAACAATTTACGATCCGATTGACCGATTTAGAGTCTAAGTGTTGGAAAATCATAAGTTAGCGTGCTTCATATTTGAAATAGGTTTGGATTCGATCGGATCGTCATCGGATTGGCATCCGATAATTCGTACTTGAAATTATTCCGTATTTCAGACTTGCGAGCGAGTTCTAATTGGATATTTTAACAATTTACGATCCGATTGACCGATTTAGAGTCTAAGTATTGGAAAATCATAAGTTAGCGTGTTTCGGATTTGAAATAGGCTTTGATTCGATCGGATCATCATCGGATCGGCATCCGATAATTCGTACTTGAAATTATTCCATATTTTGTACTTGTGAGTGGGTTCTAATTGGAAATTTTAACAATTTACGATCCGTTTGATCGATTTAGAGTCTAAGTGTTGGAAAATCATAAGTTAGCGTGTTTCGGATTTGAAATAGGTTTTGATTCGATCGGATCGTAATCAGATCGGCATCCGATAATTCGTACTTGGAATTATTCCGTATTTTAGACTTGCGAGCAAGTTCTAATTGGATATTTTAACAATTTACGATCCGATTGACCGATTTAGAGTCTAAGTGTTGGAAAATCATAAGTTAGCGTGTTTTGGATTTGAAATAGGTTTTGATTCGATCGGATCGTCATCGGATCGGTATTCGATAATTTGTACTTAAAATTATTCCGTATTTCAGATTTGCGAGCGAGTTCTAATTGGATATTTTAACAATTTACGATCCGATTGACCGATTTAGAGTCTACGTGTTGGAAAATCATAAGTTTGCCTGTTTCGGATTTGAAATAGGTTTGGATTCGATCGAATAGTCATCGGATCGGCATCCGATAATTCGTACTTGGAATTATTCCGTATTTTGGATTTGCGAGCGTGTTCTAATTGGAAATTTTAACAATTTATGATCGATTGACCGATTTAGAGTCTAAGTGTTGGAAAATCATAAGTTAGTGTGTTTCAGATTTGAAATAGGTTTGGATTCGATCGGATCGTCATTGGATCGGCATCCGATAATTCGTACTTGGGAATTATTCCGTATTTCGGACTTGCGAGCGAGTTATAATTGGATATTTTAGAAATTTACGATCCGATTGACCGATTTAGAGTCTAAGTGTTGGAAAATCATAAGTTAGCGTGTTTCGGATTTGAAAAATGTTTGGATTCGATCGGATAGTCATCGGATCGGCATCCGATAATTCGTACTTGGAATTATTCCGTATTTCGGACTTGTGAGCGTGTTTTAATTGGATATTTTAACAATTTACGATCTGATTGACCGATTTAGAGTCTAAGTGTTGGAAAATCATAAGTTAGCGTGTTTCGGATTTGAAATAGGTTTGGATTCGATTGGATCGTCATCGGATCGGCATCCGATAATTCGTACTTGGAATTATTCTGTATTTCGGACTTGCGAGCGTGTTCTAAATTGGATATTTTAACAATTTACGATCGGATTGACCGATTTAGAGTCTAAGTGTTGGAAAATCATAAGTTAGCGTGTTCCGGATTTGAAATAGGTTTGGATTCGATCGGATTGTCATCGGATCGGCATCCGATAATTCATACTTGGAATTATTCTGTATTTCGGACTTGCGAGCGAGTTCTAATTGGAAATTTTAACAATTTACGATCCGATTGACCGATTCAGAGTCTAAGTGTTGGAAAATCATAAGTTAGCGTGTTTCGGATTTGATATAGGTTTTGATTCGATCGGATCGTCATCCGATAATTCTACTTGGAATTATTCCGTATTTCGGACTTGCGAGCGAGTTCTAATTGGATATTTTAACAATTTACGATCCGATTGACCGATTTAGAGTCTAAGTGTTGGAAAATCATAAGTTAGCGTGTTTCGGATTTGAAATAGGTTTGTATTCGATCGGATAGTCATCGGATCGGCATCCGATAATTCGTACTTGGAATTATTCCGTATTCCGGACTTGTGAGTGTATTCTAATTGGAAATTTTAACAATTTACGATCCGATTGACCGATTTAGAGTCTAAGTGTTGGAAAATCATAAGTTAGCGTGTTTCGGATTTGAAATAGGTTTGGATTCGATCAGATCGTCATCGGATCGGCATCTGTTAATTCATACTTGGAATTATTCTGTATTTCGGACTTGCGAGCGAGTTCTAATTGGATATTTTAACAATTTATGATCCGATTGACCGATTTAGAGTCTAAGTGTTGGAAAATCATAAGTTAGCGTATTTCGGATTTGAAATAGGTTTGGATTCGATCGGATCGTCATCGGATCGGCATCCTATAATTCGTACTTGGAATTATTCCATATTTCGGACTTGCGAGCGTGTTCTAATTAGAAATTTTAATAATTTACGATCCGATTGATCGATTTAGAGTCTAAGTGTTGGAAAATCATAAGTTAGCGTGTTTCGGATTTGAAATAGGTTTAGATTCGATCGGATCATCATCGGATCGGCATCCGATAATTCGTACTTGAAATTATTCCGTATTTCGGACTTGCGAGCGTATTCTAATTAGAAATTTTAACAATTTACGATCCGATTGACCGATTTAGAGTCTAAGTATTAGAAAATCATAAGTTAGCGTGTTTCAGATTTGAAATAGGTTTGGATTCGATCGGATCGTCATCGGATCGGCATCCGATAATTCGTACTTGGAATTATTCCATATTTCGGACTTACGAGCGTGTACTAATTAGAAATTTTAACAATTTACGATCCGATTGACCGATTTAGAGTCTAAGCGTTGGAAAATCATAAGGTAGCGTGTTTCGGATTTGAAATAGGTTTGGATTCGATCGGATCATCATCAGATCGGTATCCGATAATTCATACTTGGAATTATTCCATATTTCGGACTTGCGAGCGAGTTCTAATTGGATATTTTAACAATTTACGATCCGATTGACCAATTTAGAGTCTAAGTGTTGGAAAATCTTATGTTAGCGTGTTTCGGATTTGAAATAGGTTTGGATTCGATCGGATCGTCATCTGATAATTCGTACTTGGAATTATTCCGTATTTCGAACTTGCGAGCGAGTTCTAATTGAATATTTTAATAATTTATGATCCGATTGACCGATTTAGAGTCTAAGCGTTGGAAAATCATAAGTTAGTGTGTTTCGGAAAATCATAAGTTAGCGTTGGAAAATCTTGTTGATGGTGCTTCTTTTAATGTGGATAGTCCCATCTTGGGGATTCCTCATGAGCCTAACCTTGGTATCGACAGTAGGACTGTGACAGGTCAGGGGGACGGGATGCAGATGTCCGCAGATGTGCAGTGCGTAAACCAGGCTTCGTCGGATTCGGCGGGAGTAGCCCATCTTCAGTTGGCAAGGAGGAGCTTCCGACAGATTTTGCAGCGCTCTTCGGACGACCCTGTGCTGGCCCAGGCTCTTGTTCGGTCCAAGATGCGACTTCTGGATATGGATCAGGCTGATCATTCAGTGTCCCTTCCCCTGTCTTTTTTAGAGGATGATGTAATTCTAGACATTGCTAGGAAATGTGGATTTATCACTACCCCTGAGCTAGATAGTGTGAGGTTTTTTCTTGATTCTATCAGGGCTCTAGAGGAGAAGAGGGCGAAGTTGGCCGCCTGAGTGGGCTAGTCTTCGGGAGTTGGGGGTGGTGTGGCGTGTGCTTGGTTTCATGAAGATTTTATCTTGGAATGTTCGGGGCTTGGGGAAATCTGAGAAGAGGAGAGCGGCCAGTTCTTTTGCATCCATTCATGATGTGAACATCATTTGTATTCAGGAGTCGAAGCGGGAGAACCCGACGAGCCATTTTTTTCGTTCGCTCAGCACTAGGAAGATTGCTAAGTGGGAAGCTAAGGATGCTACAGGCGCGTCGGGAGGCATTCTGATAGGCTTCAGCGACGACCTCTTCCTTTTGAAGAGCACGAATGTTGGGGTCTTCTCACTGTCTCTGGTGTTTCTGAATCGTTTGGATGGCTTGGAGTGGATGCTGTTCTCGGTTTATGGTCCCACGGATCATAGTAGGGGAGATGATTTTTGGACGGAGCTGTCCTTGCTCAGGACTAATTTTTGAGGCCCATGGGTCATAGCGGGGGATTTCAATGTCACTCGAGGTTCGGGGGAGCGGCTACGCAGTGGAGGGGACGTCTCGGCTATGAGGGCTTTCTCCCATTTTATTAGGCACCAGGAGTTGGTTGACCTGCCATTGACCGGGCGTACCTTCACGTGGAGTAACAAACGGGAGGATCCCATCCTGGCTAGGCTGGATAGGTTCTTGATCTCATCGGAATGGGACGTGCTTTTTCCCGGTTCGATTCAGACCGGACTTGCATCCTGCGTCTCTGATCACGCTCCAATCCTCCTCTCGACCGACTCGATTGCTCCTGTCCGGCCACCCTTTAGGTTCGAGTCGATTTGGTCAATGGAGGACGGATTCAGAGGCATGCTGGAGGGTTGGTGGATTGAAGCAGGCCGAACTGAGAACTCGGCCTTGAACATGGTGAGGAAACTCAGGTTCGTTAAGAGAAAGTTGCAGTGCTGGAGCAAGAGTCATTTCGGCAATGTTATAAGGCAGAAGGCCTCGATCTTGGCGGAGATTCAGGCTCTAGAGGTGAAGGGGGAATCGGCCACCCTTTCACTGCCGGAGTCGGCGAGGCTGAAGGAGCTCAACGAGAGCCTTGTGCAGGGCTTGAGGAAGGAAGAGGAGATGTGGCGGCAGCGCTCGAAGGAACAATGGGTGAAGTCGGGGGATGCGAATACATCCTACTTCCACAGAGTCGCCAACGCCCGGAGGAGAAAGAACTTTCTGACCTCTATGAAGCACGAGGAAAGA
Organism: Chamaelirium japonicum; assembly: GCA_947650365.1. Lineage (NCBI taxonomy): Eukaryota > Viridiplantae > Streptophyta > Magnoliopsida > Liliales > Melanthiaceae > Chamaelirium > Chamaelirium japonicum. The sequence goes on along the minus strand of OX393553.1, from coordinate 68,053,270 downwards.
GAGTTATCGAACACGGCAGACATCTTAGAAGCTTCCACCTCCTTCTTCAAGTCTTCTTTCTTGGAATCGATGGCTCCTACGGGGATTTCTTTTGACTGGGAGGGTGCGGACTTTCCGAGGCTGCTGGCGGGCTCTGGCATTGATGCTGATTTTTCTGACGAGGAATTCCGGAGGGCTGTCTTTCAATCCAAGGGAGATGGGGCCCCGGGTCCGGACGGTTTTCCTATGTCCTTCTATCAGGAGTACTGGGACATGTTGGCCAGCGACCTCTGCCGGATGCTGCGGGACTTCTTCTCGGGGAAGGTGCGTCTCCACTGTTTGAATCACTCGTGGATTATCCTCCTCCCAAAGAAATCTTCTGCAGAAACTATTCGGGACTATAGACCGATCTCCCTCTCTAACTGTCTTTACAAGATTATTTCGAAAGTCCTTGCCAATAGGCTAGCGGACAACATATCCCTGCTTGTCTCTCCCTCCCAGACTGCTTTCATCAAGGGGCGTCTTATCCTGGACAGTGTAGCGGCGGCCCACAAGGCGATCTTCCACCTCCGGGAGTCTGGTGAAGAAGGAGTTTTGCTGAAGATTGATTTCGAGAGGGCTTTTGATCAGGTCAGGTGGGATTTCTTGCTTGACCTTATGAGGGCTAAGGGATTCTCTAGCGGATGGCTGGGTTGGATTAGAGAAATCTTGGTTTCCTCGATGTTATCTTGTCTGATCAACGGAGAGCAAGGCAAGGACTTCAAGGTGTACAAGGGATTGAAGCAGGGGTGCCCGTTATCCCTATATTTGTTCATTTTGGTGGTGGATGCCTTTGATGCCGCAGTCCGGAGGGCGAACGTAGAGGGGCTGGTTAGGGGAGTGGGCGGTTACGGTTGGACTACGTCCAATCTGCACTATGCTGATGACTCTCTCTTATTCACAGCGGCTTGTCCCTTCCAGATGGTATCCCTCAAAATCCTCCTCTACGGGTTGGAGTTGACTTCGGGCCTGTGGATCAACTTCCAGAAGAGCAGCCTTTACTACATTGGTTCAGGGGATGCAGGTAGTGGGCTAGCCAGGATTCTGAACTGTAAGGAAGCTTCCCTGCCTATGAAATATTTAGGGCTGCCTATCAGTGACAGAGCCCTGAGGAGGGAGGAGTGGGAACAGCTAATCCTCAAGATCGAGAGGAGGCTTGAGGGATGGAAAGGTAGATTTCTATCTTCGGGAGGCAGGCTGGTGCTAGTTAACTCAGTTATTTCTTCTATTCCCTGCTACTATCTTTCTTTTTACTACCTGCCATCTTGGGTAATTGACCGGATAGACAGGATTCAGAGATCTTTCCTTTGGCATGGGGTTGATGCTACAGGGGGCTACAACCTTATGAGATGGGATCAGGTTTGTCTTCCGAAGAAGATGGGTGGTTTGGGAGTTCTTGATCTTCGCAGATTCAATATTTCCATGTTAGGAAAATGGTGGAGGAGACTGCAGCAGGGAACAGGGGGATCCTGGCGGGACGTTATTTTGGCTAAATATTTTAGGAGGTTCTCTCCTCTGCAAGCGCGGGGTCGATTGTCAGGCCGGATATCCCATTTTTGGTGGGGCATTCTCAGGGTCAAGGACCTCTACAGGGAGGCTACTACCCTTGTGCTAGGTGATGGGAGAGATATCAGATTCTGGAGGGATACTTGGCTGGGGGACAGACCTCTGGAACAACTCTTTCCAGCATTTTTTGCGGTGGTCCGGAACAAGGGAGCTTCAGTCCGATCCCAAGCTAGTAGGAGGCGAGGATCTATTGGGTGGCGCTTGAGGTTCGCTGCCCCTTTGGACCAGGACGGTCAGTGTGAGCTGCAGGACCTCCACTTGATTCTTCAGGCGGCTTCGTTCCGGCCGGTCAGAGATGAGGTTCGCTGGAGCGGCACTTCCTCAGGAGTTTTTTCAGTTCGATCCTTCTACGATCATCTCCTTCCTCGGGTGCAGCGGCATGGGCCGTCTAAAGCTATTTGGAAGTCGAAGGCTCCCTCGAAGGTCCAGATTTTCTCCTTGTTGGCTTCGAGAAATAAGATTCTGACGAAGGTCAACCTGATTAGGTGCCATCACCCCCAGGCAACAGATGCTTCTTGCACCTTCTGCGCCTCGGAGGAGGAGACATCATCGCATCTTCTGCTCGAGTGCCCTTTTGCGAGGGCCCTATGGGATCACTTCGAGAGCAAGGCAGGTCTCTCTTCGCATCCCAGGACCCTTAGAGGGCTTTGGACTTCTTGGAGGAGGAGGAGAATTCCGGTGGCGATCCGGAAGCCATGGGACGTCTTGGTCATGACAATACTTTGGGTTATCTGGCTTGAGCGGAACAGCAGAATTTTCCAGGGAAAGTCGGCAGGGCAGGATAAGTTGCGGATTTTGGTTATCTCCTTTTTCCGTGCTTGGATTGTGCCTTGGAGAGATAAGCTTGGGGCGGAGGCTACCACTTTTTGTAACAACCTGTTGTCCTGATTGATTAATGATTTCTGGTTGGGGTCCGCCAAACCCTCCCTCCTTTAGGAGGGGTTCTCAAAAAAAAAAAGTGTGTTTCGGATTTGAAATAGGTTTGGATTCGATCGGATCGTCATCGGATCAGCATCCGATAATTCGTACTTGGAATTATTCCATATTTCGGACTTGCGAGCGTGTTCTAATTAGATATTTTAATAATTTACGATCCGATTGACCGATTTAGAATCTAAGTGTTGGAAAATCATAAGTTAGTGTGTTTCGGATTTGAAATAGGTTTGGATTCGATCGGATCGTCATCGGATCGGCATTCGATAACGTGTTTCGGATTTGAAAATCATAAGTTAGCATGTTAGCGTGATAATATGATCTAAACTCAAATTAGTAAGATTCATATTTTTTTACTAATATTATAAATATTAGTATGTACCTGATCATGAGCATGAGCCACCGCTAGACTGGCTTATGAAGTCATTAATCCTCTGCTCCAGTTCCCGGCGAGCTTTTCTTTCTGCCTCAACCCTCTGCTCAAGGGCCTGCCTCTCTGCCTCAAGCCTCTGCTCGAGGGCCTACCTCTCCGCCTCAAGCCTCTGCTCGAGGGCCTGCCTCTGCTCTCGCTCCGCCTCAACCATGTGCTCGAGGGCCTGCCTCTGCTCGCGCTCCACGTCTATCGCAGACTGCAACTGAGTGATAGCACCGGTCTGGGTGTCCCGTGCCCTCGAGCGCATATCCTCTCGTCCAAAGTAGGAGGAGGGTGTGACTCCAAGGCCCGTACAGAGGACACGGCCGTGCATGGCAGGTCTGAGCACAGTATCCATCGCTGAGTCGACAGATACTGAGCTTGAGGAGGAGCCGGCCTCGCCCGACGGGGTCACTAGAAGTCGCATTCTCTCCTATATGAAAACAACCAATGATTTTTAATGATATTTTATGCCATACGTATACGAATATATTAACAGTAATTTAATTACTTACCACTTGCGAGGCAACCCTGTCGTCCATAAATGCCTTATCGGTACGCCGCCTCCTAGAGGTCTCAAAAAGGTCAATCCGATTAGGCTCGTGGCCCAAGGACTGTGTCTGTTTGACATATAAAATAAATAGATGAGTTAATATAACATATATAGAGCTTTTAAATAATAAAATATTTGTATCATTTACCAGCTGCTGGGCAAGCTGGGGCATGGAGGTCCTCCCCTTCACTGGAGCAGGTGTTTGTCGAGGCATTTCTATTCTGCTTGTCTTTAGCAGAACTCGTCTGTGTTAATCGATTAAATTTTGAAACATCAATACAAATTTTTAGTATAATATTAAAACAAGTACGAATCAACAAAATAATAATTATACCTGAAACTGAGGGGTGGCCCAGTGAGTGACCAAAAACTGTAGAACGTGTAGCGGTGGCGCGTCTCTCGTCATGATCGCAGTTTGTAACTCCTCAGCCGGCTGGCCGACCAAGTAACCGTAGAGCTGGTAGAGCTCGTAACGGTAATCCCTGTACCGCTCATCCATCGTCTTCCACAAGTCCTCCCGATGGGTGTCGGTTTCCATGTTCTCCCATTTAAATTTCTCCTGTAAAATCAATTTAGAAACAAGTCATTTTATCAAATCAAATTATAAAGAAGTACGATATTATTCTAAAATGCTTTGATAAAACTAACGTACCAAAAACACCTGATACATCCTCTCCTTATAGGATCCATCAATGTTCTTCCACCCCCTTATCCCCACAATCGGGGCATTTCTCTCCTCCCGTACTATCATACTGACCCACGTGGCGGTGTTAGAAGCGTGCTCGCCCACAAAGGTTCTGCCGCTCCACTGTAGGAAAAGCGGCTCGCGTAAGGTCGACAGCGCCAGGCCGTCGTCACGCCCCGGTCGCCTACGTGCCTGGTGATCCTCGACCCTGCAAATAAAATATACATCAGTACTGAACAAGTATTTACAACATGTATAAAACTTTAGATCTAAACATTACATGTGGGCATAGACGCTGTAGCCGAGTACTGAGCACTGCTCGAAGCTCCGGAGGCTGCAACCTCATCAGGAGCTGGTGTGGAGAGAGGAACAACACTAACAGATCCGGAGGGCTCAGCCTCGGACCCTGGGGTGCCAGCCGGAGCGCTACGAGCTAGCCCACCCCTGCCTCTACGAACCCTCGACCGCGACGCCATCTGAAAGCAGTAATATTTTTCTATACGAAATAATATGATATAAATAACAGTTTGATTTACATATGAAACAGTATGCTTTACATATGAAACAATTTGATTTACATATGAAACAGTATAAAACAATATGATATACATATGAAACAATATGATTTATATATGAAACAATTTGATTTACATATGAAATGGTAAGATATTTATTTTCTAACAGTCTAATTTACATATGAAACAATCCAGGTTAGGGTTTAGCGTTTAGGTTAAAAAAAATATTTTTTAACTTCGCCAATATAACATCCTAAACCCTAACCCCTAAACCTTAAACCCTAAACCCTAAACCTAGACCCTAAACCCTAACTCCTAAACCTAAACCCTAATCCTAACCCTAAAATCCTAAACCCTAAAACCTAAAACGCTAAACCCTAACCCTAGAACCTAAATCCTAAAACCCTAAATCCTAACCCTAAACCCTAACCCTAACCCCTAAAACCCTAAACCCTAAACCCTAAACCCTAATGAACTAGTAACCGAATGAACTCGAATGAGATTTTATCGAGCCAAGTCGCGAGTGCTCACGAATAGCTTGGTTCATTTGCAGCCATACCTAAACCCTAAACCTAATTTCCGAAAATGTAACATTCCAAAAAATTCCCATAATTATGAATCGGAATTGGATTATGAAATTCCGAAATTTCAGAATCGGAATCAAAATAACATTTGGGATTCCAAAATTTTTTCGCAATTTTCCGAACACCTCTATTCCGATTCGATCCATCCGAAAATCAGCCCTAGATAAAATTATAAAATCAAACCCGGTCATATCCCTATCCAATCTTATACTCTACTAAATCCATGGTAATAAGGAACCAAAAGACACATGCAATTAGTTTTAATCAGATAAAAATGATCAAATGAGAAAATTAAGTACTTAGACAAAAGGGGTATTATGCTAACATTTCAAACTTTAGGGTGGGATTTGGAATTGAAACCAATTACCGGAGAGGGAGGAGAAGGAGGAGCAGTGGCACCGGTGGAGGGGAGGCCGGAGCAGTGGCGCCGACGGAGGGGAGCCCGGGAGAGGCAGGGGGATGCGCCGGAGGAGGCCGGGGGGCATGCCGGGGGCCGGGGTGGTCGCCGGAGGGGGCCGGGGGGGTAGGGTGGGGGGGATCGAAATTGCCAGGGGGGGGGGGGGGGAGGAGAATAATCCAGAGAGCAGCAAAGGGGGATCGAAACAACTTAAAAATCGCAGGGTTTATTACCGACGGAAATTAATATTCCGTCGGTAATAATATTATTACCGATGGTCATAATATTTCCGTCGGTAATAATAATCACTATACCGACGGATACACATAACCCGTCGGAACAAATACATTACCGACGGATACACATAACCCGTCGGTACAAATACATTACCGACGGATAATAAATATCTGTCGGTAATATATATGTAAAAATATTATTAAAATAACAACAATTATTATTTGTGACGGCCTATTGTTAAGACCGTCGATAATAATCCATTTCGCCGACGAAACTAATAAATACCGTCGGTAATAATATATTACCGACGGATAAAAAAATACTGTCGGTAATAAATATTTTAAATATTAGTAAAATATTAAAGTTATATTACCGACGGAAATATGTATTACCGTCGGTAATATTTATATTATTACCGACGGTAATTAAAATATCCGTCGACAATAAACCTCTTTCTTGTAGTGATACCCCATAACCCGGCCTCTTTCCCTCCCTCCGCCTTCCCCTCGCCATATTGAATTTAGGTCTCGTTTGGTTCACGAAAATGGTCTGAATTCCGCAAAATTGGAATTGGTTCCCAGCTTTAATTTTCTTTGTCTGGTTCGCCAAAATTGGAAATTAAAGCCATCCGGTCCGAGAGCCTTGTTGAGGGGCATATAGAATAGAGCCTCCCACATCGATCTCAGCATCCACGATTGGCCTGGTAAGCCAAAGTCAAAATTGGGGAGAAGTTTGATGCCGGTGGGAGTCCAACTCCGGGTCAAAGGGTTATGAGGGGGGACTTAGGATTCCTCCCAATATTGGAGGGAAATGGACTGATTACTCAGGAATTCTACGTGGTAGCTATTTTTCTTCCCATCCTACCCTTCGTTTGGTGTTGTACGTATTCCCTCCCGCCACACACCGCTTTCCTGCATTGGTTTCAAGCTTGGAGACGTACGACTGTGATTTGATCCTCGACGTTTTGAAGGATTCAGGGCTGTGGGGACCTTCTTCGGCCCCAATCTTCGACACCAGTCAACTGTTCGGTTTTCTAGTCAGGTGTTTGAAGGATTTAGGGGTTCGATGACCTTCTCTACCCTCGATCTTCGACTCCGATCAACTGTTCGATTTTCTCTTGGGCTTTTTGAAGGATCTAGGGCTTTGGTCACCTCTTCGGTCTCAATCTTTGACTCTGCCCAACTGTTTGGTTATCTCGTTGACTTTTTGAAGGATCTAGGGCTCAATCTGATCACCTGTAAATTCTTGACCCTAGTTGCTTGTTAGAATTGAACCAGGGTTTTGATCCTCGAAACCCTGCTTTGAGCCCAAATTGGTGGAGTTTATATAATACTAGTAGGAAACCTGGGTAATGCCCTGATGAATGCATAACACTTGGCATAAACGACATCATAGCCGCCCGAAGCAGTGTGCAATTTGGAGTGACTGTGATTCACTCGTCAGGGTGTGATTCACTTGTTTGAGAAAGATAGTATTAATGTATTTTCTAATTAACGTCAAATGACAATTAAATGCTATTAAATATGTATTAAACATCTTTATAGTATGTTTTTAATAGAATTTATGAAAGAGAGCAATGATGAGTGTCACAACATTCAAACTCAACGACATCATAGCCGTCTAAAGAACTTGATGCATGCCAATTGGAATAGACGATATCACAATTGTCTGAAGAAGTTTGAGTGAGTGTGATCCACTCGTTGGGGTGTTATTCATAGTTCCGAGAGAGTACTAACGATTTTCCTATTTAACATCAAATGACCTTTAAATATCAGTGAACATGTATTTATCATATTTATAATATGTTTTTCATTTGATATATGATAGAGAGCCGCGTTCACATATGGAATAAGGATTCAGACTCTTCAAAACAGGTCCACGTGTCACAAAACGGAAGAGACGCTTCCATTTTAGTATTACTAATAGTAAGAAACCCGGGAAATACCAGGATGAGTTTGATGCCCACTATTTGGCACAAACGACATCACAACTGTTCTAAGAAGTGTGAAATTTGAAGTGATTGTGATTAACTTGTTAGAGAGAGAGATATTAACATCACTAGAAAGAAACCCGGCAATGCCTAGATGAACTTGATACATGCCACTTGGCACAGATGCCATCACATCAGTCTGAAGAAATATGCAACCTGGAGTGAGTGTGATTTACTCGTTGGGGTGTGATTTCACTTATTAGAGAGAGATGGTACTAATGATTTTCTTAATTGACATCAAATGATTATTAAATACAATTGAATGTGAATTTATTAGATTTATAGCAAGTTTTTAATAAGATTTATAAGAGAGAGTCACGCTCACAAACGGGAGAAGGATTATGGCTCATCAAAAGAGGTCCACATGTCAAAACACGGGACATAGGCTTCCATTTTAGTATTATACTATTAGATTTTTGATACAGTTTCAATCCCTACTTATTTGTTAGGATTGAATTAGGGTATTGATCCTCAAACCCCTGATTTGAGCCCAATTTGGTGAGGTTTATATGATGCTTATGCTGTATTTTCAGCCCCTACTTATTTGTTAGGATTGAATTAGGGTTTTGATTATCAAAACCCTGATTTGAGACCAAATCGTTATGTTTTATATGATGTTTATATTGCATTTTCAGTCCCTACTTGTTTGTTATAATTGAATTAGAACTTTGATCTTCAAAACCCTGAATAGAGCCCAAATCGGTGGGGTTTATATAATGTTTCTGCTACATTTGAGTCCTTACTTGTTTGTTAGGATTGCATTAGGGTACTTTGTAACATCCGCCCCAAACACACAAGATTTTGTCCGCTTTGCCCGTGCCCGCACGAGAACTTCCCAGGGGGTCACCCATCCTGGTACTACTCTCGTCCGAGCACGCTTAACTACGGAGTTCTTACGAATTCCGTAGCGGCGCACGGTTTTAAAACGCGTCTTCTATGTTTGGGAGGGGAAATTATATAAGTAGCTCAAGATCTCCTTCTCTCCAGGCGATGTGGGGCTAACTCATGGCCTTGTACACCTCACCTCACCTCACCTTACCTCACCTCATCCATCTTGGCATTCCCGCCTCAGGAGTCTAGGCTCTTGGCTATTGGCCTATTGGATCTTGGTCGTCACATACTTTGATCCTCAAAACCATATTTTGAGTCCAAATCAGTTGGGTTAATATGATTTTTTTTACTGTATTTTCAGCCCCTACTTGTTAGGATTAAATTAGGGTTTTGATAATCAAAATTCTAATTTGAGCCCAAATCGATAGGGTTTATATAATGTTTCTACTGCATTTCTGTCTATACTTGTTTGTTAGGATTGAATTATGATTTTGATTCTCAAAACTCTGAATTGAGACCAAATCGGTGGGGTTTATAAGATATTTCTAATGCATTTTCAATCCCTACTTATTTGTTAGGATTGAATTAGAATTTTGATATTCAAAACCTTGATTTGAGACCAAATCGGTGTGATTTATGTGATATTTCTGTTGGAATTAAATCCTCTTATCAGAGTCGCTGCGGAAGCAAAAGATAGATCCGAAGATCTCATGATGTATGTTTCATTACAATTAATTCTACAAAACAATCTACATACAAATCTATAATCTTAGCATATGTGCAGACACCCTAGAGGCATACTACGATCTACGAAAGATATGCATTCATCTAGTTAGGTGTTTAGAATCATCATACCTTGTGGATCTATGATCCGAAGAGAACAGAACGATGATGAACCACATGTGAATCGCAAGGGAAGCTGTCGGATGACCCCTTGCCCTTTGCGAAGGGAGGAATCCTCGAAGTCCTATCTCTGAGTACAAGAACTACGAGCCGATGGAGGAATTTATTGCGAAGACGATGGCGAGCCGCGAGATCTTTTCCTTCTCTTTCTCTCTTCTTCCTTCTCCTTCCTTCCTCCTTCTTCTTCCTTCTTCTTTCTCTTTCTTCCTTGGCCGAAACCACAAAAGAGGGAGAGGGGGTCGGGTTTTCTGGAGAGGGGAGAGCCTAGGGCTGGCCCCCTCTCCCTCCAATCCCTTTATAGGGCCGGCCCCAACTCCCATATGCAAGCCAGGGCCGGCCCCCTAGAGATAGGGATGAGGGGGGGGGGGGGGGGTTAGGGTTTCCACTTAGCTATCGTGAAGCCTGGATGAAAACACCCTTCACGAAAAGTGAAACACTGTAAGAAAGATTGAGTGAGGTGCGCTACTCGGAATCGAGTTCCGTCAGCGCCTATGAGCTCCTGGAATTATTCTGCTCATTTTAAGATCCATATTCAATATGTTCTGAGGTATATTTTAGTATTTAACAAAATACCCCTACGGCCTTTAACACATATGAATTAGGTTCTTAGGCTCCGGGCTTGTGCTCCATCACGCTACTTCACATCCAACGTATCCAACCAGGTCGGGGAACAATTCCTATACGCAATGACAGGGTGGAACCCTCAGGGTTTAGGATCTTTAGCTTCAATCGGATCCCTGATTAACTGTTCTGATGATACACCGAAAGTTTCATTAATTAGCCCTAATCTGATTAACCCGCGTAGCCACCCAGAGTGCGACTCGAGTTGAACTCTAGTGATCCTAAACTTATTTTACTCCCTCGTAACCCTGTTCTCTACTATACTCTGATAATACTTAGTCCCTTCTATTACTGATGCCATGATTCGACTCGGGCGGTGGGGAGCACCATCAGATCCCGATCGATCATCTAACTAGGATTTGATGACTTGTCATCTATAACACCATACACCTTTTGGTACTATACCTAGCAACCGGAACATTATCAGTCATACTGACAATCACCATGCCTGGGTTAATTGTGTGGACATATTGACTCATCAAAACATACCCATCCAACACTGGATATCGGATAATCTGTAGGGATTGCATGCCACTCAAGCGCCAGCCGGATAACCCAACGTACCGTGGTATTGGACTATGGAAGATCCGCACACGTTAGCACATCAAAGCACCACTTAACTAGTTGTCTTAGTGTACATGGTTTCTCGGGATTAAGGATATATTATCTATAGTAGTAAGATGGTTTATGCACCAGTGTTTGAATCACTGAACTATGCACCGTCTTGGTTCCTGTTCAACACGATCATCGTGCTTGGTCAGGTGAATGAGAATTCTCTATTCCCGTGGTGGAGACTTTACCACATCCTCTTCCTACCAATAACTCATTCTAGGTGAAGCGATCGGTATCACCAAAGCTGTGAACTAGTTCTAGGTCTACACAAAACTGGTCCACTAGGTCTCCCAAGCATGGATCCACTATGCACCTCAGTGGCCTACTGTGTTCCCTAGGGTCCTTTATTATATATGAATTAATATACACCAAAGTAGTATTCTAATTAAAGCAATAACCAAAGTCATCTTTATTAATGTTAAGACAGAAAATCCATACTCAAGACACACGAGTTACAACAATCTTCCACTTGGCCTAGCGGGGAATGACAGTCTTAACTCCCATGACATCCACGTGCTTCTCAAAAGCCTGGTCGGTAACGCCTTTGTGAAAGGGTTCGCCTTGTTATCTGCAGACGCCACCTGAGTCACTGCAACCTCCCATCGCTTCTGCAAATCCCGGATAATATATTATTTCCGCTCAATATGATTACTCTTCTGGTGATATCTTGGCTCTTTGGATTGTGCTACTGCTCCACTATTGTCACAGTATAGGACAATAGGATCTTGAGTTCCCGATACACATCCTAAGTCCGTGAGGAACTTCTTGAGCCATATTGCCTCCTTGGCTGCCTCGTATGCTGCGATGTACTCAGCCTTTGTCGTCGAATCCGTGATGCATCCCTGCTTCACGCTCCTCCAACTGACAACTCCTCCTCACAATAAAAACAAAAACCCTGACGTCAATCTCCTGGATTCCGGATCTGCTGCAAAGTCAGAATTTATGTATCCAATCGGTATCAGTTCATGTGGAGAATAAAATAATTCATAATCTCTGGTCCTACTGAGATACTTGAGTATATTTTTCATAGCAGTTCAGTGCCCTAGAACCGAATTTGACTAATACCTGCCCATCATGCCTACTTCATAGTATATATCTGGTTTCGTGCACTGTATAGCATACATCAGACTCCCTACAGCCGAAGCATAAGATATCTTCTGCATCTTTACCCTCTCATCAGAAGTCTTAGGACCCTGATCCTTGGATAATTTTATTTCATGTTTGAATGAAACTAGTCCCTTCTTGGAGTTGTGCATACTGAATCTGACCAAGATAGTATCTATGTAGGCTGACTATGACAGCGAGAGAGTCTTGTTCTGGTGATCTCGAGTTACCTTGATCCCCAGAACGTAATTCGCTTCACCCAGGTCTTTTATGTCAAATTGAGAGGACAATCATACCTTCACTGTAGACAACGTTCCAACATTGTTTCCAATGAGCAGGATATCATCTACATAAAGCACTAGAAAAATTATTGCAGTCTTATCGCTCCTTTTATAAACACATGGTTCATCCATGTTCTGTTCAAATCCATAAGACTAGATAACCTGATCAAAATACATATTCCAACTTCTGAATGCTTGCTTCAGTCCATAAATGGACCTTTGCAACTTGCACACCAGACTTTTCTGACCTTTTGTGATAAAACCTGGAGACTGAGATATATAGATGTCTTCTTCCAAATCCCCATTGAGGAATGCGGTCTTGATGTCCATTTGCCTGATCTCCTAATCGTAATGGATTGCAATGGATAAGAGGATCCGGATAGACTTAAGCATAGCAACTAGCGAAAAGGTTTCGCCATAGTCAATCCCTTCTCGCTGGATATAACCCTTATCGACTAGTCTAGTTTTGCAAGTCTCAACGGTACCATCCGGACCACTTTTTCTTTTGTACACCCACTTACACCCAACATGTTTAATATTATGAGGCAGTGTTATAAGTGTCCATACCGAGTTTTAGGACATCGATATCAGTTCCGCCTCTATGGCTTTCTGTCAAGCTACATGGTCACATGATACCATCGCTTCATCATAATTCAGAGTATTATCTTTCTGAAACTCTAGATTTACCAAGAAGGCTTCTCCAATGTATCTATCAAGAGCTATTGTGGTCCTCCCACTGCAACGAGCCTGCATACTCCCATCAGTATCAAGTAATTCTTCAAGAACTACTTTACTGGTGGGCTTATGGTCTATTACATAATCTTGCTTCAGAAATACAGCATTTGTCGAGACGACAGCCTTTCTATCCTCAGGATTATAAAATAAACCACCCTTTGTCCCTTTTGGATACCCAACGAATAGATATACCTTAGTCTTTGACTCCATCTGGTCTCGTTTGTCCTTCCGCACATGTGCTGGACAACCCCAAATCCTAAAGTGCTGTAGGCTTGGCTTTCGCTTCAACCATAGTTCCAAAGGAGTTAGAGATACTGACTTTGATGGAAAAAAGTTCGAGGTATATGCTGCTGTCTTTAGGGTATATCTCCAAAAACTAGGTGGTAATATTGCATAACTCATCATAGTTTGAACCATGTCTAACAAAGTTCGGTTTCTCTTCTCAGATACACCGTTTTGTTGCGGTGTCACTAGTGCAGTCAACTGAGATACAATCCCATGCTCATATAGGTACCTAATAAATTCATCCGATAACTATTCGCCTCCTCGATTAGATCAAAGAGACTTGATATTCTTACTCGTCTGCTTTCTGCTTTAGCTCTGGACTCCTTGAACTTATCAAAGGATTCAGACTTCCATCGCATTAGGTATATGTATCCAAACCTCGAGTGATCATCCGTGAAGGTGATAAAATACTCGAAGCCTCTTATGGCACGAACACCTATGGGCCCATATATATTAGTGTGTACTAACTTCAATACCTCATGAGATCTGCTACATTTGGCTTGGAAAGTTCTTTTAGTCATTTTACCTTCCAGGCAAGACTCACACGTTAGTAGACTTTCTGAAACATTTGGACTTAAAAGTCCTGCCTTAACCAACCTGTGAATCCTGTCTGAGACTATGTGCCCAAGCCTTATATACCAAATGAGCATTGGATTATCTGAGGGATTTTTTCTTTTAGATGAAATAATTATACAGGCTTCAGTTATATTATCCTGCTTATGAGTGAAGTTAATTACATAGAGATTATTCCATATGTTTACAGAGTATAGTTCCATATGTTTATAAGTATAAGTAACATAAATCCTTAAAAGGAATTTACAGCTAAGTGCAACCCAGAAATTGGAAGCTATATTTGAACTCAATAAACTTTGTTTTTCAGCAATCAATCATACTGAGCAACAGAAGAGCCTTCTTCTTCCCCTGCCTTGTGTTTCATCATGCAGATCCACGCCTGATGGATATGGAGGCCGAGTTTTCGCTGCTCTCGTTGCTGCAGAGGATAAGTTACATACTTGTTTATTAATACTTTCAAGTTAGAGGCAATTGGGGTTCTAAAACTTCCGAAAAATATTACCTATCTCGTAGACAAGCTCGTTAATGTTTTGTGCTGTTTTCACAGATGTTTCCATGAAAATTAGCCCATTTTGCTCAGCATACATCAAACCTTCCTGTAAAGTAACCAATGGATTAGAATTATCATATAAATAAAACATAAATTTTGGAAGAAAATATAGGTAACAGTATGATGCAGTAGTAGTGCTAGCGGTATGGTGTTATGATCCTAAGTAGTTATAGCCTTTTATTATTTTATTATTTTATTTTTTGAGTGGTAAAAAACGAATATATTAAAGAAAAATAAAGATCGATTACAGGACCCGGCTTAGCTCTAGGTGAGTAAGTAGAACACTAGACCAAATAGGGCCACACCCAGCACCTAGTACCAACACCCAACCAAGACACCGGCAGAAAACCAAGAAAGCACATAACACACTTGCTTCACTGGCTTACAACCAGTCACGCTCAATGGTGAGCAACAAACCATGATCTCCCTCACAACCAAAAACCAAAAACCAAAAACGGGAAGGAAACCAGGATAGCACGTAGGTCAATTGCTTCACTGGCTTACAACCAGCCACCCTCAACTAAGAGCACTAACGCAATCTCCCATCGACCAACAGCTTACACTTCCTTGCTGACATTCCCAATCACAAATAGATGAGAGAACAAAAGGTACGCTAACCTTTCCGATGGATTCCATCCCCAATGCTGAATTGCCAATTCGGTAAAAAAGGGAACATCATCATCCTCCAAATCGTAGGCAACCTCATCACCCTCAACATAAATTGCCTCGACAACTACGAGCTTCACCAAAATCTCCTTAACTCTCTTGATGTCATCCTCCGGAAGGCCAAAAAATTCATGCTCCACAATATTGAGTCCATACCTCACCGAATCATTCTGCATTGTTGCCCCCGCGACCAATGCAGCCTTCCCCTCCTCAGCAATGACTAGAGCTGCAGCACTCTCGCATAAAGCTGAGTTGGTAGGTGCTACAACCTCGTATAGCACTGGCCTCGGTGAGCAGCATCCGATATTGAGCTGGATTCAGCCACCGACAAAGACCAGGAAACAGCCTCGCATAGGCTAGAGGCTACTTCAGCTGTGCATAGCACTGGACTACAAGGACCATTAGCCCCCAAAGCTCCTATAGCAACAACATCGCGTAACACTGGCTGCAACTCCTCAGCGACCTCATGTAGCATTGCAATATGTACTGCAATAATTGATTCACTTTTTAATTGTCGGTTTTGACATATTATGATATTAGCAGGTGTATTTTTTCATTACGAATCCAAGGCCACTGACGAGGCTCAATTCGGAGTTCGTATGGATAAAATATGATCAATACAGTTTACTCTTAATATATATATATATATATATATATATATATATATATATATTGATAGTTGACTTTTTAACATAAGGTATAAAGGAATATGTTGGTTAGTGTAAAAGGCATTATGTTGAGTTTTGAGAAGGTTATGGGTTCTAATTAGACTAGTATTTCTTTTACTCATATTTTTTGAAGTTGCACCTATAATATATAACGGGTCCCGAATTAAATGGGTTTAAATTTCATACCCGACCCGACTAACCCGGGGTGGTGGGAGGCGGTGGTCGGCGGCCGACGGTGATGATCGGAGCGGAGGTCGCCGGAGGCGACGACCGGCGATGATGGCCGGAGGTGGCCGGAGCGGCGACGACCGACAGCGGTGATCGATGGCGGGCAGCGGCGACTGGTGATCGTCGACGACGACGGTGACGACGGCAGTAGGGGTGTGCAGGATCCAAACCAAACCGACCAAACCAACCGAACCAAACCAAACCGACCGAATTTGATCGGTTTCGACACACTCAACGGATCGGATTGGACCAAGATTTCTCAAAACCGATATGATTGGATCGGTTATCGGATTTATCAATTAAAAACCGACCTAAACCGAACCGAACCGGACTACGGTTTATAATTTACCAATTTAGTGGTAACTGTTGTGAACTTTTGTTTAATTGTTAAAACTGTACTTTGTAGTTTTTAATATTTGATGGATATGAATATTGTGGACATAATGGTATTGTTGTTGATAACTTGGTATTTTGGTAAGTAATATATTATCATTTTATAACTTTTGAAATAATCATTTTAAAGTTGAAACTATGTCCAAATAAAAAAGAAAAATAGTAAGCATATGGGCCAAAGCCCAAACCGACCATCCAATCCAATCCAAACCGACTTTAATTGGATTGGATTGGATTGGATTCCAGTCTCAATCGGTTTGGATCGGATTGCAAATTCTCAAAACCGACCTAGGTTGGATCGGTTTGGGTTTTGCCTAAATAGGTCGGTTTCGAACCGATGCACACCCCTAGACGGCAGCAGCGGTCGGCGGCGACTGCGGTGGCGGCGATCGGCGGGCAGCGGCGGCGACAACGATGGCGGTTGGCTATGAGCTGGGCTAGGTGGGGCATGCTTTTCGAGGCTGGGGGCTTGAGTGCAGAACTATGGAGTATAGGGGGGGTTTTATAGACCTTTTTTTAAAATACCAAGAATCTAGGGTCTTAATTGCAAATCGGCTCATTATTGTATTGATTATTCCCGTTTTCATCCGATCAGAATCCAAAGGTCTACGGTTTGACTGTCTTCTGGTCTCCCCCCCACTACAAATATTTATTTACTGAAGTTTAGAATGAATAATTACAAGGCTTTCTGGTTAGAGGGGGAAGTTATAAAACTTTATTGATAGGTTCATAGTTCAAACCCTACATTGGCTATTTTTATTTTTATTTTTTTTAAATGTTCTAAACGTGCTTAAAACATAAAAGTTTGTATATAGTTTTTGATCGTTTCGACGAGCCGGATGCAATGGCGCAATCAGATTTTTGTTTTAAAATTTATACAAAAAATTTATAATTATATTATATTAAAAATCATTAATTTTTTTTTTGGGATGTTACACCTACTATGTTTTCTGTCTGCGTACTCCCATCAGTATCAAACAATTC
Source organism: Chamaelirium japonicum (assembly GCA_947650365.1). Lineage (NCBI taxonomy): Eukaryota > Viridiplantae > Streptophyta > Magnoliopsida > Liliales > Melanthiaceae > Chamaelirium > Chamaelirium japonicum. The sequence goes on along the minus strand of OX393553.1, from coordinate 68,035,946 downwards.
TTCAAGAACTACTTTACTGGTGGGCTTATGGTCTATTAAATAATCCTACTCCAAAAATATGTTATTCGTCGAAACGACAACCTTTTTATCCTTATGATCATAAAATAAACCACTTTTTGTCCCTTTTGAATACCCAAGGAATAGATATACCTTAGTCTTTGACTCTATCTTGTCTCGCTTGTCCTTCCGCACATATGCTGGACAACCTCAAATCCTAAAGTACTGCAGGCTTGACTTTCGCTTCAACCATATTTCCAAAGGAGTTAGAGGTATTAACTTTGATGAAACAAAGTTCAAGGTATATGTTGCCGTCTCTAGGGTATATCCTAAAAAACTAGGTGGAAATATTGAATAACTTATCATAGTCTGAATCATGTCTAACAAAGTTCGGTTTCTCCTCTCAGATACACCGTTTTGTTGTGGTGTCCCTAGTGCAGTCAACTGGAATACAATCCCATGCTCACGTAGGTACCTAATAAATTCATCTGATAGGTATTCGCCTCCTCGATCAGATCGAAGAGACTTGATATTTTTATCCATCTGCTTTTCTGCTTCAGCTCTGAACTCCTTGAACTTATCAAAGGATTCAGCCTTCCATCGCATTAGGTATATGTATCCAAATCTCAAGTGATCATCTATGAAGGTGATAAAATACTCGAAGCCTCTTATGGCACGGACACTTATGGGCCCACATATATCAGTGTGTACTAACTCCAATATCTTCTGAGATCTGCTACCTTTGGCATGAAAAGTTCTTTTAGTCATTTTGCCTTCTAGGCAAGACTCACACATTGGTAGACTTTTTTAAACATTTGAACTTAAAAGTCCTGCCTAAACTAACCTATGAATCATGTCTGAGGCTATGTGTCCAAGCCTTAGATACCAAATGAGTATTGGATTATCTGAGGGATTTTTTCTTTTAAATGAATTAATCATACAGACTCTAGTTATATTATCCTGCTTATGAGTGAAGTTAATTACATAGAGACTATTCCGTGTCTTTCCCTTACAAACAACATAATCATTTAATTTAATTGACACACCAGAAGTATCAAATAAAATTGAAATTTTTTTATTATTCAATAAGGAAACAAAAATTAAATTTTGTCTCAAGGACGGTACACAAAGTATGTCTCTAAGTAATAAACTTCTTTCATAAAAAAACAGCAAGATAACATCTCCAACTGCTTTACCCTCTGCCACGGCCTCAGTTCTCATGCTCAGGATGATCTCCCCATCACCCAGTTTTCTTGTCTCCTTGAACCCCTGCAAATTATTGCAAGCATGGTTAGTGGAATCAGAATCCATAATCTATGAAACTGGAGAATAACTGGATGCTAAAAGGGTTTCCACTATGTGGATTTGAGATATATTTGTTTCAGCTTTCTTAGGAGCCACACGACAGTCACCCTTCCTGTGTCCCTTTTTGCTGCATCGAAAATATTTTCCTTTGGGTTTCGTCGGACCATCCTGCTTAGGAACCTGCAACTGCATCTGGCCCACCTTCACAGGCTTCTTAGACTTTTTTTTTTCTGAAACTTGTCTTTGGCTTTCAGAGAAGACTTCTGCTCTATGTTCATGGATTGGACACCTACCTTCATTCCATCCTCTGCCACCTGAAGCGCTGCTAGGAGCTTTGCGTTAGTCATCTCCAATCGGTTAAGGTTAAAGTTGGTAACGAAGCCCTCAAACGTTCCTGACAGAAACTCAAGAAAAATATCGGTCTGGATCTCCGCATCCAAGATGACATCGAAGGAACCAAGTTCATTCACATAGTCAAATAATTTCAGCATATGATCCCGAACTAAAGTCCCTTCTGCCATCTTTGTGGACACTAATTTCTTGATGGTCAGGTAACGAGTTACCCGACTATAGCCTTCGAACATTTCCTTTAAATAGAGCATCATGTCTGAAGCGAAGGTCATGTCTTGGACTTGCTTCTTAAGGACGGTCTGCAAGGATGCCATTATGTAGCACTTGCACATCTCATCAGCATCTAGCCAGTCTTTCCATTCCTTCAACTGGGCCTCAGTAGCACTTGATCCCGGCATGGTCGGTTGAGGGGTACTTAAGACAATCGAGTGTTTGTCAACCCTTAGGACGAGTATTAGGTTATGCTTCCAGTTCTCGTAGTTTGGTCCTGTAAGTTTATTATCATTAAGGATGGAGACAAGGGGGTCGAGCTTGGTCATAATTTCTGTAAACAATGGTTTAAAGCAAAAATTAGGGTCTACTATAATTTATTTTATGGAAATGACAGAAATGAGATTACGCAGGATTTCCCACCTTATTCCCATGCTAAACCAAATTGATTTGGGAAAAGAAAAAGGATACCAGACTTGCTTTCCGCTCTATTTCCATGCATGAAGCAAACAAGATCTTATGGATGGAACATCAGACATTCCAGAAGATGTTAAGATAGTTTGAAAGTACATTTTGGCCTTCATAATTAAATGTGACATTTTTAAAAGAATTACTAACGGGCTCTAATAGCTGATGTGGCAAGCAGTGATTGGATCATACCCACTTGATACCTGTAAGGTCAATTCAAGCCTTTTACAAGCCTACTTATGAGCCCTAATTAAGCATATTCTCGAGCCCGATCGAGCCAAGCTTTGGTCTACTTAAGCTTGGGCCGTTTGCTTGAGGTAGCCTCATTTATTAAACGAGCCTAAACTCTAGGCTTGGCTTGACTCAATTAGTGATCGATTGAACGAACTCGAACAAGCTTTTATCGAGCTTGTTTGCGAGCAGCTCGATTTGTGTGCAGCTCTACACACAACTGAGAAGGGCTGGGTTGGGTCAAATTAGGTCAGATTAGGGTGGTACCCTAAAGACTAATTTACTGAAACAGTCAACTCTCTATTCCTTATAACTACAAAGGGTCAAATTCATGTTCATATTCTGCAAAGATCTTTAGGAGATTAATCACAGCATTCCATTCACACGTGTTACAAAGTATAGCTCCATATGTTTATAATTATGAGTAACATAAATCCTTAAAAGGGTGCAACCCAGAAATTGGAAGCCATATTTGAACTCAATAAACTTTGTTTTTCGGCAATCGATCATACTGAGCAACAGAAGAGCCTTCTTCTTCCCCTGCCCTGTGTTTCATCATGCAGATCCACGCCTGATGGACGTGGAGGCCGAGCTTTCGCCACTCTCGTTGCTGCAGAGGATAAGTTACATACTTGGTTATCAATACTTTCAAGTTAGAGGCAAGTGGGGTTCTAAAACTTCTGAAAAATATTACCTATCTCGTAGAAGAGCTCGTTAATGTTTTGTGCGGTTTTCGCAGATGTTTCCATGAAAATTAGCCCATTTTCCTCAGCATACATCAAACCTTCCTGTAAAGTAACCAATGGATTGGAATTATCATATAAATAAAACACAAATTTTGGAAGAAAATATAGGTAGTAGTGCTAGCGGTATGGTGTTATGATCCTAAGTAGTTATAGCCTTTTATTATTATTTTTTATTTTTTTTGAGTGGTAAAAAACGAATATATTAAAGAAAAATAAAGATTGATTAGAGGACCCGACTTAGCTCTAGGTGAGTAAGCAGAACACTAGACCAAATAGGACCACACACTGGCACCTAGTACCATCACCCAACCAAGACACCGGAAGAAAACCAAGAAAGCACATAACACACTTGCATCACTGACTTACAACCAGTCACGCTCAACAGTGAGCAACAAACCATGATCTCCCTCACAACCAAAAACCAAAAACCGGAAGGAAATTAGGATAGCACGTAGGTCAATTGCTTCACTGGCTTACAACCAGCCACCCTCAACTAACAACACTAACGCAATCTCCCATCGGCCAATAGCTTACACTTCCTTGCCGACATTCCCAATCACAAATAGACGAGAGAACAAAAGGTACGCCAACCTTTCCGATGGATTCCATCCCCAATGCTGAATTGCTAATTCGGTAAAAAAGGGAACATCCTCCTCCTCCAAATCATATGCAACCTCATCACCCTCAACATAAGTCGCCTCGACAGCTACGAGCTTCACCAAAATCTCCTTAACTCTCTTGATGTCATCCTCCGGAAGGCCAAAAAATTCATGCTCCACAATATTGAGTCTATACCTCACCGAATCATTATGCATTGCTACCCCCGTGACCAATGCAGCCTTCCCCTCCTCAGCAATGACTAGAGCTGCAGCACCCTCGCATAAAGTTGAGTTGGCAGGTGCTACAACCTCGTGTAGCACTGGCCTGGGTGTACCAGAAGCAGCATCCGATATTGAGCTGGATTCAGCCTTCAACGAAGACCAGGAAACAACCTCGCGTAGGCTAGAGGTTGCTTCAGTTGTGCGTTGCACTGGACTACAAGGACCATTAGCCCCCAAAGCTCCTGCAGCAACAACATCGCGTAACACTGGCTGCAACTCCTCAGCCACCTCATGTAACATTGCAATAGGTACTGCAACAATTGATTCAGCTGAGCGTAACACTGGACTACATCCACCATTAGCCGGCATTACTCCTGCAGCAACTCCATCGTGTAACACTGGCTACAACTCCTCAGCAGCCTCATGTAACATTGTAATAGGTACTACAGCAATTGCTACACCATCAGTCATTGCTTCACCTGCGCCTGGATTGATTGCAGCAATTGCTTCACCATCAACCACCACTTCTCCTGCAGCATTTGCATTGCGTAACACAGAACCTGATGCACCAACAGTCTCGCGTAACACTGCAGCAGGTTCACATAACACTGAACCTGGTACTTCCTCAGCACATCCAGTATCTACAGCCCTCCCATAGCATGTAGGTCTAGCATCTACAACCCGCCCATAGCATGCAGGTTGCAGATTCGAACAACCTAGCTCGGCATGACCAAACACACCACATGACTTGCAACTAGGAGGAATCCATTCATAAACCACCGGTTGCATGAACCCGATTGCCTCCTTCTCGCGAAATGCTTGGACTTCCAAGGAAAGAGCGTCGTCCACCGAGATCTCTATGCAGCATCTCGCATAACCTTCAGTCTTGAGCTTAGAAAAATCCAATTTCAACGGATCACCAATTACACTAGCCATCCTACTAATCGAGCCCCACCAAGGCAAAGGGACATTGGGCAGCTTTACCCAAATTGGCATATTAGCAAACAGGTCTCGCTCCATCATTGCTTCATGCGACCAACGCTTAAGCACCACCAATCGCCCATCGAACTGCCATGGTCCACCCTGGAGAACCTTGGCACAGTCGGCTTCCTCGCTAAATTGAAATAGGAAAAATCCGTTTTCTCGAGTGAAGAATTCCACAGAACCTTTGGCCTTCCAAATCCTCATCATGGCAGCTTTGAAATGAGGACAGAACGGCCTCTTGCCCACTACATAACCCACCAATGTGTGTTGCCATGCCTTCAGATTTTCCAGCTCTTCCTCCAAAGGGAGCACTGCACATTTGATCCCCTCGCGAGCTTCGGGAGCAACAAACCGTGGCTTAGACGGTGCAACATTGCCTCCACAAATAGAGCTCCAAGATCTCTTATCACCCAGGCTAGAAGGACCTCCAACCTGCACCTCAGATTGAAGAGTTGCTAGCATTTCCTCTCTATGGGGCATTTCAGCAAACAAGCTGGTACATTGTATAGCCTAGTTCTACCATGGGAGGGCCATCTCACTAAACCATCCTCTGAACTCTCGATCTAAAGATTTCAAGAAGGCTCTCATCTTAGCTTTCCAGTAAGGATAACTACTACCATCAAATCAAGGAGTTCGGACGATGAAACCACCTTCATTGCGGATAGTCCTTAATAGGAATGACTATCAAAGAAGGATTCATCAGACTGATCCCAAATAGTTAGGATAAGGCATGATGGTTATGGTTAGTGACATAATTTTGTTGCATACATAATTTCATGCTTCTTCAATAACTAATTTACTTGCTTTGTAATAATGATTGAATGACTGTCTTTAGTCAGAACTCCCCTCCACCCCCCCCCCCCCCCCCCCCCCCCCCCCCCACCACCACACACACACACACACACACCCCCACCCACCCACCACTACCACTACCACTTTTGCGCTATATCTTTTGGATTTGTAAGATACACCAAAAGATCTATCAAATGTAAAACTAGTGTAAAGAATGAGTTAATATACCTCAACCTCCACCTTCCTCTTTGTTTCCAAGTCGGCCTTATTTGCGACCAATGTCATCACCAAATATGGATTGCCTATAGCAAAACGAGTGAAATTTAGACATGTGAGATTAACTTGATTATAACTAACCTAGATAATGTAAGTAACAACAATTAGATTACAACATGTATGAAATTCATTAAAATTCCTGATAAGATAATAATGGTTCGAGATATAACATAGAATTACATGTTTAAATCATCGCAACTTCCCATTACAAGTAACTAGACTGGTGTAATTTCCCTTATTCATTCCCACTAAAAGCCATGTTAATTAAAATTTTAGTTAAAGGGGTAAGAAAAACAAGTTATTTGTTCACACATCTAAATTCTTGTGCTGAAAGGGTAAATTTAGGTCACGGAATGTAAAAATAATCAATAAAATATGAATATTACAAAGGGAAGACATCAATATCACATACAATAGAAAATATAAAAGAAAAACATTGTGTGATCAACAAAACGAACCAAAACATCAGCAAAAACATGATTGATTAAGCATATGAGCCACGACAAAAATATTTGGCAGTAGATGTTGTAACAGATTAGTATTACTGTTACAGTGGCCCATAGGAGCGATGACAGCATTGTGGGCATCGAAATTAGCCCACGGGCCGAACCCGATTTTTACACGAAAAATAGGCCCGCACCCAACGGCCTTCAGGTCGAACCCGATTTGTACACGAAAAAATGGGCTCGCACTCGATGACCTTCGGGTCGAACCCAACTTGCCCATGCAAAATTGGGCCCGCACACGAACGGCCCGCATACGAACTTGGGCTCGCACACGAACGGCCCGCATACGCACTTGGGCCCGCATGCAACGGCCCACACGCGCAACTTGGCCCATACACAACGGCCCGCATGCGAAATTGGGCCCGCACACAGACGGCCCGCATGCGCACTCAGCCCACGTGCAAACTCAACCCGCGCGCCATGGTCCAACTAGAAGCAAACGGGTCCCACCGGACCCGTGACTCGAACACAAAGAGGGAGGGGGGCCCACCGGCCCCCCTTCTAGAAAACCGTGCCCCCTCATCATGGAGAGGTGGGGCCGGCCCTAAAAGAAAAAGAAAAGAAAAGAAAAAGAAAAAGAAAAAGAAAAGAAAAAGAAAAGAAAAGAAAAAGAAAAGAAAGGAAAAAGAAATCAAAACCGCCTCGATGCGGGGGGAGGTGGCGTGGACGTCTACGTAGCCGTAGATCCGCGACGATCCCTCGATCCAACGGACAAGATGACGTTGTGTCGCCATCCGATCCAAAAGTGCAACAAGAATAACAACTCAATCTTTAAAAGATCGAGTCACATCTAGCCCGTAACCACCCCAACTAAAAGGGAGGGGATCGAGTTTGTTTCCCCGAATCAAGGAACAATATCTTGATGGTTATGGGGGGAGATATTGGATGAAACAAAAAGATTTCAGCAATATCTCCCCCAACCACCCACCTTTGCCTATAAATAGAGGGGGTGGGGGAAGGCACAAAGGGTCCGAAAAGCTGAAGACGAAAGAGCGCTACGAAGAAGCTCCAACGCTTGAAGACCGAAGGCTTCACGAGGCACGGCAAGCATATCCTACGGGAGTCCTTGGCCCTTCAAGTCCTCATCAACGTGAAGACCTTGCACTCGAAGATCAAAGCTTCGACTCCTCGCACGAAGAAGAAAGCGTGAAGAAGAAGACCGGAGTCGTCATCACCCGATTGCTCCAACGATCTTCATCAGCTCCGAAGACGCCACAAGCAAAGGCCGGAGAAGAAGATCGAAGACGACAATACTCGTCGTCTTCAACAAAGGCATCGATTCCTCGCACGAAGAAGAAAGCCGGGAGAAGAAAGTCTGAAGCCGGTGCTACCCCTGCCGTCTTCGTCAACAAAAAAATCGACGCTACAACCGTCGCACGGGGATCGGTGCTACCCCCGCCGTCTTCATCAACAAAAGTCGACGCTACAACCGTCGCACGTGGAACGGTGCTACACCCACCGTCTTCGTCAACAAAAGCCGATGCTACAACCGTCGCACGAGGATCGGTGCTACCCCTGCCGAAAAGCCAAGCCGACGCCACAACCGTCGAGAAAGACGGAAGAATAAAGAAGCCCCGAAGAAGTAGCCATTGCTGTTCGAGAAGAAGATCGAGTCGAAGCTAAAGCCAAAGCCGACGCAAGAAGCCAAAGCCAACGCACCGGTAAAGCCCGCGCTAAAGCAACGCACGTGCCAAAGCCAAACAACTACGACGGTCACGAGCAAAGCACCGCACGTTCTAGCCGATACGACGCGAAGTCCGGAAGAACTAAAGCATCGCAAGCCTCTACCCGCCTACGTTCAAGCGCAAGCGTCAAAGCAAAGCAAACGCCAGAGTCACGCCAAAGCTACGCTAAAGCCAAAAGCTAAAGCCAAAGCCGACGCCAAAAGCACGATCGACGCCGCGAACCGACGATCAAGGACACTGAGGTCAAGCAAGGATCGAGGAAGACACGAAGACCAAGGAACGAAGCCTAAAGCCTCCCTAGCCGAGAAAGCACGAAGCACGGACGGGACAAAAACAAAGGTGGATACTCCTTAGCCTCTCAAAAACCCTCACCCTGTAAAGACCTCTGTCCCGGGCAACCCCTTCAGAGCTCTCGCACGAATACCACGTGGAGACGCGGATCAAAGGGACCCTCCAGAGGATCTCTCCCACAATCTCCTGATCAAAAAAACTCTGTAATCTCATGTGATCCGCAATAGAGACGACCCGAATCTTTTTCCGCGACCATAGATTTCTGGCACGCCCGGTGGGACATCCTCTCCTTCCATCCGTACGTTTGAAGGAGTTGCTTCAAGTTCGCCATGACCGGAACGAACAACGATACGTTTGCTCCAACAAGCCTTTCACCTATCGTCGAGTCTCCACTACTCCAACACGGCGATCCGGAAAATCCGGAGGGAGGCATTCCCCCGGTAGTACGCGTCTACACTCGGCGTACTCAAAGTCTCGTGGACTTCTTCACGCCAGAAACTGCTACTGAAGATGCTCGCCAAACCACCAATGAGGCCTTGGTGCATGAAAAAACGAGCCTCGATCCTGGAATCCAAGTCCAGAAATTTGGGGAGGACCAGCCCCAACCCGGAGCCCATTCGGGTTCTCCAGTGGACTTTGCACCTCCTTCGCAGGGGGCAAACGTCCGTCATCAAGCAGAAGCAAGTCAGCGTAACTACGTCTCCGACGACGATGGTGAGGGTGCAGGCATGCACCTACGGCATCATCCTCCGTCCGCTCTCCAGCTCCAAGTCATGCAAATGGGTGAACACATGGCTTAACTCACCCGACTAATGGAAGAGAAGGATCGTCACATCAACACCTTGCTTCAAAGGCTGAGCGCCAGGGATACCGCAACATTCAGTCAACCTCCAGCTTCTCCAATAGCTGCTCTAGCTCCGTCTCCAACTCCCGCTCCTGCAGAAGTTGGCCCGGCAATACTCGGAACTACTCCAGCACTTTCCTCGGCTCCCGTGCCAATCTCGTTGGCTGTGCAACCTTCGATAGCGCCAGCAATGAGTGCCCAGCAAATACAAGCATTGGTGGCCGACATGATGCGTTCCCACGGCGGTAGTCTGCCTCCGATTACGGCGGCATACTCAAAGCCTTACACGACAAGGATCCAGCAGCTGCGCTTCCCTACCGGGTTCCAGCCACCAAAGTTCCAGCACTTCGACGGGAAGGGGAATCCAAGGCAACACATTGCCCACTTCGTCGAGACTTGCAACAACGCCGGCACATACGGCGACGAGATGGTGAAGCAGTTCGTTCGTACCCTCAAAGGTAATGCTTTTGACTGGTATGTTGATCTTCCTCCAGGATCCATTGACAGCTGGGATCAGATGGAAAGAGAATTCCTCAACCGCTTTTACAGCACTCGGCGCATTATTAGCATGACCGAGCGTACTGCCGTCAAGCAAAGGAAGGACGAATCAGTAATCGACTACATCGATCGATGGAGGAATCTCGCCCTGAATTCACGAGACTGTTTGTCGGAAGACTCGGCTATCGAGATGTGCACCCAAGGCATGCACTGGGGCTTACTCTACATCCTCAAGGGGATCAAGCCTCGGTCCTTCGAAGAACTCGCAACTAGAGCCCACGACATGGAGCTCAGCTTAGCCAATCACGGGGATTCAAAGGCCAAAGACTTCCTGAAGGTGGAGAAGAAAGACAAACCACCGGCACCCAAATCAAAGCAAGTTAACGTCACCGACGTCGTCTCGACCTCCAAGCCACTCAAAAACAGCGGTAAGTCGGATCAAGAAAAGGGAGCTGCCATACCACCGCCTCCACCCCAAAGACAGTCAAAGATGACTCTAGAAGAACTTGAGGCCAAAGAGTATCCCTTTCCAGACTCAGAAGTCTCCTCCATGTTCGATCAACTGCTACAAGAAAAGATGATCGAGCTTCCGCCTTCAAAAAGGCCCGAACAGATGCATCGGGTCAACGATCCGCTCTTCTGCAAATACCATCGGCTGGTTAGCCATCCTATTGAAAAGTGTTTCGTCTTCAAAGAAAAGATCATGGCACTCGCAAAGCAAGGAAAAATCAAGATCGACTCCAGCGACGTTGCAACGGCAAACATGACATCCATCACCTTCGGTTCGTTTCAACCAGTACTCGTTGCTGCCCACCAGAGAAGGCCCAAGTTGCGCATCAATCGCCAAAGGCCAATTGCGAAGTTAGCCCCACGACGGAAAGTCTCAAGACGACAGCAGTACGCTCCTAAGTTCCCTGAGGAAGAAACGTCACTGCCCTGGGGGCAACCTTCGCCTACGTCAACGTCTCTCTCAAACAAAGCTATGTCCCAACGGAATCTCCAGACAAGGTACGAGCAAGGAGACCCAGAGGTCGGTCTGTTAGGCCAGCCCTCAGGTAAATTCGACTACTACGTCCTCTATTCCAAACCTCTGCCTATCTCAATGGAAGAAATCAAGCCCACCGGCTGGGAGTCAGAAGGCGAACCACCAGGATCCCCAGAGGAGCCGGTCTCCCCGACCCATGAAGAACCCACAAATCTCCAGACAAGGTACGAGCAAGGAGACCCGGAGGTCGGTCTTTTAGGCCAGCCCTCAGGTAAATTCGACTACCACGTCCTCTATTCCAAACCTCCGCCTGTCTCAATGGAAGAAATCAAGCCCACCGGCTGGGAGTCAGAAGACGAACCACCAAGGTCCCCAGAGGAGCAGGTCTCCCCGACCCATGAAGAGTAGAGAAAATAAAAACCCGTGAGTTAGGGTTATAACCCTAACTCCTTTTATAACAAAGTAAGCATAAGATTTATAATAAAGTCCTCATAGAAACACTTATTAATAATAAGGACAAACTTATTAATAATAAGGACAAACACATAATAAAACTCCAATACTCCCCCTCAAGCTGGAGCAAAGACGTCAGACATGCCCAGCTTGGAAATTGTAGGAAGAAGACGAGTTGGTCCAACAGCCTTGGTAAACGCATCAGCAATCTGGTCAGCAGACGGAATGAACACTGGAGTAATGGTACCAGACCGAACATGATCCCGGAGGAAGTGAATATCGACTTCAATATGCTTGGTCCGCTCATGAAGAACAGAGTCAGAAGCAAGCAAAATTGCTGACTGGTTATCACAAAAAAGAGTTGAGCAACTTGATGTAGGGAATCCAAGCTCTGATAAAAGAGAATGTAACCAGATCAACTCCGTAGTCCCATGTGCCATAGCACGATACTCAGCCTCAGCAGAAGATCGAGAAACAACATGCTACTTTTTACTTTTCCATGAAACAAGATGCTCACCATAAAATGTGCAGACGCCAGAAGTAGAACGACGATCGGTAAGGGAACCCGCATAATCCGAGTCAGTATAACAAGATAACTTGGATCCATCCTGAGCCCGATAAAAAAGTCCAAGGCCAGGAGCAGCTTTAAGATAACGTAGAATCCGAATTGCAGCCGCCATATGGGATGTTCGGGGAGCATGCATAAACTGACTCACCACACTAACTGTAAAGCTGATATCAGGTCGAGTGTGAGTGAGATAAATCAAGCGACCAACAAGACGCTGATAGGAACTGGGATCAGAAAGAAGAACACCGGATTCTGCATGAAGACGATGATTAGCATCCATCGGTGTACGAGCCGGTCGACACCCAAGAAGACCAGTATCATGCAAAAGATCAAGTGTATACTTCCGCTGAGAGATAGAGATACCCTGGCGAGAGCGAGCTATCTCAATCCCCAGAAAGTAACGAAGAGGTCCAAGGTCCTTCACTTCGAAGGCAACCTGAAGAGTATTCTTGACGGCAGTGATCCCAGCTGCATCATCCCCTGTAAGAATAATATCATCAACGTATACTAGAACAATAGCACGTCGGCCCTCTGCAGTGATCTTAATAAAGCAGGTTGGATCAGCAGAACATCGAGTGAAGCCGATACGAAGAATCACAGTACTAAAGCGCTCAAACCAAGCTCTGGGAGACTGCTTCAAGCCGTAAAGGGACTTGATTAAGCGACAAACTCTCCCCGAATACTCCCCCTGAAGACGGTACCCTGGAGGAGGATCCATATATATCTCCTCAGCGAGATGACCATACAAAAAAGCGTTCTTAATATCAAGCTGATGAAGAGGCCAAGAGTGGCTAGCCGCAAGGGAAAGCAGTAAACGAACACTGGTCAACTTGGCAACAGGAGCAAAGGTAGCTCCAAACTCATCAGCAGTCTGAGTAAAACCACGAGCAACTAGTCTGGCTTTGTAACGTTCAAGAGAACCATCTACACGATACTTGACAGTGTAGACCCACTTGCACCCAACAGTACGCTTCCCAGGGGGAAGAGGAACCAAAGCCCAAGTTCCATTCTGGCGCAAGGCAGACATTTCAGCATCCATAGCTTTGACCCACTCAGGATCACGAAGAGCCTCAGTAGTAGAACGAGGAATACGAATAGAGTCTGTGGCAGTTAGATAAGCATGATATGCATGGGAAAGGCCCTGATAAGAGACAACACTGGCCAAAGGGTGAGCAGTAACACAAGTACGCTTACCCTTGCGAAGAGCAATGGGCACGTCATCAGAAGAAGCAGGAGGGATAGAGGAAGAAGGAGGTATACCTGACGTCGGAGGAGGCTCTGGCACAGTGAGAGGGCTAGGTGGGACAACCGAAGCCTGGTGCGACCGCCGGTGATATGTCTGCGTAATAGGCGGGCGAGGAGGCAACATACCGGTGGTAGGAAAAACAGGCATAGGCTGAGCAGCCGTAGATGGCACAGGAACAGACAATGGTGAAGGCTGATCCCGAAAGAAGGACTCATCCTCATGAAAAGTCACATCCATCGAATGATAAACCCGACAGGATGTGGGGTCAAAACAGCGATAACCTTTGACCCCAGAGGAGTAACCAAGAAAGACATATCGAATTGACTTGTCATCAAGTTTAGTCCGGGAAGGACGACGATCTTGGACAAAACACACACACAGCCAAAAACACGCAGAGGAATAGAAAAAAGGGGCAGGGTAGGATGAAGTATATGGAACGGAGTTTTACCAGTAAGAGAACGTGATGGAGTCCGGTTGATCAAATAGGCAGCAGTAAGGATAGCAGAACTCCAGAAAGACTTAGGAACCAACATCCCGCGAAGAATGCAGCGAACAATATTCAATAGATGACGATTCTTTCGCTCCGCCACACCATTTTGCTCTGGTGTATAGGGACATGAAAACTGATGAAGAGTACCCTGTGCTGCAAGGTAAGAGGTAAAAGAACAAGACGTATATTCACCACCATTGTCAGAGCGAAGAACACGTATGCGAGCCCCATACTGAGTTTGAACCATTGCAGAAAAGTGACAATACATAGTAAACACATCAGACTTGCGCTTTAGAAGATAAACCCAACAGCAACGAGAATAATCATCAATAAATGTAACATAGTAACAAAAGTCATCATAAGATGTCACAGGAGACGGGCCCCAGACATCAGAGTGAACTAACTCAAAAGCAGAAGATGACCGACTAAAAGATGGAGAATAAGAACTACGTGTGTGTTTACAAAGTTCGCACACATCACAACGAAAAGAAGAGCTAAATGAGAACTCAGGACAGACAGAAGCCACAGAGAGCGGACTAGCATGACCAAACCGAGCGTGCCACAGATCAGCAGTCTGGGAGGTAGATATGCGGGCAGGAGAAGCAGTAGAGGTAACGGGCAGAGCAGCAGCAGGAGGAACAAGCGGTCGGTCCAGTAAGTACAACCCATCCTTCTCACGGCCCGTGCCAAAAGTCCTCCTCGAAGTCAGGTCCTGAAAAACACATCCACCAGGAAAAAATGTCACAGAACAACGCAAAGAATGAGTCAAACGACTAACAGATAACAAATTAAGAGACAATTGAGGAACATGCAGAACAGAATCAAGACTAACACCAGAAGAAAGAGGAACAGTACCCTTGCTGAGGATCGGTGTAACTGATCCATCAGCAAGGCGGACATTTCGCTGACAATAAGGCTCAATATGTGAAAGAAGACTAAGCTCACCAGTCATGTGGTCAGTGGCACCAGAGTCAATCACCCAGGGTGAAGAACGGGGATCAACCCTTGATGCTTGGATGGCGAACGAAGTACCTGAGGAGGAAGCAGTGGAAGCTGAGGGCTGAGAAGACGGCGGCTGAAGGTGCTGAAGTTGACTCATCAGCTGCTGCACCTGGGAGACCATCTGGCTCAAATCCGAAACACCAGGAGCCGGAGAAGGAGACGTCAACGAACTGGAAATGTCGACAGCAGCCACAGTCGGGGAACGAGAAGCAGGTGAAGGGGTAGTACGCAGATGCGGGTACAGCTGGAAACATCGGGAGCGATCATGAAACTGCTTGCCACAATAGGTACAAGGACCGGGAGGACCGGTAGTGCCACGACCACCAGGAAGACCACGCCCACCAGACAGAGAGCGACCTCCACGACCACGAGCGTACGAGAACGGGGGGCGGGAACCAGAAGCAAGGGCCATCTGCTCAGTCGGGAGATCACCGGAAGGAGAAACAAGCACCTGCGGAGCACCAGTGAGACGAAGGCGACGCTCTTGATCAGCAACAAGAGAGAAGGCGTCAAGAAGATCAGGGAGAGGGGACATCCCAATAATTTGAACACGAATAGCCTCAAACTCGGTTCGAAGTCCCATCAGAAACTGATACGTCTCCCTTTTCTCCTGTCGTCGCCGAGCAAGTGCAGCATCAGTAGGGTCCTGGAAAGCACTCAGAGGCTCTAAATCGGACAGCTCGAGGAAACGACTTTGAAGAAAAGAAAAATACTCCTGAACAGAACGATCGCCCTGAGTAGCGACAGTGATTTCCCGATAGACAGCATAGATCCGAGCATCAACCCGAGTGTGGCCATAAGTTCTTTGGAGAGCAGACCATAAACCAGAAACAGAATCATACCGCATGAACTGCTCATAGATTTTGGGCTCCATCGAGCATTGAAGCCAGCCAAGAATCTGAAAGTTTTCGGTGGTCCACTTTAACACATCGGCCGCCTCCACAGGTTTCGAGACACCAGTAAGCCATGCAAGCTTATCTCGGCCGGCAAGATATACACGAACAGAATTGGACCATGAAAGAAAATTCTTGTCATCCAAGAGAACTGTAGTAATACGACGGGCAAAACCGTCTTGAGAGCCAACAAGTGGGGCGACCTTGGAATCCATGGGGAGTGATGAAAGAAAAATAAAACGAGAAGAGAACAAAGAGACCCTTCACAAATTCAGAAATGGCATGTGGAAGAAAAAGAACATCATCCGTGGAGACGAAAAAGAAACTGAAGCACCACCCCCCAAAAAAAAAGAACTAAGCAATCAAAAGAAAGAACCGGACAACCGATCAAGCATCGTCAATCGCCAAAAGCACGAGCGTGGACACCCATTGATGGCAGCAGCAACAGACGGCGCAAGAAGGTCGAAGGGAAGGCGCGGGAGGCACTGTGCTGGCGCGGGAGGGCGTGGAGTGGCGCGGGGGCGAACGGTGTGCCTCGGCAGGGCACAGGGGAGGCGTTGGGAGGCGCGGGAGGCGCTGGGGAGGCGCAGCAGTGCGCGGGAGGCGCTGGGGAGGGCGCTGCGGTGGCGCAGCAGGGCGCGGGGGCGAACGGTGTGCCTCGGCAGGGCACAGGGGAGGTGCGGGAGGCGCTGGGAGGCGCGGGAGGCGCTGGGGAGGCGCAGCAGGGCGCTGGGGAGGCGCAGCAGGGCGCGGGGTGGCTCGGTGTGGCCCGGGGTGGCGCGGGAGGCGAGCGGAGGTCGGTGTGGCTCGGGGTGGCGCCGGAGCGGAGGTCGGTGTGGCTCGGGGTGGCGCCGGAGCAGAGCGGAGGTCGGTGTGGCTCGGGGTGGCGCCGGAGCGGAGCGAAGGTCGGAGCGGAGGTCGGTGTGGCTCGGGGTGGCGCCGGGGCGAGCGGAGGGGACTGCTCTGATACCAAGTAGAGAAAATAAAAACCCGTGAGTTAGGGTTATAACCCTAACTCCTTTTATAACAAAGTAAGCATAAGATTTACAATAAAGTCCTCATAGAAACACTTATTAATAATAAGGATAAACTTATTAATAATAAGGACAAACACATAATAAAACTCCAATATGAAGAACCTACAGCTGCCACTCCAGACCTTCACCTTGGTAACGAAGAATCCACTGATGAAGATGCATGGGTCACGTTGCCTCGCAGACGAAGGCCATGGATGCCAAGAAGTCGCAAGCTCGATCGGGTAACAAGAAAACTTCCGGAACAAAGAACTTACAAAAAGAAAAGCAAAGCTCCAGGAAGGAAGGCATTCAAAGTACCGCCAGCAGATCTTGATGATTTCCTCCTGCAAAACCCTCCAGAACCGACAACGTTGCAAGAGTTCTTCCCCGATTACTTCCTCCCAGCTAATCAGCAGCACGAAGCCTCCTGTTGCATGGTTGAGATTCACGTAGCGCCGGAAGAAGAAGATAGGATCAAGCCTTCCAAAGAAAGCAACACCGACAACGAGGGGGATGATTCCGACAAAGACAGTACTGCTGCTTACGACGAGGCAATCCTGCACGTGCCACTCATAGAAGCACTACACCTCCCAGAGAAATCTCGTCTAGCAATGGCCGAGGCTTTGACAGACCCAGACAGCTACAAAAGAAAGAAGAAAAACGCCGAGAAAGACAAAACTATTGTCTCATGTAACGCAGCAATAACTTTCTCGGACGAAGATCTGTAGCTCGGAGCACGACTGCACAATCGACCTGTCTATGTCTCGGGATACATCAACGAGAAGCCGGTAAATCGAATCCTGTTGGACTGCGGCTCCGCCGTCAACATCATGCCTATCCAAACAATGCGCCAGCTCGGCATCACCACCGACCAGCTCTCGCGAAGCCAGCTGGTCATTCAAGGGTTCAACCAAGGAGGACAGTCCACCATAGGGATCATTCGTCTAAAACTCTCCATCAGTCAGCTTGACACGACGGTCCTTTTCCATGTCATTGACTGTCAAACATCATATCACCTTTTGATAGGAAGACCGTGGCTGCACGAAAACGGTGTCGTAGTGTCTACCTGACACCAATGCCTCAAGTACTACGAGGAAGGTCTGGAAAAGTGCATTGTTGCAGACGACAAGCCATTCAATGAGGCTGAAGCACACCTCGCCGATGCCAAGTTTTACCAAGCAAAGGACCTTGTTGCAGAAGTCATTCCAGCTAAAACTCCTCGAACTCAGATAGCTAAAAAGATGGAAAAGGATGAAGCTCTGCCAACTCCAAATCCAGTACCACCATCTAAGGCGATACACGAAGTCAAAGAAGTGCTAGCGCCGAGACGAAGAATGTGCATCAGCTCCAAGCCAAGATCCATGAAGCATACTCCATTACCTGTCCAAGCTACGACAGTCTTACGCCTCACGCCTCAGTGGCTTCGCAAAGATGAACCACCACCTTTTGCCTCGCCAAAAGGGATGGTCCAGCCGCTGTCGGAAGCTAATGTCATCACTCTGCAAGAGATGACACTGCCACTACCCAGCCTGGGGCAAGCTTCAAGTTCGCCAAAACCCATCAATCCCATCGAATCCAGCCAACTCACATTCAAGCCAAAAGGAAGCTGGGGGCAAAATGCCGCCAAGCTGCTGTTCAAAGCTGGCTACGACAAAGACAGCGCTGCACATATGAGTACGCTCCTGTCAGCTCCAATACCACACGGGATGACTAAGACTCAAGCCCATTTACTCCAGGGTGGCGAGCAGATCCCACCAAATCGTCGAGGCATCGGCTCTCGTCAAACCCCGATGGTCATCAAGATAACAGGAGAGAAGACCTTCACCTCTAACTACATTGAGGTGAAGTTGGTAGATGAAGCGGAAGAGGGATCGTCAGCCTCCGATGCACGCTCCACCAATATCATTCATCCCGCTACAAAGGGATGCGCCAAAAGAAGACGATATCAAGCTCGGCGTCGGACCATACCTCAAAAGCAAAAGAAGAGCGTCAAAAACCAGGCAAGTCAAAACCCCATATCAGTATTCAAAAGACTTGGGCCAATCGAACAAGCAAAGCGAAGGTCAGTATTTGACCGTTTAGGAAAACCACCCACTGAGGTGAGAAAAAACATTCCCACCCACCCACCCATGTCATACTTTCATACTACCAATGTTCCCGATACCATTCTGGTCTCTCTTAATCATATCACAATTGCGGACTCCTCGGTCGACGACACTTCTACTTCGGACGACGAGTTGCAAGATGCACCGCCGGTCCTCGAAGAAGGGGGGCAATCTACCGTCGACGATTTGAAGGAAATCAACTTGGGTACGCAAGAGGATCCTCGGCCTACATTCATAAGTGCACTCCTGACTCCCGAAGAGGAAACCGCATACATTAGGCTACTCCAAGAATACAGAGATGTCTTCGCATGGTCCTACAAGGAAATACCCGGACTTGACCCCAAGATTGCAGTACACCAGCTTGCTGTCAGACATGGAGCTAGCGCCATCAAGCAAGGACAAAGACGCTACCGGCCGGAACTAGTGCCTCAAATAAAAGGTGAAGTCAACAAGCTCATTGAAGCCGGCTTTATCTGAGAAGTTAAGTATCCAACGTGGATCTCCAGCGTGGTCCCAGTCAAGAAGAAGAACGGCCAGATCAGAGTATGCGTGGACTTCAGGGACTTAAACAATGCATGTCCCAAAGATGACTTCCCACTGCCAATCACAGAACTAATGGTGGATGCAACAACAGGCCATGAAGCACTAACCTTCATGGATGGATCCTCAGGCTACAACCAGATCCGGATGGCGCCCAAAGACGAAGAGCTTACGACATTCCGCACGCCAAAAGGGATCTACTGCTACAAACTCATGCCTTTCGGCTTGAAGAACGCAGGAGCCACTTACCAACGAGCCATGCAAAAAATTTTCGACGATATCCTTCATCAGAATGTAGAATGCTACGTCGACGACCTCGTGGTAAAATCAAGACAAAAGTCCACACATCTTCAAGACCTCGAGCTAATCTTCAAGCGACTTCGAAGGTATCAGCTCCGTATGAACCCGCTTAAATGCGCATTTGGGGTCTCCTCGGGAAAGTTTCTTGGCTTTGTCGTACGACATCGAGGCATCGAGATAGATCAATCTAAGATAGATGCTATTCTCAATATGCCAATCCCGAAAACCGTACGAGACCTCCGAGGTCTCCAGGGCCATCTAGCATATATCAGAAGGTTTATCGTCAACTTAGCTGGAAAATGTAGGCCCTTCAGTCGCCTCATGAAGAAAGGAGCAGCATTCAAGTGGGATGAGGCTTGTCAGGAAGCCCTCCAAAACATCAGGGACTACTTACTCAAGCCTCCGGTTCTGACAGCACCAGTTCAAGGAAAGCCATTGGTCCTTTGCATCAGCGCCCAGGAGCAATCCTTGGGGGCACTCCTGGCTCAAGACAACGAGCTAGGCAAGGAAACAGCATGCTACTATTTGAGCCGCACTCTCATTGGCGCGGAGCTAAACTACTCCCCGATTGAGAAGGTCTGTCTGGCGCTCATCTTTGCTACAAAGAAGCTGCGACACTACATGTTAGCTCACGTTATCAGACTCATCTCAAAAGCCGACCCGCTCAAATACATTATGTCGAGGCCAGTGCTCTCCGGACGTTTGGCCAAGTGGGCTCTACTCCTCCTCGAGTTTGATATCACCTTTGTCCCTCGTAAAGCGGTCAAAGGTCAAGCTCTCGCGGACTTCCTGGTAGAATATCCCCTGCCAGCAGAATGGGAGCTATCGGAAGATCTCCCAGATGAAGAAATATTCTGCATCGACATCGCCCCTTCTTGGAAAATGTTTTTCGATGGTGCGGCAAGGCAAGGCGTAGCAGGAGCAGGAGTTATCTTCGTCACACCAAACGACGAAGTACTTCCCTTCTCATTTCTACTATCGGAGCCGTGCTCAAATAACAGGGCGGAATATCAAGCTTTGATCATTGGCCTTGAACTCGCCAATGATATGAAACTTCGAGGGCTCGAAATTTTCGGCGACTCTCAACTCGTCATTCAGCAAATATTGGGGGCATACGAAGTCAATAAAGAAGATCTCGTGCCATTGCATCTGCAAGCCCTGAAACTCTTTGGTGCGTTTTCAAGTGCTTCAATCCAGCATGTCCCCAGAAACCTTAATCAGCAGGCTGATGCGCTCGCAAATTTAGCGGCTACACTCTCATTCCCAGAAAGAAACCAGCTCATCGTCCCTATCTGTAAGAGGATGGTAGTCACCGAGAAGGACCTCCCTATGGGGATCCTGGACCAAGTTAACGCAGTACACGTTCTCGTAACTGACGAGCTAGATTGGAGACAACCATTCATAGACTTCCTCGTCCACGGGAAGCTCCCTGAAGATCCAAAACGTAAGGTCGACATTCGCCGACGGTCTCTGAAATTCTTCCACTTCAACAACGAGTTGTACCGTCGAAGCTACGATGGTACGCTCCTGAGGTGTCTTGCAAAAGAAGAAGCGGAAACAGTACTAGAAGAAGTTCATGCCGGGATCTGTGGCTCACATCAGCCTGGTCCAAAGCTGCACTTCCGCATCAGGCGGATGGGGTACTACTGGCCCACTATGGTCAAGGACTCCCTCGAGTTTGCAAAAAAATGCCACACTTGCCAGCTGCATGGCGACTACATCCGTCAGCCTCCGGAACCTTTGCATCCAACCATCGCATCATGGCCCTTCGATGGATGGGGACTTGATATTGTCGGACCGCTACCCAAGTCATCCAAGCAGCATCTTTACATCCTGGCGGCAACAGATTACTTCTCCAAGTGGGCTGAGGCAGTACCATTGCGAGAAGTTACCAGGCACTCCGTCATCAATTTCATCCAGAACGACATCATCTTCCGGTACGGCATTCCTCGTTATATTGTCACAGACAACGGGAAGCAATTCAAGAATGCCGCTGTCACCCAGTTTTGCGCCAAATTCGATATCAAGCAAAGATGTTCAACCATGTACAACGCCTCGGCCAACGGTCTAGCAGAAGCTTTCAATAAAACACTCTGCAAACTTTTGGAGAAAGTCGTCTCAAAATCAAAGAAAGACTGGCATGAACGTATGGGCGAAGCGCTATGGGCATATCGCACCTCTTTTCGCACGCCAACACAGGCGACTCCGTACTCACTAGTATATGGAGTAGAAGCTGTCCTCCCACTCGAGCTCCAGATTCCGTCACTCAGAATAGCTGTCCAGGAAGGCCTCATCAACGACGACAACGCTCAACTTCGCCTAGCAGAATTGGAAGCCTTGGATGAGAAGCGCCTCGAAGCCCAGCAACGTCTGGAATGCTACCAAGCCAGGTTGACTCGAGCCTTTAACAAAAGGATTCGCCCTCGATCCTTCCAAAAAGGGGAATTGGTGCTCGCGGTCAAACGTCCCATCATCCTTTCGCATCGAGGAGGAAAGAAGTTCGACGCCAAGTGGGATGGACCACACACTATCAAAGAAGTCTACTCCAATGGCGCGTATCTTCTTACCACGCCAGAAGGGCTTACACTTGGCCCTATCAATGGCAAGTACCTCAAAAGGTACTATGCCTAAAAGCAGGGTTACACCCCTTGCGCTCAAAAAAAAAGAAAAAAAAAAAAGAAAAAAAAAAAAGGAACTACGTGTGACTTGATCCCTCTCAGTAGGGTACGTAGGCAGCCTGTAAAGGTTCAGTCCAAACAAAAAAGATACAACCAAACTTTGCTATTCCAGAAAACAAGTCCAAACAAAAAATAGATGCATGATATTAAAGTATCACCAAACAAAGAAAAACAGAACTACGAGTCCATCCAGTAGAAATGACAAGAAAGAAAAGGAAATGCGACATCGCTAGTAAAGTGAATCAAACTCTTTGAGACGTTGGAGCAGCTCGCCGCCAGTAACCTCCATGCGCTGCAATTCTGAAGACCAAGAAGCTACCCGCTCCCGATGCGTCGCCAGCTCGATACGCTGCTTTGCCAGGTCTGCTCCAGAAGACTTCTCGATCGCCTCAGCTTTCTCGAAAAATGCGCGAGCAGCCTCTAGCTTCTTCTGCGCCCGAACAAGGCTCGCAGTAGCAAGTGCATGCTGCGCCTCCAGTCGACGCTCCTCGTCCTCGGCCTTTGCTAGTACCAGGGGAAGGTCATCTTCCATCGAAGCCCGTTTCAAGCAATGAGCTTCACTATCCGCCAAGAGAACACGCATCTGTGCCTCAAACAAAGAGCCATCTACCTGGAAGGCCGCCAGGTTCTTACAAAACTCAGGCCCCTCTAGGACCCACCAGCTGTTCAAAGCGTCAAGGCCCTCTTCCTGGAAGGGTGCAAGCGTCGTCTGGATATACTTCCGGCAGCTCTCCGAAAGAAGCATAGAGAGAAGGTCTCGCGAACTGCACTTTCTCCTGTCGGCCTCTGAGTGCACAGGCAAGGTGGGCTCCGGTCCTGAAGGCCCAAGTGAAGGAACCGCCTCCTGGACCATCGCCGTGATAACAGTCAGCGAAACCACCGGAGCCGAAGGAGGAGACACGGGTAAACCTTCCCACAAAACGACTGCGGGAGTAATCTCCACCGGAGTACCGGACCTGACTAGAGGAGTCGGTTCTCTCCCTACACTGGAGACCTCATCCTCCTCCTTAAAGCCCAACTGCTCCACGTCAATATCATCCAGGTCGACAGCGCTGCCGGCAAAATCCGCTCCACACGCTCCCAAAAGCTCCAAGTTATCCCAGGGGACATCCAGCCCGCCACCTTCAATCAACGTTGCCCTGATAGGAGAGCACTCCTGCCCAACCTCCTTCGGGGCAGACTCGCAGTCCGGTCCAGCAGACCCTGCCAAAATTAGAGCTGAACAACTCAGCCAACGAAATAAGGGAACAAACACAGAAATTCATGAAGAACTAGAAACAAGATATACCTGCAGCATCCGATGAAGCTACCCCAGAAAGAGGGATTACCTCATCGGCAAAAAGCCCTGGCTCTCCCTCTCGGGCTGGCTCTGTCTCGCCAGCACCAACCGAAGCTGCCTCACACAGGAGATCCAACTTCCTCCTCTTGGGAGAAGCACACCCACTCCAAGAAGTCTGAGTCTCAGGAAGACTCTGAACCTTGGAGGATGGATCCATCTCAACTTCTTGCACAGAAAGTGAAGCCTGGGAAACACTCTCTCGATGGCCACGAGATCTCTCCGATCGTCGCTCCTCGGACCAAAGACGGCGATCCTCTGACCCCGCCAAAGAGTCAAAAGAAAAGTCAGCCCGCTCGCTACTAGCAAGAACATCCAGCTGAAGGCTAGCTAGGAGGGGGATCACTGACACGTTGACCCAGCGGCGATACTCAGGAGTAGCAGCATCCTTTCCGCCCGACTTGATCCTCGGCGAGAAAATACACCCAGTAAATCTGTCATAAAGCGCTCCCCAGAGGCGATACGCTTCCTGCGGGGTGTAACGTGACTTCATACGCAAAGGAGTCCCAGACAACTCCTGACGAAAGCCCTGCTATCGAGCAAACCGGTGGGGAGAGTACCGTGCCACCTCCACTACATCCCCACGACGCCAAATGAGGTACCCAGGCCGGCAACTCACCATGCTCCAGTACAAGTGCTCGGGCATTTCCTCCACATCACATACCAAGGATCTGGTAGAAGGTGCAAGTGCATTCTCTGACACGAATTCAAAGTCAGAAGGGTCCATACGTCTCAAACACTCGCGGGCACTAGGCTTCGGACGCTCCCATGCGTAAAAAGCATTCATCACACCTCCCACACAAGGGAGAAAGGGCACCGAGGTCGAAGGTCCACGCGCTGCGAAGATCCCCTTCGAAAAATGAAGCCCAATCCAACCATAGAGGTAATGCAGGGGGCAAAAGGAACTGGCCCTGCCTACCTCCCCTTTTGCATCTCCCGCACTCGATAAACTCCAATAGGTCCCGCTAAGCCCTCCGTACAACGAGCAGAGGATCGTCGGCGCCACGTTAAGAAACTCTCTATTCACCATCTGAGCAGCCGCAAGGAAGGTCCCAGGGCGTATCACATCCCCTTCCCAAGGTAGAGCAAAACGGCAAAGGAAAAGTACCAACCCCGCTGACCGGTAAGCAGCACGCCAGGCATCGCTGCATTCTTCAAGTCCCAAAACTTCCCAGGGACGTTGCGCCCCGGCCATGGAGCACCACTCTTTCTTCAGAGATTCAATCGGTCGCCGGAAGGTGCCAGGCGCCGGTCTCTTTGACGAAGCATATCTCCACATCGGGTGACTCGAAGGGGGAGCGTGACGATACTCTCCTCGAAACCAGAAGTCCACCCAATCCGAGTGAATTACCCGGTCTGACCGCTCGCGCGCCGCTATAATAGCATACGCCTTAAAAAGCAAAAGGCAGAAGCTAGGAGACTCGTCTGGGTCCGTCAAAACCTCCAGAGAAGGAACCTCCTCCTGATAGTAACTCCGAACTTCTGGACACCCAGAGATGACATGCACGTCACGAAGGGTGATCCCGATTTCACCAGCTCCGGTCAAAAAGGTATTGGTCTCAGGGCACCACTGCTCACACAGAGCCCGGTATATACCGTCCGGTCGACTGTACTCCCAACAAGCTGGCTCCACAAACCTCGCCAAACGCTCCATCCCTGGCTCTGCCTCCAACGCGCCGGATAGCTCTCTCATCCAGTCCCGGAAGCCTCCCAGATACGTGACATCTCCACGCGATTGAATCCCCACACCCCATCGCGTACGGCGGGAGCATATCTTCAAGGCAACAACAGGGACCAGAACTGACTCCTCACCAGTGTGGTGGAACGGCAACCCCAAGCTCGGCCGAACGATTTGCCGGGAAGATCCTTCGTCAGTGAGGATACGCTCGCCAAGTTTCAACACTCGACAAGAGCTGTCGGTCACGCCATCCTCGCAAACTCGCTCGTGCGTCAAAAGCTGAAGTACTGACAGTCCGGTCTTCTGTCTCAAAGCACGGTGGTGGAAGACCTGCGCGAAAGGGAAGCGAAGGTGCGTACTCCCGTGGGAGACCGCATCAACGATCCAGTCGGAATTCGGAAAGCTCTCGTAACGACGAGACCTGAAAAAGAAAGAAGACAAAACCCAGGTCAGATAGATTCCGAATACAGAAACGAAGAAATCAGGGGGGGGGGGCCTTGAGCAAATAAAGAAAAATAGAGGGGGGTCACAACAAAAAAGCCACGACTCTCTCTCCTCTCTCCTGATAAAACTAGCAGGGGGGGCCTTGAGCGAATAAAGAAAGTAGAGGGGGGTCATAGCAAAAAGCCACGACCCCCCCTCTCTATCTCTTCTATTAAACATGCAGGGGGGGGGGGTGCGTCGTCCCCGACCAAACACCGGCCGCGCCGCACCCCGCCTCCAGCCCACGCGCCCGCCCACGCCCGCCCGTGCCGCTGTTGCACCGACCGGCTCCGGCCCCCGCGCCATGCCGCCCTGCGCCCGCGCCTCCGGCCGAGCCCGGCTCCGGCCCCCGCGCCATGCCGCCCTGCACCCGCGCCTCCGGCCGAGCCCGGCTCCGGCCCCCGCGCCCTGCCGCCCTGCGCCCGCGCCTCCGGCCGAGCCCTGCTCCGGCCCCCGCGCCCTGCCGCCCTGCGCCCGCACCTCCAGCCCACGCGCCCGCCCGTGCCGCTGTTGCACCGACCGGCTCCGGCCCCCGCGCCCTGCCGCCCTGCGCCCGCACCTCCGGCCCCCGCGCAGCGTGCCGCTCCGGCCCCCGCGCCCTGCCGCTCCAGCCCGCAGCCCCGGCTGCGCCCGCTGCGCCCGCCGCGCCCCGCGAACCCGGCCCCGTGCTCCGCACCCCGTCTCCAGCCCACGCGCCGGCCGCGTATCGCAGCCCCCGGCCGAGCTCGCCTCCGCACCTCGCAGCCTCTCCTCCGGCCTGCGCCCTCCCGCACCATGCGAAGAAGAAGAAGAAGAAGAAGAAGAAGAAGAAGAAGAAGAAGGAGGAGGAAGAAAACGCGCCTCGCTTGTGACCCTCCGCCGTCCACGGGCTGGCGGTCTTCCCTCCTCCGCGAACCCCATGGCGTCACCATCTTCATCCTCCTCGGCATCGTTGCGAAGCAATAAACCCTAGCAGAGCTCTCGACTCCAAGCCGCCGGGAATCGCTGATAATGAAGAGAAACGAAAAACAGGGGTCCTTTTAAAGACCTAATCCCACACGAATACGCGACTCAAGTCCAACCGCTATGCGTTTCCCGCGGGCGCGCTCGAACTTGAGGGGGCACTTGTGGGCATCGAAATTAGCCCACGGGCCGAACCCGATTTTTACACGAAAAAAAGGCCCGCACCCAACGGCCTTCAGGTCGAACCCGATTTGTACACGAAAAAATGGGCTCGCACTCGATGACCTTCGGGTCGAACCCAACTTGCCCATGCAAAATTGGGCCCGCACACGAACGGCCCGCATACGCACTTGGGCCCGCACACGAACGGCCCGCATACGCACTTGGGCCCGCACGCAACGGCCCACACGCGCAACTTGGCCCATACACAACGGCCCACATGCGAAATTGGGCCCGCACACAGACGGCCCGCATGCGCACTCAGCCCACGTGCAAACTCAACCCGCGCGCCATGGTCCAACTAGAAGCAAACGGGTCCCACCAGACCCGTGACTCGAACACAAAGAGGGAGGGGGGCCCACCGGCCCCCCTTCTAGAAAACCGTGCCCCCCTCCTCATGGAGAGGTGGGGCTGGCCCTAAAAGAAAAAGAAAAGAAAAGAAAAAGAAAAAGAAAAAGAAAAGAAAAAGAAAAGAAAAGAAAAAGAAAAGAAAGGAAAAAGAAATCAAAACCGCCTCGATGCGGGGGGAGGTGGCGTGGACGTCTACGTAGCCATAGATCCGCGACGATCCCTCAATCCAACGGATAAGATGACGTTGTGTCGCCATCCGATCCAAAAGTGCAACAAGAATAACAACTCAATCTTTAAAAGATCGAGTCACATCTAGCCCGTAACCACCCCAACTAAAAGGGAGGGGATCGAGTTTGTTTCCCCGAATCAAGGAACAATATCTTGATGGTTATGGGGGGAGATATTGGATGAAACAAAAAGATTTCAGCAATATCTCCCCCAACCACCCACCTTTGCCTATAAATAGAGGGGGTGGGGGAAGGCACAAAGGGTCCGAAAAGCTGAAGACGAAAGAGCGCTACGAAGAAGCTCCAACGCTTGAAGACCGAAGGCTTCACGAGGCACGGCAAGCATATCCTACGGGAGTCCTTGGCCCTTCAAGTCCTCATCAACGTGAAGACCTTGCACTCGAAGATCAAAGCTTCGACTCCTCGCACGAAGAAGAAAGCATGGAGAAGAAGACCGGAGTCGTCATCACCCGATTGCTCCAACAATCTTCATCAGCTCCGAAGACGCCACAAGCAAAGGCCGGAGAAGAAGATCGAAGCCGACAATACCCGTCGTCTTCAACAAAGGCATCGATTCCTCGCACGAAGAAGAAAGCCGGGAGAAGAAAGCCTGAAGCCGGTGCTACCCCTGCCGTCTTCGTCAACAAAAAAATCGACGCTACAACCGTCGCATGGGGATCGGTGCTACCCCCGCCGTCTTCATCAACAAAAGTCGACGCTACAACCGTCGCACGGGGAACGGTGCTACACCCGCCGTCTTCGTCAACAAAAGCCGACGCTACAACCGTCGCACGAGGATCGGTGCTACCCCTGCCGAAAAGCCAAGCCGACGCCACAACCGTCGAGGAAGCCGGAAGAATAAAGAAGCCCCGAAGAAGTAGCCATCGCTGTTCGAGAAGAAGATCGAGTCGAAGCTAAAGCCAAAGCCCACGCAAGAAGCCAAAGCCAACGCACCGGTAAAGCCCGCGCTAAAGCAACGCACGTGCCAAAGCCAAGCAACTACGACGGTCACGAGCAAAGCACCGCACGTTCTAGCCGATACGACGCGAAGTCCGCAAGAACTAAAGCATCGCAAGCCTCTACCCGCCTACGTTCAAGCGCAAGCGCCAAAGCAAAGCAAACGCCAGAGCCACGCCAAAGCTACGCTAAAGCCAAAAGCTAAAGCCAAAGCCGACGCCAAAAGCACGATCGACGCCGCGAACCGACGATCAAGGACACCGAGGTCAAGCAAGGATCGAGGAAGACACGAAGACCAAGGAACGAAACCTAAAGCCTCCCTAGCCGAGAAAGCACGAAGCACGGACGGGACAAAAACAAAGGCGGATACTCCTTAGCCTCTCAAAAACCCTCACCCTGTAAAGACCTCTGTCCCGGGCAACCCCTTCAGAGCTCTCGCACGAATACCACGTGGAGACGCGGATCAAAGGGACCCTCCAGAGGATCTCTCCCACAATCTCCTGATCAAAAAAACTCTGTAATCTCGTGTGATCCGCAATAGAGACGACCCGAATCTTTTTCCGCGACCACAAGCATATGAGCCATGACTTATAGTGGCCTATAGGAGCGGTGATGTAGTTTGATCGGCGTGGCTTTCTTCTTCGTGTCACCATGGTCCAACCTTCTTCATCAACGAGGTCCACTTCCTTAGAAGGAAGGGCCGAGGCTAGGGGTGTGCAGGATCAAAACCAAACCGATTAAACCGACCAAACCAAACCAAACCGATCAATTTTGATCGGATTCAACACACTCAATGGTTCGGATCGGATTGGGTTTTAAAAAACCGACATGCTTGGATCGGTTGACAGAGCTATAAATTCAAAACCGACCTAAACCGAACCGAACCGACATATGTATATACATACAAAATTTTACTAAATATACCATATGTTCTCATATACCCTTGCGATCAACAACCATTGCAATAATGTAGGATGACTCAAAATCAGTTAAAAATCTTATTTAGGCCTAATGATTTGGTACCAATTATTATTTTTTAAGTTTGAACTAGGTCCTAATAGAAGCGGGGGAGGGGAGAGCCCAAAAAGAACATGGTCCAAAGCCTAAACTGACCATCCAATCCAATTCAATCCAAACCTACTTTAATTGGATTGGATTCCAATTTTAGTTCGGTTTGGATCGGATTGAAAATCCTCAAAACCGATAAAGGTTGGATCGGTTTGGGTTTTGCCTAAATAGGTCGGTTTCGAACCGATGCACACCCTTAGCCGAGGCCATGATGGGGACCTCTTCACTGTGAGGGAGGACTTGCCTCTCAGGGAGTTCTTTTGGTTCATCTTCTGGACACCAACCAGTTGGGTTGATTTCTTCGATCGGAAGAGAAGATGCATGGAGTAGAGGATGTAGAAGTTGAACTTCCCCGATAGTTGGCTTATCTAGTAGGCCAACTTTAGGGTCTCCTTACTCGTGTCTCTCCTTGAGTTCTTGCTGGGATGAAATGTTCTTTGATGGACGCAGCGCTTGCTGGAGTAGTAGCTACCTCTGGGATGGAGAATGCCGCCGGGTGAGGATAATGCCTGCTGAGAAGTTGACTGCCTCCATAGTGATGATTCTTCAATTCTAGGCAACGGGGTTACATGGCATTGCTTTTTCCTTGGATCCATTTGTTCTTGTCACAGAGTTGGCTTCAGTATTGACTCTTGCTGGATGATGCATAATTTTGCTGGAGTTTGAGATAAGGACACTGGAACTGGCAGGAAGGAGCCGAAGGTGACTGACATCATGTTTGCTATCGTGACATCATTGGAGTCGATCTTGATCTTCCCCAGTCTGGAGAGAGATATCACCTCCTCTTTGTAGACGAAAAACCTCTCAATAGGGTGCCTGAGTACCTGATGGTATTTGCAAAATCACGGGTCGTCAACCCGGTCCACTTGCTTTGGCCTCTTTGGTGGAGGAAGTTCAATCAGCTTTTCTAGTAGGAGCTCATCAAACATGGAGTAAACTTGGGAATCTGAGAAGGGATTATTTTTAGCTTCAAGCTCCTCCAAGGTCATCCTCGATGTTCTTTGCTGTGGTGGCGCTTGGGATAGCCTTGTCTTTGTCTGACTTGCCACTTATCTTTAGCGGCTTGGAAGATAAAGCGATGCTGACGATGTTGGCTTTCTTTGTTTTCTGAGGTCACCGACTTCTCTATCTTCAGGAAGTCTTTGCTCTTTGGATCTTAATGGGAGGTTAGTTTAAGCTCCATGTCATGAGCCTGCATAGCTAAGCTGTGACGACCAAGATCCAATAGGCTAATAGCCAAGAGCCAAGACTCCTGAGGCGGGAATGCCAAGATGGATGAGGTGAGGTGAGGTGAGGTGTACAACGCCATGAGTTAGCCCCAAGTCACCTGGAGAGAAGGAGATCCTGAGCAACTTATATAATTTCCCCTCCCGAACATAGAAGACGCGTTTTAAAACCGTGCGCCACTACGGATTTCGTAAGAACTCCGTAGTTAAGCGTGCTCGGGCGAGAGTAGTACCAGGATGGGTGACCTCCCTGGAAATTTCTCGTGCAGGCACGGGCAAAGCGGACAAAATCTTGTGTGTTTGGGACGGATGTTACAAAATGGTATCAGAGCCGGTTCTCCTCGCTATGGGGGGGGGGGGGTCTAACCCTACACGAGGACGTGTAGCCCTAAGGGGGGTGGATTGTGACGACCAAGATCCAATAGGCCAATAGCCAAGAGCCAAGACTCCTGAGGCAGAAATGCCAAGATGGATGAGGTGAGGTGAGGTGAGGTGAGGTGAGGTGTACAACGCCATGAGTTAGCCCCACATCGCCTGGAGAGAAGGAGATCCTGAGCTACTTATATAATTTCCCCTCCCAAACATAGAAGATGCGTTTTAAAACCGTGCGCCACTACGGGTTTCGTAAGAACTCCGTGGTTAAGCGTGCTCGGGCGAGAGTAGTACCAGGATGGGTGACCTCCCTGGGAAGTTCTCGTGCAGGCAGGGGAAAAGCGGACAAAATCTTGTGTGTTTGGGACGGATGTTACAAAATGGTATCAGAGCCGGTTCTCCTCGCTATGGGGGGGTCTAACCCTACAAGAGGACGTGTAGCCCTAAGGGGGGTGGATTGTGACGACCAAGATCCAATAGGCCAATAGCCAAGAGCCAAGACTCCTGAGGCGGGAATGCCACGATGGATGAGGTGAGGTGAGGTGTACAATGCAATGAGTTAGCCCCACATCGCCTGGAGAGAAGAAGATCCTGAGCTACTTATATAATTTCCCCTCCCAAACATAGAAGACGCGTTTTAAAACCGTGCGCCACTACGGATTTCGTAAGAACTCCGTGGTTAAGCGTGCTCGGGCGAGAGTAGTACCAGGATGGGTGACCTCCCTGGGAAGTTCTCGTGCAGGCATGGGCAAAACGGACAAAATCTTGTGTGTTTGGGATGGATGTTACATAAGCCTTTGAAAGATCGGGGTTTGATCCATTTGAGGATGTAAAGTAAGCCTCAGTGCATCTATTGGGTGCACATTTCGATAGTCGGGTCCTTCGATAAGCGATCCTGCTAGTTTAGGGCGAGATTCCTCCAACGATCGATATAGTCGATCACTAAGTTTTCTTTTGTTTGATGACAGTGAGCTCCACCATACTGATGATGCGCCGTGTACTATAGAAGCGGGTGAGGAACTCCCGCTCTATCTAGATGCACTGGGGCTTACTTTATATCCTCAAAGGGATCGGGGTTTGATCCCTTTGAGGATGTAAAGTAAGCCCCAGTGCATCTATTGGGTGCACATTGCGATAGTCGGGTCCTCCGATAAGCGATCCTGCTAGTTTAGGGCGAGATTCCTCCAACGATCGACGTAGTCGATCACTAAG
Organism: Chamaelirium japonicum; assembly: GCA_947650365.1. Classification (NCBI taxonomy): domain Eukaryota; kingdom Viridiplantae; phylum Streptophyta; class Magnoliopsida; order Liliales; family Melanthiaceae; genus Chamaelirium; species Chamaelirium japonicum. The sequence continues at coordinate 68,003,594 of OX393553.1, read as the reverse complement.
TTTTCCTTTGTTTGACGACAGTGAGCTCCACCATACTGATGATGCGCCGTGTACTATAGAAGCGGGTGAGGAACTCCCGCTCTATCTAGTTCCAACTATCGATAGACCCTGGGAAAAGGCCCACATACCAGTCGAACACATTCCCTTTGCGGGTGCGAACGAACCGCTTCACCATTTTATCGTCATAGGTGTCGGGGTTGTTGCATGTCTCGATGAAGTGGGAAACGTGTTGCTTGGAGTTGATATTTCCATCGAAATACTGGAACTTTGGTGGTGATATCCCGACAGAAAGCGCAGTTGCTGGATGTGCTGAGTGCAAGCCTTGGAGTAGTAGAACAAGGTGTACTTAAAATTTTTCAAGGCTGTGAGTCAAACATAACATAAAGCTTAGACTGCAGGTTGATCCATTGACTAATGAAATATGAGTCAAACATAACATAATGCTTTCGTATATGAAAAGCCAAACTAGTATAGATCATAATGAGTAACCTTGTCTTTGAAGTTCTTGAACCCACTTCCTTGCTCGAGTAAATGAATCCTAGCAGCACAGAACATGTATGCTTGTTATCAGGCATAACCATTCATGACCACACTAAGAATATAAATAGTCAAGCAAATGCTAAGAACTTGCAAGAAAAACAATCTGAATGTCTTACTGCTTAATAACAATCATTAAATACTCATTATCTATTTTAACATGAGGAAAACATGTCTATAGGGAACCATCTATATTAAACAATATAGGGTAAATTACACTTTGCCCCCCTTAAGTTTAGCTCAAAAACACTTAACCCCCCTATAGTTAGAAAACTACACTTTGCCCCCTCCAATTCAGATAAAAATTACCAAATGAGGAAATTAAGTAGTTGACAAAAGGGGTTATTGTGCTAACATTTCAAAGTTTATGGAGGATCTGGAACAAAACAAACAATAGGGGGGTTGAGTGTTTTGAGCTTAACTTCAGGGGGGCAAAGTGTAATTTACCGAACTATTTATTCACTAATAATGCCACCTGATTCTTAGTCCAGATTGGGCTCCTTTTTGTTCCATCTGAATCGATCATAGTTCATTTTTGTTTGTGTTGGGTTTAGTCCCATATCGGCTAGGGGTTGGGCAATGGTGTGCTTAAATATCCTCTTGTGGATCTTCCCTTACGACCCAGGTTTTGGGGCGAGAGGGTATCTACAAATGATATCAAAGCTAGATTCTGTCCAACCAAGTTTAGTCGGGTGTGGGCATGGGCAGAGATACGTTATGCCCAGGGGAGGCAGCTGGCCGCCCTGGATTTTTTATTTTTCTAGGACTGACCCTATCCCGACTAGATGTGCCCTTCAACCAAACCGAGTTAGCCCCCCTTCCAAGCATGACACTCTCTTTGCTGGCCTGCTTTCATTGGTTATTCATGCATGGCCACAAGAGTATCTGAATTGTGGACCGTTTGATTAATGATGCATGGTGATTGAGGCATCTAAAAGAGAGAGTAAAGTTGAACCGGGGCCCACCTGTGCTTTGACTAAACAGGAGAGTTATTGTGTGAAAAAAAAAATCACAACTCAGAGCCAAGCGACCCATGTTAATGGAGTTCAAATCTCCTCCATTACCAAAGTGCCCTTTGCTTGGTAGTACTTCCTCCCTCCCATGTTGGAGAGGTACCATGGTGGACTCCCGATATGGACACTATAGAGCGAACATCCCCTTAAGAATGTTGTGCCTAGTTTGCGTGCATGAATCTTGACCGTTGATCATGTCCATAGTTTGTCAGTGCACATTGTTGGGGAGATTAGTATGAGCCTGAAGTGGTTCCATTGCTCGAAAGGTTATACACACTCGCAGATGTAAAAAAATAAGGGTGGTTAAGATTAGGATACTCTTCTGGCTATTTATTTGATAAAGACGAGATTCGATCCCAGATCTACAACCATCAAGAGACTTACCGAAGAGTTAGAGGGCACCGTCCAGTTCAATGTTTTTTTGTAGACTTTAAAACTAAAAACTTAAGGCTAAATATTCTTTCTTGATAATTCACCATATCTCACAAGTACCTTGCCCCCCCCCCCCCCCCCCCCCCCCCCAAAAAAAAAAAAAAAAAAAGTAATTAGTTAATTTTATAATAAATTAGTATTTTCTATTAAAATAACTGTTTGATCATGGAAGGCTCAGATTTACTGAGGGTTTCCTTAATCCTGTCTATGTACATGCCTACGATGGTCCTAGGTATGTAAAGCCAAAAGATTAGGTCAGAGCACATGAACACAAGGGCATCTGTCCGCCTATAATCAGGGGCCCAAGGGCATGCAGGTATTTTTGTGCACCGTACTGTAGCATGCTGATTTTTTATGATATTTCAAAGGGAAGGTCACCGGACCTCCGGGTAGGGGTGGCAATGGGTCGGGTCGGGTCGGGTTCGGGTCGGGTTGAGACATAGGTATAAGGGCAAAACATCCAACCCGAACCCGACCCGTTTAATAAACGGGTCAAAAACTTAAACCCGAACCCGACCCGCCTAATAACGGGTTGACCCGACCCGACCCGTTTAACCCGTTTACTAAACAGGTCGGGTCGTGTCGGGTCGGGTTGGCTCGGGTTGGGTCAACAGAACCTATGCAAACATGTCGGGTTGAGTCAAGACGGGTGGGATTGGGCCGAGTTGGATCGGGTTGGGTCAACAGAACCTATGTAAACTTGTCGGGTTGGGTCAAGACGGGTGGGATTGGGCCGGGTTGGATCGGTTTGGTTCAAGTTGGGTCAGGTCGGTTCGGGTTGGCTCGGGTTGGGTCGGGTCGGGTTGACACTACCCATTTGGTAAACGGGTCAAGTCGGGTCAATCGGGTTGTAAGGACAAACCCGAACCCGACCCATTAAATAAACGGGTCAATCGGGTCGACCTGTTTATGACCCGAACCCGTTTAGAATAAACCCAAACCCGCTAACTTCGGGTCGGGTTCGGTCGGGTTGGCGGGTCGGGTCAAGGATTGCCACCCCTACCTCCGGGAGGCGCGTGCCACAACCCTACGCAAGCATAAAACCACTGCTCACTGGCGATAAAAACATCATAAACCTTCACCCAACAGGAACAACCACACGCCAACCAGGTGAACAGACAGACCCTAACTCTAGGGACACCATCATGCCTCCACCGACGGCCACCAACATCGTACACCAGTGGAATAACTCCTGACAACAAAGGCGAGAGAGCAAAATATCAACACCACAAACAAAAAATGGCGCATCATCGCCTGATCCAGTCACCAAGCAAAGCAAACCGGAATCGAAGCCATCGTTGCCCCATTGCCGTCGACCCGTCGCCATCGCCTCACCGCCAGGAGCCGCCACCGACTAGGGGAGAGGTGTACTGGAACACAGCAGCGGAGATCCTCGATGCCGGGGCCAGATCCAACCTCCCCCGCTGCACCCAGTGGAAGATCCGGCGTCGACGTTGAGAAGAAGCCCTCAAACGAACTGTGGGGGCGCCGCTCGACTCCAGCGAGACTAGAACAAAACACCGGCGAGAGGAGACACGCCTATCTACATGGATGATGAGGAGGGCCCGATCCTACCCCAAGAGTAAGCCAGAACCATGGCCTAGTCTTCCTGGAGCCCCAGAGTCCAGACGACGGCGTCCGAGAAGACCAAGAGAGAGGTGGGGAAACCCTAACCCAAGATGAAAAAATTCGCTCTCAAGAGCGACACAAATATACAAGGCTAGTGTGTGCCAAGAGCGCGCAGGTGCATGCATGCATGTAACCATCTCACGTGATGCACACGTACTACCGCCACCAGCATAAGGGGAGAACGTACTAAATCGTGCCTAGCTAGTAGTGGTGGCAATGGGTAGTGTCGGGTGGGGTTCGTGTCGTGTCTAGTTTCGGGTCGTGTCCAAAACTCCTAGAACCGGACCTGATCCATTTAACTAATTGTGTCTAGAAACTAAATCCGTACCCGACCTGCTTATAAACGGGTAGACCCGTTAGACCAGTTTACCACATGGGTCTATTCCGCTGACCCGATCCGACCCAATCCAACTCGACGCGACCTGATCCGTACATACTACAGTATCGGATTACGGGTAGACCCGACCCGACACAACCCGTTGAATTTTAAATGGGCCTTTCCGGGTCTACCGTGTCCAGACCCTAAACCCGGACCTGACCCGTTTATTAAACATGTATACCGTGTCAACCCGTTTACGACCCAAACCCGTTTAACCCAGATCCAGACCCGCTAACTTCGTGTCGGGTCTGCCGTGTTGGGTCCGGAATTGCCAGCCCTACTAGCTAGGGCATGTCAGTAACATGACGATTGCATCCAAGGCATGCTGATATTTATTTATGGACATGATTACCCTTCATTTTAAAAGGAAAAGTCGACCTAAGTAGCTTACCGTGCTTGTGATGTCATACACGACAATAGCTGCAGCTGCCCCGCGGTAGTACATAGGAGTCAAGCTATGATATCTTTCTTGTCCCGCCGTGTCCCATATATCCAATTTTACAGTTGCCTCATTAAGCGAAAGTATCTGAGAGAAGAAGGCGGCTCCAATGGTTGACTCCTGGAAACTCAGATTTATTTTCAGGTCACATACCAGTCGAACACATTCCCTTTGAGGACGCAAACGAACCGCTTCACCATTTTGTCATTATAGGTGCCGGAGTTGTTGCATGTCTCGATGAAATGGATAAGGTCAAACCAAGAGCTATATACAAACCTGGCAATCAAAAAATTGGCCTTTGATGAACCTGAGCAGTATACTTGTCTTCCCAGTTCCCATGTCTCCAAGAAGTACCTGGACAAAGAACAACTAATTAATACTTGTCTTACCAGTCGAACACATTTCCTTTGAGGGTACAAGATTAGATCATAAAAGATTTAATAAATCTATTTAAATGTTACTTGAATTTTATGCTAATCCATAGACGGGGGCTGTTCCACGACAGGGGCTCAAGTTCTGATCGAAAGAAATATTGAGAACTTCTCCAGACTAGGCTTATCTGAGTTTAAGCAAAAAGGGCTTTAATCGAGCATAAAGGTTTTCAAGAAAAAATAATCTCTACTCAAGGGTTACCATTGAGGCAAAGTTCATGTAGCAATTGGTCCTAATCAACTAGACAACATAATGACAATTTCAGGATATAGATGAGCATGGTAGACATGAGGATGTTGAGGTGGATGTGTAAAAAAATCGTAGTTACCATGTCAGAAGTCGGAAAAAAATCAGTTAGGGGAGAAGTCGAAAAATCGAAGATTAAAACCGAAAAACAAACGGTATAAATTTAGAACATACTTATATATAGATGTTACAATAGGTTTTTTGAGCAATACTTGATGGAATTAAAACACAATTAATCGAGATTAAAACGTGTAAATCGGGATTAAATCATAAAAATCGTAACTTTTTTAAAAATTTAGAAAAGAGTCGCGTAGCGAACTTTTACTGAATAAGTCGTGTGGTCCTGGGTCTCACGTCAATTGTGAAATTTCTCGTTAGGAATGATAAAGTGCGGAACGAGTGTATTAGAAAAAAGATGGGAGTGTCACCAATTGAGAAGAAGCTAGATAATGGAGATCATATTAAGATGATTTAGGCATGTACAACATAGACCACAAGCAGCCCCGATAAGAGGAGAGCCCCTAATTAGTGTGGAAGGTCCAAGGAGGTGGGGAAGACCTAGCTAGAACAACATTGATGAAAGTTTTTAGAAAAGACATGGACAAACTTTTATTCACGTACAACATATATATATATATATATATATATATATAAATGAATGAATGGTGAAGAATGATTCATAAAGCCGACACAACTAGATGGCACATGGCATGATGGTTATTGTTATGAGTATGTTTAATGCAGGATATAGGAGGGTCCAAAGGATTACCTGATGAGAGGGTTAGGACGTACCTTGCAACTTGAGGGGATGAGAACAAACCGCGGGGATCTTGTTGAAGAGGGTGCTTGCACTTCGTGAGGTTTACGGGTCTAGCAGGTCTTATCAGGTCTAGTCATTTATAATTAGGTCAGGTGCGGGTTTATGGTCTAGACACGATTAGTTAAACGAGTCGTGTTTGGGTCTGGTGGTTTTGGGTCCGACTCAAAATAAGACATGACCCAAACACGACCTGACATGACCCATTGTCAGCTTACATGCATTGTCGTCACCACCTCCACCATGCACCACCAGCACCATGTGCCGCCACCACCACCATGCACCACCGCCGCCACTTCCATAATGCACCACCATGCACCCCCATCACGTACCACCGCCTCCATTATGCACGGCTACATTCCATGGGCGAGTTAAAAAATGAATAGATCAATCTCTTGTTAGGATGAGCGTAGGTGAATTACGAGTTCATTTTTGTTTTGCTTCCGGTCCAATCGCAGTGTGCCACGTTATACCCCTTGAAATGGTCAACGTGGCACACTGCTATTGGGCCGGAAGCAAACTCAGATCGAAAACGGAGCACTCGTGAGTTACCCTCGACGTACTCTAGACAGCCAACATGTTTCCACTTCCCCATTGCTTCTTTCTTCTTCTTTTCTCATTTTCAATCGGATTTCTGAAAATTTTCAGAAAATTCTAATTATTCAGGAAATTCTAATTATTCGACTCTCCAACCCCAGCCAATTGAGCAACAGCGGCGGCGGCGGCAACGCAGGTGGAGACACAAAGGTGATGTGTTTTTCTTCTCTTCTTCTTCATTAATTCCTCATTGTTTGTTTCTTCTTCTAATTAACAAAGATTTGATCTCCGTAAATTTTAGATGGTAATTGTGAGGCAGCCTGGTTCGTTGAGACTGAAAATTCGACTCTCCAACCCCACCCCAGTCACCGGCGGAAGCGGCGATCTACCAAACCTTGAAGACGGTGATAAGATGCCACGACAATCTGGCATCCTTCCCTCCGGCGGAGGCGGCGGCGGCGGCGATCATCTACCACTAACAGACCTTGAAGACGGTGATACGATTCCACCACAATCCGGTATCCCTCCCTCCCTCCGGCGGCGGCGGCAATCATCTACCACTAACAGACCTTGAAGACGGTGATATGATGCCACCACAATCCGACATCCCTCCCTCCCTCCGGCGGCGGCTGCGGCAGCGATCATCTACCACTACCCGGTGATCTTGAAGACAGTGATGAGATGCCACCACAATCTGGCACCCCTCCCTCTGGCGGCCGCCCGTGAGGTTGAGTTCGTTTTGTCGGTTGTGTCCGGGTCTAACTATGAGGTCTGTACTATGCCAAGGCTACAAACGGCTAGCTGGAGATAGCCGGCCATATATATATATATATATATATATATATATATATATATATATATATATATATATATATATATATATATATATATATATATATATATATATATATATATATATATATATATATATATATATATATATATATATATATATATATATATATATATATATATATATAATTGTTACCATAGGTTTTTTGAGCAATACATGACGGGATTACAATACAATTAATTAAGATTAAAACACGTAAATCAGGATTAAATCGTAAAAATTATGATTTTTTTAAAAAATCGGGAAAGAGTCGCGTAGTGAACGTTTACTAGATAAGTTGTGTTTTAATCGAAACTTATTCAAAAAATTAAAATTTTTTGTAACAGAGAGAAAAAGTAGGAAGGATAGAGTGAGGAATGAGTGTACGTATTAGAGAAAGGATGGGAGTGACACCAATTGAGGACAAGATATAATAGAGATCAAGATGATTTAGGCATGTACAACATAGACCACAGGAGGCCCCGATAAGAAGAGGGCCCCAAATTAGTGTGGAAAGTCCAAGGAGGAGGGGAAGATCTAGAATAACTTTGATGGAAATTTTAGAAAAGATATGGGAAAACTTTTATCGACAACAGATACAGTTTTAAATATAAATGAATGGCGAAGAAAGATTCATAAAGCTAACCCCAATTAGATGGCACATGGCTCGATTGTATGGTTATGGGTATGTTTCCGGATATGGGAGATTTGAAAGGATTACCTGATGGAAGGGTTAGGAGTACCTTGCAGCTTGAGGGGACGAGAACAAACCATCAGGATCTTGTTGAAGAGACTGCTTGCACTTCGATGAAACTATAGCGATCCTCGGGCGTGGATCTATGCTCCGATGGCGAACAAGGATCCGTGCCCGAATATTTAAGGTCACATCCAAATAACTAACATGACGATTCCGTACATACATACATATATATATATATATATATATATATATATATATATATATGAATGATAAAATGCGGCGTGCGGTGTGTGCGGTGTCACACCGTAGCCGTCTGATGCACCCGCTGCGTGTGTGTGATGCACACAGCGATGCATCAGATGGCTGCGGTGCGACACCGAACGCCGTATCATAACACGCCCCTATATATATAAAATATTAAGAGGTATCAAGGGAACCAAAAGAGCAAGATTGGAAGAGTTTACGACATTGGGAAAAAATCTTTTCATCCCTTCTTCAAGAGCAAGAGCAAGCAAACCCTCAAAAACCCCAAAAAAACTATTATTCACTGGAGCTAACAAGCCTTAAATACTTAGGGCACCAATCCCCCTAAGAACCCCTAAAATCTTGGCATCTAAGGTAAAAAAAACCCAAAAAATACATCTAAATCCATATCTGCAGTAGACGATCCGGATCATTCAAGTAGGCGATCTGGACCACACAATGGTTCGCCTACTGCGGTCCCGACCGTCTGGGTCTTGGCGGTATGGACCTTGGTTAGGACAACAGACTCGGTCAACAACGGTAGGGGTGGCAATGGGTGGTGTCGGGTCGGGTTCGTGTCGTGTCTAGTTTCAGGTTGTGTCCAAAAGCCCTAGATCCGAACCCGATCCGTTTAACTAATCATGTCTAATCCCTAAACCCATACCTAATCCGTTTATAAACGGGTAGATCTGTTAGACCCGTTTATCACATGGGTCTATTCAGTTGACCCGATCCGACCCAATCCGACTCGACCCAACCTGCCCCGATAAGACCGCTGGTACTACATAGTACATTATCAGATTGCGGGTAGACCCGACCCGACACAACCCGTTGAATTTTAAACGGGTCTTTCCGAGTCTACTGTGTTCAAACCCTAAACCCGAACCCGACCTGTTTATTAAACAGGTCTATAGTGTCGACCCGTTTACAACCCGAACCCGTTTAACCCAGACCCATACCCGCTAACTTCGTGTCGGTTATGTCGTGTCGGGTCCAGAATTGCCGGCCCTAAACAACGGTTAGAAATGTGGCAGTCCCAACTATCCTAGGGTGGTCCCGACTGTCGCCGTTGATGGTCCCAATCACCTATAAAAAATAGAACGGACCGCATAGTGAGTGTAGGACTCTAACGGCATAGTGCGAGTAGGACTCAACAATTGGAAAATTTTCAAGTGCCGGTCTATTTCCTAGTGGTGGCAATGGGTCGTGTCAGGTCGGGTCGGGTTCGTGTCGTGTCCAAAACCTCTAGATCCAGATCCGACCTGTTTAACTAATCGTGTCTAGATTATAAACCCGTACCCGACCCGTTTATAACCGGGTAGACCCGATAAGACCCGTTTACTACACGGGTTTATTCAGTTGACCCGATCCGACTCGACCCGACCTAACCCAATAGACCCGCTGATACTATATATTAAAGTATCGGATTGTGAGTAGACCCGACCCGACCCGACACGACCCGTTGAATTTTAAAAGGGTCTTCCTGGGTCTACCGTGTCCAGACCCTAAAGCCGGACCGACCCGTTTATTAATCGGGTCTATCGTGTCGACCCGTTTACAACTTGAACCCGTTTAGTCCTGACCTAGACCCGCTAACTTCGTGTCGGGCCTGCCGTGTCGGGTCCGAAATTGCCAGCCCTACTATTTCCCTCCAACTTGTTTCATCGGGAAAAAATACCCCTGATTATTAGGGGTTAAACCAAGATATGCCAGACCAACTGGGGAACATGGCTATGGCTCTCAAGCATGGGGTGCACTTAGCCAAGTACACACTTGCACACGTACATGTGGCAATGCCCTAGCCTTTAGCCAAAATGTAACTGCAAAATCAAAAAACCGGAAACCGAAAGAATTGAGTTCAAAACGATCAAGATATGTAAACTCAAAAGCGTGACGTAAATAGCTCTTTTAAAAACAAGCTTTGAAATGCAAAAATTGGAGGATATTCAATATAAGAAATCATCAATAAACGCAAAATAATCCGGACGGCCAAGGCCTCTGTTAGAGATAGTGTATAGCATTGAGATACAGATACTCGTAGATACCTGTATAGGATACCCTTTGGTTCTTTTCTTGTATCCATATATATATTTGGCCCTTGGCCTAATGAGATGGTCAATCCATTCTCCCAAAACCCTAGCCTCTCTCTCTCTCTCTCTCTCTCTCTCTCTCTCTCTCTCTCTCTCTCTCTCTCTCTCTCTCTCTCTCTATTCCTCTCCATCCTCTCCATGCTAGGGATCGTCACATGGTATCAGAGCATATATCACAGATCTGATGTCACAGATCTCACAGATCTGATATCCCGAGATCTGTTCGGAGGAGCACCGGTCGGTGGAGCAGATCTGGTTGGAGGCCAGATCCAGTGGTGAGGAGATCAGATCCGACCGTGCTCTCCAAGAGGATCTGAGTAAGGCCCGAGCGGAGATGGAGATGGCAGCACATATCCGGTGAAGGGATGGCAGCACAGATCCGGAGAGAAGATGACAGCACAGATCTGGAGAGGAGATGGCAGCGCCGCCGGTCTTCGGATCTGGAGATCTTATCTCATGGCGCAGCAAGAAGCAGAGCGTTGTCTCTCTCTCCAGTACTGAAGCAGAGTTTCAAGCCATGGCCTCTACTACCAAAGAGATCGTTCACTTGCGACGACTTCTCGGAGATCTAGGGGTTCAGATCTCTGAACCTACAGCCCTTCACTGTGACAATCGGAGTGTTATACAGATTGTCACCAACTCGGTCTTTCACGAGAGGACGAAGCACATCGAGCTCGATTGCTACTACTCTCGCCAGGAGTATGAGGCCGGGACCATCTCTCTCCCTTTTGTTTCCTCCGGAGAACAGATTGCCGACTTCTTCACGAAGTCACATCCTGCTCCACGCTTTCAGTTTCTGCTTAGCAAACTCATGGTGTATGACCCACCTTGAGTTTGAGGGGGGCTGTTAGAGATAGTGTATAGCATTGAGATATAGATACCCGTAGATACTTGTATAGGATACCCTTTGGTTCTTTTCTTGTATCCATATATATATTTGGCCCTTGGCCTAATGAGATGGTTAATCCATTCTCCCAAAACCCTAGCCTCTCTCTCTCTCTCTCTCTCTCTCTCTCTCTCTCTCTCTCTCTCTCTCTCTCTCTCTCTCTCTCTCTCTCTCTCTCTATTCCTCTCCATCCTCTCCATGCTAGGGATCGTCACAGCCTCAAACCCTAAGCAGAGAAGAGAGAATCACAACTACCCAAAAGTTAAGAGTAGGAGATATACCTTTGGTTCAAGTGAACTGGAATTCTAAACTTCATTTGAAACCGTGTCGCACTATAAGATGCCTTTGTGGGTTTTGAGCCGCTGATAAATTCATCCAGACACAAAAGACTCAAACTTACAACTCGATCTCACCGAGAATGCTTTGCGCACACAAACTATGCCAACAAGGTTGTACGCTCTCGTCATTAACAGTTGATTTTCCTAGATTTGGCGGTGACGATATATCCAACTGGATGGATCGTCCAGGTCGAACAATTCCAAGAACTTAACACTATACCAAACGATCAGATGGTGCATCTCGGGGTGGCGGTTCATCTCTCTGCCGACGCTATTGCGTGGTACCGATGGATCAAGAAGACCCTCGGAGATCTATCATGGCCGGCGCAGTTTCCTCGCTCACTTTACTCGAGTTTCGGATCACCAGAGAATGATGATCCCAAATTGCACAGCCAAAGCTTCAACAAATTAACCACTACTAGATGAAACTGGACATCATCATAGGTTCGAAGATGAAGAGGGTTATTAGTGTCTGTTCACCTTGAGGAATTGGGTGTGACCAGTGGTGCAATGAGAATCAGTGGAAGGGAAATGGAGCAGAGAAAGGGGAGGACGTACCCACCATCTTGGCCTGGATGCTGCAGCTTCCGGCCCTCGCCATTGAGATCACCACCAGAGGTCTGAGCAAGCTAAGAGGGATTGAAAGCAGTGGTGAGAGGGTAGTAAGAGAGGAGGAGGGTAGAGGGTATGAAGGAGTAGTTGGGTCTGTTGGCTTGAGGGTTACTTGGAAGTTAGAAGAAGGGTAGGTTTGAAGATCCACGCAGCTACTTGACCGGTAGCTAGGTTAACATCCTTTTCTTGGATCATTTTGATTTGCGCGCGAGTTGCAGATTTCAGGCAAGAAGACCGACGAGACTGATAAAGAGGGTCGAAACTTTCGTACCTAAACCCCCACTACATTGCCCCCCTAACAAATCAATCCCTTGGTGGGATTTCCACCATGATGGGGTTTTAACTTTTAACCCAAAATTTCAAGGTACCCTATTTTGGAAATCCATCAAGAAACACCCACTTTGTACATAAACAGAAAACTTAATTTTTGATTCCCTTAGATTTTGATTCCACTGATATCTTTGTTGAATCAAAATTAGGGATACTGTTAGTCTAAAGAAAAACAATCCGACGGTACAAAGGGAGAGAGGACCTGATAGACCTCCCATTGTCAGGTAGAAGTTACACTTGGTCTAATAAGAGGGAGGATCCTATTTTGGCGAGACTAGACCGGATACGGTGGATTTTGAAATGCTCCACCCTGATTTCAGTCAGCAAGTATTGGTAGCATGTGCGGGGGAGGATTTCGGCCGTCGTACGTGACCCTCCTCCAACAGTCGATTGAAGGTTTGACCCTTCGGGATGTGGCGCACTTCGAAGCGCTGTTTTGTGACTTGATGGGCTATCACACAAGAACTGTAGAGTAGAAGGGTAGAGAAATAGATGACACAGGATATGGTGACGAAGTTCGGCCGAAGCCTACGTCTCCGTGCGGTAAGACGCAACCTTTGAATCCACTATCTCTGAGTAAACAGTAGAGCTACTCTCGACAGGCCGAGGAGTGCTTCTTACAAGTAATCAGATGGTGGAAAAGGAGTCTGAAAACCCGAAAGCTCAAGGAGCTCTTGGAAAACAGAAAGTGGGTTTCTGGTCTGGAATTTGGGATCTGGAATCATTTACAGGGTCTGCTATTTATAAGGGCTTAGTTTATTTGGAGAATATTCCAGGAATATCCGGGGTTTGATAAATATTCGGGGGGATTTACCAGACCCCAGATAGTACAAGTGGGCCCCAGGCAGGACTGCGGGTCCCACCATTGGACTCGTGGGCCCTAGGCAGGGCTGCGGGTCCCAGCGTTGGACTTGTGGGCCCCAGGCGGGGCTGTGGGTCCCACCATTGGGCGTTAGCCAGATTTTACACCCACAGTTACCCCCTCCCAGCTAGATAGGTGTTAACCTAGCTGGTTGGGATTTTCTGGTGCAAAACCGGTCGCTTGTCTGCCGATCCTCTGTCCGGGGTTGGTCGTCATCTGTCTGACGACTTGCTACGAGAGGCTGACCGTTGGGCCCGCCGACTCCCTGCCAGGGGTCGGCCTAGTGTGCGTCTGCCGACCCATTGCGCGGGGCCGACCATCGTCTGTCTGCTGACCCGTTGCGCAGGGCCGACTGTTGTCTGCCTGCCGACCCCCTGTCCGGGGTTGACAGCTGCCTGTCTGCCGACCCCCTGTCCGGGGCCAACTGCTATCTGTCTGCCGACCCCCTGTCCGGGACTGACCATCATCTGTCTGTCGACCCCCTGTCCGGGGCCGACTGTTGTGCGTCTGCCGACTCGTTGTGCGGGGTCACCATCGTCTGTCTGCCGACCCGTTGCGCGGGGCCGACCGTCGTCTGTCTGTCGACCCGTTGCACGGGGCCGACCGTCGTCTGTCTGCGACCCGTTGCGAGGGGCCGACCGTCGTCTGCCTACCGACCCCCTGTCCGGGGCCGACTGTTGTGCGTCTGCCGACCCGTTGGGTGGGATCGACTACTGGTGTGTTACCCCCTCCCAGTTGGGTAGGTGGTAACCTGGTTGACTGGGGTCACAAAAATAGCTGCGCACAAGTCGGTTCAGGCTAAAAAACCTGAGGGGCGTTGGTCAAAAAATATTAGGGATAGGGGGTTTTGTGTAAAAAGTCAGGGGCAGGGGGTTTTGTATAAAACGTTAGGAGCAGGGGTGGTTCGTGCCAAAAAATCATGGGGCAGGCGGGTTCTGTGCAAAATGTCAGAGGTAGGGGGTTCTGTTCAAAAAGTTAGGGCCAAGTGTGGTTTTGTGCAAAAAATCTTAGGTAAGGGGTTATATGTAAAAATTCGGGTCAATTCTGTGCAAAAAATCAAGAGCAAGGGGGTTTGGTCAAAGATTCTGGGTGGCAACCTGGCAGGGGTTTTTTTTTTGTAAAAAATCCTGAGCTAGGTTTATTGTCATAAAGTGATACAAGGGGTTCTGAGCAAAAATTTTTAGGACTTGGGAGATTTTTGCAAAAACCCAGGTTGGGTTTTGGGGGGTTTGTATAGGGAGACTCCCGGGGTAGACCCAAAAGCACCCGAGGTGGTAGGTGGGGTTTTCTCCTAGTGGGGGTCGGTAAAAATGCTGACCATTTGATTACATTCAATGAAATCGAAACCACGATGGAGTCCCCGTGAGAATGCTGTGCACCGAGTCCAAATCAAACGGCTGTGATCTGAGCCATCTCAGCCTTTGTCTTTAGTGGGACAGGGTGTTTGGCTTGTAGTGGGTCGGTAGAAGTGGTTTGGCTTGTAGTGGTATTCTCGTGTGAGAGAGAGACGGGGGGGGGGGGGGGGGGTCGGGAGAAATGCAGAGGTCGGGAGAAATGCAGAGGGGGGGGGGGGGGGGCAAGGGGGTCATCGGGCCGAGGTCGGACGCGGGGGGGGGGGTCGGGAGGACGGCTGCGGCGGGTGGTGGACGCGGGCCGGAGATGGAGACGGGAGTGGAGGCGGCGCGCTGAGGTCGGGCGCAGGCGGGCAGTGGAGGCGGGGCGCAGGCGGAACGGGGGCCGGGGGTGTCTCTCTCTCTCTCTCTCTCTCTCTCTCTCTCTCTCTCTCTCTCTCTCTCTCTCTCTCTCTCTCTCTCTCTCTTTTTCACTTCTCAATTCTCTCACCCACTCTTTTCTCTCTGTCTGTAACTCATCCGAGGTGGGGTCGATTAGCTGATCCGTCAAGGCGAGCTGACGCTGCACCCGGATCGGGGTCGAAGGATGTGGGAAGAGGTGGGGAAGCCCGGCTTGCTCGCCGGAGTCGAGGTCAAGAGGGGAGGAGCATGCCTCCGATATTGGATCGGAGTTGAAGCTTGAAGTGGGGCTTCGATCCGTCATCGGTTGATCGTGCGATGAAGAAGCCGCCTGTTGGAGAGTCTTGGCCGATCGGAGATGAGATCGGGAGGGTGCAGGTCCGTTCCTCTGCTACAGAGGATTGAGAGAATGGGAGGAGCTCTGGCTTCGTGCTTGATCACCACGCAAGAGAAGAGAAGTAGAAATGATCTTCTGTTAGGTGCAAACCCCGGACGTTGATTCTCATCTTCTGGTATGAATCCCATGCTCTCAGGGTGATAGTGGTCGGCCCCTGTGATTGGATGTCTATTCAGCCATCTCTGGAAAAAACGTTGTCCAACCAACTTAATAGTTAATCGCCTTTGATCACCACACTTGTAACTTGTATGTAAGTGGATGTAATGTGAATGGATGTCATTGATGTGTGTTGAACATCTGAATATCAGGTTGCCACGTTGGACCAACCAACTCATTAGTTGGATGCCTCATTAGTGAGTGGATGCCAGGTTAGTGGTGCCATTGCTGAGAGTGAGTCATAGTCGTTGGCGATTCCTGACCGTTGTTGTCATCCGAGTTGGAAGCAATGGATTGGAAGCAAAGGGCCTCTTGATCAGATGCTACGTCGAACTGTGTAGTAGGCTCTATAATTTGAGTTTGGGAGTCCGGCGTCTTTCATCCAGCGTCGAGTGTGTGCGTGAAAATGGACGACCCCGGGTCCCGGCCATGGGTCTAGTGATCGGTTATCACCGGAATCTCGATTGCCGAGGCAGCGAATCCTGCCTCGGACTTTGTATTAGAATGCCGAGGCGAAGGTCGCCTCGGGCCGAGACGGTGCCGACATCTCGGGCTTCGTCAGGTGCCGAGGCAGCGAGGCCTACCTCGGATTTTGTCTTTGAATGCCGAGGTGAAGGTCCCCTCGGGCCGAGACGGTGCCAACGTCTCGGGCTTCGTCAGGTGTCGAGGCAGCGAAGCCTGCCTTGGACTTTATCTTCGAATGCCAAGGCAAAGGTTGTCTCGGGTCGAGACGGTGTCGACGTCTCGGGTTTCGTCAGGTGCCGAGGCGGTGAAGCCTGCCTCGGACTTTGTCTTCGAATGCCGAGGCAAAGGTCGCCTCGGGCCGAGACGGTGCCGACGTCTCGGGCTTTGTTAGGTGTCGAGGCAGCGAACCTTGCCTCGGACTTTGTCTTCTAATGCCGAGGCAAAGGTTGCCTCGGGCCAAGACTGTGCCGACGTCTCGATCGGGTTTTTCTTTCGAATGCCAAAGCTGTCACTTTGGGCCGAGACGATGTCGCGGTCTCGGGCTTTGTCAGGTGCCGAGGCGGTGAAGCCTGCCTCAGACTTTGTCTTCGAATGCCGAGGCGAAGGTTGCCTATGGCCGAGACATTGCCAATGTCTCGGGCTTCGTCAGGTGCCGAGGCGACGAAGCTTGTCTCGGACTTTGTTTTCGAATGCCAAGGCGAAGGTCACCTCGGGCCGAGACGTTGCCGACGTTTCGGGCTTCGTCAGGTGCTGAAGCGATGAAGCCTGCCTCAGACTTTGTTTTCGAATGTCGAGGCGAAGGTCGCCTCGGGCCGAGACGGTGCCGACGTCTCGGGTTTTGTCTGGTGCCGAGGCGGTGAAGCCTGCCTCGGACTTTGCTTTTGAATACCAAGGATGTCGACTTGGGCCGAGATGGTGCTGACATTTGGGGCTTTGGCAGGTGCCGAGGCAGCGAAGGCTGTCTCGGACTGTCTTCGAATGCCGAGGCAAAGGTCGCCTCGGGCTGAGATGGTGCTGACGTCTCGGTCTTTGTCAGGTGCCGAGGCGGCGAAGCCTGCTTCCGACTTTGTCTTTGAATGTCGAGACGGTGCGGAGCATCTCGGACTTTGCTTTCGAATGCCAAGTTTGTCACCTTTGGCCAAGACAATGTTGACGTCTCGGGTTTTGTCAGGTGCCGAGGCGGTGAAGCCTACCTCGGACTTTGTCATTGAATGCTGAGGCGAAGATCACGTCGGGCCGAGATGGTGCCGACGTTTCGGACTTTGTTTGGTGCCGAGGCAGCAAAGCTTGCCTCGGACTTTGTTTTCGAATGCCGAGGCGAGGGTCACCTCGGGCCGAGACATTGCCGATGTCTCGGGCTTCGTCAGGTGCCGATGCGATGAAGGCTGCCTCGGACTGTCGCCTCGGGCCGAGACGTTGCCGATGTCTCGGGCTTCGTCAGGTGCCGAGGCAGCGAAGCTTGCCTTAGATTTTGTTTTTGAATGCCAAGGCTATCACCTTTGGCTGAGACGATGTCGCCGTCTCGGGCTTTGTCTTTGTATGACGAGGGTGGAACCTTGGACTTACTGATTAACGGGGGTATGAATTCGGAGTACTCAGCGTGGTGCCTTTGTATCTGTTGGACTTAGGCGAAGCGCCATTTCAGTCGAGACTACGTATTGGGACACGTAGCTTTGTACCATTGCAGCTGCAGGTTAGTCGGTCGTATTGCAACACGTACTGAACTAACTGTGATAGGGCACTAGTACATGTGTTCTTACGTGACAACGGGAGCACGTGCGATGCCAATGATTCGGAGTACTCTGCGTAGTGCCCTTGTATCGGTTGGACTTAGGCAAAGTGTCGTTTCAGTCGAACCTACGTATCGTGACACGTAGCTTTGTACTGTTGCAGGTTAGTCGGCCGTGTCGCAACGCGAACCGAACTAACTGTGGCGAGGCACTAGTGTATGTGTTCTTACGTGACAACGGGAGCATGTGCGACGCCCATGATTCGGAGTACTCAGCGTAGCACCCTTGTATCGATTGGACTTAGGCGAAGCGCCGTTTCAGTCGAACCTACGTATCGGGATACGTAACTTTGTACCGTTACAGCTTAGTTGGCCGTGTCGCAACACGAACCAAACTAACTGTGGCGAGGCACTAGTGCATGTGTCCTTACGTGACAACGGGAGCATGTGTGACACCAATGATTCGGAGTACTCAGTGTAGCACCCTTGTATCGGTTGGACTTAGGCGTAGCGCCATTTTAGTAGAACCTATGTATCGGGACACGTAGCTTCGTACCGTTGCAGGTTAGTCGGCCGTGTCGCAACGCGAACTGAAGTAACTGTGGCATTGAGTAGAAGTTGAGATAAAATTTGATAGTCTTCTGTTGAACTTGAAGCAACTATCATTTCATTGATAACTCGGAAGATGTTACATCATGGATTTCAGATGAGTGACATTCCGAGTTATTGACAGTCGATGGTATTTTACTCTGATCGGTCAATGGGGTGCTTTTCTTTGGTATCCGTAGTTTCTGAGACTCTGTAAGTCTATCGCCTGACTGCCTCAACCTCTTGGAGGCTCTATCTTTGTCAGCCTGAGTGTTGCGAGCTTGAGCTGTTGGTTCTTTTTTAAAAAGATGCTTCTTGATATCACGTTTCTTGCGAGTGACTTGATCGTCCTCCACCTCAATCTCTTTTTGAATTCGATCGAATAGAACTCCGAGCGAGGAAGGAGGATTACGGATGAGGTCATTGTAGATGTGGAGGTCAAAGTGTAGGGCATTCTGGAATGCGAGCATGATGGCTTCATCGTCAAGGTGGTGTCCGGAGAGTGCAGCATGCTCGTTCCGGAACCTCCGAGAGAACTCTCGGAGGGTTTCATTCGATCCCATCCTTAGTCGATAAAGGGAGTCCAGCTTCTTTTCCAGCTTGAGGTTCAGCCGATAGTGCTGAACAAATAGATCTGCCAGATCCTCGAACCAACTCACGGAACCAGTCGGTAGGTTATGATACCAATCGAGAGACATGTCGTCCAGGCTGCCAGCAAAGGTGCGACATAGAACCTGGTTGTCGCTATCATGTGGCGTCAACGCTTGCCTGAAGGCGAGGACGTGTAACGTCGGATCTCCAGTCAAACAGTTGAACTTGGGGAGAGCGAGGGCTTTCCAGCTTCGAGGAAACAGGGCGTGAAGAATATGCCGATGAAGTAGGCCTTCGGAGGCATGATCGTTCCTTCTATTGCCTCGCTGGTTGGTGAGGCGTCTTGGAGGAAGAGGAGGTAGAGAGGGCGTCGGAGTCCATTTCGTCATCCGATGCCCAGCTGGGGCTTGGTCGCCATTATAATATTGTCGAACTCTGGAGCGGTGTCCGTCATTCCGAACATCCCTCACGATGCAGGGATCGAAGGATGACTCGGAACCGAGAGGCTTAGGATAGCGAGCAGATTCATTGAGCCGTTTCCAGACCGTTGGTTTGGGAGGAATAGGCGAGGGTCTTCTTGAGAGGGATTCAAGGGACTGTCGAGGGATGTCGACGGCAGGTCGTCTGGAAGGAGCGAAATATTGGTCGACCGACCGACGGACGTTTGCTCCGTCGTTGATGTCGGTGGTTGACTGCGGGGGATTGATTCTTGCATTGACGGTGATTTGTCGAAGAGAGTCTCTTTCAACCATAAGAGCAGCGTTCTGCTTCATTAGAGTAAGGAGATGGAAATCCTCTACAGTGATTTTGTACTTCGCTTGAGCATCGGCACTGGAAGAGATATGTGATTTTCCCAAGCACTGAGGAGTTAGGTCGGCGAGTTGAGGTGAATGTCGAGGTTGAGCCTGGGCGACGCGATCAACCGACGGGCGACTCTTTGGATTAGTAGCGAGTTGTTGTTCCGGGTGTTGGATTGTTGCAAACCGATGGCTCATTGATCGAGTTGTCGGATGTCGAGCGTCTGGGTGCATGCTGCTTTCCTCTGGCTGGTCTATCGATGTCTTTGCCATTTAGGTGTAATGATGGAGATAGACGGATTGCTCGGGCAACCGGTAGTAGCTACCAAAGGAGTTGGGAGGCTTAGAAGTTGTAAGTTGATAGGATCGTAATCCCACAGACGGTGCCAAACTGTGGGGGGGATTTCGGCCGTCGTACGTGACCCTCCTCCAACAGTCGATTGAAGGTTTGACCCTTCGGGATGTGGCGCACTTCGAAGCGTTGTTTTGTGACTTGCTGGGCTATCACACAAGCACTGTAGAGTAGAAGGGTAGAGAAATAGATAACACAGGATATGGTGACGAAGTTCGGTCGAAGCCTACGTCTCCGTGCGGTAAGACGCAACCTTTGAATCCACTATCTCTGAGTAAACAGTAGAGCTACTCTCGACAGGCCGAGGAGTGCTTCTTACAAGTAATCAGAGGGTGGAAAAGGAGTCTGAAAACCCGAAAGCTCAAGGAGCTCTTGGAAAACAGAAAATGGGTTTCTGGTCTGGAATTTGGGATCTGGAATCATTTACAGGGTCTGCTATTTATAAGGGCTTAGTTTATTTGGAGAATATTCCAGGAATATCCGGGGTTTGATAAATATTCGGGGGGATTTACCAGACCCCAGATAGTGCAAGTGGGCCCCAGGCAGGGCTGCGGGTCCCACCATTGGACTCGTGGGCCCCAGGCAGGGCTGTGGGTCCCAGCGTTGGACTTGTGGGCCCTAGGCGGGGCTGTGGGTTCCACCATTGGGCGTTAGCTAGATTTTGCACCCACAGCATGCTTGTCAGATCATGTCCTACTTCTTTTATCTACGGATGCTCTACCTTCCATCAAACCCCCGTTCCGGTTCGACATGATGTGGACTTTGGATGACGGTTTTGCCGAGCATATTGCAGGTTGGTGGCAGGAGTCTGTTTATCTTGAAGACTCCTCTCTGAATATGCTTAACAAACTTCGGTTCGTCAATCGGAAACTCATCTCCTAGAGTAGAGAGCATTTCAGGAATGTAACCCGACAGAAGTTATCTCTGCTGTCCTCCATCCAAGCATTGGAGATCCATAATGAATCGACTTCTCTGAGGCCTTCGGAGCGGGCAGAGTTGGACCAGCTGAATCTGACCTTAGGAGAGAATCTTAGGAGGGAAGAGACGACGTGGAGACAATGATCGAGAGAGCAATGGATCAAGTTGGGTGACTCTAATACCAAATACTTCCATCGTGTGGCTAACGAAAGAAGAAGGAGAAACTTCATTTTGTCTCTCTCCCTCTCTCATGAGGGAGAGACGCTATCATCCACCCAAGACATTCTTCTCGCGGCGATCGATTTCTTCAAGAAAGCCTTCCATCCTGGGCCCACGTCGGTGTTAAAGATGGACTGGGACAATCTGCTCTTTCCACGTCTTGGCTCAATATCTCCTCTAGAAGACGATTTCACGGAGGAAGAATTCAAACGTGCGGTTTTTGACTCCAAGGAGGATGGAGCTCCAGGCCCAGATGGCTTTCCGATGGGGTTCTATTAGCGTTTTTGGCTAGTCATCAAGGAGAATCTATGCCGGATGCTTGGGGATTTCTTCTGAGGTAACGCTCGCATTCACTGCTTGAATTATTCTTGGGTCGTATTAATTCCAAAAAAGGAAAGCACAGATTCTATTCGGGACTACCGTCCCATTAGTCTTGCTAACTGCCTTTATAAGATCATCACGAAGGTGTTAGCGAATAGGATGGCTTGTCACATCGGTGATCTAGTCTCCCATTCTCAATCGGCGTTTATCAAGGGGAGGATGATACTAGACAGTGTTGCTGCGGCCCAGGAGACCATCTTCCACTTGGGCAAGACAAAGGAAGAGGGAATCCTCCTGAAGATAGATTTCGAGAGGGCTTTCGACCAGATTAACTGGGATTTTCTGTTAGATCTGATGCAAGCTAAGGGATTCTCGGCCAGATGGTTAGCTTGGACTAGAAATATCCTTTTCTCGTCGAAGATTGCTTGTCTAATAAATGGATCGCAGGGAAGAGAATTCAAGGTCTATCGAGGTCTCAAGCAAGGGTGTCCGCTTTCCCCCTACCTGTTCATTCTGGTGGTTGACGCTTTTGAAGCCATGATCAAGAGAGCGAACTCTGTGGGGATAGTCAGAGGAATTGGAGGGTCGGGCTGGAGTACTTCAAACCTTCATTATGCGGACGATTCCCTGATTTTCTCGGAAGCCTGTCCTCTTCAGTTGGTTTCCTTGAAGATATTGCTCTATGATTTGGAATTCACTTCGGGGCTCAAGATCAATTTCCAAAAAAGTAACCTATACTATATAGGAGGAGCATATACGTGGGAGCCAGTTTTGCTAGATTGCTTAACTGTAGAGAAGCTTCCCTTCCGATGAAGTATCTAGGGATCCCGATCAGCGACAAGGCCTTGAGACGTGAGGACTGGGAAAGTCTCATTCAGAAGATGGAAAAAAGACTTGAGGGCTGGCAAGGGAAATTCCTTTCTCTAGGAGGTCGCCTTGTCCTAGTAAACACGGTTCTTTCCTCTATCCCTTTTGTTTTTTCTGGCATATTTATATTTCCCCTCCTGGGTCATCGAGAGGATTGACCAGATCCACAGATCATTTCTTTGGAGAGGGGTCGGAAGCTCGGGCGAAGCCTACAACCTACTTCGCTGGGTTCAAGTTTGTCTACCCAAGGAGTCTGGCGGCTTGGGGGTCCTTGACCGGAGGCGCTTCAATATTTCCATGCTTGGCAAATGGTGGTGGCGACTACAAAACGAGGCTGGGGGATTGTGGAGACAGATAATCTTAGTCAAATTCTTTAGAAGATTCTCCCCGATTAACTCTCGCGGTAGGATTTCAGGTCGTATTTCTCATTTCTGGAGATGTATAATTAAGGTAAAAGACCTTTACAGACCGGGTTGCTCCATTACCCTAGGGAACGGCAAGAACGCGAGATTCTGGGAAGACGTTTGGATTGACGGCATCGCCCTTAAGGCCCTTTTTCTAGAGCTTTTCTCGATTACCAGACGACAGAGGGATTCAGTTCGCCAAATGGTACGGATCTCACACTCAGGCAATCGGTGGAGGATCCTTTTCACCACACCGCTTTCTTCGTCGTTGTGTCTCCAACTGACGGATCTGAAGGAGATCCTTTCGGCAGTAAATTTTAGCCATCAAGTAGATCAAGTCAAGTGGAAGTGGCATCTCACACTCAGGCAATCGGTGGAGGATCCTTTTCACCACACCGCTTTCTTCGTCGTTGTGTCTCCAACTGACGGATCTGAAGGAGATCCTTTCGGCAGTAAATTTTAGCCATCAAGTAGATCAAGTCAAGTGGAAGTGGCATCTATTTGGAGTCTTCTCGGTCAAATCCTAACTTTTACAAAAATTTACTGCCCCCAATGGAGAAGTTTTTACCTTCAAAATCTATTTGGAAGTCTAAGACCCCGGCGAAAGTAAAAATCTTCTCTCTGTTAGCTTCAAGAAACAAAATTTTGACGAAGGTTAACTTGATAAAAAGGCACAACCCCCAAGTAACCGAATCTTCGTGCACCTGCTGCGGTCTGGTGGGGGAGTCCCTGTCACACCTCCTGCTCGGCTGCCCTACGACGAAGAGGATCTGGGGCCATTTTGAGGCTATCGGGGATATCACCTCTCATCCTCGAAACCTACGCGCTCTCTGGCACTTATGGAGACGACTCGAGATCAAAAAGGAACTTCGCAGCCCTTGGGATATACTGGTTATGTGCATTCTTTGGACCCTATGGCTAGAGAGGAACATACACATTTTTCACTGGAAGGTGGTGATGGAGTATGAGCTTCGACGGTCGATCGTGGCAACTTTTAAGATCTGGATTGTACCATGGGTGAAAAAATTCTCGGTAGAGGCGAGAGACTTTTGTAACCGCATCATTCTTTGATTAGTCTTTAATATAACTGGTTGGGGGCTGCCTAACCCTCCCTCCTCTTAGGAGGGGTTCTGAAAAAAAAAAACAAAAACAAAGGGAGAACACAAACTAGAGCTAAGCTCCAATGAGTGATGCAAGGGCTAAAATTGATCAACCGTGAGGAGGTCCTCTGCATCCAAAGCTGTCTCGTCATCTCTTGCTGGATGAAAGGATTAATAATCTGAATTCAGCCTCTGCTACTGCTCCTGAACGATCAACTTATGAGTCTCTGTCTGATATAGGAGTTTGTGATGACCTCCTCATCTGTTTCACCCCCTTCCATTGCCTTCGTCGTCTTCCTCGAGTGCCACAATTGCGAGGTCAAATTCAAGCCCATAATCTACATTCTTGGCCTGGTCATTTGGACCCAACTCTTCTCATTCAGCATGTGCCTCACAAACATATCCTCAAGTATAATAGCATCCTGAGGTTCCACACCTCCTACAGTGTAAGGAGGGGATCAGAAGAGGGTTTGGACTTGCCTTGAGCAAATCAAGTAAGACCAACACTAATTCTCATTAGTAGGTCTATGTTGAACCATTGTAATTCTTTTGGGGTCCGCGATTGGGTAAATCTGCGAAGAAGATCTTATACGGTGATACCACCCACATTGTGGTGCGTTTCACCTTTGAACACGCTCAACCTTTGTGAACGTTGGTGTTGGCGTTGCCGTGTCTTCGCTTGCAAAGAGTGGGTTCAACAGTCATCTCCGATGAGTGTCTAGGGCCTGCTCGTGTTGGATTGGGTGAAAGACCGCCATTCAGGATGCTTGTGATGAGCTTAGGAAAGCGGTGGAATTCAACGAGGTGTGGAGACAAACTCCTAGTATGGCCCATGAGATCTTGTCTCTATTCTTGTACTGGATGTTTAAAATTTAGTGGATTTCCCTCATCAACTATTTTAACCGGCAACATTTTTTTTTTTTTTTTTTTTGCTCGTAAAAAATATATGTATGTTGTAATATAACTTTTCCATATAGGCCTTGCATGTTTTTGTTTTGCACCACACATAGACCATATACTAATCTATTTTGCTTGAGTGGGGAGAGAGAACCAACTGAAATTAATCCACGTTGCATAAATTCGCATAAATAGTTTATGAGGAACACATAAGTGAAGATAAATTTTAAACTACTGTGAGCTCTGTTTGGTGCCTTCCGACCATGACGGTTCTGAAGTTTTCGTATTAGCCGGTGTTTTATAGTACGTCAGAGTTTCATACCAGAGCAACACCATTTTGAATTGATATCAAAGCACAAGCTTTCATGGTTGTCTGTTAGACTTAGCAGTGATGTCTGGTGGATCATTTTTTTTGTTTCCTATAATATAAGCTCGGAGAGAAGGAAAAACCATCAACTGTCTTCACATGTTTGATGAATCGAATTATCCATACAGGATGCAAGCATTCTTGAAATCTTTGTATACCAAAGTATATAATTCAGTAGAAAAGGGTTGGTTTGTATTGATCATTATTTCATAAGTTAATGAAATTTCTATAGTTGTCCTCAAGCCAATAGAACAGTGTGCATACATCGAGAAGGATGTCTGCTCATTTGATCCGAAGGGCTTGAACTCCATATTTTGCAGAATTAGCAAGTCAGAGTTTTGACTTCTTTCTACGATGCACACTGCAAAAGCTATTTGGGACATTCTAGAAATTACTCGTGAAAGCACTCTTGCTGTTAGCTGGGTCAAACTGTAGAAGTTGATAATTAAATTTGAAAGTTTGGTGATGGGCGATAGATATTTTCTGAGTTCTACTCCAAGATGAATTTAGTAGTAAATTTGTCATTTTCTCAAGGAAATTTTTTTGCAATTCCAAGAACCAATTGAAAAATTCTGAGATCCCTTCCTGAACTTTTCAGACCAAAGGTCACCGCCTTTGACGAAAGCAAAGATGTGGATGATTTGATGATGGAGAAATTGGTATGTGATGTATGAAGATACGTTATCCTCCTCGATGGAGAAATCGTACGGGAGCCTTCCAGATTGCTAACTCAGAGTTTTACAAATATTCTTTTGAAAAAACTTCAGTGAGTGATCACCAGCTACTTATTGCTAAGAACTATCGTAAGTTCTTCAAGGATTAGAAATAGAAGCAAAGTTTGAACAACCAAACACCATCAATCAAGGCCATGAGATCTCTTCTAAGGTAAAGTATGTTAAGAGTACCGAGGCCAGACCTTCAAGGTATCACGGTGAGAAGAAACAAGTTGAAGTGATGAAGGATGCTTTATAATACCTTAGTGCTACAAAGGTTAGGGATTCGGTCATTATGCAGCAATGTGTTAGAATAAAATCAAGGTCTTGATAGGTAAGGCCATGAATGCTACACTGGATGATACAGATCGATTCAGAGGCTGAAGATGAAGATCCACATGCTAACTATATATTTTATAGTGGTAGCACTCATTGGTTCTATGGGCAATACTAAGCTCGTTGTTTCTGAGGAAAACTCTTCCACTAGACTATATGAAGGTGGTACAGATTTTGATGATTATAATCAATGTCCAGAGTATATCACTTTGATGTTTCACTTGGCTTTTGAGTAAGTCAGAATTCTGGAAGCAAAGAAATCCAATTTGATCAGACAGATCAAGGACCTAAAAAATTAAACTGGAAGAAATTGAGAATTTCATCCATAGATTGATCATAGAAAACAAAGAGCTAATTAGAAGGTAGACATACTGGAAGATGGATTGTCAAAGGTGTTGCACAAGAAGAACTATATGGTTTTTGAAAGCATCGATCACCTTGACTGTTTCGACGAATCTTGCCAAGCAAATGTATACTTTAATTGTTGATGAATTGAATATAACAAAGCAATAGTTACCATAGAAGAGCAGATCTTAACAGTTAGAAAGAATTTAGAATGCAGTTGAAAAGTGGAGTGAGTGCGTACTAGCCAGACTACATCTCCTCCCATTGATCCCAAAACTTCAAAATCCTTGATCATGGAAACTTATTCCTGTGTATCATTTCCGTGGTATCGAGGGTCATATCAAGCCTCACTACTAGAATTTTTACAATCTCTGCTACTCACAAGATGACACTTGGACGGATCCGTGATGCAAGCTCCAGCACCGACCCGTCAGGGAGGGATAGTCTGGACATGTAACCAATGAACATACCATGTGGGAGATATGTCATTTAATAAGAGGCCCTTCTCCTCTAGCTTTCCCTATAAAGAAATATTGGGGGCACTAAGGAAAGGGTCGATCCTTTGTAAATTTAAGGGTAAAAGCTTTAGCCTATTTATTTGAATGAATCACCAAGTTAGTACTCCCTTGCCTCTCATTCTCTCTATCACCTGAATCCTCTTTCACCGAGAGCAGGAAGAATCACTTGGGGCACCCATTCTAGGGGACTCAAATCTTCTTGTATCCCTTGCTCAAGCTGTAAGGTGTTTGTCGGGTACCTGACCTAAATGGAGTCAAAGCCCTCGATATATCAACCATGTCTCAACCCACTCACTCAAGGCAGAGAAGAGAAGGAGGAGTCTCATGTCGCCACTTCTATGGAAGGAGGCATCCTTGCTTATAGGCGTGGTCATCACAAAAAATAGCTCCAATAATATGGCTTCCATCATAGGGCCTCTTAAAGAAGGGATTCCTACTGGGTATTCGAAGCTTACAACTTCCTAGTCATGGTGGGAATGACGAGCAAACAACATCTATCAAAGAGGGAGCTGACAAGATCGACTTCTATGAAGAAGGCCTAATCGGTTGGACAACCTTAACTGACGACCCGCTCGTGATAATAGTCAGAGTGGAGATTGACGAATTAGTATATGTAGGATGAAGGAAGTGTCGTACAACTCTTGTACCTCCAATTTTTGGCCATCCTGAAGCCGAGGCTGAAAGGACTTTTCCCTTCATTCATCTACTTGATGGGAGTCAAAGGAGAAACTATTGCTAACTGCGGTGAGATAATACTCCATATAACAATGGAGCCATCAACCTCCAGCATCCACTTCCTCGTCATCATGCTTCCTCCAGCATCAACACCATCTTTTGGAGGCCATGGCTTCAACAAATGAGGTCGCCGCTTCGTCCTATCACCAAGTAGTCAAGCTTTGGATCCTATGGGGAGTCACATCCTTGAGGAGCGAACTATTGGATTCGAACATAGACTCCACCACTGCAAGCGGTCTTGAATGTTAAGAGCCTTGTAAGCCAAAGTTCGGTGGCTCAAACAATAGGGGTTCAACAATGGGGTGTGGAAAAGCTCGACAACAAACCCCTGTCGCTAGAACCCTTGCGCGAGGTGAAATTGGGCGACTCCTAGCATCCAAAGCTCACCTACATCGGGAGTAACATGGCAGAAGAAGATACACAGTGATTGATCCACTTCCTCTATGAACAACAAAGTGTATTCTCGTGGAGCCACGACGAGCTCGCAGGAATAGATCCAACTATCACATGACATATATCGACTCAGCCTCACAGAGGGGGCTTTACCGGTATGATAAAAGACACGCCACATCTCCCCTCTCAAGATAAATGGAGTAAATGAGGAGCTTGACAAGCTCCTAAAGGCAAAGTTCATACAACCTGTCTCGTACCCGGATTGAATCACTGACATTGTGGTGGTTCCAAAGGAGAATGACCTAGTAAGGGTGTGCGTCGACAACTTCTCCAATCTCAATCAAGCATGCCCAAAGGATGGCTTCCCACTCCCCCTAAATTTGCCAACATCTGGACTCAATGACGGGACACGCGCCACTCTCCTTTTATGGATGGGTATTCTGGTTACAACCAGATACCATGCACTCAAACAATCAAGAGAAGACAACCTACATCATGTCAAGATGTGTCCGGTTCTGCTACAACGTAATGCAACCCTGGATATAGCTTAGAGTTCAATTAAGGCAACATGTACGGGTATTTATAAGAAATTTTAATCCGGAAATGAAACGCCTGTTACGGTTATTTAATGTAATTATTTTTTCTTCAATATTTGTACATTTAGGATTATACATATATCCATATTTATTCCTTTCTTTTTAAATTTAAAGTTAAATTGCATTTATCCATAGACCTTCATGAGAAAAATAATTATGAATGCTTTAATGAAAATTATAACTTCAATTGATATACGTGTATAATGATCTTTGGGTTGGAGATCATCCAATGGAATTTTAATTTTTGAAAACGACAAGGTTGACACAATGCTCAGATGTGAAAGACAAAAAATTCTTAATAGGCTAATTAGAAGGGACGTGCTTGCTTAGGGTAGGGAGGTGTTCGGTTAAACCGGTATGAAAATCAACTCTATATATAGGAATGACAACCGGTTTACAGCTTCTTCGAGAATAATAACGATGATCAACTTAAATAAATAATTGGCCAGATGTTTCGGACTTTAATTAATAAAAATAAATATGAGATTTTTTTTGCGTGTGATTACTTTTATTGTTAATTATAAATTAGATAAATTCTTAATTTTTAATAATATTAATTATCAAATATATTGTGGTGCAAAAATTGGCTAACGCCTGACAGTGGGACCCGCCAACTCAGCCTGGAGCCCACGAAGACAATAATGGGACCTGCCAGCCATGCTTAGAGCCCACGAAGATAATAGTGGGACACGCTAGCCAGTCAGGGGCCCACGAAGATAATAGTGGGACCCGCCAGCCCTGCTTGGGGCCCATGAAGACGATAATAGGGTCTGCTAGCTCTGTCTGGGGCCCACGATGATAGTGGGACTCGCCAACCCTGCCTAGGGCCAACAAAGACGATAGTGGGACCCACCAGCCCTGCTTAAGAACCACGAGGATGATAGAGGGACCTGCCAACCTTGTCTGAGACCCACAGGGACGGTCCGGGGCCTGGCAAATCTCCCCCAGATATTTACCAAGACCCCGGATATTCCCAAAGCTCTATAAATAACAGATCTTGTAAATAATCCAAACCGGAACTCATTATTCTCAATTCCACTTTCTCTTTTTCAGAGTTTCCCGAGCCTTCTGGTAATCAGACTCAAGTCAAGCCCACTCTACCCTCTGTTTATTTGCATCAGCACTCCTCGACCTATTCAAAGTAATTGGACTTTTTAAGAATTAGTGGATTCAAAGGTTGCGCCTTGCCATACGAAGACGTAAGCTTCGGCCGAACTTTGTCATCACCTCCTGTGTCAACTCTCTCTCTCTCTCTCTCTCTCTCTCTCTCTCTCTCTCTCTCTCTCTCTCTCTCTCTCTCTCTCTCTCTCTCTCTCTCTCTCTCTCTCTCTCTCTCTCTCTGTATTCAACAGTGCCTACACGACAGCTTAACAAACAACAGCTCAGCACTCCACAGTTCACCGCACTCGAAGTCAACAATCAATCAACTGTTGATGGAAAACCATACGACGGCCGTAATTTCCCCCCACATATACCACTTTCCCTTTTTTAGTTGCTTTATCTTTATTAACATTAAGGAATTTTGAATTCATGTTTTGATATAGATCATGCTCTTTTACCTCAAGTCCCAACAACATTGATTACTCATAAGAATGTTGACAATTTTTGGGGGATATGTCGTGTTAATTGCGTACTATCTTGCAAATTCATTTTATACTCAAGTAATTAATGCTATTTGAACATACTGTGGGACAACCTGTCGAACAACCCATGGTGCTGTGGGGGTGTTAGCCAGTGCTCAATGCATCGACATTCGCACCAAGACAGCCGACGCCCCCACACCACCGCGGGTTGTCCGCCAGGTTGCCCCGCAACATGTTCAAATAGCATTACTCTTGCATACATTGTACTGTATACTGCTCATGCCCCTCCTTTATTTGAAGTGTTCCTCGAGCCAATCCAATCACCAAGGATTAACAACCTTGCAAATGTACCCTAGACACACTGAATTGTCCAAGTTCCACATACACGTATCGGTGATGGCCAATTAAGAGCATGTACAGCGGCCTCCTCAAATGATCTGGCCCCATCACCATTGAGGAGAATAGCTTCTTAACGGGCTCCTCAACATTGATGAGTCAAAATGCCCACACGCATGTACACTTCGTCCTTCCAAATTGCAGCCGCACGATGATAATTGTGCGGCCCAAATGATAGAAGTGGCCATTGCCATGGAATAATACAGACTTTGCGTGGAAATATAATTTACGAACGAGGGGCAAAAAAGTCCGAAATTGAACTGTTAATAGTTGAAATGCTAGTGTTAAACCGTAAAATCAAATTTTGAGGAGACCGATGGGGACACCACACTATCTCCCCTCCTCATAAATGATATGGTACATATTTCCTACTCAGCCGTCCTTTTCGGGTGAGGAGGCTGCTGTACATGCTCTAAGAAATGGCACAGACAGACATAATTCAATCATAGAGACAAAAGCAGGGCAATGCATAAACATGAGATGTTGTCGTTGAGCGGTTAGTCCTACATTGGCTAGGGGTGGAAAAGCGCGGTTTTCATATATCTGTTGCCCCTTGCTTTTCTTCATGATCGATTTTGAGGAAGCACGGAATTAGTGACTTGGTATCACAACTAGATTTATGAACAGTTTTGAAGGAGCTCTGGATTGGTCATTGGTGACCATCAAAGTGGGTCAAAGTGCAGGAAAAAGCTGCTTCATATCTCAGATTTTTTCAAGCACCTGGAGCTCCAAACATAAAAGAGGAGAAAGGTAAGGCTCTAAGCCAAAAAGAAAAGGAGGAGGAGGAGGAGGAAAGCTGTGGGGTCCTCAGCACTATGGTTTTCTTGCTGGGTCATAACAACAATAAGTACTGTGAAAAGTCCCAGAAAAGCATGCATCACCCAAATAGCAATTCCCAATTTTTTGTAGTCACAATTGTTGGATTTCCTTAATCCCAAAACCCAGGTTTTGAGATGAGGTCCCATCATCCATATAAGGATTGTTTCTACCCTCTACTTTACCCAGGTGGGACTGAGAGCATCTCCAACCGAGTCCGAGCGATTATCCTAAGACATACGTGGCGCTCTGAGCGACAGAACCCCATTCCAACCGAGTCTGAGCAATTGTCCCGAGGCCTACGTGGCACTCCAACTTGGAACAATTCTGATGTTACGTTTGAGGTATATGAAGCCCATCACAAAGATTGGATCGTCTTCGGAGAGCCCCGAAGGACTCGACACTGGATTTTTTGCACAGACCCCCCTCAATTCACACGGTGAAAATAAAAAAAATCCCATTATGCAGACACCATATCAAACAAAATAAGGTGGGAAATGGTTTGTGTGAGAGGGGGTCTAGTGCAAAGTGGCTAGGAACTCCATGTTAGAACTCGGTTGGAGACGAACCTCTCCCAACAAGGAGATTTGGATGAGGTGGCTACACAAGTGGGCCCCACAATCATTAGGATGAGCTCCTAACTCGGATTCGATTAGAGATGCTCTAATCCTCCAACACTTCCCCTTATGTGCAGGTCAATCTTTTTGTAGTCCTTGTCATGTGAATGATAGATGTGTGGGGACCACATCCAGTATGTGAGTGATACGATTAAGCTCTGATACCATATGAGATTTTCTCAATCTCAAAACCCAGGTTTTGAGATGAGGTTCCATCATAAATATAAGGATCGTTTCCGCCCTCTACTTTACCGAGGTGGGACTAATCCTCCAACAACAATGACACAATGAAGACCCCCCTACCCAACACCCCCCTCCCCCCCCTTTCCAACTACTACATATAGAAAGCAATGTAGAGAGACAAGCCATGGGGTTTATGACTGATCGAGCTGGGTTGAGGACTCATCGCCGGTGGTGGCGGGTTGTGTGTGTTGTCGTTTGTCCCCTGCCGGTGTAGCGGGGTTGCCTAGCGGCGGTGGTGGTTGTTTGTCTGGCCGGATGACGGTCTTTTGTTGTTCCCGCCAGGGGGTGGGTTTCTCCTCTACTTGCGTCTGCGCACCTCCTGGGGGTCCGATTGTGAGATCTCCAAACCAAAAAAAAAAAATTTCACAAGAGATCGAACAGTAGTACTTGAGCATGCACCCATGTCTGAATTACCAGGAAGGGGATGTACATGGAGAAGATGATGAGGAAAAGCATGGCCTGCTGGTCTCGGTGGCACTCACCGAGGTGGCGAGGGAGCGCCGTCCGTCGGTCAGGCACACCTCCGAGCAAGCCTTGGGGAGCACGGTGGGGAGCTTCTTCATAAGGGTCAGCGGAGGAGAGCGGTCGCTCTCCGCCCCGTCGTCGTCTTCGTACCCGAAATGGGAAGGCGACGTCTCCGGCGTCTCGAACGGGGTTCCGTCGCCGTCTCCGGTGCCGCCGCCGACCACGCAAGCCTCGTCAAAGATGGGATTAGAAATGCAGAGGAAACGGTCGGCGGAGCTGACGGAAGCAGAGGAAACGCGATGAGGGCACGGAGAGGACGGAAGCGAGGCGAGGCTGAAACATTGCAGGTTGCCCTTAGCTTCGGCCGCCGGGCGGCATTTCACTTTTTGCGGCGGTGGCGGTGGCGGTGGCGGTGGTTCTACTGCTGCTGCTGCTACGGCTGCTTCCAGTTTGGGGATGGTGAGGAGGAGACTAGTGGGTGCTCGGAGGACGCCGTGGGCATAGAAAGGGAGTCTGGGCGGGTAATGGGGCGGAGTTGGGGGGCCTTCGCAGGAGTCGGGGGATGCCTTCTGGAGCCGGCGGTGGCGGAGGGTGCAGAAGAGGTCGGCGAGGAGGAGGATGAGCAGAGTGAAGACCAGGGCGAGGCTCAACGCCACGGCCAGCGCTACCCCCATTGCCAGCCTTGTCATCTCCCACATCGCTCTCTGTTTCTCCAAGGGGGGGTGGGGGGGATTCTTTTGTTTATGGGGGAGAGGGTGAGGGGGGTTTTTTTTGGCGGGAACCGTCGGTTTCCGTTGGCGTGGCCGGGAATCTTTGGATTCCGTTAGCGTATTTTGTATGCGCACGCACCGAAGCCCTTTCTCGTGAGGGGAGAAAGGGACGGCACGGCAGTCTGGGCTAAGGGGAGTAGGTGAGGAGGAGGATATATATATCCGTTGGTACCGATTGCAGTACACACAGTGATGAGGTGGGTGTCATGTTTGCAGTTCACAAAAACTTTTTAGGCTGCTTTTGGTTACATGGATGGAAACTTAGATAGGGAAGGAGAATGGGAAGTTAAATGATGGAATGGAATCTAGTAAAAATTAAAATTTTAAAAATATCCTCGATCGAGTTGGTATTTAGTAGCGTTTCAGGCGACGGTGGTGATGGTGGTAGGGGCGGTGGTGGTGGTAGCGACGGTGGTGGCAGTGGTGACAGAGTTGGTGGCAGTGGTAGTTATGGCAGAGTTGACGGTGTAGTGTGCGGTGGTAGCAGAGGCGACGATGGCTTTAGCGGCGATGTTGGTGGCGGTGGTTATTGTGGTTGGGACGGTTGGTGGTGGCATGCAGCGGAGTTGGTGGCGGTGGTGGTGGAGTTGGTAGTGGCGATGGTAGTGGTGGTTGTGGCAAGGGCAGTGGTGTTTACGATGGAGTTGGTGGTCGTAGTGGTGGTGGCGGTTACAACGGAGTTGGCGGCAGTAGTGTCGGTGTTGGGTTTAGCCCACCAAAGCCCGCACCCGATACCAGACCCAGACCTGAGCACGAGAAGGACCCGACCTAAGCTGCCAAACATAGTTCGCTTGGGTGCCGACTGTTGGGCACCCGGGCGCCGAATCTTGGGGGGGGATGTTGTACTGGTGCGGGTTCGAGGTCATGGGGCTGTGGAATTGAGCGATTTTGGTCAGATTTTTGGGGGATTTTGGGTCTTTCACAAGCAAACGTTTGCTCCCCCTATTTAAGGGAAGCAAGGGTGGATCTAAGGTTTAACCTACGTTTGAAAACCTCTTGGAGATCGTCAATGATAGATACGGTGAGGGTGATCAAAGATCATCTACGATAATGAGGAAGTCGTGAGGAGAAGTGACGGATTTGTGGGGAGGGGGGGGGGGGCATCAATGTGGCGCTTCCCCTAGGCTCTTGCAGTTTTAAGGCGCGATGGTAACATAGTGAGTGGTTCTTCTTATATAGGATGGAAGATTGAGTCATGGTTGAAAAGAGAATGAAAACTCGGTCTAGGGTTTGCCGCGTAGAGAGGAGGAGAGTAGAAGGAAAGAGAAGATGAAAGGTGAATGATACGGTGTATGGATGTTTTCTAAGTTCTTCAGTGCGGATATCGATGTGGAAAGAGAAAGAATACGATGCACGGATCTTTTTCAAGTCCTTCGGCGTGGGCTTCTTCTCTAAGGTACTTCCTTCTCTTGATGATCCTCAGTAATCTCTATGTAACTCTCAGTAGCGGGTGGCTACCTACTTCGTGTATGTGTGACGAGTAAGAGGAGCAATGTTAGGGTTAGCAGGGTCCGACAAACAAAGATCACTGATTGGTGTAATCTTGCTAGTGATAATTCAAGTTCTTGATTGCTGGTAAAATTTTATATTTTGTTTCATTGTGTGTTGTCTCATAT
Organism: Chamaelirium japonicum; assembly: GCA_947650365.1. Classification (NCBI taxonomy): domain Eukaryota; kingdom Viridiplantae; phylum Streptophyta; class Magnoliopsida; order Liliales; family Melanthiaceae; genus Chamaelirium; species Chamaelirium japonicum. The sequence goes on along the minus strand of OX393553.1, from coordinate 67,968,179 downwards.
TCTATGTTGCTAGTGTTAGGCAGGATCTCCGCGAGGCTCATGTTCCTCGATCCATAACACAACGCTTCCATGAAAGACCCGACAGTTGGTTCGAAGATCGTCGGAGCCTTTGGTTTCCAACAGTGATATCAGAGCTATTGGCTCAGGGCAAGGATACGAGGTGGGTGCATGGAGCATGGCAAAAGACAGTTTGAGAATTATGAAGTTTCAATGGTATGAATTTCATATTATGAAAGATGCAAATAGAGGAATTTTCCATTTGCCATCTGGGCGGAAAGGCTAACAAGCCATAGTGGATGCCCAAGAAAGACTGGATGATTCTCGACAGCACAGATGTTTGACTCGATTCTCCCCTACCTCAGGTATCTCAAAGGAGAAGAAACTATTGTCGGCTTGAAGCCCCGGCACATGAGTGCAGAAGGAGAGGTGGAGTAAGTTTCAAAAATGGCTCCAAGTCGGCCAAAAGCAATTGGAGTTGCTTAGGTCGAAGGAAGACACTAATCTGGTTGGATCATCAGGTTCAAACGATGATGGGTTGTCTTGATGGCCACTAAGAAATTAGGCCAGGACACTGGATAGCAAAGCCACGTATTCATGCAAGGCGTAGTTCAACAGCTATGTGGGGTGTGATGGTGGTAAATGACGATAGACGATGGCTTCGATGCTGACAAGGAAGCTGAAAAATTTGTGTGAGGGCTATTGATTGTTCAGACTCTCTGTGATTATCGTCATGTTCCAGGTTTTGAGAGGCAATCTAAATTTGTATCTCCGAATTAGATTCTCTCGGGTTATATGGTTGCTGTAAGAAAAGCTTCGAAATGAGAGGGTTCGGTGAAGAACAATTCTATAGGTGGAGCAAGTTCGAGCACCAGGAAGATGTAGAAGAGTGGCCGGGTTTGGAGCAAGTCTAAAGAAAATTGGACTTGGTCGATCATTGGTGTAGGCAATCGATCACCTGGTGTGGGGTGCAAGGTGGTGACAAAGGAAGGCAATGGATATCACAGGTTCTAAGTAGCGGCAATGATGATGGCAACGCCGATGGCTTGGCGAAAGGTTTTTGGGTGTTAGGCTTCAGTGGGCCAATATGACGATTGTTAGGTTTGGCCCACCAAAGCCCGCACTCGAGACCAGGCCCAGATTCGTGTACAAGAAGGACCCGACTCGGGCTGCCATGCTTAGTTCGTCTGGGCATCAACTATTAGGAGACCGGGTACCGAATCTAACAGAATGGGGTTGCGAGGAGGGGGGTTCTGTATTATTGCTCGGGCGCCCAGGCCCCCGATTTTCTGGGAGCGATTTCAAGGTCATAGGGTTGAGGAATTAAGCAGTTTTGGCCAAACTTTTGGGAGATTTTGGGTCTCCCATGGGCACACATCTACTCCCCTATTTAAGGGAAGCAAGGGTGGCTTTAAGGTTTAACCTAAGATTGAAAATCTATTGGAGGTCATCAACGATGACTAAGATAAGGGTAATCAGAGATCATCTACGAGAAGGAAAAGTCACGAGTATAAGTGAAGGATCCGGGGGGCGCCGACAAGTGCTCCCCCCTGGCTCTTGGAGTCTCAGGGTGGCGGTAACACGATGAGTAGCTAAATGATGGAAGATCGAGACATGGTCGAAGAGAGAACAAAAACCCAATCTAGGGTTTTCCACATAGAAAGAAGGAAAGTAGAGAGGTAGAAGAAAAGAGAAGATGAAGAGAATGATAAGAGGAAAGGAGAAGGATACGGTGTACGGATCTTCTCTGAGTTCTTCAGAGAAGTTATCAAAGTGGAAAGGCAAAGGGTGAGGCGTGGATCCTCTTTGAGTTCTACGACGTGGGTTTCTTCTTCGAGGTGCTTTCATCTCTTGGTGATCCTTCGGTAATCTCTGTGTAACTCTCGGTAGCGTGTGGTTCACTACTTCATGTATGTGTGATGTATGAGAGGAGCAAGGTTAGGGTTAGTGGGCTCTGACAAACAGAGACCACTGCTTGGTATACTCTTTCTAGTGATAATTAAAGTCCTTGTGAAATACCCTGGGTAGTTTTGGAATTTAGTATGGTATTTTCTTCACTTTTATTATTAAGGATAATTATGTTCCTTATCAGTTTCAATAGAAACTTATCTTCCAAAGAAATTACACAATGGTTGACGTTATCATATATGACTGATTTGACCATTATTGTGTGTTCTATGCACGGTATATCCACAAGCGCCGATGCGAGCTGCGAGTAGGAACCTAAGTACAATTGATTCACAGAACACCAACTAGTGTCGCTGAAATTTTACAGACAACTAGGTCATAAATACCTTTGAATATTATATGGTTGCGTGAGCGTCATCACCCTGTTCATCACAAACCATGCAACAATCCATAGAAGAATGCTAAAACCCTAAAAATATATAAAAAAATATAGTTTACTAGGCTAGAGTTTCATCGAAACCTTATAGGAGGCCTTTAGCCGAGCATGACAATGATGATAATGTCGATCCTCCTCTCCATAACGGCTTTGGAGCTCCTAAAGATGTGTTTAATGATCCCAAAATACCTATTTATAGGGTAGGGGCCGTCCTAAGGTTTCCCCAAAATAACTTCATCCAAATAAACAAGCAAACATTCTCATGTTGCTATCTCAGCCGTACAGGTATGGTCGATCGGACTTCGGGCCCGATCGATCGGCCAAGCACTTTTTACTGTTTTCAGCCCTACAATGCTGACTTGTTTTGGCCATAACGTTTGACTCGATCGTCAAAATTAGACGTTCTTGAGCTCGTTTCGAAGCTATCGATGAACTCGACCTTTATATGGCATCCTCTCATCCACCCAAAGATCCAAAGTCAACTACAAAATGGCTTTGATCCCTTTATGTCTTGATAACTTGCTCTACTTTGATCGTTTTATGTGTAGTGACTTGATTTTCTACATGTTAGATAAATACGTATAAGAGCACTAATCATGATATAAGAGATGGTGATAAAGCATAGGTTTAGGGGAGTAAATGTGGTGCATTTATACACCGATCAGTGGGCCAAAACTAACATGCAGAAGTGGAGGCCGATGAAAAAACATGTTAGCTTAGTGGATACCATAGTTGTCAAGGCGTCAAGGCAAGGCTAGGCGCCCAAAGGGAGCCTAGGCTCCTAGGCGTGACCTTATGTGCATAGGTATCCTCCAGGTACGGGTATATATGTATAGTCTATACTTGCAGGTATATATATAATAGGCAGCAATATAGCACCTTACTAACATGAAATTGAGCATATTCTAATCAAATACATGCAACACAATGACACATACATAGTATAAACAAGTAAACAACAAAAGTAACATATAGAATACAAACACTTACTAACATAAAATTAAGCATATTCTAATCAAATGCATACAACACAATGAACACATAGTATAAACAAGTATACAACAACAAAAGAACAAAGAAGATGAGGGCGGGTTGGGTTTTACTTAAAATAAAAACAAAAACCAATGCCTAAAACTAGGCGTGCGCCTAACCTAGGTGCGCCTAGGCCATCGCTTAGTGTTGTTCGTCTAGGCGCACTAGAGCCTAGCTGTCTCCGTACGTCTAGGCGCGCCTAGGCCCACGCCTTGACAACAGTGGTGGATACAAGAATTAAAGAGCATGAGGAAACCTCAAGTGCGCATTGGACTCTTGCCAACCGGGGGTTGGGGGATTAAAAAGGGAAGGAACACATGCACCGTCCTGAGAAACCCCTTGCCTCTAGCTCACCATTTGTAGCATTGGGGGGAAAAAGGAAGGAGAGGCAGAGGATGTATTTTAAGATATTAGGTAAGAGGTGGTGGCTTCTGATCTCTGTACTTTAAGAGGCAAAGCAATTTCTCTTCTTCAATTTGATGTGATCCTGGATGATTTTCCTTGCAAGGAAGATAGAAAAGAAGAGGGTTGCTTGGCCTTGATTGAAGTAGCTTCTATTGGGCAAGCTAGGAAGTGCAGGTTTTGTCAACTCTCTAGCGCAACAAGTGCGTTCAGAGGAGGATCCGCCTAAGGATATGATGGTAGTATCCACATATATTGCTATTAATACTTATGTTGCAAATGACAGGGTTGAAAATGTTAATGGAATCCCTGATGAAGGTAAGAGATAGAAAGTGGATCTTCATAGCCCTGAGGTGTGTAAGGGATGTTCAACTGTAGATATTACTGATTATGAACAACATGAGGAGGGTAAGCATGCATGCTCTGCTTCTTTTGTAGTTGAGGTAGGAGTTAAGGTCACGGCTGCGGTGCCGGAGGAGACTACAACCATGGTGCTAGCTCACACCATGCGGGTTCGGAAGAGTGTTTGCAAGATGTTGGAATCCCTAAAGAAGGTTGATCCGGTGTGGTGGCAATCACCTATTAGAAGGAAAGTGTGGATCGATTAGGATTCCCCTGGTGAGAGTTATCGGCCCCTCAAACCCTTGGAGGATGCCATCCTCGTCCAGATCCTAGAGGGTACCGGATTTTCCCTTTGTTGGTTCGAGGGGGACCGAGAATATTCTCACGTGTATTCGTGACTTGGAGAAATCGGGAGCTTCCCATGATCGTTAAGACTCCAGGGGGGGGGGGCCATCTTTGGGTCGTGTCTAATGTTGTGAGTCTTCCCAGCTTGTCAAGCCTGGCTTGCGACGTCGTGTTATGGGTGCATAAGGAGAATCTTAGTTTTCTTTGTTTTCTCTAAGTGAGAGTTTGTCTTTGTTGTACATGAGAATCTTTGTTTTCTTTGAGTGAGAGTTTGGCTTGCAACGTCGAGTTATGCATGTGTACGTCCTTTGATTTTTTTGGTTTTTCGACAGAGGTCGGTTTCTTTCTGTATATAAATACTCTTTATTTTAATTTACAGGTTGGTGTCGAAGCCAAACTCCCTCTCATCAATCCACTAAGAGTGATTTCTGAAAAGAAAAAAAAAGGTGATTCCTGAACTAGTGGTGGTAATTGGAAGACTGACACCAAAAATACAAATAAGTCGATCTGCAAGATAGTTTCAGTGAGTTCCAACCAGTGTTGGTGATTCTTGAAGCCCAGCTATGCACAATGGAAGTAAACCTATCCATAAGTGGTTGGAACAAAGAAGCCTTCTTTATGACATCGAGTTATGGGTACGTCCTTTGTTTTTTTGGGTTTCGACGAAGGTCAGTTTCTTTTTATATGTAAATACTTTTATTTTAATTAACAGGTTGGTGTCTAGGCCTAACTCCTCCTTATCCACTAAGAGGGATTTCTAAAAAAAAGTGATTCTTGAACCAGTATTGATAATTGGAAGGCTGAATACCAAAAATACAAATAACTCGATCTATAAGATATTTTCATTGAGCTCCAACCAGTATGTTGAAGATGTAGTCCCAAACAAGCCAAATACAACTCCAAGATTCATGCACAAAAAAACGGCGAAAAGTAGAGCACAAAGGGAGAAGATCGGATCTGCTTGGAAGATCGTGCACATGACTTGTTCAAGTCGTGGACACGACTTGCACTAGCAGATTGTGCGCACCTCAGGTCATGCGCACGATTTGGGCTAGCAGCACGCGGGTGAGACAGTTCGGCCTGCATTTTCGCATGGGATTCCTTCTCCAAGTTGGATACAAATGTATACCTATAAATAGGAGGTCCTATGGCGAACCTAGGATATCATGGAGGCACAAGAGCAACCAAATGGATTGGTGAGAGACAATAATACTTGTACTCGGGTTTTCCTATACTAGTAAATTTATTAATCGATCATTGTCGGAATTTTTTAGATGTTTTGTTTGTATTTATCTATTTGCTCGGTCTTGTCGGTGATCGTCTCTACCGTGGTGTTTTGACATACATCGCATTCCACTATGCAAGGATCTCGGACCGAGACACACGTGCGGCACGCAGTGTGATGGAAGACCTGGGAGCAGTACCCTGGGAGGGAGGTTGTGGTATAGCACCTTCCCCCTCGGGAGGCTTGTTACTACGACGGTCGGGGGAGATCGAGGTGCAATCTAGTAATTTTCAGGAGGTTAGAGTCTTTGGAAGAGACTTTGAGAGAAAGGTTGCGATCGAGCACCTTCTCCCTCGGGGCGGTACAAGACACCAAAGGCGTTGGTCGGAAGGAGGGTGCGGTCAAGATACCTACTCCTCGGCTCGACAGATCGTAGTAGTAAGTCATGATGGCATGGTACGTGCGGGTGCCTGGATTGAGGGGGAGCACCTAGATCGCACGGGAGTCACTGACGGTATCATGTTCAGCCGCTGATGAGCGGACTGATGTAGGTTGTCGATAAGTGACTAGTGGGGGTATCGATGGGCACCAGTGTAGATCGCCGATGGGCGCGGTAGCGACGGGCACTGCCGTGGGCACACTTGCGGTCTAGTAGGGTATGGTTGTCGACAGACTCAGCCGCATACACACTTGCAGTAAAGCAGGATACAGAAGATATTCGAGCATTGGCAGACAGGTAATAGCTTGGGAGCGATGAGCGCGGGTAGCATCGCAGACCGAAGGAAGGGCCGTGGTTTATTGTAGGACCATCGATGGATGATAGAAGGAGCTTCCATGATGATGACGGTAGCCGAGAGAGCGCCAGCACATGTACGGTGTTCGGTGAAGATCAAGGGTGCAGGTGGAGAACACTCAAAGGCGAGAATGATCAGAAGGTGGGCAAAGTCTAATGACTTTGGCAATCACCAAGTTTGGTGATTTGGTTCCCGGTACAGGGGCAAAGGAGACGATGATGATCAGAAGATGGATTTACAGTTCAAAGAGACGGTGTTCGTATTCGAGGAGTGTTTATGTCTTGTTTGAAGCCAAGGTGGAGATTGTTGAAGATGTGGCCCCAAACTAGCCGCATACAACTCCCAGGTTCATGTGCGAAGGAACGGCGGAAGACAGAGCACTAAGGAAGAAGATCGGATCTGCTAGGAAGATCGTGCACACGACTGGCATTGGCAGATCCTGCGCACGATCTCCCTAAGTTGTATGCACAATCTGGGCTGGCAGTACACGGGTGAGGCGGTTCTACCTGTGTTTTCGTGTAGGATTCCTTCTCCAACTCGGATATGAATGTATGCCTATAAATAGAAGGTCCTAGGACAAACCTAGGTTATCATAGAGGCACAAGAGCAATCCAAGGGAGAGCTTAGAAGGTAGCCATCATCAAGGGAGAGGGGTAGGAATCCATTGGAGATCGGAAGGGTTTTGGAAATGGTTTCTTCTTGTTCTTCGGGGTGAGAGAGCTGCAGGATCAATTCTCTCTTAGGGGGTATCTCTTTGTGGATTTATGAGCTATTGGTGAGAGACAATAATACTTGTACTCAGATTTTGCCATACTAATAAATCCATTGATAGGTCGTTGCCGGAATTTCTTGGGTGTTTTGCTTATGTTTATCTATTTGCTCGGTCTTGTCGGTAGTTGTCTCCACCGTGGTGCTTCTACGCGCGTCGTGTTTCGCTGCACAAGGGCCTCGGATCGCAACACAGTGTTGGTGATTCTTGAAGCCCAACTATGCATACTGGAAGTGAACTTATCCATAAGTGGTTGGAACAAAGAAGACTTCTTTATATCGTCGAGTTATGAGTATGTCCTTTGCTTTTTGGATTTTTCAACGGAGGTCAATTTCTTTCTATATGTAAATACTCTTTATTTTAATTTACAGGTTGGTGTCTAGGCCAAACTCCCCCTCATTCACTAAGAGGGATTTCTAAAAAAACAGTGATTCTTGAACCAGTGTTGGTAATTACAAGACTGACCAAAAATACAAATAACTCGATCGGCAAGATTGTTTTAGTGGGCTCCATCCAGTGTTGGTGATTCTTGAAGCCCGGCTATGTAACATGGAAGTGAACTTATCCATAAGTGGTTAGACCAGAGAAGCCTTCTTTATAGAGGGAGGTCAAGATATTTCATATGTAGCACTCCAACTGTGCGCTCAAAATCTTCCACTAACTCGGTAGCATTTTGGACATTCAAGTCATTACGTACTTACTTAGCAAACTCATGGTGCTTGATCCACCGGTTATTGTATCATTTCACTAAAAATATATAAATATATTACAAATTATCCAACATCACACGTGGGGTTCCACTTGGGATGCCCCCACTTATGCCTCAACCATCATTTTCATTGCAACTTTCCTTTCCATCTTTTGGTTTTGCACTACCTCCCTTCAATTATACATCCCAATTCCTCCACTGCCCTCCCATCCTCTTCCTCCTCCAAGTTACTCTCTCTCTCTCTCTCTCTCTCTCTCTCTCTCTCGATCTTGACTCTCTCTCTTGATGGAGAAGAGTAGATCGTTTCCCGAGTACTCGTCTTCGTACTCAGGGGGGTTCGGCTACGAGGTCCAGTCCAACTCTTACAGCTTCAACGGGCCGAGCGGGAAGGGAGATGGGTTTGCGAGCTCCAGCGACCCGGAGCTCAAGAGGAAGAGGCGGGTGGCCTCCTATAACGTCTTCTCCATGGAAGCCAAGCTCAAGTCCTCTGTCAGGAACAGCTTCAAATGGATCAAGGGCAAGTTCGCCGATGTCCACTGAACCATGCAACCTCTCTCTCTCTTCTCTCTCTCTCTTCTCTCTCTCTAGATGGGGCAAGGCTTGATCATTATGGTTACTGTTAATGGGTTGTGGAATTGTGGCGTTGAATTAAAGTTAATATGGCATTGTCTGTACTTTTCTCTTCTATGGAAAAGGTGTGTAGAAGTCTCTTATTATTCCATGAGTAATTGGTTTTTATTTTTATTTATTTATTTTGTGTGTGTGATTTTGTGTCTCACCCCCAAATTTATTTGTTTCTGGTTACACCTTTCACGTGTGTTACGAAGAGAGAGAGGGAGAGAGAGACTAGGTTTGGGGAGAAAACTCCTTGTATTATCTCTTCGATCATTGATGTGTATTCATTACATAAGACTACATCTCCTTATATAGAGAGAGAACGCACATTTTTACATTACCACAACCGAGTTGGGACTAATAGAATACTAACACACTACATCTAATGCCCCCCGTCAAACTGATGTAAGGTATAAACCGACATTAGTTTGCTTACTAAAAGAAAGGAGATAGACGAGAAGAAAAAAAAAATAAAGGAAAAAAATAAACTGATGTCATTTTTATGTTGTAAAGGAAAGATAGTACATGGCAGGACGACTTGCAAATAAGTCGTCATGGAAACCCGATTGACCTACAAGCAGGACAACCGGGGGAACCCGGCCAATCTGTAAGCAGGTCAACCGGGAGAATTGACAATGATCACTAAGGATCGGAACGGAGGAAGCCAACGGTGATGGAAGCCGACAATAAAGGAGCTAGACCAAAAGGGGAGAGATTGGCTAAGAAAAATGTGTGGATGCGTGAGACGTCATAGGAGGCAAGCACCCGGCCGAAGTAAGCACTTGACACCTCCTACAATATCTCAATCATCACAAACAAAGAAGAAAAATATAGAAAGGAGAGAAAGTAGAGTCATAGCTCTGATAGGGTCACATGACCAAGGAAAGAGAGAGGATCCAAAAGCCGGCACAAGTGTGACTGATAGAAGAAATGATCCGAAGGCCGGCACAAGTGTGACCAGAGAGAGAGAGAGAGAGAAGCTCGATCGGAAGGAGTGAGAAGATCTCAAATAATAAGAGAAGAAGATTAGACGGACGTACCGGTAGAGCACAAGGGTGTAGGTCAGCCAGCAGAGCGCAAAGCGTAGGTAGGCCGACAGAGTGCAGGGCACAAGTGCAGGTGAGCGGATCGGTAGGGCGCAGGAAGACCGGCCAGCAAAGCACAAGGCGTAGGGCACGAGTGCAGGCACAGGCGCACCGGTAGAACGCAAGGGTACAAGGCACTAGTGCAGGCGAAGGCGAACCGGTAGAACGCAAGGGCACAGGGCACTAGTGCAGGTGCAGGCGGTGTTCGGCGCAGAGATGTCAGAGCAGTCCAAAGCGCAAAGGTGCAAGACTCCATGCGAGAGTGGCAATCGCGATGCAGAGGTTCTCCACAATCAGATCGTCAACAAATAGAGAAACATAGGTCTGATGTACTGAGTGTATCCGGAGGAGACAACGAAGTGCAAGGATTCAGAGAGGTAGGGCTGAGATGGTGACCAAAAGAAGAACACACGAGACTCACGCGGCAGGGACACACAAAGGAACACACGGACGCGGTCAGCTTGTACGTAAGGGCAGACACGGACGCACGGACAGCTATGATCAGTTTTTGTAGGAGAGAAATAAGGAGACGACGAGAAGGAAAGCATGTAGGAGGTGGTCGACCGGACGGCGTGCAACCGAGGAGGGCAGGTCGAGGCCGGCGGTGGCCGGATCTGAAGAATGGAGCACGGGCTTTAGGAGGTGGACGGCCGGTCGGCGCGGCAGGGCGTGCAGCAGGGGAGGCCGTCCGGCGAGCAGAGGATCCGGCGAGAGAGGAGGTCGGCCGGGTAGGGCGAGGAAAGGGTGATTGCCAGGTTTAGCATGGTGATGGGCTAGTGCAGGGCGAAAGGTGCGGTTGAGTCAGCGGGCTGTGGGTGCTGTCGGAGAAAATGGTGGCGCAGGGCCGGGATCGGACGACAGACCCAGGATGTCAAGACGGCCGGATCAAACAGCTCAGGGCTCTGGCAGCTGGCAAGACGGGAGCAGGCGCAGAGAAGCTTGACGGGCGCGGGTTGTTGGATCCGGTGCGGGCGATGAGCACAAGTGGCCAGATCCGATGTGCGTAGGCTTCAAGCAGGGGAGGTCGGAAGGCTCGCACGGGCCCCATGTGTGCGAGCTTAATGCAGGGGAGGCCGGAAGGCTCGCACGTAGGGGAAGCAGTCGCAGAGAGGCTTAATGGGCTGCAATCGCCGAACGAGCAAATCTGGGCGGCCGGATTAGCAGATCTGGGCCGCGCGAGCGACGGCGTGTCAGATCCGGCGACCGGGTGCGTGAGGGAGAGGGAAGTTCCCTCTCCCTTACCGGGTCTGGTAGGGATCTCGACTGGGAGGCCGCTCGGGAGAGAAGGAGGTGGCACACGGGATCCGAGAGCAGGCCGCGCAGGTTCCGCTTAGGAGAGAGGGGGGGCACTTAGGAGGTGGACGGCCCGACAGCGAGGTGGTCGATCGGACAGCGAGCAGAGGTGTAGAGGAGGAGGCCGGATGACGAGCACGAGGGAGGAGGCATATCCGGCTAGCTGCTACCGCAGGGAGGAGGCCGATGTGGTGAGGGAGAAGGTCGGCATCGGCTGCGGGTTGAGCTCCAGGAAGGAGGCTCACCGGCGATAGAGCTGTCGCAGAGAGGTGGCAGCCCAGCGATATAGGTTGGTGGAGCTGCTCGTGCGGTAGGGCTCACACAGGTGACGGCTGTACTGCGGGATTGCACAGGAGGGTGCTTGTTCACGATCGGGATCGCGAGATCAGAACGGGAGAGAAAAAAAATTACTATGCCCGGCCTCCCCGAGGTCACCGGCGGCGACCGAGGAGGCCGGGACCAGAGAAGGATCTCCGAAACCCTAGATCAAGAAGGTTAGCTCTGATACCATGTTACGAAGAGAGAGGGAGAGAGAGACTAGGGTTTGGGGAGAAAACTCCTATTATCTCTTCATTGATATGTATTCATTACATAAGACTACCTCTCCTTATATAGAGAGAACGCACACCTTTACATTACCACAACCGAGGTGGGACTAATAGAATACTAACTCATTACATCTAATAACTTGTTTAAAAAATTGACTTACACCGTATTTCGTCTGTGAGCCATCTATGGGTGTGAGACGAGCTGAGCTGGTATTGATGAGTTGGATGACTGTCGATAGGTTCCTCAAAGTAGAAAATGGGATGGCTAGTGATAGCTAGATTGATCGTGCAGCCCATGTTCTTTAGGGAGTCATGAGGGAGGCTTTCATCGCTCCTCAACAAAGAGCAGCGCAACCCTCTCCTAGCCCTCATCGCCTCCCTTGTCAATAGGGAGCCTTCAAGGAGGCTGTTGGACCTGTCATTTGGCCCCTTTTCTCTTTTTTGACTTTTAGGGAGGGTTCAAGGAAGCTCTAGGAGATCCTCTTATGTGTTGCTCCTAAAATCCAACAAAGGTAGCGAATTGAAGCACCAGATTTGATTGATAACAGAGCGTCTAACTAAACTAAAATAATTCATCGATGACCACAAAGTTCAACCATCTATTAAATTGCTTGCAATTTAAATAGCCGAAATAAAGGGATTGCATGTGCTACCAAGGGAAAGGTGATAATGCTTGTGCATTGCGTGCAATACACCTTTGTTAGCATAATTTATGTGTCCAAATCACTTGATTACTCGATTACGGCACAGTGCAGGCACTGACGGCGCCAACTAAGGCCCAGTGGGAACAAGTGCCCCCACTGCGATTTCAAAGAAAGAATTACATTTGCTCGACTGAACTATAGCTCAAAAACACTTAACCCCCCTATAGTTAAAAAACTACATTTTGCCCCCTTCATTTCTGTTTTGATAAGATAAAAATCACCAAATGAGGTAATTAAGTAGTTGGCAAAAGGGGTATTGTGCTAACATTTCAAACTTAGGGAGCGATTAGGAACAAAATAAACTAAAGGGGGTTAAGTATTTTTTAGCTAAACTTCAGGGGGGAATGTGTAATTTAAAAGTGAGAGAGTTCTTTCTTCTCGTGTGCAGAAATATAGGGTCATAATTAGGTGTGGGACTTGGGCAGGTGTGATCCAAACCCAACCAGCCCAATCCAAACAATAGACAAGCATGGGCAAAGCTGGTTAAAAACTTGAACAGGTTTGGACAAAAAAAAGATCAATCTGATTTTAATTTGGATAGGTTTGGACATCATCTTTTCCTACCAGAGTAAACAAGTACAGTGGCATACACGCTTGTAGGGTTACTGTTGTTGATCCATCATCACAGCCATTCCAAAATGTATAGTTTTTAGAGAATTAATGAGAAAGAGAGAGAGTGGGGTTAGCTGATTTTATTTTTTGTAATGGTGGTTATTGTTGGATAATATAATTTTTTTTTTTCTTCTTGTTTTGGTTTTAAGAGATCGTATTTCTATTACTTGCTATCAAATTAAACCCGTCCAATCCGACCAACCTGTCCCTTTTTTGACAAATTAGGTAACCTGGGCTACTCAAGCAACCCGACATGGGCGAACACGGGTTGGGCTTCCACGAGTTCTCCGGGTTCCACAGGCAAAACGGATTGAGGTGTGTATAGGTCGGGTTAATGAGAAAGAGAGAGTGGTGTTAGTGCTGATTTTATTTTTTGTAATGGTGGTTATTGTTGGATAATAGAATAATTTTTTTCTTCTTCTTCTTGTTTTGGTTTTAAGAGATCAAGTATTTCTATTACTTGCTATCAAATTAAACCCATCCAACCCGACCAACTTGTCCCTTTTTTGACAAATTAGGCAACCCGGGCTAGTCGAGCAACCCGACATAGGCAAGCACGGGTTGGGCTTCCACGAGTTCCCCAGGTTCCATGGGCAAAACGGATTGAGGTATGTATAGGTCAGGTTAGGCATGGCAGACCTTTCAACCCGCCCAAGTCCCACCCCTAGGCATAATCCGCAACTGATTAATCTGTGCGCTGGAACAAAAAAGCATCAACCGAAGTAAAAGCGGTTTCATCTCCTAAATCAAGATAAATAGACTTTTTCTTTAGCTTGGGAGACCAAACAAAAGGCTACGCCAGGGGCGTAAAATGGGCAAGGTTGGACCGGGTCGGGCCTATATAAGCTAAGCCCGGAGTAGTTCGTCGGACTTGTCGAGCCGGGCCGTGGGTCAAAGGTCTGAGCTCGAGCCCGGCCCGTATATACATTTATTAGTAATTTCGGGCTAGGTCGGGCTGAGCTTGGATTAAAACATGTGTGTTTTAATAAAAAAAAAATCTTCAAAGGTTAATATGTAGGATCGAACACAAGACCTGATGGTAACTCCCAAACTCTATAACCACTCTACTGCACTTACTTAGTGTTACAAATATATATATATATATATATATATATATATATATATATATATATATATATATATATATATATATATATATATATATATATATATATATATATATATATATATATATATGAGAAACAAGATGCTACCTTTGAAAACAGCGTTCTTCGCTACTTTGATAGGTCGCCGATGGCTATCAAAGTCTTGAACAACGACAAATGTCATTCGAACTCATAATCGGGAGGTATTAGAAGCTAGTCACCGGAAGTGGTTGCCGGGTGCGGATGTCCTCGGAGGTCATCGGATGAGATGGGGTGATGAATGGACGGCTCACAATCGAAGTAGTCATTAAAGTCCTCTATCGGTCGCGCTGATAGGTGGTGTCAACAGGGATCACTGGTGGAGATGATCAAAGATTGTTTATGTCGATTTTGGCCGGAGATCACATGTGGCGCGGCTGTGGTAGGTTGTCAAAGCAGCAAAAACGTTGCTTTGAGAGGTAGCATCCCGGCCCTCTCTCTCTCTCTCTCTCTCTCTCTCTATATATATATATATATATATATATATATATATATATAGAGAGAGAGAGAGAGAGAGAGAGAGGGCTGGGTTCCTATGACATGTCATAGGGAGTACCCTATGACATACGATGAATTAATAATGCTAGAATATTTGGAATATGCTGAATTTTTTTTATGGTGATCATCTTACCTTAGATAGAATGTCCACAAAAAATCAAAGCATTCTAAAACTTGTTAGAGCATCAAATGCTAGAAGCTTTATCAACCATACATTTTAACCGTTAAATTGAAAAGCATATTTGATGTCCTTAAAAGTGTTAGAATGTGCCGATTTTTTGTGGATGTCCTATCTAAGATAGGGTGATCATCCTCATTAAAAAAACATTCTAAATATTCTAGGGTTACTAATTCACCATATGTCATAGGGTACTCCCTATGACATGTCATAGAAACCCATTTTCCATATATATATATATATATATATATATATATATATATATATATATATATATATATATATATATATATATATATATATATATATATATATATATATATATATATATATATATATATATATATATATATATATATATATAGAGAGAGAGAGAGAGAGAGAGAGAGAGAGAGAGGGCGGGGAGCCTGGACCTTAGGTGCAGCGTGAACGCTGCACCTGAGGCTCTGCGCGCGCCAAGTGTCCGAAATCGGGGAGATCGGAGCCGCGCGGGGAGTCCTGACCGCTGCAAATTCTGTGGCCGTCCGATCGAAACCTCTAGACCGTTTGATCCCGTGCATATTACCCGTTCGGTTAAATCGATCGCCAACTCCCGTGCAGCACAACTCCAATCCGTTCGATTCAATCGATCGAACGGATGGAAATCTTTTTCGCTGTTACTGTAGCGGCTAAAGTAACAGCGAAAAAAATTCCATCCGTTCGATTCCAATCGATCGAACGGATGGGAATCGACCAGCCCATATGTGTATTAATTCGATTCCCATCCGTTCGATCGATGGGAATCGAACGGATGGAATTTTTTTTCGCTGTTACTGTAGCCGCTACAGTAACAGTGAAAAAGATTTCCCTCCGTTCGATCGATGGAATCGAACGGATGGGAGTTGTGCTGCACGGGAGTTGGCGATCGATTAAACCGAGCAGGTAATATGCACGGGATCAGACGGTCTAGAAGTTTCGATCGGACGGCCACAAAATTTGCAGCGGTCCGGACTCCCCGCGCGGCTCCGATCTCCCCGATTTCGGACACTTGTCGCGCACAGAGCCTCAGGTGCAGTGTTGACGCTGCACCTGAGGTCCAGGCTCCCCGTATATATATATATATATATATATATATATATATATATATATATATATATATATATATATATATATATATATATATATATATATATATATATATATATATATATATATATATATATATATATATATATATATATATATATATAGGGAACTGCTAGAATGCGGCATGCGGTGCGTGCGGCATCGCACCGCAACCGTCTGATGCACTGCTGCGTGCATCGCATGCATGAAGCGCGTGCATCAG